>OX336390.1:528718860-529402256 GCA_946902985.2 Meconema thalassinum | reverse complement strand
CTTGAGTACTGGCAGAAACTTTTGTTAGGCCAGAGGATTATCGTGAGGACCGATCACCATGCGTTAACCTTCATATTACGAACAAGACTGGCAAGCGACAGGATCACACGTTGGACCCTGTTTCTCCAACAGTTTGATTTGGAAATAGTTTATCGACCAGGCAGAGAGAATGTGTTGGCCGACATCCTCAGTCGGAATCTGAAGCTACTGTTAATGCCATAGACATCGAGGGAGAATGCGAGGAATACCTTCGCCGACTTCGTCATCTACCTGATGGACAACGACGTGAGGAGGAACTCAGACATATTATCCGTTTCCTAGAACGAAGAATGGATCCACAGGATGCTCATTATGCGAGAATTGCTGCTGTTGCAGATGATTATTTGATTTATCATCGTGTCTTGTACAAGTTTGTGGACGAGGACCACACTCAACTGCGTGCAGTTATTCCTAGAAGATACCAAGAATCTGTTATTCTTATGGTTCATTTATCCATTGGACATGGTGGAACAGACAAGACCATTGCAACCATCAAGGAATCTTTTACTTGGAAAGGGCTAGGAGCCACCGTTAGACAGTGTTTACGTGCTTGCGACGCATGCCAGCGGAAAAGTACACGTCACACTTATTGAAAGAACAACCTAGACCAATACTCCCAACTCAACCTAGAGAGTTATATGCACAGGACCTGTATGGCCCAATACCTAATGCTCGTCATGGGAACCGCTATATCGTTGTAACTATTGATGTGTTCACGAAATATACGATGCTTCATCCGATTCAGAAAGCCACTGCACATCAGATTATTCAGAGGATTAGACGACAAGTGATACCGGAGGCAGGATAGCCACAATTCCTGTTGACTGATCACGGATCCCAGTACACCTCCGCAGAATTTGCCAATGCTATGAATGAGCTGGAAATAGGTCATGTTTTATCATCTATTAGCCAACCAGAGAGCAACCCAGCAGAATGCGTAATGTCTATTATCGCAACATTCTGTCGATTATATTGTCAAGAAGAACACTGGCGATGGACTGACGTCCTAGTTATTATGGCAAAATGTATTAATTCAACAGTCCATGAGAGCACTGGTCAAATACCTATGGTTTTGCATTTGAACCAGATGCCGCTGAGAATATGGGATCGTGTGATAGTAAATCCACCTTGTTTACAACCATCACATGCCAGCAGACGTTTAGCTGCGAGAGACACTATGGAAAGACAAGCTGCCAAGCGCTTAAGAAGAACTAGACGCCAGAGATTCAGAGAACAACTTGTTGAGGGAGACCTTATCCTTATAAGGAGACCCGGAATTTCAAGTCCTTTAGACCGCATATATGGAAAATTTCTGTCTTTATATTATGGCCCTAGTCGTATCCGACAGCCTTTGAACAATGGAAGTTATGTAATAGAAGACATTAGGACAGGAGAGCGCATTGGAACCTTTAATGCAGCCAATCTAAAAAAATATCACTCATGAATGAATTTCAAGGCAAATAAAAATGTCATCCCAACATTTTATTTGAAACGACGGAGAGGCAGATGAACCCGCTGAGCTAAGGTTCATGTGATATTTTTTATAACAGTACATTTATGATGGGATGTTGTACCTTTGAACACACCCAGAAAGCCACGTGGAGCTGAGAGATCACGCTATACTCTTTGAAGTAGCGGTGAATCGCACTTTTGACTTTGGTGAAATCTGCTATATATTTATCTGAGGTCTTATTAATTAATTTTATCTTTCCACAAGACTCAGAATATTCCATTTCGTCATGCTGCATTATTAAAACATTTTGGAGAATGTTTATTTTACTTAAGGTAAGGTAATACCCTTGCAGATACGCAAACAGGAATGTAAGTAGTCGCTCAACGACTTCGTTTTGACGACCTACTTCCTAGAGACACTCAGTGCCTTCCACTACGTCTGGAGAATCCGCCCTGTGTAGACGTGAAATTGTATTTGTCCTACAAGACGTAGAAAATATCCGCTGTTGAGCGTTGAAAGTGATTATCAGGTGCCATCGAGCACGAGAATACTACAATTCACTGTTGTTTAAGCACAGTGAGCCACAGAAGCATTTTGGGAAATAATAATTGGCAAGTATAGTGAATTGCATAACATTGCCGTAACACCACATTTTTGTACCCACGTGTTTGTGGAGGGCCAAGTGCCTAGTGGAAAATATACAGGTAAATGTGTTACAACTATTATGAATAAGTGTGATTATGATTGTATGACATATTTAAATTGCCAAAGTGTATATTTCAATTCAAAAACGACGCATAATTCACGGATGCTACGTGATATAAAAGTAGCGTCACTAGCACGTGAAGGATCATAAAACAGTGTTAGCTCACATGTTAATTCACATCTACGGAATAAAGGCTGTGTCATCTACTACAATTAAAGCCTATAACATTTACGACGAACAATATATATTTTTGAAAGTGAAAGAATGAACTACATGATTTATTTCACCACCCACGTGATTGGACTATTCTACACCATGCTTGAGACCGTTATCATGGGCTAATACCATCACGGTATGAGGGTGATGTTTCTATGGGAACCAGCATGATGGTGGAACTTCCAGAACAGCGAACGAGAAGGAAGGAACCAAGGATGCCATTTCCAGGCATATCCATTACATCCACGAAGTTGTCGACAGGGACAGATCGAACCCTGGTCTTTGAAGGAGTCCAGATGGGAATCCTGATGAGGATGATACCGTTCCAGAGAGCCAGAGAGGATTTTGTACAACCCTTGTTGTTGAATAGAGGGCTGAGTGAGAGCTTCTCCATTCGTGAGTTTTTGGACACCCCTTTCTTGTTCTAGTTTCTGGTGGTATAGTAGATTAAATGTAGTTTGTGAACCAACCGAACTCAGTGTCAGCCATTTTTATAGGTAGGGAATGTAACTAGTTTAATTAGATGTCATTTAATTCAGTTAGAGTGAGACACCCTTGGGTCAGACATTTTGGTCAGCCCTGGTGCAGCCTGATGAACGTCGTAGAACGTCAATGCCTATCTTTTGCTGAACGTGACCGTAGTCATTTGAGGCTATTTTGTTCAACCCTATTTGGGGTGATTTTCTAAGTCTTTGCTGACTTTAGTTATGGCAATCAGATGCCATGGTTATTAGTTAACTGCATTCTTTGTAGCCATTCTTTGTTACACCCCTGACTGTCGTTAGAACAGTCGTATCAGTTAGGTAGTCAACTGTAATTACCAGTTTTGTAACTGCATTATATTTCATTTTGAATAAGCTCAGAAGCTATTCTTGGTCAAGTGTGGACCTAATAATTAGAAGGAATGTTTCATTGTCTAGCGTCGAACCCAGTTCCCAACGTGTCATTAAGCAGATCCAGAGTGTGGCATCTGCGTCACAATTATTATTTTGTTAGTGTCATGTGAAGACACGTTTTATTTGATGTTGTACAAGCAACTACTGAATTATATTTTTGAGAGCAAAGAGCTCCAGTAATAGTGACATTACTATCATTTAGACGTCTTTGGTTTGGAAGACGGAATCATATTATTATATTCAGATTTATAGCGTGTTTTTATACACGTATTCTTCGAGGTTCATAACCTATGGTGAAGTTCTTTTATGAAGAGGCCAGATGTATAGTTTTATTTTGTTTAAGTCGCCGGCCTTGAATAGTTAGTGTGTTGTGTCAGCCGAGCGCAGGAATGTTGTAACCTGCCAGCGACACAAAACTGGTTTGTAACCCAGTGCCCTTGAAAGCACGCCTGTTATATTGTGAGACAGAACTACTTTGACAAGTGACAGAATACTTTTTGTATTCGCATTTCCTTTCATTGCAACTTAGCTTATGGAACTCAGTGTCCATTCCTGTATCTGATCACATGTTTTATAGTTTGTTTTTTGTTAGTTAAACGCTCTGTTGCGTGTACCGTCGTTCGACGTGTACAGTTATGTCAGGTTTTCTATAGTACGTTGAAGGCTACCCTGTTATAGCAGGAAGTTATTGTATGAAGGTATTTTGAGTATGCCTTGTCCGGGATTGTTCCCGTTGACCAGATGTTATTGGAGGGTAACTGTAGTGTGCAGGCCCGTCCCAGAGTTATTGAACGCGAGCTTTGCGCCGATGGTAACTAGTGTGTTATTGTGTGTCCGAGTTGTTATTGCTCGTTGATTATATTCCGACTGTTGAGTCGAGGCTTTTTGGTGGAGAATGATCTCAGTGGAGACACTCCGTGCCCAGGCTATTGTCAATATTATTCGCCATAAACCAACGATAAACCTAAACCGACATCTTAATAATAAAACGCATAATTTTGGTAAAACAAAAGCTAACTAACGAATTCTTTCTATCTAACTTTGTTCTTTTGCATTTTGAATCTGTTGACATAGCCGTGCAGATGAAGGTATTTTCCTTTTGTGGAAATGACTAGGACAGCTGACACTATTGTAGCGACCTGAAGCATGCACGAACCTTGAGTTCGCAGCTTGTGGAGCGCAGGCCATGCGATGTTAGACGTAGTCTTTACTACGCAGTCGTCACCGTAACCACACACTTTAGATGACTATGGCTTACAAAGAGTCAACCAAGGTGCAGGCAGGCATTTTAATAAAACTACTGTGTCTATTTCATTACTTATTTATGATGTACAAGTGTATAAATTCTACATGTTACCTTATTGTGTGCTGTTAGCACGTAGTTTCTAAGAACAATTAAATGGCTGTACACTTAGCTTTTGAATGGAATTGTTTTCTATTACGTACGTCATCGCCGTAAATTTTGTCATTAACTGATAGGACTTAGCTAGATGAATTAACGTTAAATGTAAATGTGAAGATGGTATCATCTTAACTTAGATTTGTTTTGCTACCCTGTTAAATGTAAATTCTGATATTAGCTTGATCTTGTAACTTGAACTAGGGACTTGCGTCGTACCATTTTCCTAGTGTTGCTGTTGTTGCTTTATTATTGTGAGTTAGATCTTTCGCGAGGGTTTTCCGTAACTTCTCAGGTTCTTTATTTTTGTTTGTTTATTAGCTTGCGGACTAGCCGATTGTAACCCTCTGAACCAGGCTAGGGGCTTGTGAATTTTATTAATAAATTTTCACGGTGTTTTACATAAGTCTGGATGTTTATTTTCTCAGTCTAGTTTTTAAGGTGAACCTTTCCTTAGGCAGTCTATGACCATCGTCACCATGTACCACGATCCCTGTGGACTACGGACTCTCGTGCCACTTTAGCCTATTTGGAAGTTCACCTGATCCTCACGGTAATTATTTTTTGTTTATGCTCGACGGGTGAGATGTTAGGGAAGTCATTGCGGTTGTTGGCTATCCTGACAGCTCCACCGACGGTCGCAATACAAATTATTGTCATGACACCATCTTGTGATTATTAATAATTACAATAATAATAATAATAATAATAATAATAATAATAATAATAATAATAATAATAATAATAATAATAATGATAATAATAATGAATTTATTAATATTGCCTCATCCAGGTCTGGAACCTTAAGATGATCCTCCAACACCGCCAGTCAAACCGCACTGTGGTCACTTTTGTAGATTTTCAAAAAGCTTAGACAGTGGTACCTTGTTCCATGTCCTTCGAGAACACGGTGTTGATAACATAACATTCACGTTAATCCAACAAACTTTAACATTCAACCTCCAAATTAAAGTTCACGGGTGAACTCTCTGAAACCTTTGGAATAAAAGCAGGTGTTCGCCAAGGCGATGACCCCACTTTTGTTCAACCTAGTACTGGATAAGGTCATTAAGACATGGGAGAAAGAAGTACCCGTAATAAACATGGGAACGAAAGATAAACGGATTAACATTAAATGCCTTGCCTTTGCTGACGATCTAGCACTAATTACCCGATCTCCCGAGGAAGCCAAGCACGTCATTGAGAAGTTTCACGAGATTGCCATCAAAACTGGTCTCCACATCTCCTACGACAAAACGCAATATATGGACTCAAAGTGTCCACACCAAGCATTACTTGCGACCAACTATGGCAACATCTTGCAGGTCAAACAATTCCAGTACTTGGGTGAAATTATTGGTCATTCAGGCACTGAAAAAGCAGCAAACAAAATGCGCGCTCATAAATTACGCAGAGCATACACTATCACCTGGAACTTCTACAATAAGAAATCCCTATCCACAAAAGCCAAACTCCGACACGACCACACAGTTGTCCTACCAGAGGCACTCGACGCAACTGAAACATCGTCATTCACAGTTCATCGAGAAAATTGAACGACATATACTAAGGAAGATATTCGGGCCCAAGTTTCAAGAGGGTATATGGATGCGAAAAAGCTCGAAACAACTATATGCATTAACTGAACGATTCTCTTCAGGCGCACGCAAACGGCGTATGAAAATTTATGGACATTTAGCACGAATGGATGATTCACGTCTGACTAATAAAATATTTCTTATTATCAATGGGAACCGACAAACCAAAATTCGCTGGCTAGTAGACACACAAATGGACCTTACTGAAGTCGACATTGATCCAATGACTACAACAAGGACTACATACAGACAAAACATCAACACCCACAAATTTGCACCTAAGAATCCATCCGAGAAATGCTTGAAACTCCAAAACTCATGGACACAAGAAAGACGGCAGGCCCAGAGTGAAAGAATGAAGCTATTTTGGGCGAATAAGAAGTTCAAAAAGATTAATTCCAGTGCTATTTAATGGTTCCACGTGCTCCTTCGGGAACTGAACGAATATCATAATATAATAATTCACCCATCAATCTTTATCTAAAGGCTATGCATTGTCGATGCAGCCACAGCTCTCGATCTTCAGCACTTCTCTTCTTCATGACGTAGGGAGCAAAACCCAGCTGAGTGATTGTGTTTCTAAGGTATGAGAGACGCGGTCTTCCTCTCGAATTCTTTCTTAGGATCTTGCCTTAAAGACAATCTGGAGAAGGGTGCCATGCCGTAAGACGTGTCTAAGAAATTTATTTTTCCTTTGCTCTAATTAATAAAGTAATGTCCGTTTCTTCTTAATGTCATCCAAGATTATTGACTACTGTCGACCAAAATATTATGTGCACTCGAGTTTGAAGGTTGTTTGTGAAGTAACCAATAGACCTACATAAAGTTAGTTATTGTTGTTTTAAGGGGTGGAACTACGAGGTCATCTGCCCCAACTACATAAAATCCAATGACATCATCATTTTCGTCGTTCTATTTTACGTTCGTTCATGTAGGTTTGGAATTTTTAATTTATATTTTAATATTTTTTATCGCAGTTGGAACACAAAAAGTGCCCGTTTTTAAGTGTGTTTCAACCAGGCGTCACATTTAAGAATTATTATCTGACAAATCCGTCGTCAGATCGAATCCAAATTTTAACACAATGTACATTTGAATATTGTATAAATGGTTTATTAATTTCAAAATTGTCTGTGTCCAAGAAAGAAAGTTGTTATCATTTTTGTACGGTAACTTTTTCTCGACTCGGGGTCGTTGGAAAATATAATTCTTGGTCGCGTTGTAATCCTTATACATCAAAAAGTTATGCTCTATGACTGTGAAATACGTAAATTAATTCAATTATTTCATATCGGTTTGTATTTGTACGGGGAAATAAGGCGGTTCACCAGCTAGCCGCTTCGGGGAAAGCTGTACAGCCTTGCCAAGATGGAGCTCATAACGAGTAAGTTCACCTATAGGACATTTAGATAAAAAAGAAAAAGCATATCTAGAGAAAACTAGAACACTTAGTCTACGCGCAACTTGAAGAGTTACCAGCTACTGTTTACCCTTCCAGCTTGTTGCCAAGTTACTACTAATTTGTGGAATTCAGTATACTCTCGATCATCCGTGCGAGGATGATCTGGTTTACGGATTAACGTTTTCGTCCAATTATAAATAATTGAGAATACAGTATACAGTACAAAAATTTGTCTGTAATTGATACTGTACTGTAAATTGAATACGTTTGAATTTATTTTTCGTACACCTTTTTGCAATGTAGTCCCGGTGAGGGTAAGTTATTTTTATTACAGAACAGAACTTTGTGACAGGTCCACGACATCTTGCTTTGTCCAGTCTTGTTTTGTAATACCCTGTTGGATAATATGGGATAAAGGTTTTTTGAATATGCTGATATTATTGCCGCTCGCAAAATACGTCTCGAGGTAAGGAAGCAGATGAACAACCAAAGGCAGAGAACCATTACAGACTTCTTCAGAGCACAATAATGTATTATAGCCTACTTTATATGGTACCGTATTTAAAAAAAATAATGGAAGGCATTCTTCTTGCAATGAACAAATGCTTTTGGATTATCCGTGTTGTCTGTTATTGTTATTCTATAGTACAGGGTGACAAAACAAGTCACATACTGTACATCACAGTAAGTAGGCCTAGTATAAGTTTAATTCACAAACTACACGACATACAGAACTTACTAAGAATGCTTATAACCTTACATCCAAAATAAACCATGTCCTTACAACATACGCTCGAAATTGCCTACCGGTTCATTAATGCATGCGCGAGTTCTTTTTGTAGACTACTTTCATAAAATTGAAATAGGCTTATAAGATCAATTTGGGGTCAGTATGTGTGTGTCATTAGGTGGCACTTCTCCAGTGTACTTTAACAACACTTTTTATATTGCTTCCGTCTTACCGAGGAAACAATGGCGGCCAACTAAATTTTCATTGTCAGCTACCGGCTGAACCAATCGACATATCCCTATTACACTTGAATATCATGCACCAAGGGGAGCCGAACGCTTATGTTATAATTTTCTTGATTAATTCATTTCAATAGGATGGTATAATATAATATAATATAATATAATATAATATAATATAATATAATATAATATAATATAATATAATACAATATAATATAATATAATATAATATAATATAATATAATATAATATAATATAATATAATATAATATAATATAATATAATATAATATAATATAATATAATATAATATAATATAATTCAATATAGTATAATTCAATATAATATAATATAATATAATACAATATAATACAATATAATATAATATAATATAATATAATATAATATAATATAATATAATATAATATAATATAATATAATATAATATAATATAATATAATATAATATAATATAATATAATATAATATAATATAATATAATATAATACAATATAATATAATACAATATAATATAATATAATATAATATAATATAATATAATATAATATAATATAATATAATATAATATAATATAATATAATATAATATAATATAATATAATGTAATATAATATAATATAATATAATATAATATAATATAATATAATATAATACAATATAATATAATATAATATAATATAATATAATATAATATAATATAATATAATACAATATAATATAATATATTATAATATAATACAATATAATATAATATAATATAATATAATATAATATAATATAATATAATATAATATAATATAATATAATATAATATAATATAATATATTGAAATTGAAAATATATGATAAGCGTGGAATTCAAACAGTCACAATAGGAAACAGAACGCTTTCTAGAGATGTTACTACAGTGAGTCCGGGAATGTTCTCCGCAGCGCCTACACGCGTCTGCGAGAGCTAGCTACAAAAGTTACGTTGGCAGCACGGCTGCCCCTTGCATCATATTAGGCTTTCACGAATTGATTGCCGGCGGTCGAGATGGGAACTATTCTTTGTTTACTTGTGTCACACGCCAGCTTGCTTCTTTGACAGGTACAGTTGCGCGAGTAGGATATGACTCAGCTCAAGTAGCCTCTGTCATCGTTTAACTGTCCGTGGTGACATGAGCTCCTATGACGCGCAATGCTGCTTGACTTATGTGCATAATGCATTCTGTCATCGCTGTGTTCCCTAATAACAAACAAACAGTATACTTTGTACTCACCACAGCCATTCATAACAGATGCTGGAAGTGCTGATGACACACACGCTCGCTAATTGCAATACACACTGACGATTTCGACAGACTACATCCCACATGTGTGGGATTCACCCTGTGAAAGTCACCGAGCTACCAACTAAACTGATGAGGCAACCACTCACAGCTGCACGTAACCACTGCGGAGAACATTCTCGGGCGCCCTGTTTAAGGTCAGGATATCAGGAAAGAAAGAAACTAACAACTAGAAAAAGTGGACTCAAGAAGAAAAGGAAATTCACTCTCAGAGAATGAAGGAAATTTTGAAACAAAGAAAATCAAATCAATTACAAATACGCATTTGGATAGGCTAAAGTTGAATTACCGTACCCTCCAAAAATTTATTGGAACGAGGGAGAAGAAGATGTGAACTACTGTAGTTTGCCTGCCAACTGCGAGGTTATGGACTGGCTGGTTCTCACACTTATAATATTACCTGTGGTGGGACTGATAAAGCTTAATAAACTGAATCCGGTGTCGCAGGGGTTGGTATTAGATCAACTGTTTAATAACAGACTTACACTGACTCGTCCCGCCGGATGTCCTCACCGCCCTCTATATCCACCCTCATAACGTGATCACTGAACTATTGAAATACTGTACATAGTCAAATATGACACCACTTCAGCTTCGTCTCACCATGAAATACCAGAGAATTAAATTTAGTCGAGGGTTTGCACAATGAATAATTTGTGTACTTACATCAGTGGTCACCAAACGAACGATTATGAGCTAACGATAGCTCAGAGCGTCATTCTAGTAGCTCCCGCGAGATTTAAATGAAATTATGACAACACTCCAATGGCGAAATCATTCTAAGCAAAGAGAATTGCCTTAAAATGTAGAATCCCAACTCGCCAGTCGTGTGGAGTAGAATCTGGAAACTACAGAAAAGCACTGTAGGATGGACACGAATGCGATTCTACCAACCTCACTTCTGAGTTGTCCTTACGAGGCTGAGTTCACCCTATTACAAATCTCTGGGCAGGATCAAGATTCCCCTCAGCATCGCAGTGCATTGAAGGCAACCCATCTGGCCGGTGATCAAGGAAAACAATACATGGAGATCCAAGATCAAACTAAACACGCCATCTATCCTGTAGGCCCGCCAACTTATGGGTGATACGACGC
This sequence comes from Meconema thalassinum, assembly GCA_946902985.2. Lineage (NCBI taxonomy): Eukaryota > Metazoa > Arthropoda > Insecta > Orthoptera > Tettigoniidae > Meconema > Meconema thalassinum. The sequence continues at coordinate 529,391,133 of OX336390.1, read as the reverse complement.
CTGCAGTGAAGTTTTACCCATGGCTTGACACACATATTGTTTTTCCAAAAGCAAAAGCAAAGTGTGTTAATTTCAGAACATAATTTCGCCTGTCTTTCTTACGTACGTGTTGCATTCGAGTTTCGTCCAATTCTTTTGTTGGTAACAAATCGACGAGAACAAGAACAATTGGCCGTTCTTCAGCCAGTGTCTCTTTTCTAAAGAATTGTGGCTGCCACATCTGCCCATTTTTCCAACTCTAGATTTATAATTTGGGTAGCTTGAGTGAAATGTCTAAGAAAGCAACACACTGCAGGTACAAATACACAATATTATGAGGGCGATTACCAGAATCAGAGTAACTGGTGTTCCACATAGTGGACACAAACATAGTTCGTAATGTTCAGAGAGTCTACTTTTTTCTGAAATTCCTGATTTTGTTTTTATCTCCTGTTCCTATTGGGAAGTAATATTCAGTACAACTAGGGTAGTCAAGTTACTACACCACATGCCAGCATCACGCAGAGGAAAGTATTGTGCACTTATATTTCATATTGGTCAACGAGTCTTTACTTCTAACAAGTCTCTTATGCAAACCTACTATCCAAGTCATTTTCGTACTTGCAGCATTATTACAGACTAACTACGCAATTTTAGTATGTTAGCCCATAATTTCGAGAATGCAGCTGTGCGTAATATTCAACAAAGCATAGCCTAAAAGTATAAATTGATCGTACACAGTCGGTCACACCAATTAGATTAGGCGAGGTAACTATAGATATACCACACCATCCCTGAAAGTGGCTTCGGTGGCATAGTTGGTACCATGCTGAACTGCTGTGCCCAATATGGCGGATTCAAACCCGGATGAAGTCATCGGATTGAGCGTTAAAATCCTTCAGTATGCCTTTCTTCGGAGGGAAAGTAAAGCCGGCGGTCGCATATTATAGATTTATGGCATGTAAAAGATCCTTCCACTAACTAAACTTGTGTTAAGCTAAATTTCTAGGTTAGATTTCGTAGAAACGCTCTATCAAAGTTCCAACGTTCACCACTAGGTATCAGTGACATGTGGTAGCGAAAGTTGGAACTACTTGGAATTGAACGGAATTTGTAGCTCACCCTATGGGTGTCCACTTGAAGCAGCAACTGCCTCTGGCGAGCCAAACATGTCCTCAAACACTCCCGGCACTAAATGCTATACACTAAATAAATAACCATTCCTGAAAAAAATATATGTATTAATATTATTCACTGATAAAGTGATGATAATATTTTATGTGGGATACGAACCACAGGACGTGACATTTCACTTCAAAAATCCCACATGCATTGGCCGGGAATCGAGCCTGCTCTGCCTTGGTGAGAGGCAAGCAGTTTGACCACTGCACCATGCAAATGCATCAATGACGGTGCCGACTAAGTGTTTTATTGTTTTTGTTTCATTTGAGAGGCTTGGACATCGTGGGCATTTAGGCCTATATACTTGGGTGTGTGACGAATTCGTCTGATAACCTGTGCCATTATGATGGCAGTGATTGAGGTAGGATTTGGGCAGGAAGCGGCAGTGGCATTACGTTAGGTGCCTTCCCAGCATTTGCTTGGAGTAGAAGTTTGACACCACGGAAAACTACTTCCAGAATTGCTGAGGTAGGAATCGAACACACCTCTTATCAGTTTTGCCTAACGAGGCTGAATGTACCCCGTTCCAATCCTCAGACCAGAACTAAATTACTTGGCAGACCCGAGAATCGAACTCGGGCCTCCGCAGTGATAGCCAAGAATGCTAGCCACTACGCAACTAGGTGGACTTTGTAACACAGCATTCCTGTGAAATAAGAAAACGAAACTTCCGGAACAACACCTCCCTCCTACAATATAACAGAGGAAGAAGGGGTTTCAGCCCGGAGGCTGGTTTGCATCTCCGAAGAGGCGGTCCTGAGCCGGAGTTTGCTTGCGGTAGGGTGGCCAGTTCCTCTCCAATCCTTCATTCATTCACCACACGAACGGCACACGATAGCCCAGAACCAGTCACTCATCCAAGTTCTGACCACGTCCAGTGTGTTTTTACACGGTATCGGCTGTTTCAACATAGCCTCGTCGTTGACTGTATGTAACAGAGGCGAGTGAGTAGCACAATACCCAATTTAACACCGTCACTGATCCCCTCTCTCCAGACTCCACGCGAGTGGTCACTGATACACATGGGAACGGCCACATTTAAGCAAAGCATGCCTCACTTGCGCTATCTGGCAGCGGAAATGCTAGCGGCGGGTATATCACTGTCGTTACACAAGCCGAGAACTGAGCTTTTTGTTGCGACGCGTCCAACTTTCTCTGGAGAAAGGTGTGATGGTTGACATCCGGGTTACATCATACCGTCAAGGTGATCCCAATGTGCTGGGTTCGAGCTTCTCAAATGAATTGTTGAGTGAGTTATATCAGTTATGTTATGTTAGTCTATGACGATTAGGTTACCCACCAACATAACCCGGCCGCATGGTGTTGGGGTAGCGCGCCTGTCTCTCACTTGGAGGCCCCAGGTTCGTTTCCTGGCTCCGTCAGGGATTTTAGGAACTGTCGTGAGGGCTGGAACGGGGTGTACTCAGCCTCGTGAGGACAATTGAGTAGCTCTGACAATGAGGCAGCGCTCCAGTCACGAAAACCAAGATTAACGGCCGGGACGGATTCTATCTTAAGGCCGCGGCCGCCTCCTTCCCAATCCTTAATTGCAAATACACACATCATTACAAGCCCGCAATAACTCAGGTTATCAGACAAATTCTACACACACACAAGTAAACGGGGCTATGTGACCGCGATGTTCTAGCCCCTCAAATGAAACAAAACAACAACATATCGAAGGATATTCTGATCGCCAGTGCTTGCATCGAAGTACACGTATTCCTTAGAAATTCCCATGGTATTATTAGCTTACTTTCGATTTTTGCAAAAAATGAAAGTAGACTTACGAGATCTACACAGGGCCAAAAATGGTGTGTCTGTCTGTGTGTGTGTGACTGTGTCTCTCTGTGTGTGTGAGTGTGTGAACTCTGAATGTCTGCCCCCTGTATCAATTCGAACACGGTGAAACCGAATTGAGCGAAATTTGGTACAGAGGTAGCACTAGCGTAGAACACCTTAGTGACATGTTTTATATCGCCACCATCTTGACGGAAGCGTAATGGTGGTCACCCAAATGTTCAAAGCTTAAATCAAATTACGACTAACTTAATCATCCGATCTCTACCAAATTTTGCAACAACATATACTTGTATGGCGAGCGTCGTTTGACTGAACTACAAGGTCATCAGCCCATTAGTTTGCAGATGACGGCGATGTATGTTTGCAAATCGATCCCCCCTATCAATTCAAACACAGTTAAACTGAATTGAACGACATTTGGTACAGAGGTAGCACTAGCAAGGGGCACTCCAGGGTCATGTTTTATATCGCCGCCATCTTGACGAAAACGTAATGGCGGCCATCCTAATGTTAAAAGCTTGAATCAAATTACGACCAACCTAATAATCTGATCTCTACCAAATTTTGCAACAACATACCTTTATGTATAGAGAATCATTTGACCACACTACAAGGTCATCAGGCCAATAATGTGCGGATAGCGGCCATGTATGTGTGCAAATCGATTCCCCCTATCTTTTCAAACACGGTGAAACCGAATGGAACGAAGTTTGATAGAGAGGTAGCACTAGCAAAGGCCACCTCAGTGTCATGTTTTATATCGCCACCATCTTGACGGAAACGGAATGGCGGCCACCCAAATGTTAAAAGCTTAAATCAAATTACGACCAACCTTATCATTTGATCTCTACCAAATTTTTCAACAACATGCCTTTTTGTGGGAAGCATCTTTTGACTGCACTACAAGGTCATCAGTCCAATAGTTTGCAGATAGCGGCCATGTATGTGTGCAAATCGATTCCCCACATCAATTCAAACACGGTGAAACCGAATTGAATGAAATTTTTTACAGAGGTAGCGCTAGCAAAGGGCACATCATATTCATGTATAATATCCGCATAGCTCGTAGTATTTCAAGAAGCTACTACAACCAACATTCAATTATACTCCTTGAAAAGGACAAAGAGTTATAACAATACCCATGCATTTAGGAGAAAGTAGACAATACGTTCTTTACATCTTGTTTTGTTATTAAATTTTAACAAAAAATCATAGCATATCTCTAGGCCCGTATCACACGACACTCGCTGGCAAGGAAGCTGCTGTGATCGCTGGTACAAAATCCTGTATGATTCTGTTCTCTTCGTCAGTACACCTGCTTGTATGACCGAAATGTATCACACACTAGCATTTTGGACGCTAAGTTGTAAGAAATAAAACCGAAGGGATGTCGTTTGAGGGCATTATTTGCAGTTCTGTCGCCTTATTAAAGTAAAGCGGTCGCGAAACTTGCTTTAAATAAATTAGAAAACATGCCAGGAACTGAATGAATGCATTCCAATCAATATTTAAGATCTAACTGTAATAATTGATTATTTTACCATACGCGTTAATAAGAAGCGAAAAAAAAACTCCTGAGTGTGTTGGAAATGTGTGGAAGTGTTGTTGCGTCCGCTCGCTAATTCGAAGATCCCGGGTTCAAGACTCTCCAACGGCAGATTTTTTGAATTCTTTTTAACTATTTTATTATACCCTCCATACCTCGTACAGCAAGATTTCAACTTGGTTTTGTTCACATTATCTACGAAGACGATAGGGAAAGTTACTTTCTTGTCTCATTTAAATGGGTATTTTCCCTAAATACTGTTCAAAACAGTCGCCTCCGTAGCGTAGCGGTCAGCATGGTTAGCTGCCGCCCCGGAGGTCCTGGGTTCGATTCCCGGCTCTGCCACGAAATTTGAAAAGTGGTATGAGGACGACTGGAACGGGGTCTACTCAGCCTCGGTTGGTCCAAATGAGTAGAGGGGGTTCGATTCCCACCTCAGCCATCCTCGAAGTGGTTTTCCGCGGTTTCCCACTTCGTCTTCGGGCAAATGCCGGGATGGTGCCTACTGTCAGTCCACGGCCTCCTCCTTCCCTCTTCCTCGCCTATCCATCCCAATCTTCCATCCCTTTCCATCCCTCATTAGGCCCCTGTTCGCTTTGCAGGTGAGGCCGCCTGGGCGAAGTGCTGATCACACCTCACCAGTTGTATCCCTCCCGACCAGATGTTCCAGGCTCCAGGACACTGCCCATAGAGGCGGTAGTGGTGAGTTCCCTCGCTGAGTCCGTGGGAACCACCAACCTTGAGGGTAAATTGTCTAAATAAATAAAAAACGAAATAAAAAAGCTGTTCATAACCATGGATGGATACTATTCGTTATAATTATTATTTTTTTAGTCAATTTTACCCTCCAGGTTAGTTTTTCCCACGGACTCATCATTACCGCCTCTACGGGCAGTGTCTTGGAGTTTGAAACATCTCGTCTAGGGGATACAACTGGGGAGATGGGATTAGCACCTCGCTCAGGCGGCCTGCAAAGCGAACAGGGTCCTCTTGAGGGATGGGAAGGGAGGGGCAGATTGGGAGGGATAGGCAAGGAAGAGGGAAGGAGGCGGCCGTGGCCGTACGGTAGGTAACATCCCGGCATTTGCCCGAAGGCGAAGTGGGAAACCACGGAAAACCACTTTGAGGATGGCTGAGGTTGGAATCGAACCCCCTCTACTCATTTGGACCACCCGAGGCTGAGTAGACCCCGTCCCAGTCCTCATACCACTTTTCAAATTTCGTGGCAGAGCCGGGAATCGAACCCAGGACGTCCGGGTTGGCAGCTAATCACGCTGACCACTACGCAACGGAGGCGACTCTATTCGTGATAATTAGAATTTTAACAGTTCAATATTTATAATAATATGCCACGTTCTGTAATTACTGCCTTGCTGCGAGCCTCAGCGGTAACGTTTTCGCTTGCTGTGCCCAAGGTTGCAGGTTCGTATCCTGGCGCAGTCAGCTGGCATTCGAGGGTGCGCAAATGCGTGGGAGCCGTGTCAGTAGATACTGGCACGTTGAAGATCCCCTTCGGAGCAAAATTCCGGCACCCCGGCGTTTCTAAAAGCCAGAGCAGTTAAAAGGGACGTAAAACCAATAATGTTATAATTATCTGCATTTACTGCATGTTTTGGGCATATGACCTCATAGTTTCGCCCCTTAAAACCTCACTAACTAACTATTATTGTAAGTGTAGGCCTATAGCAAGCGCTTTTCGCAGAGAGCCGTTGAAAGAAATTATAGTTTCGGTCTGATGTATTGATTCGTGAGCCTACCCACATAACAAATCTATTTGTTATGTGGGTCGTCTGAGTGAGTCGGAGTTTTCCTTTAAACAAAGGTGGTCAAAATTTCGAACACTTGCTACGTTGAATATACAGGATACCTTGCTTTCGTTCTACAGATCATTATGTCGTCGTCCAATCTGGCTGCGTACCATAGGATAAGTACGGTGCTTTTGAGGACCAAATAAAAAAATCACTCGTTGGAACTGATAGATATGCGTCCATAATACATATAAACGACATTAAGCAAAAAAAAAAAAAATGTACTAGCTCAAGGTTCGAACCTACTACATTGCGACTTCGTTGACGCTACTCTAGCAATTGTTGATTTAGCCACCAAAGCTACCGAGAACTATGCCATATTGCTGGCTCTTAATGAATCTATTCGTAGACCTTCCTGTCCAAACGTAAGAAGGTGTTATTTGGAGCTCTGATCGTTTCAATCATGCATTATATTTGAGGTCATTGAAAGAACACTGCCACTATTGATTTCTACTATATTCGCGAGGATATACTCAACGGTAAAGTTGTACAATGGACGTAAAGTAGCAGGTACTAATGTTTTTAGAATGACTGTGATATACGCGTTAGTTGGGTTGCCTTCCTCCAAAAAAAAAATAAGGGGCTGGTGGACCACACTGTATATAAAAATGAAAGTTTTGTCTGTTTTTCTCTGAATTTCTACGGAAATTTGAGTTGTTTACGCGTTTCAGATTGTTTTATGATGGATGCACGCGAAAATATATTTGTCTGCCTGTCTGTCTGTCTGTTTATTGTTTGTTTGTTTGTTTGATTGTCTGTGTACAACTTTGTTCCCTTATAACTCGAGAACGGCTGAGTAAATCAACGTAAAATTTGGTACAGATATCCATCAGAGGCACGACACTTATCATTGATGTAACTCTTCTCCGTACCTCTCATAAAAGGGGGCCTGCCCCCTTAAAATACATGCTGAAATAGGCGTAGAAGGACGAGACAAAGCTCATTTTCAGCCCCTCAATGTGAGAGACAAAACTCGGGTCCCCGAAAACCACATTTTAAGGCCCTAAGACCAACCGTTTTTGAGATATTCCCAGAAAACTAATTTCATTTAATAAACTAATGAACGAATGCAAGCCAGTAACCATGGCAACAGATTCTCAGAGGTCCATCTATTGCTGTAAGATGCAATGCAATTCCATTAATTACATTTGTGTGAAAGTTTGCAAACGGTTAGAAGGTTATCACGGAACCAAATTAAGCCGTAAAATTCATCAATACGTATAATGCGCTTGAGGGGATCAAGGGGCACTCTAGAATTCTTTCACGCGATTTACACCTGCGGGAGTAGTACGGCAGGTGTATTATATTCCTATCCCCATATAATTCATTCATTCATTTCGAATAGGCCATCTATGGACCGCGTCATTCCAACTGTCTCCTACCGCCTTTGATGTTTGCCCAGTACGCCCGCATTCGTTCTCGGTGGACTTCCTTCCGTTCCTGAGTCCAAATCTTTCCCGTTTTTAGCTTCGCTTTTTCTTGGAAACCTTTGCAAACTTGAAGTTTCCTTTTGAGTGGGGCGCGCTCCTGAATGTCGGTTGGTGTAATCCCCACTTCTTTCAGATCTTTATCCAGTTCAATGCACCAGGCCCATTTTGTTTTCCTCTCCTGAAAGTAAGTTATGTTGCGGTTGGTCAGTCTCGCTGGGCTCATTCGTTTCACATGCCCAAAAAATGTTATCCTTCTCTTCCGGATGACGTCACTTATCTTCTCCACATGAGTATATAGTTCATGGTTATGTCGTCTTCTGTATTCCCCATTGTCTTGGATGGAACCCAATATCTTTCTGAAAATTTTCCTTTCTTTGGCCTCCAGTTTCTCGACCAAGCCTTTTTTGTTCATCGTGAGGCATTCAGAAGCATGCAAGACCTCCGGGCGGATGACACTGCAGTAATGTTTTAGTTTTGCGTTGAAGGATACTGACCTTTTCTTATAGATGTCCTTAGTTAAATGGTAGGCCATTTCCATTTTGCTCATGCGTCATGTGAATGCTTCTTTCTCTGATAATATCCCTTCCCTGACCCGTCCGGAAAAGAAAAGTACATGGCCATTGGCTGCATTAATAATAAAAATATTAGGTGTTATAATTTCTCCCTATATTATATTATTATTAGTATTATATTATGACGTACAACGACGAGACAAATCCCTTCGGTGCCAGAAACAAAACTCGGGGCCTAAAGGGTCCTTGAAAACTACATTATAAGGCTCTAAATCCGACAGTTTCTGAAATATTCCCAGAAAACTAATTTAATTTAATTTAATTTAACAAACTAATGAAGGAATGCAAATCGGTAACCATGAGAACATTATCTCAAGGGGTGGCATGCAACTTTCCTTCTATTTCTGTAAGAAGCAATGTCACTCCATTTATTACATTTCTGTGAAAGTTTGCAAATGGCTATAAGATTATCACGGAACTAACGTAGACTGTATAATTCATCAATGCAATTAAGGGGGTCAAGGGGTAACCTAGAAATTTTTCATGCAATTTTCACGTTCGACATATAGTACAGAAGGTCTATTATATCTCCAAACAGCAACATTATTTTCAAAAATTCCAGAATTGAACCAGCACTTTTTGCGGCTTTTAGGGATTTGGACAATTTGAGGCTAAAGAACCTGAATTTTCTTGCACCACAAGCCTTTATAATTTATGAAAGGGGTCTTCCTGTGTATGGGCACCTAGCACAACGTAGAGGGTCAGTTTTTATGTGACGTGTATTGCGTTCCGTATACAAGACTTTCAATTCTATTTCACGTCAGGAAGTACACGTTAAGTGAATTTATTATGAGAGCACTTTTAACTTTTTTTTTGTCGACATACGGGTTCATCGTAAGGATGATTTTGTTTGATACTGTGTGGTAGATATACCCATATTTGGATATCTGGGTAATATGTTGTAGACAATAGAATTGTCTGTCAGTCTTTCTGTGTATCTTTATGTACGCCTATACCTCGTGTTCGGATGCTTGTTGCATCGTAAAATTAGGTATGGTAAACATGAGAGTCAATACACCAATCATTTCTAAAACTCTTCACCGTACTTTTCATACAGTAGAAGGGTGGATATAGAGAAAAACTTCTCAATACATGCTAAAATAGGCGAAATATAAAAATTATCCCAGAAGGACGATCAAAGCATATGTTGCGCTTCTCAATGTGAGACACAAAATTCGGGAATCAATAAAGGGTCTCCGAAAACTACATTTTAAGGGCCTTAAATTAACAGTGTGTGTGATATTCCCAGAAAACTAACTTCGTTCTGATAAACTTGAAGGAATGACAAACCGCTAACGATTGCAACAGTAGCTCAATTGATAATGTCTGGTGTTAACAACGAGCACCGTGCGAAGAACGGGTACTTCTGCTAGTATATAAATAAATAAATAATAATATTAATAATAAAAATTTAAGTTAATTTGGGAGCGTGATGACGCAGTGGCTTAGCTGCTCGTCTTTCACCCGGACGGCCGGGGTTCGAATCACGGTGATAGTGGGATGGAATTTTTACCTGAAAAATCACGTGGTGTCAGGAAGGGCATCCAGCCTTAACTCCCCGGCCAAAACCAAAATGACTCGGTGACCCCCATTAATTCGGAAAAGACGAAGAAAGTTATTTATTAAATACTATTGATATTACATTAATGTGGCATGTCTCACGAATCTGACGGCAAAACCAGAACAGATTATCTGTGAAACATATTTATTATTATTATTTACAATATATATACAGATTGTATTTCAATACAAGTGTGCATGCAAAAGATATGTTCTCTTTTCTTTTCATTTTTAATTTATATATTTTAATTAAAATGGTTGATTTTTTATTTTGTTTTGTTTTAATAATTATTTCTCTTGTATCTTTATTTATATAATTCTTCGACACGTGTGTATGACACTGAACTCCTCCAAAACGACTGGACCGATTATGATGAAATTTGGTATGTATATTAGGGTGGGTCCCTGTATGGTTTAGATTCACAATCTGACCCGGTAGGTGAAATGAACACAATTTTAGAACCACAAATTACACACAATTTTAGAACCACAATATACAGTCAAAAACAGTCGTCATGGAAACCACTAGCCTTGGCCTTGGTGAAAGCTGATGTCTTTGGACGGTTTGTCTCTGCACGTTAGAGCCACCTGGTCGCAACCTGTACAACTACCGCCATAACTTCCACTCCGCCCGGGGCGGAAAGATATGTTTTATACCATAAGTGGAGGAGATGTCGAATTCTTCTCTTTGTCTCTGCACGTTATAGCGTTTCAACAGAGTCCCGTATGCGTTCATATACCAGAGATCCGATTGCGATTAAACTTGGATGAGATGTTGAGTTCAATCCAGGGAAGGTTTCTGGCTTAGTAAATCCATTTTACAATAGATAGCGCACGAGTAGGTTTAACAAATGACCGACGACGCACGAAGCGTTTCAACAAAACCCCGTATACGTTTATATACCATTCATCGATTGCGATGAAACAATGATGAGTTGTTGTGTACACTTACGTGAAGGATTCTACCTTAGTAAATCCATTTCACAGCAGGTTGCGCACGAGTAGATTCAACAAATGAGCGACGACGCGCGAAGCGTTTCAACAAGGTCCCGTATGCGTTCAAATACCATTCGTCCGATAGCATTGAAACTTAGGTGAGATGTTGTGTACACTCCAGGGAAGGCTTCTGGCTTAGTAAATCCATTTTTCAATTGGTAGCGTACGAGTAGATTCAACAAATGAGTGACGACGCGTGAAGCGTTTTAACAAAATCCCGTATAAGTTTATATACCACTCATCGATTGCGATGAAACTTTGATGAGTTGTTGTGTACACTTACGTGAAGGTTTCTAACTTAGTAAATCCATTTCACAGGAGGTTGCGCACGAGTAAATTCAACAAATGAGCGACGGCACGCGAAGCGTTTCAAAAAGGTCCCGTATGCGTTCAAATACCATTCGTCCGATTACGATGAAACTTAGGTGAGATCTTGAGTACACTCTAGGGAAGGTTTCTGGCCAAATAAATTAATTTTACAATACGTAGCGCACGAGTAGATTCAACAAATGAGTGACGTTACGTGAATCGTTTCAAAAAAGTTCAGTATGCGTCCATATAGGCTACCATTCATCCGATTGCGATGACACTTTGGTGAATTGTTGTGTACACTCCAGGAAAGGTTTCTGGCTGAGTAAATCCATTTTACAATAGGTAACGCACGAGTAGATGCAACAGATGAGTGATGAAGCGAGAAGCGTTTCAACAAAATCCCGCATGCGTTCTTATCCCATTCATCCATTGCGATGAAACTTTGATGAGTTGTTGTGTACACGCCGGGGAAGGTGTTTAACTTGGAAAATCCATTTTACAATATTGGTAGCGCACAGTAGATGTAACAAATGAGTGACGACGCGCGAAACGTTTCAACAAAATCCCGTATGCCTTCATATACTATTCATCAATTGCGATGATACTTTGATGAGTCGTTGTGTACACATACGTGAAGCTTTCTAACTTAGTAAATCGATTTCACAGTTGGTAGAGCACAAGTAGATTCAACAAATGAGTGACAGCGCACGAATCATTTAAACAAACTCCCGTATGCATCATATACCATTCATCCGATTGTGATGAAATATGGATGAGATGTTGAGTGCATTAATTGGAAGATTTCTGGGTTAGTAAATCCATTTAAAATAGCTAGCGCACGAGTAGATTCAACAAATGAGCGACACCCGCGAAGCGTTTCAACAAGGTCCCGTATGGGTTCAAATACCATTCGTCCGATAGAGATGAAACTTGGGTGAGATATTGCGTACCCTCCAGGGAAGGCTTCTGGCTTAGTAAATCCATTTTACAATAGGTAACGCACGAGTATATTCAACAAATGAGCGACGATGCGCGAAGTGTTTCATCAAAGTCCCGTATGCATTCGTATACCATTCGTCCAATAGCGATCAATCTTGGGTGAGATGTTGTGTACAGTTCAGGGAAGGTTTCATGCTTAGTAAATCCATTTTACAATAGGTAGCGCACGAGAAGATTCAGCAAATGAGCGACGACGCGTGGAGCGTTTCAACAAAGTCCCGTATGCGTTCATAAACCATTCGTCCGATAGCGATGAAACTAGGGTGAAATGTTGTGTACACTCGAGGGAAGGTTTATGGCTTAGTACATGCATTTTACAATAGGTAGCGCACGAGTATATTCAACAAATGAGCCATGGCACGCGAATGGTTTCAAAAAAAAGTCCCGTAGGCGTTCATATAACCATTCACCCGAATGCCATGAAACTTTGCGAATTGTTGTGTACACTCCAGGAAAGGTTTCTGGCTTAGTACTTCAAGTTTACAATCGGTAGCGCACGAGTAGATTCAACAAATGAGTGACGGCTCACGAATCGTTTAAACAAAGTCCCGTATGCGTTCATATGCCTTTCATCCCATTGCGAAGAATCTTTGATGGGTTGTTGTGTACACGCCAGAGAAGGTTTCTGGCTTAGTAAATCCATTTTACAATAGGTAACGCACGAGTAGATGCAACAGATGAGTGATGAAGCGTGAAGCGTTTCAACAAAATTCCCGCATGCGTTCATATCCCATTCATCCATTGCGATGAAACTTTGATGAGTTGTTGTGTACACTTTCGTGTAGGTTTCTAACTTAGTAAATCCATTTTTCAGTAGGTAGCGCACGAGTAGATTCAACAAGTGAATGACAGCGCACGAATCGTTTCAACAAAATTCCGTATGCGTCCATATGACATTCATTTGATTGCGATGAAACTTTGGTGAGTTGTTGTGCACGCTCCCACGAATGTTTCTAAATTAGTTAATCCATTTTACGATTGTTTAGAGGCAGTTAACAGATTTTTTTTTAAAAATATTGTGTGTCCCTAAGCACTTCAAGAAACAAAGTTACAACACTTTGATTGGCAGGACAACGCCTGCCGGGTCAGCTAGTATAGTATATAATTTGATTTAACATGTTAGGTTTAACACATTACTTCAGTCTAGGACTATACAATAGGACACTTGTACTCAACTGTGATTCATCCGGGACTGTCCTTATCATTTTTCTTCGGCTGGCAACGTTAACGTTCTCGCGTGCTGTTCCCAAGGTTGGAGGATCGAATCCTAGCGCAGTCAGTGGGCATTTGAGGGTGCGAAATGCGATGGAGCCGTGTCAGTAGATCTACAGGTACGTTAGAGATCCCCTTCGGGGCAAAATTCTGGCACCCTGGCGTCTCTAAAAGCCGCAGGTGTTAACAGGGACGTAAAACAAACAAGAATAATTTCTTCCGTGTAATGAGCTACATTGTTCTAGTGCGACTCATCTTGAATCATCATTTCCACTATGTTGTATGGGGATATATCTTGTCCTATCTCCATTTTAATTAATTCTCTCTTATCAATCCACCTGTTGCCAAACCACCTCTTGATACTACTACTACTATTACTACTACTACTATTAATAATAATAATGCCACAAGCGTACGCCTCTTTTTCCTTTTTCTGTCTCTCTCTCCCTCAAGCGGCTTCGGTGGTGTAGTTGGTAGCATGCTGAGCCTCTATGCCAAATGTCGTGGGTTGAAACCCGGCCCAAGTCGTCGGATTTTTTAAGAGCGTTAAAAATCCCTCAGTATGCCTTCCTTCGGAAGGGAAGTAAAGCCGGCGGGTCCATATCATAGATTTATGGCATGTAAAAGAACCTTCCACTAACTAAACTTGTATATATTTTTATTTAGTCAATTTACCCTCTAGGTTGGTGGTTCCCACGGATTCAGCGAGGGAACTCACCACTACCGCCACTATGGGCAGTGTCCTGGAGCTTGGAACATCTGGTCAGGAGGGATACAACTGGGGAGGTGTGAACAGCACCTCGCCCAGCCGGCCTCACCTGCAAAGCGAACAGGGGCCTCATGAGGGATGGGAAGGGATGGAAGATTGGGAGGGATAGGCTAGGAAGAGGGAAGGAGGCAGCCGTGGCCTTACAGTAGGTACCATCCCGGCATTCGCCCGAAGACGAAGTGGGAAACCACGGAAAACCACTTCGAGGATGGCTGAGGTGGGAATCGAAACCCCTCTACTCATTTGGACCACCCGAGGCTGAGTAGACCACGTTCCAGTCCTCATACCACTTTTCAAATTTCGTGGCAGAGACGGGAATCGAACCCAGGACCTCCGGGGCGGCAGCTAACCATGCTGACCACTACGCTACGGAGGCGACTACTAAACTTGTATGAAGCAAAATTTGTAGGTTATGTTTGATTAATGCTCTTAAGTTACAACGTTCGTCACCAGGCGCTGGTTGCGATGGTATCTAGTAGTAGCCAAGTTCACAGCTAGGTGTCGTGGACGGTAGCATTTGGTAGCGAAAGTAGGAACTACTTGAAATTATCGTCTGCAGTCCTTACTTGAAATAAAAACAGATAACACACACTAATACAGCAAATCAATCAAGACCGGTTATCAGCCAGATTCCACATACACCCAAAGTACACGGGGCTACATGACCGCGTTGTCGCAGCCCCTAAACTAAGGAAGTGCTGAGATAGCTAGGGATTCACCGCTCACCAGGCATGTTGCAACTAGTTGCATTTCTCATACAGATACGTTTACGTGTGGACAGTTGAATTCAAGCAGCAAATTTCATATTACTCGTAAAACAGGGATGCCCAATTACTTTTACTGTAGATAAAAAAATAATATTCACAAAATAATATCATTTCTGACTCTAAATGCTTGTAATGAGAACACTATTGTTGGGGCAGATAACCTCACTGTTCCGCCCCCTAAAGCCACAACAATGATCAATCATCCCCAAACACTATTATTCCGGTGGTGTAACAATATTTGAATTGAAGAATGGATCTCATGAGAGCTTGTGCTTGCGAGCACTTTTTGGATCGTATGACGAGAGCAACATGTTTCATTTAAAGAGCACCCTGGGGCTCGCGAACAACAAACTTGAGAACGCCTGTCCTAGACTCTAATAACAATTACAGTACACGCTCTACTACACCCCATGGTGTAGGTTAGACGTATACGTTAAGGCGCTCACCACAACCGTGGTGGGGAATTGTATCAAATCCAGAGATCACAGGTTCGAATCACGGCGCTGACAGCGGATATCCTGAGTGTAGTTTTCCGCGGGTTTTTCCACACTCCATCCAGACAAATTCCGGCTTAGTACCTTACTTCAAGTTCTGGATCACCTACCATATCTCCTACTCTAATGATTACAATTACACAGCTTCTATGCCCAAGGTCGCGGGTTCAAACCTGGCCGAAGTCGTCGGATTGTTTAAGAGCGTTAAAAATCCCTCAGTATGCCTTCCTTCGGAGGGGAAGTAAAGCCGGTGGTCCCATGTCATAGATTTATGGCACCATAAAGAACCTTCACATGTGTGAATCTAAATTATAGGTTAGATTTCACTGACGCTCTTAGGTTCCGACGTTCATCGCCAGGAGCTGACTGCGGTGGCATTTAGTAACCAAGTTCAGAACAAGTAGTCATTGACGGTGGCGTTTGGTAACAAAAGAAGGAACTGCTTGAAAATTGAATGTCTGCAGTCGTTACTTGAATTAAAAACAGTTAACACACACTAATACAGCCATCACAATTAACACCGGTTATCAGACAGTTTCTACACACACCCAAAGTACACGGGGCTACATGACCGCGTTGTCGCAGCCCCTAAATTAAGAAACCAACCAACTACAATTACACACACTACTAGCGTCACAACTGAAACTCAGGCTATCAGTAAAATTAAGCGCATATCCAACTGCACGGGGCTGATGACCATGATGTCCAAATCCCATTAAACGAATTCACAACATAACAACAACAACACACTACTACATTCATCAACTAAGCACATGAGCAAAATTCAATACGCCCAAACATATGGGGCTGGTGACCAAGATGTTCCAAACTCTTCTAACGAAGTAACGACAAATACCAACACCCAAATATAGAACTATTTATTTTAATGTTGCAAAACATATAAATGACGATCCCATCAACAAAACAGTCTCCCTCCCCCAAGTAATTTATGTAAGGCCTTGATATTATTTTATTGATTGTAATTACCATACGAAGTTTCTAACAGGTTTTTATTTTTTGTTTTTGGAGGACGTTGTAGGTTTGGTAGTGTTTTGGAGAGCCATTTGTCTTGTAAATTTTGATCTGATGATGCTCACTTGACGAGCGAAACATGTCATTCCTTAGTTTTCTCCTTTTTCAATAGTCCGTAACAATTGTATTGAAGAAGAGTATATGTATACATAACTTAATCACAGATCATTTATTTTAGGTTATTTTCACACATATTCCAGTAATTGGAATTACCTTGTGTTGACCGACTGAAAGTTACAACACTAATTGTCAATAAGGCAACACTGAAAAATGGCTTCAAAGCTATCTATAAACATAGGTCTATCTGCGCGACCTCTAAACCTAGAAACATAACCCTTTTCGTGGCGTTTCTTTAAGTTCTAATTGGTAAAATAAATAAGGGCTGATGAAGTAGGCTTTGTCCTCAAACCACTTCCGTTACAAACCGTTCTGATGGCTCAACATTAATATTACAACATAGGTTACATCTCTTTGCGAAATATATCGTAACTTGCGATATACCGGGTGAATCAGCTGCCCCTAATACTATTATTTATGCAGCCCAACTAACGCGTGTTATCAGGAAGGTCGATATTTTTCTGCTTGCATCCCGTATCGTAGTAATGCACTGCAAGGATATCCCGCAAATGATACTGAAAACTATTATTTTTCACTCGTATTAGTCTGTAGTCACATCGAGGGAAGTATAATAGTGTTCAGTATCGTTAGTAGGATATGCCTGCAGTGCATTAGTACGATACGGGATGCAAGCAGAGAAATATCGACCTTCCTGATAACACACGTTAGTTGGGCTGCATAAAACATTGTTATTAGGGACAGCTGATTCACCTGGTATATCTGGTATAGTGGCTAGCGTTCTTCACTGTGACCTGGAGGTCCGGGTTTGATTCCCGGCTCTGCCAAGAAATTCAATTCTGGTCTGAGGGTTGGAATGGGGTTCACTCAGCCTCGTGAAACAAAACAGAGAAGAGGTGGGTTCGATTCCCACCTCAGCTATCCTGGAGGTGGTTATCCGTGGTTTCCCCACGTCTACTCCAGGTGAATGCTTGGATGGTCCCTAACTTAAGGCCACGGGTACTTCTTTCCTAATCCTCACCTTAATCATAAATACACACACTAAAATAGCCATCACAATAACACAGGCTATCAGATAAAATTCTACACTCACCCAAGTACACGGGGCTAAATGACCAAAATGTCCAAGCTCTTCAAAAGAAACAACAACAAAATCTTGCGGTATGTATAGTACACGGTACTGATAGCCAAGGGTCTCAAAACAAACACACTTCAGGAATGAACTGCAGTTAGCGTGGATCTCCTTATTCTCGTGGTGTTGGGTTCACTGACCTTACTGTTTCCTGTGCTGACCTGGTCCAGTTCTGTCACCATGGTGCTTGCATTAGCTTGGAGCTTAAACAATAAACGGAAGCTGAGCTTGCTTTTATACACGATTCTGCCGCAGTGCGTCTAAAAATTGTGTCCACTATCTATGGTATATATACTCGTCCTTTTGTCTGCTCATGTCAAATTGTTCTTTCGTACTTGGACGCGACTCCTCAGCCGAGTGACGTAGGGCATTATCCGCCACTAATTTTTTCAAGCTGTAAATTGAACAAGCAATGAAAGAAATTAGAGAAGAATTTAAGGATTCAAGGATAATTAATTGCAACTTTGAGATTTGCTGAGGACATTGCCATGTTAGCCGATTCATCAGAGGTTTTGAATGGGTTTTAAAATGGTCGGACTCCGTCTTGAGGAAGGAATTCATGATGAAGATCAATAAATGTTATACAATATAATGGAGTGCAGCCGATAGAAATCAGAAACCCCTATTGGCGTTAAATTTACAAGTGAAAATCTGAAGAAAGTAGGTGACTTCTGCTATTTAGTATTTAGGAACCAGAATAACCAGCGATTGACGAAGCAAAGAGGATATAGAAAGTAGGTTGGATCATGTATGGAAAGCATTTTTAACAGAAAAGAAATTTGTTGGCATCTCATATGGTTGGTTGGTTCCTAAGTTTTTTAGCGTATGGCTTTTAGTGCCGGGAGTGTCCGAGGACATGTTCGGCTCGCCAGTTTTTGTAGCTGCTTCTAGGCGGACACCCAATGGGTGAGCTACAAGTACCGTCGCGTGTGGAGTGTTGTATGGGGAGGAAAGTTTAAATGTAAGGACGAGGAGTTGGAAGGTAGCGGCTGTGGCCTATAGTTAGGGACCAACCCGGCATTTGCCTGGAAGGAAGATGGGAAACCACAGAAGACCATCTTCAAGGTTGCCGGCGGGAAATTCGAACCACCTCGCCTCCCGGAGGTGAGCGACTGCCAGCAGTCATGCCGTAACGACCACGGCTAACTCACCCGGTGGTTCCTTAGTTTATTGGCTGCGACAACGCGGTCATGTAGCCCCGTGTACTTTGGGCGTGTGTAGAATTTGTCTGATAACCGGTGTTAATTATGATGACTGTATTAGTGTGTGTTATCTGTGATTCAGGTAGAAGGACTGCAGACGATTAATTTTTTCAAGTAGTTCATACTTTTGCCACCAAATGCTACCATCCACGACACCTAGCTGTGGACGTGGCTACTAAATGCCATCGCAGTCAGCACCTGGTGGCGAACGTTGGAACTAATAGGCCTATAGCGTTATTAAACTAACGTACAAATTTTAGCTTCCACAGGTGTAGTTAGTGGAAGGTTCTTTTTCACGCCATAAATCTATGACATGGGACCGCCGGCTTTACTTCCCTCCGAAGGAAGGCATACTGAGGGGCTTTTAACGCTCTTAAAAATCCGACGACTTCGGCCGGGTTTGAACCCGCGATCTTGGGCATAGAAGCTCAGCATGGACATCAAATATAATGTTAGGTATTAGGAAGTCATTTATGAAAGCGTTTGTCAGGAGTGTGGCACTATATGGAACCTGTTGGTGCAGCAGAAGAGGAGAATAGAAGCGTTTGAAATGTGGTGTTACAGGAGAATGATGAAGATCAGATAGGTATATAGGGTTACAAATGAAGAGGTATTAAGACTAATGGGAGAGGAGTGATATTTCTGGCAACTGATAAAGAAGAGATAAGACACATACTAAGACTAAGGAAGGGTCTAGCACAAGAACTGTTGGGGTAGACCAACAATGTTCAAAAGATTTGCTCGGGCGTAAGGTGTGGTAGCTATGTAGAGATGAAGCAATTACCTCAGAACAGGGAGGCTTGGAGGGCTGCATCAAACCAGTCAAAAGACTAATAATTAGAGTGCTATATCCCCTCCAGGGACGTAGGCGACCTGAATTAGAGACCTTGACTTCATCAAGGGATCACTAACCAGGCATCCCAAGCCGGAGTTAGCGTGTTGTAGGGTGGTCAGTTCCTTTCCACTCCTCCTCCTGTCATAGCATCCGGCAGGTCCCCATCTTGCATCACGAGGCTGGGAGACCCCGTACCAGACCATACCAAGACTTTTAAATTCTTGGCAGAGCCGGGGATCACCTTGTGGGTGACAGCCAACAATGCTAGCCACTGCGCCACAAAGTGGTCAGTCAAAAGGAACAACAACAAACTGGATTACTAGCCCCCATAGATGCGAGCTTTGAATCCCGCTGTATTCAGCGACCATTCTCAGTGTGAATTATCCCCTGGGGATTTCAACGCTCACTTCTGATAAATTCCAGGTTATTTCAAGCATCGAGGCATCTACTCCAATCGTAGGCTCTAACAATTACATTTATGCGTATTGATAAAGGCATCACAATAATGCAGGTTATCAAACTAAGTTCATACCCACACTAGTATATGGGGATGATGATGGCGATATTCCAAGGCCCTAACTAAACAAAACATAAGTAAGTTGTAATGCATTGTTTGAAAAGCGCGCCCAATCATGGGCTCACAGACTTACATCCTTTGTGGATCAGTACCAGATGACACATCTCATGCCCTTTTGCGGTCAAGAAAGTCAGATGATTGAAGGGCGGGGATGAAATGCTCCCCGGCATCTCCGCTTAAGACTACATTACGCAAGTAAACTTCAGCCTCATGTGTCCAGATACAGATCTGTTTTCTCTGTTAGATGGCAATAAAAGCGTAACATCGTATATAATTCGTACCTCACCTACATCAACTCTAAAAAGGAATACATCTTATTGATCATTACTCACAACTGCCATCTTGAATATGCAGTATACGAGTATAGCATGATAATGCATATTATCGTAATTTGTAAACTTATAAAATCGACATTTCGAGAGAAGTTCGAGTCACATTAGCCAGTTACTATGTGCATGGCTCAATTTCATTTTCTTAATAGAGTGAAGATTTCAGTCAGGCAAACTACTTTATGTAAAAAAATTCCTCACGGCACGCCGGAAGGCGGAGGTAGATTTCACCGGGCAAACTAGGGGACAGGCTATAATAGGCAAAATATGCAGGGTTTCGTAGAAAGATCAGTCCTCATTTATTGCCAGAAAGTATTTTACAATTGGAGCTTAATTAACTTTGTTTTCGTCTTTCTATGCATATTTTTAACATTTTATTGTCTTATGGGGACGGTAACCTTCTTGTCATTTGGGATCTATTTTTATACTTGTGGTCACACTGTCCTTATGCAAGGTTACGACACTGATGTGTAACGTTCTAACAGTCTAACTTCTTCACGCAAACATTTATCTTCCGCAGAGATGTTGGTTGGTTCCTCAGTTTAGGGGCTGCGACAACGCGGTCATGTAACCCCGTGTACTTTGGGTGTGTGTAGAATCTGTTTGATAAACGGTGTTAATTGTGATGGCTGTGTTAGTCTGTAATTCAGGTAAGGACTAAAGACGGTCAATTTCAAGTAGTTAGTCCCAATTTTGGTACCAAATACTACCGTCAACGACACCTAGCTGTGAACTTAGCAACTAGATGCCAACACAACTATCAACTCGCAACGAACGTTGGAACTTCCCCTCCTAAGGAAAGCATACTGAGGGATTCTTAGCGCACTTCGAAAATCCGACGACTTCGGCTGGCTTTGAACCCGCGAACTTGGGCAAAGAAGTTCAGTATGCTACCGGTTACGTCACCGAAGCCGCTTCCCACAGAGTCAGATAGAAAACTGAATGTGATCTCGTGCAGTGGCGTTGTCATGCCAACCTCTGATAGCTCATCCCTCATCAATTTAGAAGCGTTGTCATGGTAACCTCTGATGGCTCTTGGCATTTTCTTCTAATTCCGAAATCATTTTGTTCATCCCTTGGCGTAATGGTGGGTCATATCAAAAATTCTTTCAGACGAAAGTTTTAGGTAATTATTAAGGGAATTTTGTACGGTTTTGATATTGTGCCTATTAAGAGAGATATGATTAATGTTTAAAAAAACACTTTTTCCCACCCCTTTGGTCAATGGTTGATGCTATCAAAAAACTTTTCAAACATACATTTTTGTCCTTATCCGACACATAGTATGAACTTTGAATGAATTCGATATTTCATATATTAAGAGAGTTATAGCGATATTTAACTTTTTCAAAGAAAAGCCCCCCATTTTCATCCCCTTCGACCGATTGTACCCATTAACGAACTTGACCGAGATTTTATAGGGATACATATTGTGTAAAAAATTCAAAGTGATTGGTGCAAAATTGCGGTAGTTATCGTGTCCACAAGAAAGTGATATATGAACATACATACATATATATATATATTATGTAAACTTTTGAACTGACGGTGGTTTTGGGGTCTAGGGGATGTGAAACGTGAAGATATGTCGAAATTTTCCGGAAGTCTAATCATGATTCCCATTGCAATAGTTAGCTTTCTAATGAAATCTACCTAAAATAATCGCCAATAACACAAAAACTAATTCCTCTTAAAATAATATGCCTATCAATAATATTCATAAAACATATTGAATAGTTCATGTTTCGACTCTTCAATGGAGTCGTCTTCTGCTTTTGCTTGTAGTTGAAGTGGGAACCACGGAAAACCACTTCCAGGATGGCTGAAGTAGGAATCAAACCGGCCTTCTTTCAGTTCTGCATCACGAGGCTGAATTTGCACCACTCCGACCATCTGGCCAGAATGACATTTCATGGCAGAGCCGGAAAACGAACTCGGGCCTTCACGGTGATAGTCAAGATAGGCGACCTGAATTAGAGACCTTGCCTTCATCAAGGGATCACTAACCAGGCATCCCGAGTCACTACGCCACAAGACGGACTCGTATAAGGAAACACCATCATATATTTTTTATCTACTGACGATGAATTCTATAGCTTACTTTCCATAAATTACAGAAACCTTTCCTTAAAGTGAACTCATTTGACTCGTCACAGAAACCAATTCCACGGAAGGATTCATAATTAATCGACACTGGAAAATATATTCTAGAATGTAATTTTTATTATTACAGTAGTGGTGGTTGTTTGGAAGGGTGGAAAGTCGAAGTCCTCTGCCCCAATATTCTAGTGTAATTGTAAGTTTTAATTTATACGCATTATTTCAGGTCTTTGGGAAAATTGATGAACGAGTACATGAACTGTTCTTTTGCGTTGTATTCAGGTATTGTAGATAGCGCCTCATCACATGATTTGGACAAATGGTTTCCAGTGATAGAAGTGTGTTGATGTGAGTTATCTTAATCCTTTTGATGCACATTTATTATGAGTGGTTATGTTAAAATGCTGAGCCAATTTTAGTGAAATTACAAATTTTTGATAAAATTAATTCCATAATAGGTAAATATATTTTAAACCTATTAGGGGCTAAATAATTAATATTTTGTATAATTAATACTTGAAAATCCACAGCCTGCTTCCAGTCTCCGACTGGGTCAGGAATGGAATGAATGAAGCCCCCATCTAGCGGCGAGGATATGGACTGTGCCGGCTACCGAGGCCTGACGCACTCCTCTGGGGCAATGATTAAATGAATGACAGATGAAATGAAATGATAGTGGAGAGTGTTGCTGGAATGAAATGTTGACAGGGAAAACCGGAGTACCCGGAAAAAAACCTGTCTGCCTCCGTTTTGTCCAGCACAGATCTCACATGGAGTGACCGGGATTTGAACCACGGACTCAGCGGTGAGAGGCCGGCGTGCTGCCGCCTTAGCCACGGAGGCTTCGTTTAATTAATACTTAAGTTTTTTAATTAATAAAGAAATTTTAATATTATTTCGACAGCTAGTGTTCTTTGAATAATATCTTTTGTTAATTGCGTGTTAATACTTTTCAATTCGTATAAATATCCTGAGTTTATATTTAATTTTATTTCTTATGCTTCCTCGTCTTACAAGGATACAAAGCTTAACAATCATAATGAGGTGAAAGAAGAAAAATAGAAGGTTAACACAATAAGAGTAGTGAACAATGAAATGTATGATACATACCGGTATAAATTAGAATAAAAGACCTGAAGAGTGGGCAAGTCGCAACAAAAAATAAATAATTATCGAATAGGTTTCGTGTACGATCAATTTCTACAAACCAACATGGCTTCAAACATAGCACGGGCGGGAAGTGAGTTGCTTGCAACATGTTGAAAGAATACTTATTATGAATGCAGTTATTCATGGAATATAAACGCATTAAACTATCCAGAAAAAGAACTATCCCCGCGTTGTCTTGTTCAAAACAGTGATAACACTGCTTGGCTGGAAATGAAACTAAAATTGGATTGGCCCATGGTATTTTTTGTTGAAGCTCCCTCAGCCGATATAACGGGCCCTGACATTAGAAGGGTTAAGAAATGGCAAGCGTTTTGATATCTTAATAAAATATTTTTATGTCCATTGTCTAAAATTATTACAATGATTACAATTACTTTATCACAATGTAGGTAATGTACGAGGGCAGATCAAAAAATAAGTTGCACTTCTCAGTTATGGCCATTTATTACACCACCTATACAACAGCAACACGCCTATAACGACATACAATGTAACGTCACTTTTCCACATAGTTTCCAAGAGACTCCAAACATTTCTGCGAACGCACAACCAACTTGTCGATGCCGGATGCATAGAAAGTTCCTCCAGCGTGCTGCTACCACACGGAGACAGCGGCCTTCACCTCCTGGGAATGTCGACCACCGTTCTGTCTAATGAACGCATTCACACTGTTGACATTTGCACGGGTCCTGGACGTTGCGGGCTTGCTCTCGCGATATTCGTCCATGATATCCGTGCGTCCGGCTTCGAATTGCTGACACCACTTTACGATCCCTTGCCGGGAAATGGCCCGCTCCCCATACACAGCACTAATTTCACGATGAATATCAGTGCAATTCTACCTTTTGGCCCACAGGAATCGGATTGTCACACGCACCTCATATTTGGAGTGAACGTCCAGTCGACGCGCCATTGCTTTTGGCCGCTATCCACACCATACAAGACGAGACACCACAGCGACCTGCCTAACAGACGTGTGAGCAGTGTCTGTCCCTTTCTCCGCTGTGCCCACGTTTGCGACACACTGTGCGCTGCTGCAGCGCGTTAGTGCAACTAAATTTTTGATCCACCTTCGTACTAAGAGCTATTTAGTCCACCACATGGAACACCTATTTAATTGACAGAGAGTTTTGAGATGGAAAGGGCCAGTAGAAGACATGAAAATATACTATTTAGTTCTTGCCAAGTTCACCAAGAAGCCATGAAAGACATAACCTAATTAAAAAAACATCTTTCTTTGTCTTTTCATGCGGTAACTTAGGGACAACTGTCAGTTTGAAACCCGATATTGCCATTAATATAACATCCCCATAATGTTCAGAACCAGCATGACAAAACACCGAAGTTCCAAACTATATCTATTTTATGGTAAGTTGATTTTGATTTGGAAGTGCCATTCATATTATAGGGTGAAACGTAATATTACTTCATAATAATTCAGATATTTGTGCCAACAACGAAACGTCACTAACGAAAGTTGATAAGATACAAGCCGGCTTCTTTTATAAATCTAATTATTAATTCCAAACGTACTCTGTCCTTAACATATGCAGATTTAGGCTACACTCAATAGGAATATTGACTAGGATAGTCAGTACCTTGCCAAGTTAACCAAGAAGCCATGCAAATCATAATCAAAAACCTTGATCTTCTGCGTCAGTGGCTTAGGCTGTCAACTGGCCGATGTTCAGCCTGGATAAAAGGTTGATGGCTCTTGCTAGTTCTCACAACCAATCCAAGTCAACAATTTAGGTTATGGCCAATCGTCTTAAAAACAAATCAGCTGATCTATTACCAATGACGTAACGTAGGAGTGGAGGGAGATCTGCTGAAGCAGAAATTTACACTGTGTGTTGTCCATGACCTAGGGCTTACGCGGGTAGTGGTTGACAGATCGCGATCCGCTCTTGCGCTGTTGTCACATCTCCGTTGTTGTGGGGTTGTGGTTGATCCTTAGGCTGAAGTCTTCCCCGGCGGTGTGTAACGTCCAATCCTTAGATTTTTATTCACCAAGCACTACTTAAAAGAACTCGCAAATTTTTGAAACTACTTCTGGTACTCCGTGGGAATCTGGTGTTCGCCTTTGCAAATATGCCTTTTTATCGTTTCTTTGTTTCCTAGAAGGGTCTGAATAAGTCAAGTAACCTCTCCCACCTCCCCTTGTCTTTACATCGGTTATTGAAGCAAATTTAAATATTCTTTGACTGTAACTTATTAATTTTCCCACGTAATCCTCATACACACATGTTTCTACTTACTTAAATAATATTTAACTTTATTTGGCAATGGGCATATCACTTAGGCCGGCCCCGTGGTGTTGGGGTAGCGCACCTGCCTCTCACCCGAAGGCCCCGGGTTTGATTCCCGGCACCGTCAGGGATTTTAGAAACTGACATGAGGGCTGGAACGGGGTGCACTCAGCCCCATGAGGACAATTGAGTAGCAGTCTGACAGTGAGGTAGCGCCCCGATCACGAAAACCAAGATTAACGGCCGAGGGAACTCGATGCGCTGATTACGCGTCATCCCAATATATGCAGGCGAAATGGCTGGGCAGCGGTCGCTCGGTAGGCCTAGGCCCTTCACGGGCTGTAGTGCCAGGGGTTAAATCACTTAGACTTGTCTCTAGCTACACGTGTGATCATACTAATTTCCCAACACGACTTCCGACTTCTACATTACGTCACTACCCCTTCTCCTCTCCGATTGGCTGGTGACAGTCATATATTGTAATCTCATGGAGCTGAGTTTGTGTCAGCTAATCTGTCAGTACCTTTTCAGCTATGCCATCCTTTCGTGTCTATATAATCTACTCTACGCTCTACAAAATTCACTATGCCCAAGCTCTTTGCTACGTTGGCCATATGAAGCCATAGTACACGTGCTTCCAGCCATGTAAGGCTGTTATAGAACAGTTTTAATCTCACTAGAGGGTTTGGGCCTCATTTTACAACTCTTCGTTCATCAACACCTGGAAGAACCACACAGTTAAGTAAATCTCGGAACTTTAGACTAAACATCTAAATAAAATGAACTGGTAACATCTCAACAAATGGTACAGCCTGTCTTAAAGCCAGCTTATCAATTCTTTTTGTCTCCGGGTCCTGTTAGCAGGCTATGCAACCTTGTAAAGAACACTTAATAATTCAGTATAATTGAATGGCATAGAAGCCAGTTTAATTAGTTGGAATTGTCCATTATTATCATTATTATTATTATTATTATTATTAGCATGATAATTTTATTCTTAAATAACGTCACACAATTGTAAGCATACTGTATTGTACTGTAGAATTGAGCTCCCAGTGCAATAATAGTAGTCAAATAACTGTCTATGTGTTCAGTGCCCCAATTCCAGTCTGCTCAATGTTTCATTTGGCCAAACCAGCCATCTTCTACCTTACCAATTCTACTTTCCCTCAATACTCCATTCGGAAATGTACTGTATGTATCTTGACAAATATACACCAGTATGTTTGATGTAGATGATGATTTTTGACATGAAAATGGTGTCTTGGAACATAAGAACTCGACTGCAAACATGAAGATTGAAACAGGTGTGTGCAGAAATGAAAAGCTACCAACTTGCCATGGCGTAAGAAAAAGGGGGAGATCAAGGGCCTGGAGGAAAAGTGTGGAAGAAGAGATGATGATGATGATGATAATTATTGTTTTAAGGGGCCAGGTTATCGGCCTCTGAGAAGAGATGATGGAGGATGATAAATCCTGGGCAGACATACAGGCATTAGCCTGAAGATGAAACCAATCCAGGGTCTATGTTGCAGCCTTTTATTTTGAAAGGGAAATAGGTTAGTGTTTGATCTAGTGCAGGGGTATCCAAACTACGGCCCGCGAGCACTACGAATCTCGCCCGCTATCGTTTATTTTGATTGTAAGTTAATCAAATAAATAATAATCCAATGTTTTCATTTTTACTTAACGACCAATAACGAAACACAATAACTGACAAACATAATGTAATTGGACATTTTATCTGTTATTAATTATATCAGATTTATCCAAACAACGTACAGTAAGTGACATACATAGGCAATTCACATAATGATATTGAACATTATAATTAATGAGCTTTATCTAGTAACATTCCACTGACAATTGTTTGCATTTGTGGATCAAGTTTACTAGTGGAAATTATCAGCAGTGACTTCAAATGTTCATCAGTTAATTAGGATCTGTAAATATTTGTTTTAAATTTCATTTTTAGAGAATGTTTTTTCACACATAACCTGAGCGTAAAATAAGCCACAAGTAAACGGAGTGGAGTCCGTCCCCGTGCACTGCGCCATAGATATTGTTACGTGCCACCGCCCTAGTGGCACTTTTGTTAACCGGTTTACGGTGGGTAGGAAGCACAACACCAATTACTGCTTAAAGAAATAATTAACTTTATTGTGGCCAGAAAGATACACTACTCATCAGCAAATGCAAACAATTAGAACCTTACTCCAGTTTCCTCAAGTCTCTTCCTTGAGCGCTCTTGGCCCTTTCACTTGTCAACAAACCACAGAAGTTAAACCGTCTTAATGAGTACGGTGGCCTTGACAGAAACTACCTGCTCCTCTTCCTCATGTACACCTACCACAGTTACTTACGATAATCCGCTACCCGCTGTTTCGCTGTCCACAAGCTGGGGAAACAATGTCACTGGATTTCGTAACTCGCACGGCACTTCGTCACCACACTTCTGTCGCAGTCGCTCACAAACACACACCCACAGAAAACTCGGTCCCCTCGCTGTTGAAGCCGCTTATATAGCAGGCCGGTGACTCAATGAATTCTAGAATCGTCCAGGGCACACGGCTTCTCGACATTTCCTTCACTGGTTCAGTCACGAATATTCTGGATCATCCCTTTGTCCTAGTAGCCCTGTTGCATAAGGTGCACGCAATACACGAGGCGGGGCATAGCCCAGCCCTGGGGCAGTTGTGACTCATGCGGCGAGCGATGACACAAACTCACAGCCGTAACACCATCCCCTTCCTAAAAGGCTGATCGTCCCGATCAATCATTGGCCCGTCTGTGTCCCTCCGTAGGCTGCCAGGTGATCTCGGTGCACGATCTTCATCTTCGCCCTCGGGCTCCGCTGGATCCTGTAGACGACATCGTTGATCCGTTTCACGACTCGGTACGGGCCCTCCCAGGACTTCCGCAGTTTGGGTGACAGGCCTTTCTTCCGTAATGGGTTGAAGAGCCAGACCAGGTCGTCCTCGTGGAATCCGCCGGCATCCGTCTGCTGGTCGTATCGGGTCTTTATTCGGTCGGTCTCGATCCGCAGTTTCCTCCTCGCGAACGCGTGCACGTCCTCCAGTTGGTCGACCAGTTCTTGACATTACTGGCTTACCGGGATCGGATCATTCCCAGGTCGGCCGAAGGCAAGATCGACAGGTAGACGGAGCTCCCTCCCAAACATGGCCCGGGCTGGTGTGTACCCGGTGGCTTCATGCACGGCGGCGCGGTAGGCCAGGAGAAATAGTGGAAGATGTTTGTCCCAATCCCTCTGGTGCTCGCTGACGACTATTCGGAGATGGTTCTCGATAGTGCGATTGAATCGCTCTACCATCCCGTCGGACTGAGGGTGTAGCGGCGTTGTCCTTGTCTTCCGGATTCCCAGAAGCTGGCATAGGTTCTGGAACACCTGCGACTCGAAGTTCCTCCCTTGGTCGGAGTGCAGCTCCAGGGGTACTCCGTACCGGCTGACGGATTCCTTCACCAGGGTCTCTGCAATCGTCGCGGCTTCTTGGTTAGGGAGCGCATACGCCTCCGGCCATTT
This sequence comes from Meconema thalassinum, assembly GCA_946902985.2. Classification (NCBI taxonomy): domain Eukaryota; kingdom Metazoa; phylum Arthropoda; class Insecta; order Orthoptera; family Tettigoniidae; genus Meconema; species Meconema thalassinum. Next base: position 529,361,462 of record OX336390.1, on the reverse strand, counting down.
GGTAAAGTAGTCGCTGACGACTAATATGTAGCGGTTCCCTGCCTCGCTTAACGGGAATGGCCCAGCAACATCGATGGCCACTCTCTCCATGGGGCCGCCCACGTTGTAGGTCTTCAGTGGACCCCGTCGTCTTCGTCCTGGGCCCTTGCTGGCTGCGCAATCGTGGCACCTCGTGCAGTAGTTCTCCACGTCTGTTCGGCATCCGATCCAGTAGAACCGCTCTCTCAGCTTCTCCAGGGTCTTCTTTATCCCTAGGTGTCCACCAGATGATCCTCCATGAACTTCCTTCAGGACTTCCTCCGTCATAGCCTTTGGAACGATGACTTGTTCCCGAGATGTCTTCCCGTCAGTGCTCTCCCAGGTACGGCAGATGAGGCCATCCCTTACAATCAGCGAGTCCCACTGTGCCCAGTAGGACTTAAACTTTGGGCTGCAGTCACTCACAATGTTCCACCTGGGTCTGGGGACACAGGCCCTCATCCATTCGGCTATCAGTCCCAGGTCATCATCTTCTGCTTGTGCCCGCGTGAAAGATTCGCGGCTCCAGCTCCTTTGAAGTTCCACGGTAGTCCTTCGGCACTGTATCCCGGTGTTCTCCTCCCTTCGGGCACAGAAGGTGCAGTCTTCGGGGCACGGTCTTCGTGACAGGGCGTCGGCGTTAGAATGCAGTTGGCCTTTCCTGTGCTGAATCTCAAAGTTGTACTGTTGAAGCCTCTCTAACCACCGCGCGAGTTGACCCTCGGGCTGCTTGAAGTTCAGGAGCCACCGCAGGGATGCATGGTCGGTCCTGATGAGAAATTATTGCCCGTACAGGTACTTGTGGAAGTGTTCAATTGTCTTCACGATGGCGAGCAGCTCCTTCCTGGTGACGCAGTAGTTCATTTCAGGCTTTGATAAGGCATTGCTGAAGTAGGCCACTACTCTCTCCTCGCCGTCCACTACTTGCGACAGGATTCCCCCGATGCCAAAGTCGCTGGCATCGGTATCGACGATGAACCTTGTTCCATGTCTGGGGTAGGCCAGAATAGGCGCGGTGCACAGAGCCTGCTTGAGTTGTTCGAAGGCACTGTGGCATTCTGCTGTCCACGTGAAGAGTTGGTCCTTCTCAGTCAGTCGATGTAAAGGTTTGGCGATGTCGGCGAACCCTCTCACGAAGCGACGGTAATAAGTGCAGAGTCCCAGGAAGCTTCGTAGTTGGGACTTGTCCTTCGGAACTGGCCACTCTCTCACAGCTGCGGTCTTCTCTGGGTCGGTGCGCGCCCCTTCCTCGGAGACGATATGCCCAAGGTACTGGACCCGCTTCTGGAAGAGCTGACACTTCTTGGGGCTCAACGTCAGCTGGGCAGCCCGTAGCTTCAACAAGATCTCCTTCAGGTTGCTGTAGTGCTCCTCGAAGCTTCTCCCCAGAACGATGACGTCGTCTAGGTAGAGCAGGCAGGTCTTTCAGTGTAGTCCCCTCAGAATGGACTCCCTTAGCCTTTCGAAGGTCGCAGGGGCGTCACACGGACCGAATGGCATGACGGTGAACTGCCAGAGCCCGCTGCCCACAGAGAACGCCGTTTTCTCGCGGTCCTTAGGGTGGACCTCCACCTGCCAGTAGCCACTCTTCAAATCCAAGGTGGAGAACCATCTTGACCCTGATATGGTGTCCAGCGTGTCGTCGATCCGGGGTAGAGGGTAGCTGTCCTTCTTCGTGACTTCGTTCACCCGCCTGTAGTCCACGCAGAACCTGGTGGAACGGTCCTTCTTCTTCACAAGCACGACCGGAGAACTCCAAGGACTATGTGATGGCTCGATCACCCCTTGCTCCTTCATCTCTTCTACCATCCGGTCGACTTCGGCTTGCTTGGCGAGCGGGACACGTCGGAATGGGGCCCTAATCGGTGCGCTGTCCCCAACGTCGATTCTGTGCTGGACCAAGCTTGTCCTGCCGAAGTCTTTGCTCCCCACGGAGAAGACATCCTGGAATTCGCGTAGCAGGTCCTGAAGTTGTCGTGATTGCTCATCGTCTAAATGGTCCTGGGATCCTTGGTACAGCTTCTGTAGTTCTTCTGGCAGGGCGCGTCTTCTTCGGTTGTCCGTCTGCAGGTGTCCGTCCGTCGTGTCTTTGATGCGGGCAATCCAGGTAACGGGCTCGCAGACTCCTAGGTTGGTGTCCCGGTGAACCGTAATGTCGTAGTCCTTCAGGTTGGACAGGCGGACGTATGGCCGAGGCGTCGTGTTGATGAGGGTCTTGGCAACTAGCAATCCTTTTGTCTGGATGTCTTCATATTTTGGCTCGATGACAGCCGCCACTCCCTCAGCAGTTCGGTCGACAATTACGGCAGCGCTGACCTCCGTCCTGGCGGGAACGATTACGTCTTCTCTCAGCCTTACTCGTCGTGCGGTGATGGACTCGTGCGCAGGTTGCAAAGCAAGTTCCTCACCTCCGAAGTGCAGAGTGTTGGTACTCAGATCCAAGATGATGTTGTTCTGGTCCAGGAAGTCCAGTCCGATGATCACTTCATTTGATACGTCAGCCACAAGCACTGGATGCTTTATCGCCCGTCGACCAATGACGAACTCCAGTGATGCTTCGCCATGTACCGGTGCGGTCTCTCGGGTCGCGGTTATTAGCTGGAGGTTCCTTTGTGTGGGTTGCACTCTCCACTTCGGGATCACGGTGGGACTGACGATGGTCCTCGATGCTCCCGTGTCGATTAGCATGGGCCAGCTCTCTCCGTTGACGACTCCGTCGACCATCAGGCTGCTATTGTCCCTCCGTAACTTCGTCACACGAACCTGGACTGCCGGGGCTTGACGACTGTCACAAGCCCACCTTTGCCCCCCAAGGCTGGCTAATACTCGTTTCCCTGGGTCGCGCGGTTTTCAGACGACTGATTTCCCGTCGGATACCCTCGGCGGCGGCGATCACCGCAGTCCTTGCTCAGGTGGCCTTTCTTACCGCAGGTCCAGCAGGTCGGTAGTCCTCTTCCAGGCCGCTTCTCCGGTTGCCTTCCGGCTGTATCGTTGCTGGGGGTTCCGCGACTATCGAAGAAACGGCTTAGCGCCTCCATTTAATTCGTCGGCCAGAGGCTTGGTCTCGTTGGTTTTTACTGGTTCGTCGACGTCCACTTGACGCACCCGCGCGTGCATTCTGGATGCCTGTTTTGCCGTCTCGAACTCAAGTGCGTGGCTCAGCGCATCTGTCAGGATCTTATTGCGCGCGAGTCGCAGCGCCTGTTGAGTGTCCGAGTCCCGTAGCCCGTCGGTGAAAGTCTGCGTCGCTATCTGCTCCAGAAAATCGGCCGGTGCTGTTGGATAGGCGAGCCTTACGAGGCGTGCGATGTCCATCTCGAACTCCTGCAGGGTTTCCGCGTTCTTCTGTACCCGGGTCCGGAGCTGCATCTGGTAGGCCTGCTGAAGATGGCTATCTCCATATCGGGACTCCATATGGGCGATCAGTGAAGCGTAGTCCTGGGATCCAGTCGGGATGGCCTGAAGGACGTTAAGGGCGTCACCTCTCAGCGCTACAATGAGAGCTGTAGCCTTTTCTGTGTTGTTCCAGTTATTTATGGAACAGGCCACCTCGAACTGACGTAAGTAGGTGCTCCACGGGACCTTTCCGTCGAAGGTTGGGGGCGTCACTCTGCTATGTCCCGTTCCTGATATTCCCGGTGTAACGGTGGGCGAGCGTTGGCACAGCTCGGCAACTTCCTCTCGTAGAGCGTTGAATTTCTCTTCCACCCCCGTCAGTGGGCGTTGGCGCAGTTCGGCAACTTCCTTTTGTAAGGCGTTGAATTTCTCCTCCACCCCCATCAGCGGGCATTGGCACAGCTCGGCAACTTCCACTTGTAAGGCGTCGAATTTCTTCTCCACCCCCATCAGCGGTCGTTGGCACAGCTCGGCAACTTCCACTTGCAAGGCGTTGAATTTCTCCTCCACCCCCATCAGCGGGCGTTGGCGCAGCTCGGCAACTTCCACTTGTAAGGCGTTGAATTTCTCCTCCACCCCCATCAGCGGGCGTTGGCGCAGCTCGGCAACTTCCACTTGTAAGGTGTCGAACTTCTTTTCCACTGCTGCGACTTCTTCACGTAGGCCCTGTTCTAATTTCCTTTGGCTCTCCTCTAATTTCGTCAGCAGACACTCTTCCAGATTTTTCTGGCCATTCAGAAATTTGGCGGTTAGGTCATCTGCTAACTTATTCTGGCCGTCCTTCAGGTCCTCTGCTAAACTTTTCTGGCCGTCTCCCATCTTCTTCAGGTCATCCTTCAGGACCTTGGCTAATTTCTTCTGGCCGTCTTCCATGCCACTTAACTTTTCTAGCAATGCTGCCAATTGCGCCTCCATTTTAGTTGTTAGTCTTGTAAGGGGCATGCACTCACAGGAAAATTAAAAAAGAAATGACCTGCTCGGGTTTTGAAACCTGGACCGTCAGGTGTTGTGCTTGTGCTTGAGTTCGTAATCCGGCTTCTGACACCAGTTGTTACGTGCCACCCCCCTAGTGGCACTTTTGTTAACTGGATTACGGTGGGTAGGAAGCACAACACCAATTACTGCTTAAAGAAATAATTAACTTTATTGTGACCAGAAAGATACACTACTCATCAGCAAATACAAGCAATTGGAACCTTACTCCAGTTTCCTCAAGTCTCTTCCTTGAGCGCTCTTGGCCCTTTCACTTGTCAACAAACCAAAGAAGTTAAACCGTCTTAATGAGTACGGTGGCCTTGACAGAAACTACCTGCTCCTCTTCCTCATGTACACCGACCACAGTTACTTACGATAATCCGCTACCCGCTGTTTCGCTGTCCACAAGCTGGGGAAACAATGTCACTGGATTTCGTAACTCGCACGGCACTTCGTCACCACACTTCTGTCGCACTCGCTCACAAACACACACCCATAAAAAACTCGGTCCCCTCGCTGTTGAAGCCGCTTATATAGCAGGCCGGTGACTCAATGAATTCTAGAATCGTCCAGGGCACACGGCTTCTCGAAATTTCCTTCACTGGTTCAGTCACGAATATTCTGGATCATCCCTTTGTCCTAGTAGCCCTGTTGCATAAGGCGCACGCAATACACGAGGCGGGGCACAGCCCAGCCCTGGGGCAGTTGTGACTCATGCGGCGAGCGATGACACAAACTCACAGCCGTAACAATATTTTACTCGCCGGCTTGTCCGAAACGAAACTTTGCATGTAATTCAAAACAACCGTATATTAATAGGATGAGGTAATAAGGCTTGGCTCTTGGGACTTAGTGAAGGAGTCAGTGTGGCCATTAGTCTAAAATGTTTAGATATCCCTGGATAGCGTATAAAACATCAAAATTCATATAGAAAATTGAATCGTTTGAACATAATTGTATTGAGCAATCACTTTACGTATAGTCATGACGGCCAATACGTACCCAGGTGACGTTCTTTCATCCCCATAATCTTACGGCTCACTCCCGCTCAACTAGAAATGCTGGTTCCTTTCTCTCGACAACATATGTCTCTCCTAATTTGAAGGCATAACTACTGTATAACTATTGTCTAGGAGAGAGAAATTTAAGAGTCACCTTCATCTTAAAGCCCCTAACCCTCTAAAAACGACCCCCTGCTGGACGCGAAGCACTTGTATAAGGATTAGGATCAATCGCATGCCGCTTTCTTTGGCGATCGCTTCCAAAGTCCCTTCCTAGACCCTTCCTTAATAATTGTCCAATGATAGCAGTCGCCTGGGTGATCGGCCTGTCTCCATCCCCAGTTGTATCTACTGATAGAGTGTTTCCAGCTACCAGACACCGTCCTTGATACGGTAGAGGAATGATCCCTCGCATACTCCGTGGGTGAAGCCAAGCTGGGAGGATAAGCGATAAAAAGCTATTTTATTTCACGTGGTAAAATAATTATGAAAGTTTTTTAACAATCATTTGAAGCCTGTCACAGGAAAATATGTTTTATCTTTTATGTTGTAGCCTACTTCGAAGTAAAGATTCCCGAGAAGAATACTAGATTAGGCCTACTGAATGTATAAGTATTGTTGCATGTTGATTCGTCCACGCCTTTAACCTGTAGGCTATAGGTAGAGCCCTGCGCGGATAGACAAAACGTTATCCGCATCCGCCCCGCATCCGCACGGCTGTTATCCGCATCCGCCCCGCATCCGCACGACTGTTATCCGCATCCGCCCCACATCCACGCGACTTTTATCCACAAGTTTGCTATCCGAATCTACTGGCATTACAATAATACTTGCAGGGTAATCATGCGCATGGGTTGGGAAATTATGCGCATGGAATGAGTTTTGGAAAGCCATACTAATGTTGAAACTTCTCCTTATTTTCCTCCCACCATCCCTAATTGCACGTAGAGCTTTTTGCACATTTTCTGCTGGGTAGGAGTTTTTCTCCGTTTTACGGGTATAATTTCTTGGCATCTGGAGAACAAACACGAAATATTTTGCCATTAAGGCTGTGCGGTCAAAAATTGAAATTTTATTTTTATTTTTATTTTTACTCTTAATCTCTAATGTAGGTCTTTGTGAGCTATTATATGCGTTTTGAAGAAAATAACGACGGCTCGTTTGCTGAGGACATGGCTTCAAAGTGGCTATTTTGAGCGTTAAAGGTACAATCTCCACGACGAAACTAATAATCGGAAGACACCGAAATTTATGTACAACTACCCCTGTAGTAGTACCTGCAATAGGAACAATTCTTATTACGAAATTCAAATTTTGTATTAACCTCTTCAGATTTTAATACCATTTTTAGTGAGAAAAAATTGTTATATTAACTTCAAAGTTTTATTAATTTGATGTGGCTCTTATTCTGAGCAGTAGAAAAGTTCGATAAAGAAATTTGGTTCAGCGATATACCCGTGGTGATTGTACCTTTCAGACTCTACAAAACGCAGGTTGAATCAGTCACACACACATACACACACGCGCGCACACACACAGCGGTAAGACAAGGTCTTGGGCAAGAGCGCGCTCGGGCACCTGCCTTATCCTCTCCTTCAACACCTTTGCTATCGCAGCTTCCGCCTCCCTCCCGCCCTGACTCATCATGCCAGTCCACACGACCACAGACTAGAGCAGAGTTTACCAACCTTTTGAAGTTCACGGCACCCTTGGGAATAACATTAAACACTAGGGGCACCCTTCCTTGAATAAAAAAAAAATTATGTTTCATATGTAAATTTATTGAAATATTTTATAATAAGTAACGTACACCATAACATAATACAGTCTACTTTACTACAGTCAGTGAGTAAAAATACATCAAAATTTTGTTCGATAAATCGTTAATATGAAACTTGTGATTGATGCTTAGAGCACAGGTACGTGATATCGGGCCTTGCAGTTGACAATGAAACACGCAAATCATCCTCAAGGTTATTCAGTCTATTTCTTGCTTTGGATTTTATTGTCACCAGAGCAGAGAAGGCTTGCTCGCATAGATAGGATTTTGGAAAGGGCGAAAGTGTGTTAATTGCTTTCTTCATTAGGTTAGGATACTACTCTCTCCGCTGAAGCCCAAAAGTAGCCACCGACGCCTCACTCTTGGTGGACTTACTTTTGAGTGTGGAATCGGCACAAAGATGAATAAATTCATCTCGTTCGAAACCAGTGAAATCTATTTCCTCGCACTATCTATGAAATCAAATGGTGAGACAACCCAGTTGACATTCATAGTGGAAATAGATGGAAAGTATGTATCTATTGCTTCTTGCAATCTTGATAAGTGATCACAAATGCGGTCTTTCAGCTTACCCAGATCGTTATCTACTGCCAGATGAAGAAAGTTTGAAAGATCTCCTTTCTGAACTGCAGACGTCCAAGAACTAAGTTTTCTTTTAAAATCTTTCATTTTATTGGTTGAGGAAATTATTGTTTCCTGTCTACCCTGCATTGAAACATTCAGTTAATTCAGTTTATGAAAAATATCTGCCAGATACGACAGTTCCAAGCACCAAGAATCAGTTAGTAACAGCTCATAAAATGTATCTTGATTTTCATCTTTAAAAAGAGTTTTCACCTGTTCTCTAAGTTCAAGAAACTGCTTCAATACACGACCCCGCGACAACTACCTTACTCTGTATGAAGTAACAAAGAGGTATGAGGTGCATCCGTTGCGAGACATAACTGTTTAAAAATCCTGCACATTAAAGGTCGAGACTTGATGTAGTTCACCATTTTCACAACTTCGTTAAACACTGCAGCAAAATCTTGAGCTCTTGCAGTAAAAACCTTTAAATTTCCCAGACATAGATTGTGCACCATCTGTACATATACCACAACAGTCTTTCCATGCCGGCCGAAGTCGTCGGATTTTTAAGAGAGTTAAAAATCCCTCAGTATGCCTTCCTTCGGAGGGGAAGTAGATCCGGCGGTCCCATGTCATAGATTTATGGCATGTTAAAGAACCTTCCACTAATTACACCTGTGTGAAGCTAAATTATATATAGGTTAAACATTTGACTAGCGTTCTTAGGTTCCTACGTTCGTCGTCAAGAGCAGACTGCGGTGGCGTCTGGTAGCTAAGTTCTGAACTAGTAGTCATTGACGGTGGCATTTGGCAGCAAAAGTCGGAACTATTTGAAAAATTCAAAAGACTGCAGTCCTTACTTGAATTAAAAACAGATAACACGCACTAATACAGTCATCACAATTAACACCGGTTATCAGACAGATTCTACACACACCAAAGTACACGGGGCTACATGACCGCGTTGTCGCAGCCCCTAAACTTAAGAACTAACCAACCAGTCTTTCCATGAAAGATCTTGGTCATTGAGAAAGGAATTAATAGAAACAAAAATATCATGTCCTGAGGTTGTAGTCTCCAGCGGTCTACAGAACAGAAACGCCTCATTAATATCTTTATCATCAATATATCTTACCATCGAAAGAAAATGCGTAGGGAACAGGCCAACAAGGACTTTCATTGCGAAAAGTTTAAAGAGCTCAGGAAAATTCTAAAACGTGATATTCAATCCGCCTACCGGCAATACGTACGTAATGTCGAAAATGCAATCGGAGAGGACACGAATCGCCTCTGGGCATTTATTCGACACAAGAAACGATCCCCGGCAATTCCCGTAATGAAAATTAATGGGGAAATATTAGAAAATGATAGGCAGATAGTCAACGGTTTTGCAGATTATTTCTCGTCGGTTTATTCCAAGGAATGCGCCAAGTATGACAATTTAGGTGCAAGTGACCAGGACATACACCCATTGCTTGATGTACTGGATTCTAAACACATTAGTATTTCTGATGTTAAGAATGCGATACTAAAAATAAATCAAAAGAAAGCCGCTGGCCCAGACCTAATTCCTCCATACTGTACCCGATACCTAGTTTAGGCTATCGGCTACGCCAGCAGACATTAAGCTGTAGTTGAGGTTTTGGAAAGGATTAAGAAAAGATAGCGCGCCGATCGCGTCAAGAAGAATGTCAAGATGACGTAGGAGGTCTAGAATCAAGGAGGCATTGATATCTGTGAGAAGATGGAATTATGGATAGAGATGTGAAGCTTTATTGAAATATTTATGGGATTATAGCAATTAAACATCTTAGAAGAGGATATATAACATGCAGTATATGTGGAAATAATTTTATAGAAGTAAGTTATTTTATAACGGAATAGCCGAGATGATACGGGTTCGAGACTATGACCGTGACGTGAGAGCACTGTGGTGGGGGACTATACCTCGTGTCCGCCCCAAGCAGATAAGTGAAGACAGTGTCAGCACTTCCAGTTGAGCTCAATCAGACGAGCAGGTAAGAGCAGCTCTATAGCGCAAGGGAGACGCACCGTGAAGGTCACATAACATACAGAAACTGTCACGGCAAGAGTGTAGGCGACAGTGCCTGCATCGCCAAGCAGCGAAGGCCAGGCGGGTCGTTGATCCAGGCGGGCTGGCCGAGGAAGCGATTACAGACGGCCGGGATATGTCAGAACCGCACTGTAAGCAGTTGGAGACTTTATTATAAGCTTCATTTCAACATAGTTTGAACATTGCTTTTACGAATAACCTTATAACTATGCTGTTCTATAACACATTCAAAGCGACTTTAACTATTTCAATTATACGGAATGTTGTTAGCATAGGCACAGATGAACATTAGATCGTGCATTAATAAGATTTATATCTTATGCAGTTTTCACGAATTACCTAATACAGATAAATACAGGGTGTTTCGTAATCTTGAACACTCTCAAGTAAAATTTTATTTTACGGAAGTGGAACATAGCAATCATTTGAGATTGAACTTACAATACTCAAACTGAACATTTAACGGAACAGTGGCGTATCTTAGAAGAGGAGTAGGGGGTCCGCTGTTTCCATGAACATTTCCGAGAAGGAGTTGGACAATATCCGCTATGGGTAATCCGAAGTTCAACATGTCCGAGTAGACGCAAATAGAGACAAGATGGCACCGCAGAGCGATGGATTCGATTCCTGACGAGAGGAGTCCACCAGCTGATTCACTTGGGATTTCAAAGGCAATCGTCATTTCATGGATGAAATGATATTCACGCCGATCTTTTGAGAAATTCTTTATGTAGGGAAAATCGACGATCTTGGAAATTTTATTACAGCTGATGATGAAAGGTACTGTAAGAGTTATATCTACCTGATACGATTATTTTCATGAATACTGGGCACACATGTATATTTTTCTAACAGGAGTGATTTGATTATTAAGACATGGTTTGAATTTATATACTTCGAATTTGCTAGAATATTCACCATATGATATGGCAGGCGTCATTATGCGATATTCTCACCATTGATTGGCTTTATTAAGCAGATGTTTGGTCTTTTAGATTTTTCCAGCTAGGATATTTTTCATGAATAGTTTTTTTTGTGTAACGAGTATTTCGAACTCGTGATCTGCAATTGATTATCTAAAATTACTTCGTCAGTTCATTGCATACTAGCGAGTGTGTATTATTCATCAGTAGGGATTTTTTCCATTGGATTGTTTGGAGATATTAAGAAGTTATTCACTTTAGTGAATGAACATCGCTTTTATATGACAACTAGAAACTTGTTGATTCCTATCTGGTACATTCACTCATACAGTCGAGGAGATGGGGTCTTTCGTATTTATACGATTGTATGGTGGCTAATCACCTTACCCATCGTTTAGGGAACTATCATCCAAGTCGACGGGGCGAGGTCTTTCGTATTTATACGACTGTACGGTGGTTACACATCTTACTCGCCATTGAGGGACTCATTTTTATCATCCGAGTGTATACGAGATGTAAGTGAATCAAACAAGGAACTACTAGTCACATATCAGTCGAAATTTTGTTAAATAAAGTAGCGATAAATGTCAACAGGATTGCATTTAGTAATTCTTGTTTGCAAATCCAATATTTTGTTGCTATACTCTTTTGAGAGTAATTTCAGTTTAACAGCTGTTATAGCTGATGCTTTTGATGATTTTTATAATTGTGTTTGATACCTTTTGAGAAGGATTTAAAGTAATTGAATCTTGTAAGATAAATCATTAATGGTCAGATTTATTTTAAGGCAGATCAGCATTGCAGATTTTGATGAGAGATTATAGCACATTGGTGTTTTTCTGCGATGTGAATTATAAGAATTGTAAGAGAGTTTATGCTATTTGAAAGCAGATCTTAAATTACTGAAGTAATATTTTTCCAATTGTTTAAGAAGTTGTCTAGATGTGATCATAGTAATTACAGTTATTGGAGATTGTGTGCGTTGATAATTTGAAGCCAGTTATATATTTTTTGTAGATCATGCAACATGGTTAAGTGGAGTTTGTGGTAGGCATTTTGTGGAAGTTGCCATGTGATAGTTGCAACGTTGATAATGTATTTTGAAGCAGACATGAGGTCGTCGTACCCAGTCTAGCGTTATTGTTGAGATTCATGCTGTATGTGCTGAATATTTATGGAGTTTTGTGGAATAATTCTTGTATTCAAATGTGATATTTGAAGTATTGAAGAAATGTAATGTCGTTGTGGATAGTTAGATCCAACGTGATGTCGTGGAGACAATAATATTTTTTGGCATGAAAATTAAATACGAGATATAACTTGGAAGTGATAAAACTGTAAGACAACGTTCTATAAACCATATTAAACAATTTGTTAGGAAATTAAACAAATACATAAAGTTGATAATACAAGATTTTCTGAAAATAATAATTAACGAAATAATAATCTGGGATTTAAGCATATTAACGATCTGACCTAATGAAATAAAAATCAGAATGACTAGATGAAATAATAAAAACTAAATAACCAGATGATTGAAATTTAAATAAGTTGATAAATTAAATTTTGGAATAAATCGATGAATTAAATAGATGGATGAATTAAAGATTGGATACATAAACTGATTGAAATAAATTAATAGACGATTGTAATGATGATGAATAACTGAATTAGAAGGTGATAATTAATTAAAGAAGCTGATGATTAATGAATTTATATGGAATTAAATAAATTTAATTGAGAGATAATTGGAAGGAATTGCAACTTGAGTTGAGAATTTAAATGATGTTATGGTGATGAATTAAGGATTCTGACAAGAAGATGTAGGATTTTGAAGTGAGAATTAATGTGAGAAATATTTAATTTTGATGACGACGATAATGATAACCAATAAGCTATGAATTTTCTGTAATTCACAGATAAGTGATTGTTAATGACGATGTAAATAGTGTAAATTAATTATTTAATGTTTAGGAACATTTGATTAACATGTTCAACGTTCAAATTATACCATGCAAACCATAATTTACGTGATATTTAATATGTGTGATTATTATATGTGTATGTTTAGACAGAATAATAACTTTATTAAATCCACATTGATGTTAAATTAAAGAGAAATTAGGTCTCAGGTTTCACAAATGTCAGTGACGAAAGACATAGTGCTACAGTGATCCTGAGAACCCAAGAGAACTTTATAAATTTTTCTTGTTATGTGGATAAAAATAATTTTGGAATAGAAAAGAGATGGTTCGATTTTTGGACAATGACAATTTAACTTTGGCATTCGACCATACTCTTAGGTAGGAATTATATTTAAAATGTCTGTCTGACTATCAAAGTAAAATAAATTTGTTTTTATCTTAGTTGTGATCTGATGATGGTGTGATGTTCCTTTTTCTTTCCTTGTCTTGAGTAAGGCTTATCCGGAAAGGAAGTGGTTTGCTAGGAATTCAGTTGATGGCGCCCATTTATATTTGCATTATTTTTATTAAACTTAAGCCCGTAACGACCCTAGAGATACTTTGTCTCGTGATACCCACTGCTTTTTCGATAACTCAGCTGAATTTCCGACACATTCCTTATTTGACTAGAGGTTCATTTAACTCCGCTCTGTCCCGGAACTCCAGGAATGCGATGTTATAGCAGATGGGTCATCGCATACCCAGGACGAACGGGTACAGAGAGAGAGGGAGAATTGGCTTTATCCAACTAGTGGGGCTTTTCGATTTTGTTTATTCTATGGAATCACATCAGATTTAGATTACTGAGAGATTGATCTCAAGTTCATTTAAGTGTGTTACAAAATTTATTAAACTTAGTCAGACAATGTACTTGTGTGCCCAATCCAGTGTTCATGTTAATCGTATTAGTATAATATCATGTTAGTTATAAGATATTTTTTCCTATACCCAAGTGAATGCAGGAATTGAGACATTGTGATGTATTGTTGTCTAACGTCTCTATATAAACCCTATATTGAAATATAATTATGTTGCCGGAAGATTTAGCTAAGGTGTTAGGAGAGTTACAGACGGGTATGTCTGGTATTGCAGAAACTATTTCTAAGATGGAAACGGAAGTTAAAGAACAAATTAATAATTCAGAAGCTAGATTAGAAGCTAAATGGAAAGAAAATTTAAAATCATTACAGATTAGTAACGAAGAAAATTTAAAATTATTGCAGTCAACTAGTGAAGAGAATTTAAAATTATTACAGTCAAATAGCAAAGATGAGTTGATGTTATTAGAGACTAGGCTACAGTCAAACAGTGAGGATAATTTCAAATCATTGGAAGAGAAATTACAGTCTCGTAGTGAAGAAACTAACACTGAATTAGAAAACAAGTTAACTAGATTAGAGAATAGTTTAACTTTAAAGAATAATGAGATGCTGAAGACTTTACAATTAGACATAATTGCAGTAAACATAAAAGGAGAGGAAAATGTTCAAATATTAAGAAAAAATATTATTGACTTAGAAAGTAGAGGAGAAGAAAATATTTTTACTTTAAGAACTGACGTTATGTCCATACAGAAAGACATTAAATCAGATGTATCGAAGTTGAGATTCGACATCGATGGTTTAGTGGCAGATGTAGGCAAAATTCAAGATTGGTCTACCGAAGTATCTTTCGAGACTAAGATTAAAGGTCTAGAAACGAATCTAGGTAACGAAATTAAAGATTTAAAGACAGTAATTGGGACCATTAAAGAGGAAGTCTTAGGAGAGGTCAATTCTAATTTAAAATCATTAGAAAATCAATTGCAGAAAGATATTAGGAAGATAGACGACGATATAGAGCAAAAGGTTAATGAAAACTTAGCTTTGTTTAAAAATAGAGTCGGAGCAATCGTGGAAGAACGGTATAGTGAGGTCGATGCCGAAGCAAAAGAGAAACGTGACGGGTTAGATGAAAAAATAATCGCAGGTATGGCAAACTTAGAAGCGAGGTTTACGGAAAACAAGGAAGCGATGAAGATAGATTCAACTCTATTTAGAACAGATGTTGATCTGTTAAAAGAACAAGTCGCGTTAGTAAAGAACACGTGCGAAGGAAAAATTGACAAGTTAAGAAACGACTTAGACGAGAGTAACAAGACGCAGGATGTTACATCGTTAGATGAATTAAAGACGCAGGTCAAGAAATTAGCAGAAGACAGGATAACTAAATTAGAATCCATGTTTAACAGTTTCACCAGTCAGAATATCACATCAGGGGAAACATTGATAAATCAGACAGCGATAGACCGCAGTATGACTAATCAGGAAGCGAGCATGGGAGAAGACCGTCAAATGCAACCGAATGTGACATTCGAAAGGGCTAGTTCAACCCCTCAGGATAATCCAAGTTCGAATAGGAGTACGTTGGGTCCAAGCGAACGATACTCAGGTCCAGTCACCATTATTAGGAACCTGGATGACAAGCCGAGAAAGTTTTCGGGAAATACAGGAGTCACACCAGTCGAATTTCTGCGAGATATTCGAGACTATATGGCGGAACACAGGGTAGCCAAAGAAAGAGAGCTAAGGATAGTCGAACGCGCCTTAGATGGATCTGCACTTACGTGGTTTAGAGCGTTCAGAAGCAATTTTGTGAACATGGAGCAATTTGCCATGGCTTTCTTGAGGAGATTCTGGAGTGCCGAGGATCAACTTAACGTAAGAGCGGAGATGTACTCAAAACGCTATTCTACGTCACATCCGACGCATTACGCCAACTATTTCACGTCACAGCTGGCTAAATTACAGTTCCTTATTCCTCCATTGCCAGAAGAAGAGCTTTTGCAAGCTATAGCGAGACAGTTACCGATTGAGGTACAGCGATCACTGATAGCGTCGGGAGCCAATACACTGGAACACTATGACGACATTTTGCGGCGATTGGACTATACAGGCGCACAAGTCACGCCTAGAAGTAACAGAAACGACAACAGAAACACGCAAGAAGTGAATGCGGTAGTCGTAGACAATGCAGTTCAAACGGACAGAAGGGATTCCTGGGAAAACCGACGGAACGAAGGGAATCGAAGAAACATCCGTAACGCTCGAGGAAATGATCGATATAGAGGACCATATGAGAGGCCATACGATCAAGAAGCGAGAGATAGCCGATATAGGAATTACAACCAGAATTCCAGATATCAGGACAGGAATCGATATAACAATAGATATCGGGGCAGGAATAACTGGAGCCAAGGTCAACAGTATAATGGGAACGACAGGCAGGATGGCCGAAGAAACGATCCTAACGACAGACGGGATAATCGTGGACATGAGAGGTCGAGGCAAGAGGATAGACAGCCTAGTGCACCACTCGAAGAGACAGTGAGAGATGTCAATCGAGCAAGCACGAGTGGCGAAGGAAAAAAAAACGTCAAATTAACTCTAGAGAAAAATGCAAATCATTGGGAATCAATCGTCATCGTGGAAACATATCAGGTCAAGGACGAGGATTTAATCGAGGAGGAAGACATAGTACAACGGGAAAATAGTCATGAATTGCCAGTTATTAGTGTGGAAGTCATGGGAAAAGAAATAAAGACACTTGTAGACACAGGGGCTATGGTGAGCTTGATATCCATAGGTTGCCTGGATGAATTGAAATTATTAGGAGGAATTACTATGTTGCCAACTGTTGTTAGCAAAATTCAAGGGGTGATCCCAGACAGGAGTATGAAATGTAAAAGTCAGGTACTTTTAGATGTTAGGATTGGAACCAGAAGTCTTGAACAGATGTTCCTAGTAGTGGGTCAACTACATTTTGACATGATCCTAGGAGTGGATTTCTTAAGTGAGAGTGGCCTGATCATAGATATGCAGAGTAGGCGCATGTACTTTCAAGAAGGGGTCATGGAAAATCAAGAATCGGAGATGACATTCTTTAGAGAGGATATATTGGATGAAATTGTATGCAGCGTTGAAAGGTCTATAGAAGATAAAATTGGCATGACAAGTAAAATAAATCCAGAAATTAAGGGGCAGTTTGATCAAGTAATTTCAGAATATGAGGACATATTCAATGACAAACCAGGTCTCATAGAAAATTTTACCTACAGCATCAAGTTGATGGATGACAAACCATACCATAAAAATTTATATGCCATTCCGGATAAATGGAAGGAGGAAGTTAGCATAATGATAAGCGACATGGAGAAAGATGGAATAATTAAGAAAATGCCAACTGCTTATTTGAATCCTTTAGCTGTTGTCAAGAAACCTAACGGTAAGCTGAGGATATGTCTAGATGCTAGAGCCCTTAATGAAAGAGTTCTTCCTGAACATGACAGACCACCTGTTATTCGTGAATTGTTACGCAGATTCAGAGGAAAGAGTGTCTTTTCGACAATCGATCTGACTAGTTCATATTATCATGTTGAGCTAGCGGAAGACTGCAAACAGTACACAGGGTTCTTGTTTGACCATAAAACATATGTATTCAATAGGTTACCTTTTGGAGTGAAAAATAGTGGTCCGGTGATGATCCGAGCACTAGATGAAAATTTGTCAGATGCAGTTAAGGAGCATGTGGTAAGCTATATTGATGACCTGATTATAGCGTCTGAGACAGCGGAAGAACATATCAGGCACCTTCAAATGCTTTTTGAAGATCTTAGGAGAACGAACTTCAAGGTGAATTTCGATAAATGTCAGTTCTTTCATGAAGAAATTGAATTTCTTGGACACAGAATCGATGGAGATGGTTATAGGCCCAATCCAAAGAAGATCATGGCAATTTCAGAGTTTCCAACACCACGAAAGATTAAAGAGGTACGGCAGTTTTTAGGCATGTGTCAGTTCTTTTCAACACATTGTCCTGAATATACTGAGACGATGGCACCTCTGCAGGATTTATTAAGGAAGGGAAATCGATGGAAATGGGACGATAGATGCAATCAAGCGTTTTTAGCGGCCAAGAAAATGCTGATCCAAAATATCAAGCTTGAGTATCCTGATTTTACAAGAAGATTTTTTGTAGAGACAGACGCATCCAAAATAGGTATCAGTGGAATCCTATATCAGTTGGATGATGACAAGAAACATAGGTATTTAGCTTTCACCAGTCGCAAGCTTAGGAATTGTGAGAAGAATTACTATGCAACTGAGTTAGAGGCATTAGCAGTGGTTCATGCTCTCAAAACGTGGAAGAAGGTGTTGTTTGGACATGACATAACAGTGATCACAGATCATAAAGCCCTCCAATTTATTATGAAGACAGACTTAGCGAGTGACCGCATCACCAGATGGGCTCTGTTCTTACAGCAATTTAACCCAACTGTTGTACATAGACCTGGGAAGTTAAATCTGTTAGCAGATGTGTTGAGCAGAAACCCTTGTGAGGAAGTAATTGTCAACCATATAAATTTGATTCAAGAGGATAATGGTACTCTAGAAAAGTTGAAGTTGTTAGCGCAAACTCAGAAGAGATATGCACCTTTGCGAAGAATTTACCGTTTTTAACACGCAGAATGGACAACGCTGATCCGGAATTTCAAAGTACTGAGATAGAGGCTAGAAAATATCATATTATGGGAGGTGTTATATGCCAATATATCGACCAGGATCATACTAAACTTAGAGTAGTGATCCCACCCAAGCTTGTCAAACCAGTTATTTGGATGATACACCGAACTGCAGCTCATGTAGGTGTAGACAAGACTTTGGCTCTCGCTCAAGAAACTTTCGTTTGGAAACAAATGGGACAAACGATTCGCGACGTCATAAAGACCTGTGACAGTTGTCAGCGAAGTAAATACTCATCTAAGTTAATGAAAGAAGTTCCTAGATCAATATTACCCAGCAAGCCAAGAGAACTTTTCGCGACGGACATTTTCGGTCCGATTCCTCGTTCGACGAAAGGCAATCAGTTCGTTTTGGTAACGGTTGACGTATTTTCGAAATACGTATCTCTATGCCCTATACAGAAAGCTACATCCAAGTACGTGATAAATAGACTTGAGAAAACAGTTATTCCGAGCATGGGGAAACCTGAAGTTTTGTTGAGTGACCATGGATCGCAATTTACTAGTATGGAACTGCTATGGAACGTTTAGGGATAAGGCATGTGTTTAATTCTGTACGGTATCCAGAGGGAAATCCAGCCGAAAGAATTATGCCGGAGATAAGTAAGCTATGTCGCTTATATGTGCCAAGGCAACACCATAGATGGATGGAAGTGATACCCATCATTAGCCAATGCTTGAATTCCACAGTACATGAAAGCACAGGACAGATTCCGTCCATGCTTCATCATGGATTGAAAACGGATAGACCATGGGACCGAGTCGTGAGGGCACCAGTAGATCCTCAACCCACACAAGAAAGAAGAGTCGAGATGGCAGGAGAGAGGCTCAGAAGACAGGCGGAGAAGAGAGCCAGGAGACAGGCAGGAAGGAGGTTCCACGAGCCATTTCAAGAAAATGATGAGGTGCTGATTAGGAAGCCAGTCACTTCGAACCTTCAGCTGAAGATCTACCATAAATTCGCTCCATTGTACGCTGGACCGTTCCGTATTGAACAAACATACCAGAATAATAGCTACAAGATTGTCAGAATGGATACTGATGAAGTTGTAGGAACTTTTAATGCAGCTAGCATCAGGAAATACCATCATGCTGAGTAAGGGAATTGTAGAGCTATCGTGTACATCTAATATATAAAAGTGAAAGTCTGTATGTATGTATGTATGTATGTATGTATGTATGTATGTATGTATGTATATATGTTGGTTCCGTATACAAATCTACACCGTTCCACCAATCTCAACCATATTTTGCATACACATAGTTTAGGACCCAGAAGGAACCGCTGGCTACATGAATTTTCGATAGTCTTTCTGATTCTTCTGATTTCGGCCCTTTTTCACTCAAAAACAGGCTAATCAAATCATAAAATATACTCATGAAGGAACGGCAAGGCAGATAGTTTCCATGGCAACATAGCTCAAGTCGAGACACGGCCGTCTGGATGCCAATTGCGCTCTGCACTACCGGTATAGAAAATGAGGATCTTTACTTGAAATCCCGTTAGTTACTCAACTGCTCACACAGCACTGTCAACCGAGTATAGCATAACAAAGACTTGACACTATCTACTAGATATTTGTCAAATACCACTCACTCACTCACTCACTCACTCACTCACACATTCATCACGAAATCTCAGAACCCACCCAACGGATTGGAATGAAATTTGGTATGCAGCTTACTCAAGGGCCGCAAACGCCCACTAAGAAAGGATTTTTGGATATTCAGGTTCTAAAGGGGTGTTAAAGGGGTAGACCTGCATTTCATCGAATAGCAATATCTCCCGATTGGTTTCACTGGGGGATGTGATACTCGGCATATAAACTCATCATTAAAAATAAGAAGACATGTGTCTGAGGGTTTTTCGATGTGGTGTATATTATGAGGTGAAAGGGGTGAAAAGTGGGGGTTGAAAGATTCCTAACGGAGCCTGTATCTCATAAACGACACAGGCGAGGAGTTTGAAACTCAGCGGGTTAAAAATCAGCATAAAAATAAGTAAATAGGTGTTTGACCGTTTTTTTTCATAAATCCAATTTAAGGGGCCTATAGCGAGGGGTGAAATTCTGTGTAAAAGAAAAACAGGAAAGAAAGTGTCCTAACCGATTGACTCACTCGCTCTTCAAACTCAGGGGGAAAAACTGCTTAAAAATAAGTATAACTTATATGTGTTCGACAGTTTTTTTGATAAACCTAATTAAGGGGTTCATCGGGAGGGGTGTAATTCTGAAGAAAAAAATTGAAAAAAAATGTCCTGACTCACTCACCCACTCATCATCGCCCAGCCAAAAATATTGAAGTTGGAAACATGTAATTTTCGGGATATGTTCGTTGTATGTCAAAACCATACACTAAGGGAGGATTTTTGAATATTCAGGCTCTAAAGGGGTCTTAAGGGGGTTAAACCTGCATTTTATTGAATAACAATATCTCACGAGTGGTTTCATTTGTGGATGTGATACTCGGCATATAAACTAATCATTAAAAATAAGCAGACATGTGTCTAAGGGTTTTTCGATGTGGTGTATTATTATGAGGTGAAAGGGGTGAAAATTGGGGGTTGAAGGATTCCTAACGAAGCGTGTAGGCCTATCTCCTAAACGACATAGGCGAGAAATTTGAAACTCGGCGAAAAAAAATCAGCTTAAAAAATAAGTAAGTCGGTGTTCCACCGTTTTTTCATAAATTAATTTAAGGAGCCAATGGGGTGGGGTGAAATTCTAGGGAGAAAAAGGAGAGAAAGTGTCCTAACTGACTGACTAACTCACTCAATCATCAAACTCAGGGGAAAAAGATAGCTTAAAAAATAAGTTAATAGGTGTTCAAGCGTTTTTTCATCAATCCAATTTAAGGGGCCCATGGGGAGGGGTGATATTCTGGTAAAAATAATTGAAAGAAAATGTCCTGTCGGACTCACTCACTCGTCACGCCCAGCGAAAACTATTAAAGTTAGAAACATGAAATTTTGGGAATATGTTCGCTGTATATCGAAAACGTCAACTAATGAATGATTTTTGTTATTCGGGTTTTAAAGAGGTGTTAAGGGGGTAAACGTGCATTTCATTGAATAACGATATCTCATGAGTTGTTTCTTTGGGGATGTGATATTCGGTATATAAGCTAATCATTAAAAGAATCAGACATATGTCTAAGGGTTTATCGATGAGGAGTATATTACGAGGTGAAAGGGGTGAAAATTGGGGATTGAGGGATTCTTAACGGAGCGTGTAACTCTTAAACGACATAGGCGAGAAGTTTGAAATTCGGCGGGAAAAAACAGCTTAAAATATAAGTAAATAGGTGTTCGACCGTTTTTTCATAAATCCAATTTAAGGGGCCCTTGGAGAGAGGTGAAATTCTGGGGGGAAAACAGGAAAGAAAGTGTCCTAACTCACTCACTCATCAAACTCAGGGGGGAAGAACAGCTCAAAATAAGTAAATAGGTGTTCGACCGTTTTTTTTTCATAAATCCAATTTAAGGGGTTCATGAGAGGGGTGAAATTCTGAAAAATAATTGAAAGAAAATGTCCTGACTTACTCACTCATCATCCCCCAGCCAAAATTATTGAAGTTAGAAACATGACATTAAGGGGCTATGTTCGTTGTATGTTGAAAACGTCCACTAAGGAAGGAATTTTGGATATTCAGGTTCTAAAGGGGTGTTAAGGGGGTAGACTTGCATTTAATTGAATAACAATATCTCCCGAATGATTTCCTTTGGGATGGGATACTAGGCATATAAACTCATCATTAAGAATAAGAAGACACATGTCTGAGGGTTTTTCGATGTGGTGTATATTATGAGGTGTATGTGTGAAAAGTGAGTGTTGAAGGATTCTTAACGGAACAAGTATCTCTTAAAAGACAGAGGCAAAAAGTAAGAATCGCAGGGAGAAAAATCAGATTGAAAAAGTAGTAGATAGGTGTTCGATCGTTTTTTCATAATCCAATTTAAGGGGCTCATGGAGAGGGATGAAATTCTGGGGAAAGAAGTCCACTAAGGAAGGATTTTTGGATATTCACTCATCATCCCCCAGCAAACCTATTGCAGTTAGAAACTTGAAATTTTGGGGATATGTTCGTTGTTTGTCGAAAAAGTCCACTAAGGATGGATTTTTGGATATTCATGTTCTGAAGGGGTGTTAAGGGGGTTAAACTTGCATTTCATTGAATAACAATATCTCACGAGTTGTTTCATTTGGGGATGTGATATTCGGCATACAAACCAATCATTTAAAATAAGCAGACATGTGTCTAAGGGTTTATCGATATGGTGTATATTATGAGGTGAAAGGGGAGAAAATTGGGGGTTGAAGGATTCTTAACGGAGCGTGTACTGTATATCTTATTCAACATAGGCGATAAGTTTGAAATTCAGCGGAAAAAGCAGCTTAAAAATAAGTAAATAGGTGTTCGACCATTTCTTCATAAATCCAATTTAAGGGGCCCATGGGGAGGAGTGAAATTCGGGGGAGGGGGAAAAGGAAAGAAGGTGTCCTAACTGATTGACTTACTTACTCACTTATCAAACTCAGGGGGAAAACAGCTTTAAATAAGTAAATAGGTGTTCGACCGTTTTTTTTTCATAAATCCAATTTAAGGGGTTCTTAGGGAGGGGTGAAATTCTCAAATATTAATGAAAGAAAATGTCCTGACTGACTCACTCACTCATCATCGCCCAGCAAAAATTATTGAAGTTAGAAACATGAAATTTTGGGGATAAGTTCGTGGTATGTCGAAAACGTCCACTAAGGAAAGAGTTTTGGATATTCAGGTTCTAATGAGGTGTTAAGGGGGTAAACGCGCATTTCATTGAATAACAATATCTCACGAGTGGTTTCATTTGGGGATGTGATACTTGGCATATATACTAATCATTTAAAATAAGTTGACACATGTCTAATGGTTTTTCGATGTGGTGTATATTATGAGGTGAAAGGGATGAAAAGTGGGGGTTGAAAGATTCCGAACGGAGCGCGTATCTCTTAAACGACATAGACGAGGAGTTTGATTTTCTCCGAGTTCCAATCACCTTAAAAATTAATAAATGAATAAATAATTAAAATAAGTAGATGTTCGACCGTTTTGTTTTCATAAATCCAATTTAAGGGGCATATGGGGAGGGGTGAAATTCTGGAATAAAAACGTCCACTAAGGAAGGATTTTTGGATGTTCACTCTCATCGACCAATCAAAACTATTGAAGTTAGAAGAAGGGGATATGTTTGTTGTGTGTCGAAAATGTCTACTAAGGAGGGATTTTTGGATATTCAGGTTCTAAAGGGGTGTTAACGGGGTTAAACCTGCATGTCATTGAATAACAATATGACACGACTATGACGCGAGCGAAGCGAGGCTAAAAATGAGATGGTGTGTGTCTGTGTATTACTCAATCACGCAAGAACCACTGGTCCGACTTACATGAATTTTACATGAAAGTAGCTGATTTAACTGGTTAACATATAGGCTACTTTTGATTCCAATACTTTGCACTATGGCGACCATTTTAGTGACGTCACTACACCCTTTGGTTCCAAACTTTCATATTTCCATTTCAAATAAAAAGTGAACGCTAAGAAATAGCAAACTTTTGATGGCATATACGAGGTTTAAAATTACATTTTCTATCCGAAAGGTATCTCCAACGGTTAGCGAGTAAAACCTAAATTTGTGCTATAAAACACGGTCAACGCCGAACGGTGTAGTTGGACGAAATGTTCCATCCTTAATCTTCCTCTGCGCAGCACCTCGCCTATCCCCTGTTTTAACTGTCACTTTCACATTTTAATTTATTTATGACGCGTAGCGAAGCACGGGTACTTCAGCTAGTGTATTATATATATAGAATGCCTGAGAGTGTATTTTTTTTCTCAATCCTGATAAAAAAAAGGAGATGTACGGGAGAGATGTACCCGATACCTAGTTTAGGCTATCGGCTACGCCAGCAGACATTAAGCTGTAGTTGAGGTTTTGGAAAGGATTAAGAAAAGATAGCGCGCCGATCGCGTCAAGAAGAATGTCAAGATGACGTAGGAGGTCTAGAATCAAGGAGGCATTGATATCTGTGAGAAGATGGAATTATGGATAGAGATGTGAAGCTTTATTGAAATATTTATGGGATTATAGCAATTAAACATCTTAGAAGAGGATATATAACATGCAGTATATGTGGAAATAATTTTATAGAAGTAAGTTATTTTATAACGGAATAGCCGAGATGATACGGGTTCGAGACTATGACCGTGACGTGAGAGCACTGTGGTGGGGGACTATACCACGTGTCCGCCCCAAGCAGATAAGTAAGTGAAGACAGTGTCAGCACTTCCAGTTGAGCTCAATCAGACGAGCAGGTAAGAGCAGCTCTATAGCGCAAGGGAGACGCACCGTGAAGGTCACATAACATACAGAAACTGTCACGGCAAGAGTGTAGGCGACAGTGCCTGCATCGCCGAGCAGCGAAGGCCAGGCGGGTCGTTGATCCAGGCGGGCTGGCCGAGGAAGCGATTACAGACGGCCGGGATATGTCAGAACCGCACTGTAAGCAGTTGGAGACTTTATTATAAGCTTCATTTCAACATAGTTTGAACATTGCTTTTACGAATAACCTTATAACTATGCTGTTCTATAACACATTCAAAGCGACTTTAACTATTTCAATTATACGGAATGTTGTTAGCATAGGCACAGATGAACATTAGATCGTGCATTAATAAGATTTATATCTTATGCAGTTTTCACGAATTACCTAATACAGATAAATACAGGGTGTTTCGTAATCTTGAACACTCTCAAGTAAAATTTTATTTTACGGAAGTGGAACATAGCAATCATTTGAGATTGAACTTACAATACTCAAACTGAACATTTAACGGAACAGTGGCGTATCTTAGAAGAGGAGTAGGGGGTC
Source organism: Meconema thalassinum (assembly GCA_946902985.2). Lineage (NCBI taxonomy): Eukaryota > Metazoa > Arthropoda > Insecta > Orthoptera > Tettigoniidae > Meconema > Meconema thalassinum. The sequence continues at coordinate 529,336,295 of OX336390.1, read as the reverse complement.
CGCTGTTTCCATGAACATTTCCGAGAAGGAGTTGGACAATATCCGCTATGGGTAATCCGAAGTTCAACATGTCCGAGTAGACGCAAATAGAGACAAGATGGCACCGCAGAGCGATGGATTCGATTCCTGACGAGAGGAGTCCACCAGCTGATTCACTTGGGATTTCGAAGGCAATCGTCATTTCATGGATGAAATGATATTCACGCCGATCTTTTGAGAAATTCTTTATGTAGGGAAAATCGACGATCTTGGAAATTTTATTACAGCTGATGATGAAAGGTACTGTAAGAGTTATATCTACCTGATACGATTATTTTCATGAATACTGGGCACACATGTATATTTTTCTAACAGGAGTGATTTGATTATTAAGACATGGTTTGAATTTATATACTTCGAATTTGCTAGAATATGGAGTGACCATATGATATGGCAGGCATCATTATGCGATATTCTCACCATTGATTGGCTTTATTAAGCAGATGTTTGGTCTTTTAGATTTTTCCAGCTAGGATATTTTTCATGAATAGTTTTTTTGTGTAACGAGTATTTCGAACTCGTGATCTGCAATTGATTATCTAAAATTACTTCGTCAGTTCATTGCATACTAGCGAGTGTGTATTATTCATCAATAGGGATTTTTTCCATTGGATTGTTTGGAGATATTAAGAAGTTATTCACTTTAGTGAATGAACATCGCTTTTATATGACAACTAGAAACTTGTTGATTCCTATCTGGTACATTCACTCATTCAGTCTACGAGATGGGGTCTTTCGTATTTATACGATTGTATGGTGGCTACTCACCTTACCCATCGTTTAGGGAACTATCATCCAAGTCGACGGGGCGAGGTCTTTCGTATTTATACGACTGTACGGTGGTTACACATCTTACTCGCCATTGAGGGACTCATTTTTATCATCCGAGTGTATACGAGATGTAAGTGAATCAAACAAGGAACTACTAGTCACATATCAGTCGAAATTTTGTTAAATAAAGTAACGATAAATGTCAACAGGATTGCATTTAGTAATTCTTGTTTGCCAATCCAATATTTTGTTGCTATACTCTTTTGAGAGTAATTTCAGTTTAACAGCTGTTATAGCTGATGCTTTTGATGATTTTTATAATTGTGTTTGATACCTTTTGAGAAGGATTTAAAGTAATTGAATCTTGTAAGATAAATCATTAAAGGTCAGATTTATTTTAAGGCAGATCAGTATTGCAGATTTTGATGAGAGATTATAGCACATTGGTGTTTTTCTGCGATGTGAATTATAAGAATTGTAAGAGAGTTTATGCTATTTGAAAGCAGATCTTAAATTACTGAAGTAATATTTTTCCAATTGTTTAAGAAGTTGTCTAGATGTGATCATAGTAATTACAGTTATTGGAGATTGTGTGCGTTGATAATTTGAAGCCAGTTATATATTTTTTGTAGATCATGCAACATGGTTAAGTGGAGTTTGTGGTAGGCATTTTGTGGAAGTTGCCATGTGATAGTTGCAAAGTTGATAATGTATTTTGAAGCAGACATGAGGTCGTCGTACCCAGTCTAGCGTTATTGTTGAGATTCATGCTGTATGTGCTGAATATTTATGGAGTTTTGTGGAATAATTCTTGTATTCAAATGTGATATTTGAAGTATTGAAGAAATGTAATGTCGTTGTGGATAGTTAGATCCAACGTGATGTCGTGGAGACAATAATATTTTTTGGCATGAAAATTAAATACGAGATATAACTTGGAAGTGATAAAACTGTAAGACAACGTTCTATAAACCATATTAAACAATTTGTTAGGAAATTAAACAAATAAATAAAGTTGATAATACAAGATTTTCTGAAAATAATAATTAACGAAATAATAATCTGGGATTTAAGCATATTAACGATCTGACCTAATGAAATAAAAATCAGAATGACTAGATGAAATAATAAAAACTAAATAACCAGATGATTGAAATTTAAATAAGTTGATAAATTAAATTTTGGAATAAATCGATGAATTAAATAGATGGATGAATTAAAGATTGGATACATAAACTGATTGAAATAAATTAATAGACGATTGTAATGATGATAAATAACTGAATTAGAAGGTGATAATTAATTAAAGAAGCTGATGATTAATGAATTTATATGGAATTAAATAAATTTAATTGAGAGATAATTGGAAGGAATTGCAACTTGAGTTGAGAATTTAAATGATGTTATGGTGATGAATTAAGGATTCTGACAAGAAGATGTAGGATTTTGAAGTGAGAATTAATGTGAGAAATATTTAATTTTGATGACGACGATAATGATAACCAATAAGCTATGAATTTTCTGTAATTCACAGATAAGTGATTGTTAATGACGATGTAAATAGTGTAAATTAATTATTCAATGTTTAGGAACATTTGATTAACATGTTCAACGTTCAAATTATACCATGCAAACCATAATTTACGTGATATTTAATATGTGTGATTATTATATGTGTATGTTTAGACAGAATAATAACTTTATTAAATCCACATTGATGTTAAATTAAAGAGAAATTAGGTCTCAGGTTTCACAAATGTCACTGACGAAAGACATAGTGCTACAGTGATCCTGAGAACCCAAGAGAACTTTATAAATTTTTCTTGTTATGTGGATAAAAATAATTTTGGAATAGAAAAGAGATGGTTCGATTTTTGGACAATGACAATTTAACTTTGGCATTCGACCATACTCTCCAGGAAGAAACTTGGAGGGGTCCTCACACCACCAGAGGACCTGGACGAATGGGAGTGTGACGCGATGATGCAGACAATCAAGCATCAATAACACAAGAATTTCAGAAGAAGAGAAATTCTCATAGCCTCTCCACTCCAACTCCAAACATCAACCTGCCCGGGGTGTCCCCTGCTAAGCCGAGCAATCCAGTGGAAGGTTGGGTAACCAACCCCAGCGGGAAACTGGGTCGGTGAACAGATGGGTGTTTGGGGGGCTGAGAATTTTATTTCTCAGCTGAATAGTAAGCCCGAAAAGTTGGAAACGGGTTGGCGTCAGGAAGGGCATCCGGCCATAAAACTAAATAGCCAAAACCGTACAAATATGACAAGTTCTACAAGCTTAGCCTCGGAAACTGCTAGGGCGTTCCCCGGAAGCGACGCGCAAGGATTCCGCCTGTCCCTTGTGAGAAATGAGCGAAGGCTACCGGGCCATGGGCGGGCCTGGCTAAAGAAGCAAGTCCAAATGAGAATTGGTACCCTGAATGTTGGATCTATGACTGGTAAAGGTAGAGAGATTGTGGACCTAATGATAAGGAGAAGGATTGGAATCCTGTGTGTTCAAGAAACTAGGTGGAAGGGTAATAAAGCAAGAGAGCTTGGCTGTGGCTTTAAGTTGCTATACAGTGGAGCAAACAGTGCAGGTAGAAATGGTGTTGGAATTATCCTTTCAAATGACTTTGCCACCTGCCTGGTCAGTGTAAACAGAAGAAATGACAGAATAATGAGTGTGAAGCTGTGCCTTGGGGAGGAGTTCACAATTGTAGCTGCTTATGCTCCACAAGTTGGTTGTGAAGAGCAAGAAAAGGATGACTTCTGGAGAGACCTGGAAGAAGAACTTTCCAGCATACCAGCAAATGAAAAAGTATTTTTGGGTGGAGATCTGAATGGACACGTTGGAACCAGTATCGAAGAAGAAGGAATGAGAAGAGTACATGGAGGTTGGGGATTTGATGCGAGAAATGAAGTAGGCGAGAGAGTGATAAATTTTGCCTTGGCTTCAGATCTGGCAATTTGTAACACCTTCTTCCAGAAAAGCGAGAGGCATCTATTGACATACAAAAGTGGAGGACGGGAAAGCCGAATAGATTTCCTCTTGTGCAGAAGAATACATCTGAAGGAGGTAAAGAACTGCAAAGTCATACTAGGGGAAGACGTGACTCCACAGCACAGAGTGCTGGTGCTGGACTATGAATGCACAGGCATGAAGAAAAGAGCAGTACGGAAAATGACTCCAAGAATCAAATGGTGGAGATTAAAAGATCCAATTTTGGGAAGTGAATTCAAGGACAAGGTGCTCCAAGAAACACATTTAGTGGAGGGAGTTCAGAAATGGTGGACAGTAAATGCTGAGGCTATCAGGAAAGTTGGTGTGGAAGTTCTGGGTAAGACGTCTGGGAAAGGCGCTCCACTTGATAAAGAAACATGGTGGTGGAATGATGAGGTCCAGGATACGATCAAGGCGAAAAAACAAGCCAAGAAGGCCTGGGAAGAATCTGGAATGACCAAAGACAGAGAACACTACAGACAAGCAAACAAAGCTGCGAAAAGAGCAGTTGGAAGAGCAAAGGCAATGGCATGGAATGAAGTCTACGAAAATCTAGAGACCAAAGAAGGCGAGGCAAAGCTCTTCAGAATTGCTAAGGCACGGGACAGAGCATCAAGAGATCTTACCCACATCAAGCAAATAAAGAATGAACAAGGAATGGTAATTCGAGATGAGAACCAAATTAAGAAGAGATGGGAGGAGTACTTTGAAAAGCTGCTTAATGAGGAGAATAAAAGGCTTGTGTTTGAAGATGGTATTCAAAATTATAATTTAACAACTAACATTTGCAGGGTAGAGATTGTAACTGCTATGAAGAAAATGAAAAGTGGAAAAGCAACGGGCCCCGATGAAATCCCCGTAGAGGCCTGGAAATGCCTGGGAGAAGAGGGAATAGATATGTTGCTGAGCCTATTCCAACAAATATTTCAAGAGGAAATAATGCCCAACGAATGGCGGAAGAGTACCATAATTCCCATCTATAAAGAAAAGGGGGACATTCAGGATTGTGCAAATTACAGAGGAATAAAACTCATGTCGCACACTATGAAGATCTGGGAAAAAGTCATTGAAGGTAGGCTTAGGCAAGAGACAACAATAGCAGAAGAACAGTTTGGATTTATGCCAGGGAAAGGAACCACAGATGCCATTTTTTCTCTGAGACAGCTCATGGAAAAACACAGGGAAAAGAAGAAAGAATTGCATATGGTGTTCATAGATCTAGAGAAGGCTTATGATCGTGTCCCCCGTCAAGAAGTATGGAGATGCATGAGATTCAAGGGAGTACCAGAGAAGTATGTGCGCATTATCCAGGACATGTACCATGGGGCAAAGACGCAAGTTAGAAGCAGTGTAGGGCTAACGGGAACCATACCAGTTGAAGTTGGTCTCCATCAAGGATCTGCACTGAGTCCCTATATCTTTGATCTGATAATGGATGTTATCTCTGAAAGCCTTAGAGAACCTGCTCCTTGGTGCATGCTATTTGCAGATGACATTGTACTATGTAGCACTAATCAAGAACAACTCGAACTTAAACTAGAACACTGGAGAAAAGCATTAGAGGACAGGGGTCTTAAAATCAGCCGGAATAAGACTGAATACATGTGCCTCGGTGGAAAGGGAAATGACAGTGTGAAGATGGACGGAAATCAGCTCCAAGCAAGTAATAGTTTCAAGTACCTTGGATCAACGGTATCTGACGATGGCAATCTAGACCTGGAAATTACCCACCGAATTCAGGCTGCCTGGTTAAACTGGAAAAGGTTGTCTGGTGTCCTCTGTGACAGGAGACTAAATGTCCAAGTAAAGGGGAAAGCCTATAAAAGTGTGGTGAGACTTGCCATGCTATATGGAGCAGAAACTTGGCCAATAGTACAGTCGCAAAATAAACGGCTGGATGTAGCCGAAATGAAAATGCTGAGATGGATGTGTGGTGTTACTAGGAAAGACCACATCAAGAACAGCTTCATACGAGGAAGTGTCAAGGTAACCCAAGCATCAAGGAAAGTTCAAGAAAGGCGGTTGCTCTGGTATGGTCACATTAAGCGCAGGGATGAGACCTATGTGGGAAGAAGAGTGCTGGATCTTGAGCTGGAGGGCAGGAGGGAGAGAGGCAGACCTAGAAGAAGATGGATGGACTGCGTGCGGGAAGACTTCGCAGAAAAGCAGTTAACCGAAAACACCATTTGGGACCAAGGGAAATGGAAAAGACTTGCCAAAAACGTCGACCCCGCATGAGCGGGAAAAGATGAAGAAGAAGAAGAAGATTCGACCATACTCTTAGGTAGGAATTATATTTAAAATGTCTGTCTGACTATCAAAGTAAAATAAATTTGTTTTTATCTTAGTTGTGATCTGATGATGGTGTGATGTTCCTTTTTCTTTCCTTGTCTTGAGTAAGGCTTATCCGGAAAGGAAGTGGTTTGCTAGGAATTCAGTTGATGGCGCCCATTTATATTTGCATTATTTTTATTAAACTTAAGCCCGTAACGACCCTAGAGATACTTTGTCTCGTGATACCCACTGCTTTTTCGATAACTCAGCTGAATTTCCGACACATTCCTTATTTGACTAGAGGTTCATTTAACTCCGCTCTGTCCCGGAACTCCAGGAATGCGATGTTATAGCAGATGGGTCATCGCATATCCAGGACGAACGGGTACAATACATAATCAAAGGATGTGCAGAGGTGCTGGCCTATCCTTTAACTATAATATTTAATAGAGCCATTCAAACTGGTACTTTTCCCAGTCGTTGGAAAATTACCAGGGTAAGTCCCATACATAAGTCTGGACATAAGTCTGATTTTGATAATTACAGACCCGTGGCAATACTGTCAGCCATTGCAAAGCTCTTTGAACAATTGTTATATCAGCATATATTTCAGCACGTACAGTACATTATAAGTGACTTTCAACATGGGTTCATGCCTAAAAGATCAACAGTAACTAATCTAATGGAGTTTACTCACAAAGTATCAGCAGCAATGGACAAAGGAAGTCAAGTTGATGTAATTTATACAGATTATGCGAAGGCATTCGATAAGGTAGATCATGATATCCTCTTAAATAAGTTAGCATATTATGGCTTCTCTTACAATTTGCTGAAGTTGTTCACCTCATATCTCAGTGAACGAAAACAGTTTGTTGCTTGCAATGGATGTGAATCCTATTCATACTATGCCCGATCAGGCGTCCCACAAGGTTCAAACCTAGGCCCTCTATTATTCTTACTGCTTATCAATGATCTTACAAGGTGTATTAAATATTCGAACGTTTTGTTATTCGCGGACGATGTCAAAATTTTTAGAAATATTCAGACAGAGCAGGACTGTCAATTACTACAAGTAGATCTCAATAATGTGGCATCCTGGAGTAAATTAAATCGCTTGAACCTTAACATAAAGAAATGCTCAGTTATGAAGTTTACTAGAAACAAATTCCAGGTGATGTTTCGGTACCGGATATTGGATGAGTATCTCACTATTAACAATTCTATCAAAGACCTAGGAGTCCATTTTGATTCAAAGCTAACATTTTCATTGCACACTCATGAAATGGTAGCTAGTGCTTATAAAATGCTAGGCTTTATAAGAAGAAATTCTAAAGATTTCGTCAACCCAAAAAGTATAAAATTATTGTTCAATCATTTTGTTAGAAGCAGATTAGAATATGCATCCAGCATCTGGAATCCCTGGTACTTGAACCACATTAGTGAAATTGAAATGGTTCAGAATAAATTCCTAAGATATCTGCAGTATAAAATGACGGGTATTTATCCGAAATATGATAGCTATGGAAATCTTCTAAGTTACCTGAATTATACATCTCTGGCTAACAGACGAAAAATTGCAATTCTTGTTTTTGTCTTCAAAGTATTCAATAACCTTTTGTATAGTCCGTATTTAATATCACAGTTTAATTTACGTGTCCCACCTCCATCAACTCGACCTAAGTTTATTACATTTTACTGCCCAAGAACTAGAACTGAACAGCATAAACATCCCCCAATAATAAGTGCTATTCAATTATACAATGAACATTCAATAGCAAACAACCTCGACTTATTCAGTTACACATATAGTTCCTTTGTTTCTGCCTGCTGTGCGATCACATGAACTCGTACATTCCACCTACCAATTACCTGCACAGTATTATTATATTTTCGTATTTAGTTGTAGAATTAATTTGCATTACAATCTCAGCATTATGTCTGTCAATTATATTATAATTTGATAGAATTGTGTAACCAAATGTACATGTGTTTCTTTTTATTAGGCATATGCCTGTTAGAAGCACAATAAATCCAAATAAATAATAATAATAATAATAATAATAATAAAACCAAGGAGTTGCAGTTTGTCACCACTATCGATACTCTCATCTACTTGCAAAGCAAATGCTCTATCAGTTTTTATTTTCCCCACGACTTGTTCGTTGATATTGCAAACATTTCAGATATCCTGCGACTGATTGTGTTGTTGGAAAGAGGAAATTTCGAAATTTGATTACTGCTCCTTCACCAAGTATTGTTGAAACTATAATTTTCCATGCAGGACCTATGATTTCCTCTCCAAGAGTATGAGGTGTGTGTGTGATTTTTTTTCCTATCAGTTCTGCTACTTTAAACGAGGCTTCAAGAGCAGTATCACTTATGGTCATTCTCTTTACCATTCGCACAGCTGTTTTTTTCTCCCCTTCTAGTACACGTGAAAAATACATCACACTCTTCCCAGACCCACTAGGATGCTTAATTGTGAGATGCCACTTCAGTTTGCTAGGTACCATGGCCTCGTGTTTCGCCACAAACTAAACACACAGGGATAGGGTTTTCCTCGTTCTTATTCCACGTAAATCCATACACTACGTAACTGTCCTGCTATGTTCTTTTCTTTCGTTTGTCTTCTTTATGTTGAATTCGACGGTTCGGGAGTAGGAGCCTACTGCTCACTTTCACTCTCCAGGCGTTTACGTTTAACATTGAACTTGTCCATAGCTAAACAATGCTACTGTAATCAACGCCAAGAAAACATGTTAAAGTGGCGTAGGAACGGGTACACTTTTATATATTTATATATATATATGTAAGTGACTGATGTGAAACAGCTTTTGTCAAAGCATTTCGGCCCTGAGTGGCACAACAGAGAGGATCTAGGCTTCTACCGAGACTTGCTACTATGTGGCGAAGACATAGCTCGACAAAATGTATCTGAAGTAGAAGAAGAAGAAGAAGAAGAAGAAGAAGAAGAAGAAGAAGAAGAAGAAGAAGAAGAAGAAGAAGACGAAGAAGAAGACCCCATGGAATGACGTTGCTGTGCAGTCCAATGGACTCTATTTCGCCTAGTTTGAAAAGCTGTGAGCATATTGTGAATGGAAATTTAAGGTTGAAAGGTTACTTTTATTGTATACTGGGTAGTTTCTTAGAGAACTTTAAAATATAGCAATAATTTCACTTTCACATAGAAACCATAATTACTGACTTAATGAAACTAATCCAAAACTACTTAAGTCCTAGATCCTGTATCAAAACTGCTTAAGTGCAATATATTTTCTATTATTACGTAAAAACTGCTTTTACTGTATTTTTAAAACATACATAAAATGAAAACTAATCGTATTTTGTAACTATTATACAAACTGTTTCTATTTAAACGCGCACGGATAACTCAAGACAGTTTTTTGCCCTTTCTCACAAATTTCATGAAATTGACTTAGGTAGTTCTGGAATTGGACGACTCACATACATATCTTTATAACCTCTGTTATTTATTTTATTTGTTATTTAATTTCCAATGAATTTGTTATTATTATGTCCCTTTTTTTGTTAAATTGTATTCTTTGTTTTCTTACTGTCAATACTTTATATTGTTATACAGTCAGTATAAAATGGTGTACTTCGTACCTGTATCAGATTATTACTAAAAAAAGATGTTTCAATATAGAACAATATGATATGTAAATGATTTTTCAAAATCTGAAATAATAAAATTTATTTTCATGGGAATATTTGCTCATAATAAAATATGTGTGTGTTTCGTTTACAGAATGTTAAAAATTATTTATGAGTTACTTTATAAAATTCTGTAAGTTATATTCGCAGAATAAATCATGTTTAAGTTCAATAGAACTTTATAGGCCAGGCGACAGGTCGAAAAACAAAAGCCTCAATAAGGAAATAATTAGTGGAAAGCTGGAAATTGCTTTAATCGCTTTATTTTGACCCAGATATTACTCTCCCAAGTTTTCCCCCTCAAGCGAAGTCGGCGTTGGCCCTTCTGGCCCTAAGAAGGTACCATTTTTCCTTTTTTTTTTTTTTTGCTAATATCTCCCAAACCATCAACTTTATCAACAAAATGCCTATTATGAAAATAATCTAGAGTACATTTTCTACAAAAATGCTCTCTACCTTTTGTCTCTAATGTGAACTGTTACGATGCTACGACCATTCAAATTGGAGCCCTTTTAGATTCTTGCGGAAAAGCTATGGAAATGATATGCCATATCAAAGTTTCTACATATTATAAAATATTTGTCAGCATTCCAGGTGCACAAGCTGTTAACTTGTTACAAGTATAACAGATTTTCAATGTAAACAGCTGTGGCCTCAATTTCTCCGTCATCGCTTTCATCGTCTGTATCGGTACTTTTGTCCGACGTCACAGGGCGCTCAAGATTAACATCTATGTCTCCGTCACAATCATCCATATCATCTTCCTCGGCAGCATTTGTACATGACCGTCCCATACAATTCATGCAGATTCTGGAGCATCGGAGGCCCGTTTTCCTGCAACCACAAGCTGCGTTACATCCTTCCGAACATTTGCTGGACACTGTGTTTAGAAGCGTTTGTGGCACCGGATCCCTCGTAGGTATGGGAGCCAAACCACATTGATAATTTTTCCAGCCCCAATCCAGTGGATTTGTATCATTTCCATACCATGTTTGGATTTGATGATATGTTCTTAAGAGTGATCACGTGCCGCTGATTCGGTGGGAGGTAAGCTTGCGAGATTAAATCGATGTTTGCTTAGAGATTTTTCAAACAGTTGGAACCGCAGCTCATTCAGGGTATTTCCCGTGGTTTTGTTGTCATAAAGCCCAGCCAAAACCAACTGGCCCGCTTTGTCAATTTCATCGGGGTTTTCGTTCACGTCTCGGAAAACCCTAACAGCTGTCTGCAGTTCCTCATTACTCTTCAGCAGTGTTACGAATTTCATTTTGCACTGCCTGTGAAACGAAGACGTTATATCGCACCCACTAAACGCATGCAAAAAGAGGAAGTTTTCTTGCACACATGTTGGGAGATTGAAACTTGTTGTGCAAAATAGTTGTTGTTTGGTTGAACCTTGGCCGGGTTTCATAAAATACATTTTCGTGGAGGGTGGCACACAAGCCGCCAAGATGACCAGGATATCTATATCTTCAGCCACTATAATGACTGGATTGTCGGGCCGAGATAACTCGAGTGGGGTGGTAACGATCAGCACATCGGCATGTGGAGCTTGTCTGGTTTCGATTCCTTCGCTTTCGAATTTGACGCGCAACAAGTCGATCAATCTTCGTTTGTTTGTGACATTAGACAAAAAGTTTGCTTGTGGCATAGGTGCCGTCATGGACTCATAAAAAAAAACATTAGCAGCTTCATGCTTGTGCGATCGTCGAAGACGTTCAACGGACTTGGTACTGCGAGCTGCTGGGTCGTCAGGATACCCAACGAAAATAATGACACTGTTTTTAAAGTATCTTTTAACGTAACTCGCATATTTGGCACTAATGTCGACAAAAGTATCGGTTTGGTGCCAAATTACACGGTGCAGAAGATATCCTCCGTCGAGAACATGATGTAGGTCCTCAAATATGGGCTCATCGGTAACAGGATCGAATAATTTATAGAACACAGACTTTTGCGTCTACGCATTCCCGCTTTATCAAAGATCGCAACCGGATAAGGAGCTAGTTCAAACTGGAAATATTGTTTCAATTCTGCATCGGATTTCTTTGCAAGGCAAATGCATTGGAAAAGCACAAGAGGATCACCAGGAATATCCGTGTTGCGGATTTTTAGCCTATTTTCAATTTTGAAAAAATAGGCTTATGAAATCACCTTTTGTCCGTGTGTGTGTGCGTGTGTGTGTGTCTAAACGACTGGAGCGATTTCAATGAAACTCGGTAAGTTCATGGCGCTATTCCCGGCGACCTCGACCGTGCCCTTCAAATTTTGTTACGTCTCACCAATCCAACATGGCGGCTGTGCGAAATATTTCACTAGCATTCGATATCTCCGAAACTATTACCGATATCGCCCTGAAATTGTGTACGGTGATAAAGGGCACTACTAGAAGTTCACCTATGAGACTTTCAAAAATCTGCTGACTACAAAACCAACATGGCGGCCAAGCGAAGTTGAGACTTTTAAATAGACTTTTCTCGCGATTTAACTACCCAAACGTAATGAAACTGGGTACAGCAATTGTTTATACACATTGTAAAGCACTGGAGTCTAATTTAGTTCAATTGTTTACATAACCTCAAAATGGCGGCTGTGCAAAATATTTCACTGACATTCTATATCTCCGAAACTATTACAGATATCACCCTGCAATCTTGTACGGTGATAAAGGGTACTGATACAAGTTTACCTGTGTATATTTCATAAACCTGTAAAGTACAAAACGAACATGGCGAACAAGCGAATTTGAAATATTTTAATAGACTTTTCTCGTGATTTAACTCTCTGAGCGCAGTGAAATGTGGTACAGTAAATGATTTTGCAGATAGTAATGCACTGCCATCTAATTTAATTCAACTGTTTACATAACCTCAAGATGGCGGCTGTGCGAAATTTTAAAATTATGTTTTTATTTCTTGTGTCGTTATCATGCGATTGAAGTGAAAGTTTGAATAATGAACCTAGGCAATAATTGTCCTTGAATGGTACATAACTCTATGGCCTATACATATAACAATCCTAAACAGCGAGCTTCCGAAATATTTAGACGGTTCTCAATATCTATGAATCTTTTACAGCAAACAAACAGATTTTTTTTTATGTTCATAGAGACTATGAACATATGTTCACCTATAGGACTTTGAGTATCCTGGTGAGCACAAATCCAACATGGCGGCGACGCGAAATATAAATATTTAAATGGACGTTTCTCGCGAATTAACTATCCGAGTGCCGTGAAACGTTTCACGTTAAATGCTTATTCAAATGTAGATCCACTGGCATCTAATTTATTTCAATTGTTTGCATAATCACAAGATGGCTGCTGTGCGTAATTTTAAAATCTCGTTTTTACTTCTTGTGTTCTAATCATGCGATTGAAGTTTGAATACCACACGACCACAATAATCTTAATGTAATAGTACAAAAATAAAAATCCAACCTGGCGACCATCTGAAATATTTAGACGGTTCTCAATATCTATGAATCTGTTACAGCAATTAAACTGAAATTTTGTATGTTGATAGAGGCAATTAACATGAGCAGGATATATGAAAATAGGCTGTATAGTTCTTCACGGAACTACTTGTTATTTTCGAATTTACCGCGCGGAGAGGCATCACGCCATTTTTTCTAAGGAACTTCACATCGTGAAAATTGTTGCTGGTTATGCCTTTTTGTGCTGCTATTCCAATTTCATAGGTCATATGACAAGTGATTTGTCCATCCCCGACAACTCCTGTGCTTAACGAAACAACGTGTTGTCCACGAGGAAAGGGCTCTTGAGTTGATAACCATCCAACAAATTTTCTCAAGTCCGCATCATCCCGCGAGATCCGCGCACACCGTGCATCCACATGCTGTTCTGTAGTCGAAAACTCAATATTGCAAAATGATACTAATGGTAGGTATTTTTCCACAGCTGTTTACATTGAAAATCTGTTATACTTGTAACAAGTTAACAGCTTGTGCATCTGGAATGCTGACAAATATTAAAACATGTAGAAACGTTGATATGGCATATCATTTCCATAGCTTTTCCGCATGAATCAAAAAGGGCTCATCTTTGAATGGTCGTAGCATCGTAACGGTTCACATTAGAGACAAACGGTAGGGAACATTTTTGTAGGAAATTTACTCTAGATTATTTTTATAAGAGGTATTTTGTTGATAAAGTTGAAGATTTGGGAGATATTTGCAAAAAAATGAAAATGGTACCTTCTTAGGGCCAGAAGGGCCAACGCCGACTTCGCTCGAGGGAGAAACTTGGGAGAGTAATATCTGGGTCCAAATAAAGCGATTAAAGCAATTTCCAGCTTTCCACTAATTATTTCCTTATTGAACTACCTGTCGCCAGGCCTATTATGTGAGTTGCAATCTTCAATATATATCAAAATAATATATATATTACAATTTGCCTTACGTCGCACCGACACAGATACTGTAGGTCTTATGGCGACGATGGGATAGGAAAGACTAGCAGTGGGAAGGAAGCGGCTGTGGCCTTTATTAAGGTACAGCGCCCATTTGCCTGGTGTGAAAATGAGAAACCAGGGACAACCATCTCCAGGGCTACCGACAGGGGGGTTCGAACCCACTATTTCCGGAATGAAAGCTCACAGCTGCACAACCCTAACCACAACCTCACTCCGTGAATCATATCATACTATATCAAAATATAATCATAATAGGCCTATATCATAATATATTCTTTTTTATTGGGCTGGACGGAGGGAGAATACCTACTGTCGACCAAAGTATTATGTGCATTCTAGTTTGAAGGGTGTTTGTGAAGTAACCAATAGATCTACATAAAATCCAATACCATCATCATTTTCGCCGTTCTATTTTACGTTAGTTCATGTAGGTTTGGAATTTTTAATTTATATTTTAATATTTTTTATCGCAGTTGGAACACAAAATGTGCCCATTTTTAAGCGTGTTTCAACCATGCGTCACATTTAAGAATTATTATCTCAAAAACCCGTCATCAGATCAAATGAAAATTTTAACACAATATACATTGGAATGTTGTATAACTGGTTTATTAATTTCAAAATTTTATGTGTCCAAGAAACAAAGTTGTTATCATTTTTGTAAGGTAACTTTTTCTCGGTTCGGGGTGGTTGGAAAATATCGCTCTTGGTCGCGTTGTAATCCTTATACATCAAGAAGTTATGCTGTATGACTGTGAAATACGTAAATTAATTCACTTATTTTATATCGGTTTGTATTTGTTCGTGGAAATAAGGCATGATTCACCTGCCAGCCGGTCCGGGGTAGGCTGTACAGCGTTGCTGAGATGGAGCCCATCACTGCCGAGCGAGGCGAGGTCGTATTTCCCCGTTCAAATATAAACCGATATAAAATAAGTGAATTAATTTACGTATTTTAAAGTCGTTCAACGTAACTTTTTGATGTATAAGGAATATAACGCGACCAAGAACTACATATTCCAACCACCCCAAGCCGAGAAAACGTTACCTTAGACAATAGATAACAACATTGTTTCTTGGACACGAAAAATTTTGAAGTTAATAAACCAGTTATACAACATTCCAATGTATATTGTGTTAAAATTCGGATTCGATACAATGAAGGGTTTGTGAGATAATAATTCTTAAATGTGACGCATGGTTGAAACACGCTTAAAAACGGGCACTTTTTGTGTTCCAACTGCGATAAAAAAAATATTAAAATATGAACTAAAAATTCCAAACCTACATGGACTCACGTAAAATAGAACGACGAAAATAATGATGTTATTGGATTTTATGTATGTCTATTGGTTACGTCACAAACAACCTTCAAACTCGAGTACACATAATACTTTGGTCGACAGTAGTCCACAAATTGGCAATACGGCTCGGAAAGCAAGTCTGGTTTGTTTTTCAGATGCAAAGCAACGCTATCAGTGAGAGAGAGAGAGAGAAGACGTTGAGTGACGAGGAGAAGCGGTGGGAGTAGGGGCGGAAGGAGGTGATAATTGAAGGGTAGACACGTCACTAACACAAATGCAGCGGCTGCTATCGGTGATAGAGTAGTGCTGCCATCTCTTGCCATGCGATTGACGGCGGTGGAGATCGCACAGCCTTAATGTCGCGTTGTATTTACTTGTATCTAGTAAGTTCTGCGCACCATTACCCCACTCTGCTTTTAAAACGTAACTCACTGAATCCCGGTAAACTAATCTATTATATTGAAAAAAAAAAATACATGCAAAACCACGGTAAAAACTACATTTAATTTTAAATAATGATTTAATCACAACTGTAGGCTTACCTTCTAATATTTGCTGGCTACAGAAAATAACATGCAACGTGTAAAGTTTCTTCATCCAAGCCTCACAGCTATCACTTAGCAACTGGCATCATGCTGACTGTCCCTATCTGATAGGTACGATGACAGCTTGAGGGTAGCAATGAACTGAGTTGACAGTTGTACTACCAACACGAAAAACATAGGTGCGCACGATTAGCCGCTGCGCACTGTTACCCAACTTTCCCCATGATATTCAACATGTCCGGATTGTATTCTAAAAACTATCCGCAAATTTACTCCAAACATTATCCGCAGATTATCCGCTATCCGCAAAGCCATGCAAAGTATATCCGCATGGCGAAAAATGTTGCGGATATCCGCGGGTTTATCCGCGGATATCCGCATCCGCGCAGGGCTTTAGTTATAGGTATTGTGTATGAATTGAACGAGAGCACTTGGCTGCCTGACTATCTTTCTAATCTTCTGGAAAATTTAAACGTGCAGATTCTACCGATTCCAACTGCTGTTCTCAATGGCTCATTTAGGAGCGCCAAAAAAGGGATCGGATGGCATCAGTGTTTGCCAACTTAATGTTTAAGGCATCAGATGATATAAATCAGAATACCTTTCCAGAGAGCACCATTACATTCTTATTGCGGATGTTATTGGGCTCGGCTACACTTCGGGGTTAGCCTGTAGTTTACCTTTACAAGTAGTTTACATATCCGTCCGTTGAATCATACGTGACCAGACAATATTTAATAACACAAATCATTGTATTTTTCGTTTTTATAATACGTCATGTCAGTGACCTTTCTTCTCTAATCGCAATTACTTGTGTTGACCAGGTTGTGTTAAACACTATTAGACTAACAATACTTAACACAGATTTAAGACATCATATCAGTATCTATATATTGGAAATAATAATAATAATATCTCATATAGCAGGGGAGCGTATTTTGGATTTGGTTTCGCTGCACGTCTTTCACCAGGGAAATACCGGGGTTAGAGTCCTAGTGACAACAGGGTACAATTTTCACTTGAAACAAGTAGTTCCGTGAAGAACTATACAGCCTATTTTCATATATCCTACTTATGTTAGTTGCCTCTATAAACATACAAAATTTCAGTTTGATTGCTGTAATAGATTCGTAGTTATTGAGAATCTTCTAAATATTTCGGATGGTCGCCATGTCGGATTGTTATATGTATAGGCCATAGAGTAATGTTCTATTATATGACGATTATTCAAACATTCACGTCGTTCGCATGATTACGACACAAGAAATAAAAACTTAATTTTAAAATTTCGCACAGCCGCCATCAATGGTTATGAAAACAATTGAAATCAATTAGATGCCAGTGGATTGAAATTTGTATTAGCATTCACCGTACCAAGTTGCACAGCACTCGGATGATTAAATCACAAGAAACCTTCATTTAAATATTTAAATTTCGGCTCACCACCATGATGAATTTGTGCTCACCAGGTTATAGAAAGTCCCATACTGTAGGTGAACTTATGTGCATAGCCTTTATCCAAATACAGAATTTCAGTTTGATTGCTGTTATAAATTAGTAGATATTGAGAATCGTCAAATATTTCGGATGGCTGTCATGTTGGAATTTTATATGTGTAGGCCATAGAGTTATGCACCATTAGATGACGATTATTGCGTAGGTTCATTATTCAAACGTTCACTTCGATCGCATGATTAGAACACAAGATAAAATAATAATTTGAAAATTTCGCACAGCCACCATCTTGAAGTTATGTAAACAATTGAACTAAATTAGATATGAGTGCATTACAATGTGTGTAAAAATTTGCTGTACCACGTTTCAGTGCGCTCGGATGGTCAAATCGCGAGAAATTATATTTAAATATTTCAACTTCGCTTGGCCGCCATATTCGTTTTGTAGTTAACAGGTTTTTGAAAGTCACATGGATGAATTTTTAGTAGTGCCCTTTACACAGTACAAAGTTTCAGAGTGATATCAGTAATAGTTTCGGAGATATAGAATGCCGGTGAAATATTTCGCACAGCCGCCATGTTGGGTTGAAGGACACGGTCGGGGTCGGACAAGATTGTAAGTACTATGACCTTACCGAGTTTCATTGAAATAACTCCCACCATTTAGATTTTATTCGGGGACACACACATACGCACACACACACGGACAAAAGGTGATTTCATAAGCCTATTTTTAGCCTACAGTACTTTCGATTTTTGCAAAAAAAATAAAAAAAAAATGAAAGTAGACATGAGATCTACACGGGCTAAAATTTGTCAGGCTCCCTGTCTGTGTGCGAGTGTCTCTGTGTGTGAGTGTGTATATCTGTCCCCTCTATCAATTCCAACACGACGAAATCTAATCAAACCAACATTGGTACACAGGTAGCACTAGCAAAGGAAAACTCAGTGTCATGTTGTATATCGCCGCCATCATAATGAAAAACAAATGGCGGCCACCCAAATGTGCTGAGCTTAAATCAAATTACGACTAACCTAATCATCCGATCTCTACCAAATTCTTCAACAATATACCTTAATGTGGGGAGCGTCTTTTGCCCAAACTACAAGGTCATCAGCCAAATAGTTTCAAGATGGCTGATATATGAATCATGCATGTATTATAGTCTAACCGTAACTTACGATTCAACAAGGGCTGGCCGCAACAAATCCACTTATCGTACATAGGGAGGTTTAAACTGTCCTCAAGGAGGTGACCGGTAGTATATTAGCATTTTATAATAGAATATGTAACCGTAGAAGTGACTAACAGTTCAGGCTGACCGTGCCATATCGTGTTGGGCCGTGCCGTCCTGTTGGGTCAAAATGGAGGCTATTATTTGCTGGCTAGTCCATATTTCAGTAATTTCGTAAGTTTATATCCTTTTAGGAAAGAACTGTACAAAATAATACATATTTAGTTTAAATGGTTTAAAGACGCCAGAAAACGCTAATGAAATCGTTCATTCCAAGATAAAATATGTTATGCAGTTATACTAAACCAGTTAAAAACCAAATGTTAGTATTGGGCGTGACTGATCTTTTTTTTAATTCTTTCTAGGAGATCCACCTTGTCTCTATGAAACAAAATAACACGCTTTATATTAAAATAAATATAGCCTTGTTCTGTAAACATTTTCACTTTTCCTTACAGGTCCCAAAATCAGAGGCTGAATGGAAAGATATTGCAAGAGGATTCAATGATATGTGGAATTTTTCCAACTGTTTGGGAGCAGTGGATGGAAAACACGTTGTTGCACTACGAAAACCACCGAATTCAGGATCATTTTATTACAATTACCATAAACTTTACGAGCACGACAGTAGTCGCATATGATGTGTAACATCTGACATATAAGAAACCTCACGTGACATTGTTGATACACCGGTATTTTATAATATTATTGGCACAAATATTAATCTATTGTAAAGGGGGGTGTTTTACAGATATTGTAGTTTATAATACGGAACTCATTTTATTAGATGATTTGTAGCTTCCACCAGCACTAGCCTAAATAAAGAATACGATATGGATCAACTAGATTAATAGACGCGACACCGCTCGTAACCTTAAATTCCTTATAAATAGGCCAACTTGCGAGTAAATGCAATGTGCACAGCAGTAGATCATGAAAGGCTTGCCCAGTTCCCGGACCTCTTGATTCACAGACTAACACGTTAATTTCATATGGATTCCGTTAAAATGAGTCATATTGATATGATTAGCAGCAGAGTACAAAGAAGGCAGTGCGAGAACAACCAAGAAGGCAGTGCGAGAGTAGAAATATCAAGTAGGCAGTGAAGAAAAAAAATGAGAGTCTTGGAATTGTTATGTATTATTAGTGTGTAAATAAAAACAATTTTTGTGTGTTGATGAATGTCCAGGAGGGATACGATCCAGCTGGTTCGTCTTACACACTTCCGACCGATCCACTTCCGTCCCATTTTTCAAAATCACTCCCACAAAAATATCCAGCAACAGAGTGGAAAGATGTTTCACATCAATAAGATTGATAATAACAATATTAACAATTTATACTAATACATAATTTATTAGTGAGCATTATAAGTGATTGATTTTCCTTACCTGTATATACTCGTTCAGGCTGTATATCAAAGCTGTGCCCATAATAAACTCACTTATTGAGTGCGGTGATACAATACTTGCAAATGTCAGGTCTTCAAATGTATTTCCTGTTGCAAGGTAACGTAAAGCTATTGATAAACACTGGTTTGGGGGAATAGCTTCTCGCATTAAGGTATATATATTTTTTTTTTTTTGAAATTGTGGAGAAACCATTGCAAGAAGTTCATCAAATGAATTACCATCCAAACGCCAAAAGTTTTGAAAATCAGTTGGATCACTCAGTCTCAGTTCGTTTAATAAGCTTTGATGGGTGAATTCATTTCGCTTCTGAAACCAATCTTTCGTCCAGTTGCGCTTCTTTATTTTTTTTCTTTTTCACAACCTCAGCTAATGCAATACCAATACTACCAAGTTCCGCTTCCAACAACATGTTCACCTAACACAATGTAAACAGCAATTACATTATTGGACAATTTCATTGCACTGTCTACGGACGTTCCATAATTATATTGCACAAAAGTTTGCACAATAATACTGAGCGTCTAGGGTTCATTTAAAGGTCCGTGGATCAAATACAAGCAGGATAAAAAACTTGACTTTTTTGTATCTATTGATTTATAAGTTTATAACTACTCACACGTCATAATGTTAAGGAAATAATGTGTGTATTTGCAATCGAAAATACTTATAACACCACTCCTCGACTACAGCGTTTAAAATTCGTTGTCCTTGATCCGCGGTAGTCTATTGTTGTTGTTTTTGTTGTTGATTCTTTAGGGACTTTGCGGCATCATGGTCTTGTAGCCCCGTGTACTTGTATGTGTATAGAAGTTGTCTGATAACCTGTGTCTCTGTGATGTCTGTAGGCTTACTAGTGTGTGTCTGTGTACTTTTATTAGGGGAAGGAATTGGGTAGGATGCTGTTCATGTTGTTTCATTTGAGATGCATGGACATCAATGTCATTTAGCCTCGTGTACTAGGGTGAGTGTTGAATTTTGACTGATAACCTCTGTTATTGTGAAGGATGTGTTAATGTGTGTAGGTATATGTAATTCAGGCGAGGATTCATTCAATCAATCAATCAATCAATCAATCAATCAATCAATCAATATCCGTATAGCACACTCTTTTCCAACAAGCTACTACAACTAACAATCAATTATACTCCTTGGACAAAGAGTTATGTTATAACTATACCCATACATTTAAGAGAAAGTAGGCTATATGTTCTATACTGAACATCTTGTTTTATAAATGAAAATAGGCAAAAAATGACTTCTACGTGATTGTTTGTATGTATGTGTGTGTGTGTGTGTGTGTGTGTGCCCTTTATGCGTTCATATACCATTCATCCGATTGCGATGGAACTTGGGTGAGTTGCTGTGTACACTCCTGGGAAGGCTTCTGGCTTAGTAAAGCCATTTTACAATAGGTAGCGCACGAGTAGTTTTAACAAATGTGTGGCGGTGCGTTCCGTCTGCGTTCATATACCATTCATCGATTGCGGTGAAACTTTGGTGAGTTGTTGTGTACACTCCAGCAAAGGTTTGTGGTTTAATAAATCAATTTTGCAATAGGCAACGCACAAGTAGTTTCAACAAATGAGTGATGGCTTGCGAATCGTTTCAACAAAGTCCCGTATGCGTTCATATACCATTCATTCGATTACGAATATACTTTGGTGAGTTGTTGTGCATGCTCCCACGCATGTCTATAAATTAGTAAATCCATATTACAATAATTTAGAAATAAATCCAAATGCACTTCAACAAACAAAGTTGCAACGCCAACACTTCCTTTGATTGGCATTGCAATGCATGCCGGGTACAGCTTGTTAAAAATAAAGAGGGATTTCTTTTAGATGAGATTGATAAATACACTTCGATCGTCAACTGATCATCATCATATCCATTACGCTTAGGCAACGATTATGTGGGTGATGGTATTTACAATATATACATTTATTTAGTTGCAGCAGTTATAAACTATCACAACTTGTCAAGATTGTTGGAACGTTCCTGTAATTTCTCCACGTATTGCTCGTTTTGGGACTGAGGAAATGTTGGAACTATAAGCTTGATCGACGATCTGGAGCAGAACATTGTTTACGGAAGAGCTCAATTCAGTTACGAGACCGATGTGTGGGCGGTTCAATGTAAGACGCAACAATACTTGCATAATATTAATCAACATGCATATGTCCATGTGGACTAGCGTAACGCTTTCTGGCAGAGACTTTCTTCCCAAGCTGACATGCAAGTCAATTCGTATTTCGTTACTTTCTCACTAAAACTATAGCTACATAACTCGTGATCAAGCTGCATTAAAGAACGCTGGATTTGCTTCCGTTATTGATTACGAAAAATTGCGATTTTCAGGTATTCGAGGATGCGTTTGCGACCCACTTTGCCTGCCCTTGAGCAAGGCCTACGTTTATTCTTTCGCATCTTTACAACTAATTCTTTCATAAGATTATTGTGGTCAGACGTATCGGAAACTCACTTGGTTAGTTAAGGATTGGTAGAAAGCCTGGCATCTCTAATTATTTCCACACACAGTATTTGCCAACTGGAGAAATATAATTCAGGTCTTAGGGGTGCTACGGAGAACACTCAGCCTCGTGATGATAACTGAGAGGAGATGGGTTCCCCTAGGTCATCCTAGAAGTAGTTTCCTGTAATAAATATTTGTTTTGCATAAGTATGCACAGTTATAAAACATCAAAGGGTTCCATCTACCTATAGCCTAATAATAATAACTAGCGGACCCGTGCGAGAACTCTCGCATAATGGGTTGTGTGCGCCCCATGTCTACAGACTACCCGCCCGGGTCTAGTGCTATGCGGAATTTACGCGTTTCAGTTCTCGCTGGGGCTATCGTCTTGTTAATTTGTTTAAAAGCACTTCATAAACAAATAAATATATTTCCGTTGACTTCTCAAAAAATGCAAGATTTTCCTTTACTATTGAGACGATTAGGAAGATTTTGGTACAAACCACACGTTCTAACTCCATCTGGTTTAGGAGCTTGAATTCTGTGAAACATACACTTAGCGTATTATATACTAAGATAATATAATATAATAACCACTAGCACTACAGCCCATGAGGGCCTACGCCTACCAAGCGACCGCTGCCTAACCATTTGGCCTGCAGATATTGGGGTGACGCGTGGTCAGCACGTCGGGTACCCTCGGTCGTTAAACTTGGTTTTCGTGATGGGGCGCTGCCTCACTGTCAGACAGATACTCAATTGTCCTCACGAGGCTGAGTGCACCCCATTCCAGCCCTCACGTCAGTTTCTAAAATCCCTGATGGAGCCCGGGGCCTCTGGGTGAGAGACAGGCGCGCTACCCCTACACCATGGGGCCGGCTTTCCATCTTACTTCTCTTGTGTATATATCTCAGTTTTGGCGTTGCACCGTAGGAAGTGATAGTGTAACACAAATCTCACACGCAAGTGTCGTCAGTCTTGTGCATGTGGAGTACACAGTGGTGGAAGCCGTGCGCTGTCTCACCATGTTGGGTGCCCCTAGAATCGAAACATCAAAGCATTATTTATTAATTTGTTTAATTAAGAGATCACCTAACAGTATAGCAACTTGCATTCTTGGCTGTCACCCCGGAGGTCATGGTTTGATTCCCAGCTTCTTTTAGTCTTTAGTTCCTCCAATGCTCCAGCGAACTCTATCAGCTGCCAGGTTTTCAGCTGCCTCCCAGTTCATATCCATGCATTCAAGATCCTTTGCAAAAGTTCGTTTGCAGGTGTTACGAGGTCTTCCTCTACTTCGGTATCCTTCCGTTGGTTTCCACCACAGTGCTGATTTGGGTATCCTTCTGTCATTCATACGTAGAACATGTCCCGCGAACTTCATTCTTCTTTGTGCAACGATTTTGTGCAGGCTGCGTAGACCAGTTCATCACAGTACTTCATCATTTGTTATGTGGTCACGAGAACTGATTTTCAAAATTCGTCTCAAGCATCGTTGGTGAAAGACGTTGAGCTTGTGTTCTGATTTTGCTGATATTTTCCAGGTCTCACATGCATATATGGCGATTGGTAAGATGATAGAGAGGAATATAGCCGAATATTTGTGGACATACTTATAGAGTCTAATTGATTTCCAGCACTGACAAGAAATTCAATTCTGGTCTGAGGCCTGGTGAGGCAAAACTGAGAAGAGGCCAGTGTTCGATTCCCATCTCAACCATCCTGGAAGTGGTTTTCCACTTCTACTTCAGGCTAATGCCGCGATGGTTCTTAACTTAAAGCTATGGCACCACCTTCCCAATCCTCACCTGAATTGCAAATAGACACACCCTCATAACACAGATTATCAGACAAATGTACATACATACAGCCAACTACACGGGGTTGAATGAACACGATGTCTAAGCCATTCAAATGAAAAATCAGCGTTTAATTGTTTAAGAATCCAGTTAGAAGGTGCGCTACCTTCAGCTTCGTTCATGGTGCCTGTACAGTACTCATGCGATCGGGCTACGGGGATTATAAAATCCTGTAATTAACTGCCCTGGCTCGGGGACTGGGTGTTTGCGACGTCTTCATAAATCAAATTAAGAAAATCAAAGTAAACAGTAAACGTAAAATGAAACAAGTAAATTTGAAGGAAAATGCTTGGAACACAACTGGTCAACTCAGCAGAGCCCCAACACACACTGAATTGAACGGATTACTAATGACAACTTTCTAATGTGCATTGTAATTACAATGAAGAGGAACTAGGCAGTGGCTCAAAGGTCACATTTATGACTACAGTATGTATGAACCCTACTTCCTACTCAAGATGAATGCTCCCAGTCATTTCTTTATTTACTGTTTCAGTCGAAAGTTATTTGAATTATGCAATGAAATCTCGTATATTTTTGAGCGTTGTCCTATATTCCGCATGTGAGTTAATTGAAAACTTATCCACACTTAATGTTGTAGAAACAAGTGTTAGGCTACTACTGCATTGACATTCTCGTCAATTACATGCACTCGCCTAATTTCCTCATCAACCTTTGTTGGAAGCTTCACTGAGGGGGTCGAGTTAGGCAAAATTCTAACCTAGAGCGTTGCTTAACAAACAAAAAAATCCTCACGGCACGCCGGAAGGCGGAGGTAGATTTTACCGGGCAAACTAGGGGAGAGGCTATAATAGTCAAAATATGCAGGTTTTCGTAGAAGGGTCAAACCCCATTTATTGCGAAAAAATATTTTACAATTGGAGCTTAATTAACTTTTTTTTCGTCTTTCGATGCATATTTTTAACGTTTTATTGTCTTATGGGGACGGTAACCTTCTTGTCATTTGGGGTCCATTTTTAGCCTATTTTCATTTTATGAAAAAAAAAATAGGCTTATGAGATCACCTTTGTCCGTGTGTCTGTGTGTGCGCGTGTGTGTGATTTGTGTGTGTGTGTGTGTGTCCCTAATAACTTCTAAACAGCTGGAGCGATTTCAATGAAGCTCGGTAAGATCATAGTTCCATTCTGGCCGACCCCGACCGTGCCCTTCAAATGTTATTTTGTCTCATAAATCCAACATGGCGGCTGTGCGAAATATTTCACCATCATCCAGTATCTCCGAAACTATTACCGATATCACCATGAATTTTTGTACGGTGATAAAGGGCACTACTAGAAGCTCACCTATGAGACTTTTGAAAATCTGGTAACTACAAAACCAACATGGCGGCCAAGCGAATTTGAGACTTTTAAATATACTTTTCTAGCGATTTAACCATCCAAACGTAATGAAACATTGTACAGCAAATGTTTATACACGTTGTAATGCGCTGGCATTTAATTTAGTTCAATTGTTCACATAACCTCAAGATGGCGGCTGTGCGAAATTTTAAAATTAAGTTTTTATCTCTTGTGTCGTAATCATGTGTTCGAAGTGAAAGTTTGAATAATGAAGCTACGCAATAATTTTCCTTTAATGGTACATAACTCTATGGCCTATACTTATAACAATCCTAAATGGCGAGCATCCGAAATATTTTGACGGTTCTCAATATCTACGAATCGTTTACAGCAATCAAACTGATTTTTTAATGTTCATAGAGGCTATGAACATAAGTCAACCTATAGGACTTTCAATAACCTGGTGAGCACAAACCCAACATAGCGGCGACGCGACGTTTAAATATTTAAATGGACGTTTCTCGCGAATTAACCATCCGAGTGCAGTGAAACTTTGCACGTTAAATGCTTATACAAATGTTAATCCATTGACATCTAATTTATTTCAATTGTTTTCATAACCACAAGTTGGCAGCTGTTCGAAATTTAAAAATCTCGACTTTACTTCTTGTGTCCTAATCATGTGATTGAAGTTTGAATACCACACGTACACAATAATCTTCATGTAATAGTACATAAATAAAAATCCAACCTGGCGACTATCTGAAATATTTAGACGGTTCTCAATATCTACGAGTCTATCACAACAATCAAACTGAAATTTTGTTTGTTGACAGAGGCAATTTACATAAGTAGGATATATGAAAATAGGCCGTATAGTTCTTCACGAAAGTACTTGATATACTTGTGGTCACACTGTTCAGTAGGTAATATAAGGCGATTCTAGTGCAGGGGCTAATGCGCAAGATGGCCGCCACGCGCAATCAGCACTATGTTATTCTTATGGAGGGGTCAGTCAGAGCTGGCGCAAGGGCTAATGGGCAAGATGGCCGCCACGCCCTGAGACTGTGTATGACGTCACAGGGAGAGGTCGGCCGTGTAGTTGCTAAATGGAATATTTATTATTATTATTATTATTATTATTATTATTATTAGGTAATTATTGATTGATCATATGCAATCAAGACCAGCCTTATATTGTCCACCTCTTGCTGTAATGGCAAGCATTCTTGGCTGTAACTGCGAAGGCCTGGGTTCGATTCCTGGCTCTGCCAAGAAATTTTATTTCTGGTCTCAGGAGTGGAACGGGGTACACTCAATCTTGTAAGGGAAAAGTGAGAAAAGGCATGTTTTAATTCATACCTATGCCATTCAGCCTAACCCAACTTCATTTAACCTCACCTAACCTAACCTAACCTAAACTAACCTAACTTAACCTAACATTACCTAACCTAACCTAACCTAACCTAACTTAAAAGTGAGAGCAAATATAACAGCAAAAAGTGGTAGCAAACAGTGAGACAAAAAAAATGTATGAGAAAAAAAAAGTGAGAGTAAATGTGCAAACAAAAGTGAGAGCAAATGTAAGAGCACAAATAATAAACTTAGATATAACTTAACCTAACCTAACTCCACCTAACTTAACCTAACATTACCTAACCTAATCTAACATAACCCACAAAAACCTCATTTTAAGATTTAAATTAATACATGTAAGATTTTCTATTGTTATATTTTTAGCCTATTTTCAATTTTGAAAAAAAAAATAGGCTTATGAGATCACCTTTTGTCCGTGTGTGTGTGCGCGTGTGTGTGTGTGTGTGTGTGTGTGTGTGTGAGGTGTGTGTGTGTGTGTCCCTAATAAATTCTAAACCGCTGGAGCGATCTCAATAAAACTCGGTAAGTTCATAGCACTATTCCGGCCGACCCCGACAGTGCCCTTCAAATTTTGTTACGTCTCACCAATCCAACTTGGCGGCTGTGCGAAATATTACACCAGCATTCAATATCTCCGAAACTACTCCCGATATCACCCTGGAATATTTTACGATGATAAAGGGAACTACTACAAGTTCACCTATGTGACTTTTGAAAAACTGGTATCTACAAAACCAACATGGCGGCCACGCGAATTTGCGACTTTTAAGTAGACGTTTCTCGCGATTTAACCAACAAAACGCAATAAAACTTGGTACAGTATATGTTTATACACATTGTAATGCACCGACATCTAACTTCGTTCAATTGTTTACATAACCACTAGATGGCGGATGTGCGAAATATTTCACCGACATTCTATATCTCTGAAACTATTAGCGGTATCACCCTGAAAATTTGTACGGAGATAAAGGACACTACTGAAAGTACATCTATAAGACTTTCAAAAACCGGTTAACTACAAAACGAACATGGCGGCCAAGTGAATTTGAAAATTTTAAATAGACCTTTCTCGCGATTTAATGTTCGAAACGCAATGAAATCTGGTACAGGAAATGTTTATACACATAGTAATGCACTGGTATCTAATTTAGTTGAATTGTTTACATAACCTCAAGATGGCGGCTGTGCGAATTTTAAAATTAAGTATTTATTTCTTGTGTCGTAATCATGCGATCGAAGTGAACGTTTGAATAATGAACCTACGCAATAATTTTCCTTTAATGGTACATGACTCTATGGTCTATACATTTAACAATCCAACTTGGCGATCATCCGAAATATTTAGACGGCTCTGAATATCTACGAATCTATTATAGCAATCAAACTGAATTTTTTTTAAACGTTCATAGGAGCTATGAACTTAAGCTCACCTATAGGACGTTAAATAACCTGGTGATCACAAATCCAACATGGCGGCGACGCGAATTATAAATATTCACATGGAAGTTTCTTGCAATTTTAACCATCCGAGCTCAGTGAAACTTGGTACAGTAAATCCTTATACGAATGTTAATCCACTGGCATCTAATTTATTTCAATTGTTTCCATAACCACCAGATGGCAGCTGTGCGAAATTTTATAATCTCCTTGTTACTTCTTGTGTCCTAATCATGCGATTGAAGTTTGAATGCTACACGTACACAATAATCTTCATGTAACAGTACATAACTCTAGGACCAACATATATAAAATCCAACATAGCGACCATCCGAAATATTTAGTCGGTTCTCAATATCTACGAATCTATTACAGCAATCAAACTGAAATTGTGTATGTTGATAGTGGCAGTTAACACAAGTAGGATATATGAAAATTGGCTGTATAGTTCTTCACGGAACTACTTGTTGATTTTACATTCTTAGATTTTTCATTTTAGATTTTAGATTTTTAGATTTTGATTTTACATTTTTAGATTTTACATTTCAGATCTTTAGATTTTACATTTTAGATTTTGTTTTGGTTTTACATTTTTAGATTTTTGTTTTTACATTTTACATTTTCCGAAAAGAGTGAACTACAAGGTCACATACCTAACCTAACCTCAGTTTACCTAACCTTTAAAGCTAGGCCAAAGGCTAATCAACACACCCAAACTATATAAGGGCACACACAACTATCTTTATGTTAGGCTTATAGACAGTAAGGTAAAGCTAACACTTGCACTGTGTCTACTGTGCAAGATGTTCGCTACGCACAACCAGCTTAGGATTAAAAAGTCAGTTAAATTTTAAAAAGTACAAGCTTTTATTCATTTTTTTTTCTTTTCATTTTGTTGTTTACACATCATTTGTCAATTTTTCAATTTCCCATTTCCAGTTTTTAAAAATATTAGTTTTAAGTTTTCGAATTTCATGATATGAAAACATGGAATTTTCCATTTTTGCTGTTTACACATTTGTCAATTTATCAATTTCCCATTTACAGTTTACAAAAATGTTAGTTTAAAGTTTTTTCAATTTTGTCAATATGCAAATATGGATTTTCCAATCTTCTTATTTACATGTTTTTGATTTAGTCCATGTACAAAGTTCATTTTGCATTAGGAGTGGGGAGAGGTGGGTAGTAATTAAAAATGTACAAGCAGTATCCATACAATATATTTTAATTTTAAATACATGTACACTATTTACATCTAATACCATTTTTAGCCTATTTTCAATTTTGAAAAAATAGGCTTATGAGATCACCTTTTGTCCGTGTGTGTGTGCGTGTGTGTGTATGGGTGTGTGTGTGAGGTGTGTGTGTGTCCCCCCTAATAAAATCTAAACGGCTGGAGCGATTTCAATGAACCTCGGTAAGTTCATAGCGCTATTCCCGGCGACCTCGACCGTGCCCTTCAAATTTTGTTACGTCTCACCAATCCAACATGGCGGCTGTGCGAAATATTTCACTAGCATTCAATATCTCCGCAACTATTACCGATATCGCCCTGAAATTGTGTACTGTGATAAAGGGCACTACTAAAAGTTCACCTATGAGACTTTCAAAAACCTGGTGACTACAAAACCAACATGGCGGCCAAGCAAAGTTGAGACTTTTACATAGACTTTTCTCGCGATTTAACTATCCAAACGTAATGAAACTTGGTACAGCAATTGTTTACACAAATTGAAATGCATTGAAGTCTAATTTAGTTCAATTGTTTACATAACCTCAAAATGGCGGCTGGCGAAATATTTCACTGACATTCTATATCTCCGAAACTATTACAGATATCACCCTGCAAATTTGTACGGTGATAAAGGGTACTGATACAAGTTTACCAATGTATATTTAATAAACCTGTAAAGTACAAAACGAACATGGCGACCAAGCGAATTTGAAATGTTTAAATAGACTTTTCTCATGATTTAACTCTCTGAGCGCAGTGAAATGAGGAACAGTAAATGATTTTGCAGATTGTAATGCACTGCCATCTAATTTAATTCAATTGTTTACATAACCTCAAGATGGCGGCTGTGCGAAATTTTAAAATTAAGTTTTTATTTCTTGTGTCGTAATCATGCGATCAAAGTGAAAGTTTGAATAATGAACCTAGGCAATAATTGTCCTTAAATGGTACATAACTCTATGGCCTATACATATAACAATCCTAAATGGCGAGCTTCCGAAATATTTAGACGGTTCTCAATATCTATGAATCTTTTACAGCAACCTAACTGAATTTTTTTATGTTCATGGAGACTATGAACATATGTTCACCTATAGGACTTTCAGTAACCTGGTGAGCACAAATCCAACATGGCGGCGACGCGAAGTATAAATATTTAAATGGACGTTTCTCGCGAATTAACTATCCGAGTGCCGTGAAACGTTGCACATTAAATGCTTATACAAATGTTGATCCACTGGCATCTAATTTATTTCAATTGTTTGCATAATCACAAGATGGCTGCTGTGCGTAATTTTAAAATCTCATTATTACTTCTTGTGTTCTAATCATGCGATTGAAGTTTGAATACCACACGTACACAATAATCTTAATGTAATAGTACAAAAATAAAAATCCAACCTGGCGACCATCTGAAATATTTAGACGGTTCTCAATATCTACGAATCTGTTACTGCAATTAAACTGAAATTTAGTATCTTGATAGAGGCAATTAACATGAGCAGGATATATGAAAATAGGCTGTATAGTTCTTCACGGAACTACTTGTTTAACATTTTTTTTGTTATAAATTGTGCAGTTGTTTTATTTTGTTTTCTATTTTTATTTATTTTTGAGTATGAATACCATTCTTTCCCTTTTGGTTTTTTTAAATTTGTGTAGTGCTATTGTTTTATGTCCTAAATTGTTTTATGTGTTTGCTAAATGCAGGCAGAGGATTTTGATATTCATAACTTAACTCTTTAAGCATGGTCAATGATTGAGTAATGACCATAGGCATGTGTAGCTATACCATTCAAATCAATCACTCTTTTATCATCACCAGGACACAAAACAATTTTGTTTAGTCTTATAGATGATATGTCATGTTGTTTAAAAGCGATAATGTTCTTTGGTATTTTTTTACATTGTTTTTCATGACACAATCCTTATAATCTTGAAAGCTTATACAATTTTTACAACAACTCTGTTAATACCTTTTATCTTTTTGATTTCTTTACCATTTATGTCTAAAGCATACATTTTAGCTCCAAGTCCAACCAAAGCTTTAATAATTTGTCCATAAGTCTCGTCTTTAAATTTCCCCAACGACTTCTTGTTTGATGTAGAGTAACATATGTGATTAGTAGGATAATCGGATGTGTCCAGGTGTTCTAGGAAATCCAACTTGTCTTCATATACATCTTGGGTGTTAACCAAATAAATGAACGAATCGGTATCCATATACATGAGTTTAAGATTGTTCATTCCATAATAGGGCAGCAGGACATCATAGTGGTGGGAATACATTAGAGTTTTTGAAATATCCAGTATACGCATTCCAATATATATAGGCTTATTGAATACAATGTTACGCTTAGCCATGTGGAAAGCAGCTAGGTTAGGACCATAAATTGTTCTATCGATAAATGTAGGATTTGCTATTAGCTTTTGTGCCTTTTTGCTGTCAGTCACAAGACTTATGTCTATTCTTTTACGAGTATTTTCCATTGTTTTTCCAAAAATGGCATTGTTAAATAATTTGTACAGATTTTTCTCAAAATCATTTTTGGCTTGTTTTCGAAAGTTGTTAATAAATCAACGTATGCCTTTAGCCAAGGTCTTTGTTTAAACTTTAACACACGATGAATTGTTATCAATTTAAGTCCATGAACTAAAGCCTGTTGAAGTGTCATGTAATAAACAACATACCACCTTCGATTTCCAAGATGAGGAATTAGTTTTTCCGAGACGAATCCTTAGCTTGTGTACACTCTGGTTGGAAAGGTAAATCGTTGTGAAGATCATGAAGGTCAGATGGGTAATCAACATCAACGTCTAGAATGTATCACACAGGATCGTCTTCCTTTAGTTTTTCTAGATCAACAGTATCTGGAGAAACCCAATGAAATCCGCCATAAGGAAAAGTGTGGCACATAGCCCAAACATATTGGTTGTTGGCATCATCATAGGTAATAAACTGCGATGGTTTCTCAGAAGCACAGGTTTCCATGTATTTATCGTTAGCTTCAGCATACCGATGAGACACCTGGCATATGCCTCCACGTATTCCAGACTCGATAAGAAGAATCTGATCGTAATCCTGTAGCAATTCCAGTTCAATTCCCTTGTAAAGGATCATTACCTCGAAACTTAAACCAGGCGAAGTTAAAAAGTGTGCAGCATCCACTCGGTGTGTTTCTAGTGTTTTGTTTATAAACGTTTCAAAGCTGTCTGCAAGAAGGGGTACATCTGAAGTTGGGTAGAGGTCACTATATTCCCCTAGAGTTTTAATGTTGAACTGATTCCAGACATTTTTGGCATGTTCATAGTCTTCTTGACTAACATCTTCTTGACTTAATTTGTTAAAGAATATCTCTTTTGGAGATAAACACGTTTCACTTAACTTTTCCCATGAATCAATGTAATCATAACAAAATACCCCTTTACGAGTCATGAGCGTTGCATTTTCTTTTCCAAAGTACTTGTCTGTTTCATGGTATGATGTTAAGTTGGAAACTAATTTTTCCAAACTACTCGGCATTATCCGAAACGTGTCCACAAATCGAAGCTTAACATTTCCTACATATTTGGTAAAGGAAATGTACTTTTCTTTGGAGTTAGCGATAACATCCACTCTCTCAGTAGTACATCCCAGTTGCTTTACAATGAAATTCGCATCGGAGCCACTCATATTATGTAGAAATACAGGAACGGGGTTACGTGTTTTACACCTCAAAGTACAGTTATTATGAGCACTTCCACGATATTCCCCTGTAATATATGCCAATGGTCTCGAACTTTCCAGTCCTGTTGGGTAAATGGTTTTTGACACAAATAACAGGTTTAAGAACATTGGAACTCTGCTTCTGGATCCTCAGTTAATGCCTTGGGAACATTTAAGCTGTAAAGGTGATCGATTTCATTAGCTATTGGGATCAAACTGTCCATAAACTTTTCTGTAGCGTCAGGTCCACGATAATTAACACGTTGGCTTGGAAGGTTTGTCTGTGTGTGTTCCACAGCTGGTGATTGTTTAACGTATATGCCAAAGCCCATAGGAACATGACTCTGATATGGGACTGTGCAACTTGCTTCAGGATTGGGTAAACATGTTTGTTATGGTAAGAGAATACTTTCGAAATCTGCATAGACTACGTAAGGTATTCTCAGCATTTTTTCCACATTTAAGAATTTGACAATGGGGTTTTTAATAGGCATTTCAACCCGAGCAATGTCATGCTGGACACACAAAGCTCTATGTTCTTCTAATTTTTCCATTCCTTGTTGCCCATAGTGATTAACAAAGTGAATAAAACACTGTTTACACGCATATATCTTATGTTCATGGTGGGTAATCTGATGTCTTACTAGTTTATCAAAATCTTTGATAAAGACGTAGTGGTTCTGTCCGGATGATGAACTTGGCAGAAGGAGGTCGCGATGGTCTTGTAGCTCTTGATCCACAACCTTTAGAGGGAACATTTTTTTGTCTTGTTCCAGTCCAAATACATTTATGGATATGTCGTTGGCTTTCTCAAATTTGGGAATGTCAGCTAGTGATGTAGGAAACGATATTACTGAAAAATCATACTTGTTTTCCAGGTCCTTGTATTTACTAATGCGTTGAGCATCCTTTTTAACCAGTTATGCTAAAATAGCTTATATAAAACACTTTTCTACTTTCAAGTTTTCAGGATTAATGCAGGCTTTTCTTGTTTTATAGCTGCTGGTAATGGAATGTATGTGCTACAACGCAAGGGACTGTACTTATTTATTTTCAATCGTACTCCTTCCACTGCTAACAATGCCCAATTACTGCTCTTTAGCTCAGATTCCTCCATTTCCGTAGTTAACTTTGTAAATTGTGTTTCCATGAAACTACTTAAGACTGTTTCCAAAAATAGGGCCTGATTTCGTGTTTTAAAAGCACGATCTGTAATTTCGTTGGTAGATGTATGAATGAATCTACATTCAGCCACAAGATTAACTTTTATCGACTTGTGCATTACTAGTTCTTCCTGCATAGCTTGTATTATTTGCTGTTTGGACTCTTTAAGGTATGAATTTAAATCCTTACACGTATCACAACGTATGAATTAGGATTTTGTCGACCTTCAAAAGATGTCTCATATTCAATAAGTCCATTTTTGTCTGGTACCATTGAAAGTAGGTAATGTTTTGTAGGCTTCGCTCTTTGTCTATTAGCTGCCGACACAACATTACAACATTGTTCATGCCGACGTCCGTTGTACACATTGTTGAATGTACTACCACAGGTCTTGCACTCATGGAATTCACCACACGATACTTCATGTCGCTAAGGGTTCTCTAATATATCATAGTCAAGACCAACAGCTACTTACTGTGTAGTACTAGGCTGTACAATAGTTGTTTTGACAGTCTTTCACGATGGGTCACTGTGAGTGGTCGTAGTCAACTGATGATATTCTTGCTAAGGGTCCCCTAATATACCCCCAGTTAAGAGTAACAGCTGCTTACTGCTTATGACAAGGCTAAAGACTGGTTATTTCAACGGTATTTCACAATGTAAACACTGTAACAGGTCGTAGTCAACTGAAAATATTCTCATACCCTACTCAAAGTTATCGGGTACTTACTGCATATCAAAAGACTGTACACTCATGGGTTAGGCACTCTTTCTTGCTAAGGACCACAATATTCCCTACACAAGGCTCTACATGTTATTTCTGATCACTTAGTAGTTAATTGTATATTCAATTTATATACAAAGCTAATACATGCACGTTTTTCAAGCGGTAAAACCTTGTTAAATAGCCGCATGCGACACGCAAAGTATGTTTCCGCTATCTAGCGGTGACTATGAGAACTACCTGAACGACCAGCATGCTACCTAGCGCTCTATATCAACACTCACTCACTGAACGACCAGCATGCTATCTAGCGGTTGATATCAGTACTCATTCAACTACCAATACTACGTATTGGTCAATATAACAACTCAATCAACTACCATCATGCTACATGGCTTTTTGTTGGCTTTTGTTGGCTTTTGTTGGCTTTTGTTGACTTTTAGTTGACTTTTGTTGGCTTTTTGTATTGGCTTATTTGATAAGTTACTATTGTCAATGTATTTTGAGTTTTTTTCTTTTGGGTTTGGAAAATATACAACCCCATTTTATGACAGCAGAATGCTTACCGCCATGTTTGTAAGCAACAACAAAAACACACTAAAATTCCAAAAAAATCCAAAGTACTCTAAAGTTTGTCATTGACTCTCATCTCTTACACTTACTTCTATCCCATGCCTAGTCAAAAATAGTGTATTTTTTCAAATTTTTCCTTTAAATGTTGGGAAAGTAGGCTGTATGTTTAAACTAAAAATCCTAAAAAGTCATATCTTAACTCATTCCCTTACATCTATACCACTTTCAGTCCAAAAATAGTGTAGTTTTCAGTTTTTCCAAAGCATACTTCCAAAATGGTTTATATTTCCAAAATTAGGAATGTTACAAAAAAGTTTGTTTGACATAAATGAATGCCCTTTTTCCCCCTCTACCCCCACGCCAAATTTCAAATCACTAGATCAAAACATTTTTTTTTTCAAAATGGACTATATTTCCAAAATTAGGAATTTTACAAAAAGTTTGTTTGGCATAAATCAATGGTCTTTACCCCTTCTACCTGTAAACCAGGTTTCAATTCTCTAGGACAACAAAAATAAAATATTGAAAATGGGCTCTAATTCCAAAATTATCAATTTTTCAAAAACGTTTGTCTGACGTAAATCAATGTTCTTTATCCCCTCTACCTGTAAACCAAGTCTCAGGTCTCTAGGACAAAACAAAATTATTTTTGAAAAAGGGCTATATTTCCAAAATTATGAATTTTACAAAAAAGTTTGTTTGGCATAAATCAATGATCCTTACCCCTTCTATCGGTAAACAAAGTCCCACGACTGTATGACAAAAATGAAGAAAGTGAAATTGGGAAAGTAGGCGATAGTCTTAGAATCAAACATTCTGAAAAGTGTTCTATGGGCTTAAAATAATGGTCTCTATGTCCTTTATTTTTTATAATAAAACTTTTTATTTTTAACATTTTTTTAATAAAGTTCAACTTTGAAATTTTTATATTATGGAAACTAAAGAGTTAACAAAAAATTTGTTTCACGTAAATGTAAGGCCTTGACACCCTCTACCCGCAAAATAAATTTCAAGTCGCTAGGACAGAAATAACAGTAGGGCGGTGGAGCGGTTCCTAACGAGTGACACGAGCCGCTCGGCTACGCTGACCTCTCATGCGGATATCACGCGAACCCATGGTCCGATTTTGGCATTCGACATGTCAAATCATTGAGGCTGACGCCCTCTCGAATATGGGTTCGCAAGATATCCGGTTAGATTTCAGCGTAGCCGAGCGGCTATGCGTTAGAAACAGCCTCACCCCCTACTGTTATTATGTCCTAGCAACTTGAAATTTATTTTGAGGGTGGAGGGGGTCAAGGCCATTCATTTATGTCAAACTATTGTTTTTGCAAACTGTTTAGTTTCCAAAATCTAAAAATTTCAAAATTGAACTTTAATCAAAAAAATGTAAAAAATAAAAAAGTTCTATTGTAAAAAATAAAAGACAGAGAGACCATTCGTTTAAGCCCATAGAACACTTTTTAGAATGTTTGATTCTAACACTATCGCCTACTTTCCCAATTGCACTTTCTTCATTTTTGTCATACAGTCCTGGGACTTAGTTTACCGATAGAGAGGATTCAGACCATTCATTTATGCCAAAAAACATTTTTGTAAAATTCATAATTTTCGTAATATAGCCCTTTTTCAAAAATAATTTTGTTTTGTCCTAGAGGCCTGAGACTTGGTTTTCAGGTAGGGGGATAAAGGCCATTGATTTACGTCAGACAAACGTTTTTATAAAATTGATAATTTTGGAATTATAGCCCATTTGGAAAATTTTATTTTTGTTGTCCTAGAGAACTGAAACTTGGTTTACAGGTAGAAGGGGTAACCATTGATTTATGCCAAACAAACTTTTTTGTAAAATTCCTAATTTTGGAAATATAGTCCATTTTGAAGAAAAAAAATTGTTTTGTCCTAGAGACTTGAAGTTTGGTATGGCGGTAGAGGGGAATAGGGCATTCATTTATGTCAAACAAACTTTTTTGTAACATTCCTAATTTTGGAAATATAACCCATTTTGGAAGCATGTATGGAAAAACTGAAAACAACACTATTTTTGGACTGAAAGTGGTATAGATGTAGGTGTATGAATTAAGATATGACTTTTTTAAGATTTTTAGTTTAAACATACAGCCTACTTTTCCAACATTTTTAGGAAAAATTTGAAAAAACACACTATTTTTGACTAGGCATGGGATAGAGGTAAGAGTAAGAGTTGAGAGTCAATGATAAAGCACAGAGTACTTTGGATTTTTTGGAATTTTAGTATGTTGTTGTTGTTGCTTACAATCATTGCGGTAAGCATTATGCTGTCATAAAATGGGGTTGTATACTTTCCAAACCCAAAAGAAAAAATCCACTAAATACATTGACAATAGTAACTTATCAAATAAGCCATTACAAAAAGCCAACAAAAGTCAACAAAAAGCCACCAAAAGCCACCAAAAGCCAACAAAAAAGACGACAAAAAGCCATGTAGCATGCTGGTAGTGGAGTGAGTTCTTATATTGACTGATAGGTAGCATGCTGGTAGTAGAGTGAGTACTGATATCAACCACTAGATAGCATGCTGGTCGTTCAGTGAGTGAGTGTTGATATAGAGCACTAGGTAGAATGCTGGTCGTTCAGGCAGTTCTCATAGTCACAGCTAGATAGCGGAAACATACATTACGTGTCGCATGCGGCGGCTATTTAACAAAGTTTTACCGCTTGAAAAACGAGCTTGTATTGGCTTTGTATATAAATCGAATATTCAATTAACTACTAAGTGATGTATAGCCTTGTGTAGGGAATATTGTGGTCCTTAGCAAGAAAGAGTGTCTAACCCATGAGTGTACAGTCTTTTGATATGCAGTAAGTACCCGATAACCTAGCGTAGGGTATAAGAATATTTTCAGTTGACTACGACCTCTTACAGAGTTTACATTGTGAAATACAGTTGAAATAACCAGTCTTTAGCCTTGTCATAAGCAGTAAGCAGCTGTTACCCTTAACTAGGGGTATATTAGGGGACCCTTGGCAAGAAAATCATCAGTTGACTACTACCACTCACAGTGACCCATCGTGAAAGACTGTCAAAACAACTATTGTACAGCCTTGTACTATACAGTAAGTAGCTGTTGGTCTTGACAATGATATATTAGAGAACCCTTAGCAAGAACACAATCAGTTAACTACTACTTGTTACAGTGTTCACATCGTGAAAGACCGTCTCACTGTCCAGTTTACAGCCCTTGTCATACGCTGTAAAGAGCTGTTGGTCTAGACTAGTGTATATTAAAGGACCCTTAACAAGAATATCACCAGTTGACTCCTAACTCTCACGGTGTTCACATTGTGAATAACCGTCTCACCGACCAAACTCTAGCCCTGTGAAACGCAGTAGGCAGCTGTTTTCTGAAATCAACATTCATAATGGAAGAACCCATTCCTAGCTATATGTGTAAAGAGTGTGGAAAGACTTTTCTTCGAGACTATCATAGAAAGCGACATGAAGTATCGTGTGGT
Source organism: Meconema thalassinum (assembly GCA_946902985.2). Taxonomy (NCBI): domain Eukaryota; kingdom Metazoa; phylum Arthropoda; class Insecta; order Orthoptera; family Tettigoniidae; genus Meconema; species Meconema thalassinum. Next base: position 529,296,810 of record OX336390.1, on the reverse strand, counting down.
GAATTCCATGAGTGCAAGACCTGTGGTAGTACATTCAACAATGTGTACAACGGACGTCGGCATGAACAATGTTGTAATGTTGTGTCGGCAGTTAAAAGACATAAAGCGGAGCCTACAAAACATTACCTACTTTCAATGGTACCAGACAGAAATGGACTTACTGAATATGAGACATCTTTTGAAGGCCGACTTAAATCCTATTTCATAAGTTGTGATACGTGTAAGGATTTAAATTCATACCTTAAAGTGTCCAAACAGCAAATAATACAAGCTTTGCAGAAAGAACTAGCAATGCACAAGTCTATAAAAGTTAATCTTATGGCTGAATGTAGATTCATTCATACATCTACCAATGAAATTACAGATCGTGCTTTTAAAACACGAAATCAGGCCCTATTTTTGGAAAGAGAAGTAGTTTCTTGGAAACACAATTTACTAAGTTAACTACGGAAATGGAGGAATCTGAGCTAAAAGGCAGTAATTGGGCTTTGTTAGCAGTGGAAGGAGTACGATTGAAAATAAATAAGTACAATCCCTTGCGTGGTAGCACATATATTCCATTACCAGCAGCTATAAAAGCAAGTAAAGCCTGTATTAATCCTGAAAACCTGCAAGAAGAAAAGAGTTTTATGTATGCTATTTTAGCAAAACTGGTTAAAAAGGATGCTCAACGCAATAGTAATTACAAGGACCTGGAATACCAGTATGATTTTTCAGTAATATCGTTTCCTACATCACTAGCTGACATTCCCAAATTTGAGAAAGCCAACGACATATCCATAACTGTATTTGGACTGGAACAAGGCAACAAAATGTTCCCTCTAAAGGTTGTGGATCAAGAGCTACAAGACCATCGTGACCTCCTTTTGCTAAGTTCATCATCCGGACAGAACCACTACGTCTTTATCAAACTAGTAAGACATCAGATTACCCGCTATGAACATAAGATATATACGTGTAAACAGTGTTTTATTCACTTTGATAATCACTATGGGCAACAAGGAATGGAAAAATTAAAAGAACATAGAAATTTGTGTGTCCAATATGACATTGCTAGGGTTGAAATGCCTATTAAAAACCCATTGTCAAATTCTTAAATGTGGAAAAAATGCTGAGAATATCTTACGTTATCTATGCAGATTTCGAAAGTATTCTCTTACCATATCAAACATGTCTACCCAATCCTGAAGCAAGTTACACAGTCCCATACCAGAGTCATGTTCCTATGAGCTTTGGCATATACGTTAAACCCTCACCAGCTGTGGAACACATAAAGACACACCTTCCAAGCCAACGTGTCATTTATCATGGACCTGACGCTGCAGACAATTTGATTTCAATAGCTAATGAAATCGATCGCCTTTACAGCTTAAATATTCTAAAGGCTTTAACTGAGGATCAAGAAGCAGAGTTCCAATGTTCTGAAACCTGTTATTTGTGTCAAAAACCATTTACCCAACAGGACTGGAAAGTTGCCATATTACAGGGGAATACCGTGGAAGAGCTCATAATAACTGTACTTTGAGGTGTAAAAAACGCCCCCCCCCCCCGTATTTCTACATAATATGAGTGGCTACGATGCAAATTTCACTGTAAAGCAATTGGGATGTACTACTGAGAGAGTGGATGTTATCGCTAACTCCAAGGAAAAGTACATTTCCTTTACTAAATATGTAGGAAATGTTAAGCTTCGATTTGTGGACACGTTTCGGTTAATGCCGAGTAGTTTGGAAAGCTTAGTTTCCAACTTAACATCATACCCTTAAACAGACCAGTACATTGAAAAAGAAAATGCAACGCTCATGACTCGTAAAGGGGTATTTTGTTATGATTACATTGATTCATGGGAAAAGTTAAGTGAAACGTGTTTACCTCCAAAAGAGGTAATCTTTAACAAATTAAGTCAAGAAGATGTTAGTCAAGAAGACTATGAACATGCCAAAAATGTGTGGAATCAGTTCAACATTAAAACTCTAAGGGAATATAGTGACCTCTACCTAACTTCAGATGTACTCCTTCTTGCAGACAGCTTTGGAACGTTTATAAACAAAACACTAGAAACACACCGAGTGGATGCTGCACACTTTTTAACTTCGCCTGGTTTAAGTTTCGAGGTAATGATCCTTTACAAGGGAATTGAACTGGAATTGCTACATGATTACGATCAGATTCTTCTTATCGAGTCTGGAATACGTGGAGGCATATGCCAGGTGTCTCATCGGTATGCTGAAGCTAACAATGAATACATAGAAACCTATGCTTCTGAAAAACCATCGCAGTTTATTACCTATGATGATGCCAACAACCAATATGAGTTAGCTATGTGCCACCCTCTTCCTTATGGCGGATTTCATTGGGTTTCTCCAGATACAGTTGATCTAGGAAAACTAAAGGAAGACGATCCTGTGGGATACATTCTAGACGTTGATGTTGATTACCCGTCTGACCTTCATGATCTACTCAACGATTTACCTTTCCTACCAGAGTGTACACAAGCTAAGGATTCGTCTCTGGAGAAACTAATTCCTCATCTTGGAAATCGAAGGCGGTATGTTGTTTATTACATGACACTTCAACAGGCTTTAGTTCATGGACTTAAATTGATAACAATTCATCGTGTGTTAAAGTTTAAACAAAGACCTTGGCTAAAGGCATACGTTGATTTATTAACAACCTTCGAAAACAAGCCAAAAATGATTTTGAGAAAAATTTGTACAAATTATTTAACAATGCCATTTTTGGAAAAAAAAACTATGGAAAATATTCGTAAAAGAATAGACATACGTCTTGTGACTGACAGCAAAAAGGCAGAAAATCTAATAGCAAAGCCTACATTTATCGATAGAACAATTTATATTCCTAATCTAGCTGCTTTCCACATGGCTAAATGTAACATTGTATTCAATAAGCCTATATTGGAATGTGCATACTGGATATTTCAAAAACTCTAATGTTTTCCCACCACTATGATGTCCTGCTGCCCTATTATGGAATGAACAATCTTAAACTCATGTATATGGATACCGACTCGTTCATTTATTTGGTAAACACCCAAGATGTATATGAAGACAAGTTGGATTTCCTAGAACACCTGGACACATCAGCTTACCCAACTAATCACATACGTTACTCTACATCAAACAAGAAAACGTTGGGGAAATTTAAAGACGAGGCTTGTGGACAAATTATTAAAGCTTTTGTTGGACTTAGAGCTTAAGTGTATGCTTTAGACATAAATGGTAAAGAAATCAAAAAATTAAAGTTATTAACGGAGGTGTTGCAAAAAATTGTATAACTTTTCAAGGTTATAAGGATTGTGTCATGAAAAACAGTGTAAGAAGAATGCCAATGAACATATCACTTTTAAACAACATTACATAATTATCATCTATAAGACTAAACAAAATTGCTTTGTGTCCTGGTGATGATAAAAGAGTGATTGATTTGAACGGTATAGCTACACATGCCTATGGTAATTACTCAATCATTGACCATGCTTAAAGAGTTAAGTTATGAATATCAAAATCCTCTGCCTGCATTTAGCAAATACATCAAACAAAACAATTTAGGAAATAAAACAATAGCACTACAAAAAATTAAAAAACACAATAAGAATAGAATGGTATTCATACTCAAAAATAAATAAAAATAGAAAACAAAAATAAAACAACTGTACAATTTATAACAAAAAAATATGTTAAAAAAGATATTAGGTGTAAATAGTGTACATGTATTTAAAATTAAAATATATTGTATGGACACTGCTTGTACATTTTTAATTACTACCCTCCTCTCCCCACTCCTAATGCAAAATGAACTTTGTACATGGACTAAATCAAAAACATGTAAATAACAAAATTGGAAAATCCATGTTTGCATATTGACAAAATTGAAAAAACTTTAAAATAACATTTTTTTAAACTGTAAATGGGAAATTGGTAAATTGACAAATGTGTAAACAGCAAAAATGGAAAATCCATGTTTCCATATCATGAAAATCGAAAATTTAAAAAAAGTATTAAAAAACTGGAAATGGGAAATTCGAAAATTGACAAATGTGTAAACAAGAAAATGAAAAGAAAAAATGAATAAAAGCTTTTACTTTTTAAAACTTAACTGACTTTTTAATCCTAAGCTGGTTGTGCGTAGCGAACATCTTGCACAGTAGTCACAGTGCAAGTGTTAGCTTTACCTTACTGTCTATAAGCCTACCATGTGTGTGCCCTTATATTGACAAAAAAAACTTTAAACTAACAATTTTAAAATATGTAAATGGGCAATTGGTAAATTGACAAATGAGTAAATAGAAAAATTGGAAAATCCGTGTTTCGATATCATGAAATTCGAAAACTTAAAACTAATATTAAAAAAATGAAAATGGGAAATTGGAAAATTGACAAATGTGTAAAACAACAAAATGAAAAGAAGAATAAAAAATAGTAAAAGCTTTTACTTTTTAAAACTTAACTGACTTTGTAATCCTAAGCTGGTTGTGCGTAGCGAACATCTTGCACAGTAGACACAGTGCAAGTGTTAGCTTCACCTTACTGTCTATAAGCCTAACATAAAGATAGTTGTGTGTGCCCTTATATACTTTGGGTGTGTTGATTAGCCTTTGGCCTAGCTTTAAAGGTTAGGTAAACTGAGGTTAGGTTAGGTATGTGACCCTGTAGTTTACTCTTTTCGGAATATGTAAAATGTAAAAACTAAAATCTAAAAACGTAAAATTAAAACAAAATCTAAAATGTAAAATCTAAAGATCTAAAATGTAAAATGTAAAATCTTCAAATGTAAAATCAAAATCTAAAAATCTAAAATCTAAAATGAAAAAATCTAAGAATGTAAAATCAAAAATGTAACAATAGAAAATCTTACATATATTAATTTAAATCTTAAAATGAGGTTTTTGTGGGTTATGTTAGATTAGGTTAGGTAATGTTAGGTTAAGTTAGGTGGAGTTAGGTTAGGTTAGGTTATAACTAAGTTTATTATTGTGTTCTTACATTTGCTCTCACCTTTGTTTGCACATTTACTCTCACTTTTTTTTGCTCACGCTTTTGTTTTTGTGTCTCACTGTTTGCTACCACTTTTTGCTGTTATATTTGCTCTCACTTTTAATTTGGGTTAGGTTAGATTAGGTGAGGTTAGGTTAAGTTAGGTTAGGTAATGTTAGGTTAAGTTAGTTTAGGTTAGGTTAGGTTAGGTGAGGTTAAATGAAGCTGGGCGAGGCTGAATGGCAGAGATATGAATTAAAACCCGCCTTTTCTCACTTTTGCCTTACAAAACTGAGTGTACCCCGTTCCACTCCTGAGACCAGAAATTGAATTTCTAGGCGGAGCCAGGAATCGAACCCAGGCCTTCGCAGTAACAACCAAGAATGCTAGCCACTACAGCAAGAGGTGGACAATATAAGGCTGGTCTTGATTGCACATGATTAATTAATAATTACCTAATAATAATAATAATAATAATAATAATAATAATAATAATAATAATAATAATAATAATAATAAATATTCCATATAGCAACTACACGGCCGACCTCTCCCTGTGACGTCATACACAGTCTCAGGGCGTCGCGGCCATCTTGCCCATTAGCCCTTGTGCCAGCTCTGACTGACCCCTCCAGAAGAATAACTTAGGGCTGATTGCGCGTGGCGGCCATCTTGCGCATTAGCCTCTGCACCAGAATCGCCTTATATTACCTACTCTGTTCTTATGCAAGGTTTTGAACTGATGTGTAACTATTTAACGGACTGTTACTTCCTCACGCAAAAAGTTTACTCCCGCTGAGATGTTGGTTGGTTCATCAGTTTACGGGCTGCGACAAAGCGGTCATGTAACCCCGTGTACTTTGTGTGTGTGTAGAATCTGTCTGATAAACGGTGTTAATTGTGATGGCTGTATTTGTCTGTAATTCAGGTAAGGACTGCAGACGGTCAATTTCAAGTAGTAGTTCCTAATTTTGCTACCAAATACTACCACCAACGACACCTAGCTGTGAACTTTGCATCTATATGCCACCGCAACCAGCAACTTGCAACGAACGTTGGAACTTCCCCTCCGATGGAAAGCATTCCGTGGTGTTTTTAGCGCTCTTAGAAAATCCGACGACTTCGGCCGGCTTTGAACCCGTGACCTTGGGCATAGAAGTTCAGCATGCTATCAGTTACGTCACCGAAGCCGCTTCCCACAGAGTCAGATGGAAGGCTGAATGTGATCTCGTCAATGACGTTGTCATGGCAACCCCTGATAGCTCATCCCTCATCAATTTAGAAGCGTTGTCAGGTTAACCTCTGTTGGCTCTTGGCATTTTCTTGTAATTCCGAAATCATTTTTCTCATCCCTTGGCGTAATGGTGGGTCATATCAAAAATTATTTCACACAAAAGTTTTAGGTAATTATTAGGGAAATATTGTCCATTTTGTACGGTTTTGATATTGTGCCTATTAAGAGGGATACGATTAATGTTTCCCGAAAAACCCACTTTTTTCCCACCCATTTGGTCAATGGTTGGTGCTATCAAAAAACATTTTTAACATACATTTTTGGCACTTATCCGATGCATAGTAAGAACTTTGAATGGATTCGATATATCACGTATAGCGTTATAGAGATATTTATTTTTTTCGAAAAATTACCCCCATTTTCAACTCCTTTGACCGATGTTGCCCATTAACGAAATCGACCGAGATTTTAAAGGGATACATATTATGTAAAAAATTCAACGTGATTGGTGCAAAATTACGGCAGTTATCGTGTCCACAAGAAACTTATATACATATATGATGATGATAATTGTTGTTTTAAGGGGCCTAACATCTAGGTTATCGGACCAATATACATATATACATATATACATAAATTATATATAAACTTTTGAACTGATGGTGGTTTTGGGGTCTAAGGGATATGAAACACGGAGATATGTCGACATTTTCCGGAAGTTGAAACATGGTACCCATTGCAATAGTTAGCTTTCTAAAAAATCTAACGTTTCTTATTGTGCAAGATACACGGAACAGCATAGGCCAGGGATCTCCAAACTTCCTAGCCCAAGGCTACATTGAACCCTGCACTAAGTCCACTAAGTCCCAAGGATTAACATACTATCATGCTGTAGTTTTGAATTACGCGCAAAGTTTCGTTTAGAGACTTGTCGACGAGTGAGATATCTATGGCGCTGTGTGCGGGGGTGAACTCCGCTCCATTTGATCGTGGCTTTTTAGCCTATTTTCATTTATGAAAAAATAGGCTTATGAGATCACCTTTAGTCCGTGTTGGTATATTCTCCTGAATATACAGCTCATTTAGAATTTAACATTTTTTACCACTTTTTGGATTCCTTTCTTTATTCACATTTTTTTTACTTCCCTCTTGTTTTTGTATCTACCAACAGGATTTCCTATGTATTACTGTTTTTTTCTTTCTGTGCATTCTCTTATATTCTCTGAAAGTTTGTTCCGGATTTGCAATGCCTTCTCTTTGTGTAAGATCTCTCTACAGTGCTCCGTGCGGAAAGTCGCTGAAGCTTTGGATTTCAATTACCTCAAGAATTGGTTCTACACATTTATAGGAGAGGGTATCAGTGTCGCTCTATGCATTCTCCATGAAGACTACAACGTTTTTGTGCTTTGTCTAAAATGCTTCAACATTGCTACAATGACAAAATAAATGTCTGATTCAGTGGTTTTACAAACAGAATTTTATGGGGCCTAAATCTTAATCGGAATATTTGAAATAAACATTTTCTGCAAAATATGAACTTTTACATACTTGTGCAATTTGCTAACGGCCCAACAAGGGATATTACATTGCATTGCTATAGCTTAATTCAGCTCGCCATTAAATGGTTATGAAAACTTTCTCGTACCTCTGTGTCAAAAAAGGTGACACTTTTCCTTCCAACGTGGGAATCATGCTAAACTTATAGCACTTTGAAAATCAAGCTTTACTTCCTTCGAGGGATTTTTACAGGATTTGAAATTGTACCTAACTATTCTCAGATTTCATCGAGGATTTTTCTACTTGCCCCATTCATCGCTAAATGGAAGGCTCTTAATCGGCTACGCTCCAGTACCACGAGATGCAAGACTAACCAGCAGAAATGGGGCCTTCCTGTGGAATCAGTTTACTGCGAGTGTGGTACTAAGCAGACTAATGATCATCTTCTACTGTGTTATGTTTCTCCAGAACCTTGCACCATTCAAGACTTAATGAGAGCAACTTCAAATATACTTATCGTGGCAAATTATTGGTCAACCAGTATATAATATTTCTCTTGTTTAATTTGTCTATGTTTACTTTGTATTTCTGACACGATAAATAAATAAATCGCTACTTGCAACTCGCGAAACTTCTTATCATGCAATAGACTCTGTATTGTGCAATGTTATGCCGGCAACCACCTCAAAAACTCAATAGCATTGAACTACCACTTATTACCGAATTGGGGCCGATAACCTCGATGTCAGGCCCCTTAAAACAACAATTATCATCATCATCATTATTACTGAATCAGAATAATCAATAAATCGCAATAGTGACTTTTCGTGTGCTTCGCTATATTGGTTTGGTGCAAACCATATGTATTGGGTACCCAACCCACGACAAAAAAATATAACCTTGAACAGATTCTAAACGTATCCCATTTTTCCTTTCCCATTTCCCAAGTACTAACATTTAAATTTCAGTAATCAACTTTTGTATTTTTTGTGTGTGTAAAATTGAGGCCTCACTGAATTGACCTCTTCCTTTTCAATTTAACAAATTCGTAATCTCTGCTTAAATATCTTTGTGGTTATAACCCACCTTTTAATCTTTGTTCTTATTTTTCCTTCTGTGCCCAGGATTTCAAGATTATAACTTTATATTTGCCCAAAGCTCTTATCGATTTACTATGAAACACTCTAGTCAGGAATTTGTTAACTACTTAATTTATTGAACAAAATATTTATATATTTTTAAGGTTTTCTTATTAATCGTGTCATAGGTATCAGACCTTCCATTTTGTAATATTGTTTGAAAACACTATTAGTGTAAACGCAATTAAAATTGCTCTCATTTGTTTGAGTTAGACTTAATTCTATTGCCCGAAGAGCTTTCTAAGACTGGCATTTCCTTTCCCCATTTTTCTCATACTACTTTCTATTCTTCAGAAACAATTGCAAACACTTCATGCTAATCTCGAAATTAATCCCGATCATTTGTTGTGTTCAAGGCGAATCTTATACAAAGTTTATTCTAGCAATTCCTGTAAATTGTCAAATGCGGGTATAGTTCGCTCAGCAAACTTCCTACTCGAGGTATTTTTGCCTTGTCACATCAATTTATCGTTCGGATCGTAGTTTTGCCTAAGTTAGGTGTGGTAGTCTCTCTTCCGCTAAACTTCTAATCAGCACTCTGCTGGATAAAAGTTTAGCCCACTCGGAACACAACAATTGTTCTTTTCTAGTAATTTTGCTTAATTATAATTTTATTTCTAAAAGCTTCGAGAGCCTTCTACCTCTTTCGATTTTTCGTACAATCGTTCTATTACTTAGAGGTCCATCCTCGGTGGGTGGTCAAGATTTTCTTTATTGGTTTTATTCCCTTCAGCATTCAGAATGCTTTTGAAATAGTTTCTAGTAGCTTTGTCAAAATAATTTATAGCCCCTTGATTCGTGTCTTGAAGGGATTGTGCACTCAGTGACTGCTTGTTGGTTTAGTAGTATTCAATATTCTCCTCACATTAATACATAAAATTAGGATATAAAGTGCGGTTCTGGGGCAGGGGCTAATGGGCAAGATGGCCGCCGCGCGCAATCGCCCTATGTTATTCTTATGGAGGGGTCAGTCATAGCTGGGGCAGGGACTATTGGGCAAAATGGCCGCCACGCCCTGAGACAGTTAATGACGTCACAGGGAGAGGTCGGCCGTGTAGTTGCTAAATGGAATATTTATTATTATTATTATTATTATTATTATTATTATTATTATTAGTATTATTAGGTAATTATTGATTGATCGTGTACAATCAAGAACAGCCTTATATTGTCCACCTCTTGGTATAGTGGCTAGCATCCTTGGACGTTACTGAATGGCCTGGGTTCGATTCCTGGCTCTGCCAAGACATTTAATTTCTAGTCTCAAGAGTGGAACGGGGTACACTCAGCCTTGTGAGGCAAAACTGACAGGAGCTGGCTTTTGATTCATACCGCAGCCATTCTGCCTAACCCAACTTCACATAACCTAACCTAACCTAAACTAACCTTACCTAACCTAACCTAACCTTACCTAACCTAACCTAACTTCAAAGTGTGAGCAAATATGAGAGCAAAAAGTGGTAGCTATACGTGGGAGCAAAAAAAAGTGAGAGCAAAAAGTGAGAGCAAAAAGTGAGAGCAAAACGGTGAGAGCAATTGTGAGAGCACAAGTAATAAACTTAGTTATAACCTAACCTAACTTCACGTAACCTAACCTAACCTAACCTAACTTCACCTAACCAAACCTAACTTCACCTAACCTAACCTAACCTAACCTAACCTAACCTAACCTAACCTAACTTCACCTAACCAAACCTAACCTAACCTAACTTCAAAGTCAGAGCAAAAAAACGTAAGAGCAAATGAAAGAGCACAAATAATAAACTTAGTTATAACCTAACCTAACCTAACCTAACCTAACCCACAGAAACCTCATTTAAAGATTTTAGATTTTACATATTAACATTTTACATTTTAACATTTTACATTTTAACATTTTAGATTTTTGATTTTTTCATTTTACATTTTTTAGATTTTACATTTTACATTTTTGATTTTTGTATTTTAGATTTTAGTTTTTTTTAGATTTTACATTTTAAATTTAAGATTTTTTGATTTTAGATTTTACTTTTTACATTTTCCGAAAAGAATAAACTACAAGGTCACATACCTAACCACACCAAACCTAACTGAAGCTAATCCAAAGGCTAATGCACATACACAAAGTATATAAGGGTACATGCAACTATACTTATGCTAGTCTTATAGGTTACTGTACAACATGATCACTACCCCAACCGGATTTTTTTTTCATTTTGTTGTTTACACATATGTCAATTTTTCCAATTTCCCATTTTCAGTTTTTTTAATGTCAGTTTTAAGTTTTTCAATTTCATAATATGGAAACATGGACTTAGCCTTTTGTGATTACACATTTATCAATTTCACAATTTCCCATTTTCAGTTTTTTTAGTGTCAGTTTAAAGTCCTTCAATTTCATGATATAGAAACATGGATTTCCCAATTTGTTGTTTACACATTTGTCAATTTACCAAATTACCATTTACAGTTTTTAAAATTTCAGTTTAATGTTTTTTCTATTTTGTCAATATGGAAACATGGATTTTCCAATTTGTGTTTTACATGTTCATTTTGCATTAGGAGTGGAGAGAGGTGGGTAGTAATTAAAAATGTACAAGCAGTGTCGATACAATATTTTTTTATTTTAAATACATGTATACTATTTACACATAATACATTTTTATATATAAATTGTACAGTTGTTTTTATTTTGTTTTCTATTTTATTTATTTTATGATTATGAATACCATTTTTTTAAATTTTTGTATTGCTATTGTTTTATTTCCTAAATTGTTTTGTTTTATGTATTTGCTAGTTTCAGGTAGTGAACCCGAGGGGGTTAGGCTGACTGGTATCGAACATGGATCTCAGAAGTTGTGAGCTCAGAATTAAAGGTTCCACCTAGGAACGAACCCGAGATCTTTTGAGGGAGTTTTAGTTGTAAAAACCCCTAGAGGAAATTATATATTAAATCACTGTTGTGATATCAACTGATGCTGACATTATTTATTAATATAATGCAGAGGAATTAATGGAATACAGCATTATTGGGCTGTATGAAGTAGGCTATGCTGGACTTGAGCACAAAAGTTGGAGAGTTTGACATTTAACTAATGGCCCCAGAATTGTGGGAGGAGATCCGTGGAGCCTTGTCAATCTTGCTGACCTACTTAAGTCGTCTGGAGCAGGTCAGGGGGCTAAATTTATTTATTTGAACCAAATCTACTTGTTAATTGTCACTTTAACTCAGAGAGTCATATCGTGACATACAGACAATAAACACATAGATACCATAGATTTACAGTATGGCGTTAGATAATTAAACCAAACGTTCATTCGGCATTTCATAGCTTCCTCGTTCTTTCAAAACTTAATAATGCTTTGCAGTAGTTATCTTCATTCACAATATCACTGGGCAAATTTTCTGATGGAGACTGCACAAAGTTCTTTCTTAATCATAAATGTGGACACTGTGTTCTTCATATTTAGACAGTTCTCCATAGGAGACACATCACAGAAAGAATTACTTTTCTTTCCCTATCGAGCCCTTACTGACTGTAAGAGTCTGATAAGTTTTGTAGTAAGGCAAAAAAAAAACATCAAACTCACATGAAAAATCTACAGACAGCAATATGTGACTGTACTGTAGTAATCGTATAGGCTACCTAGTTAATACAGATGGGCTCTCCTAGGCTTTAACAAGATTTATAGCTTAGGAAGCCGTCTCCTGTACTTGAATGCTTAATTTACATGCATCTTTGTTCTGAATCTCGTCCGACGCTTTCTTATTCCACATTGCCCTGATGGTCTTAAAATATTTTGCTAATTGACCTGCTTTCCCCCATTCCCTTTTTAGTAATTTAATTAAAGTGTGATACTCATTTTCATTTTCTATTCTGTTTAGATCTGCTTTGTCTACAAACTTTGCTCTTATCATTTTAATTTCCTTGCATTCCCTGATCAGGTGCGCTGCACCCATAACCTTCCTACAAAACAGGCAAATGTCCTCTTTTCCTACTTCTCTCAACGCTTTGTTCTTATACACCCCCATTAACCACCAAATTATCCCTCTCATTTCTCTTTTCATTATGCATTGAGGCTTTATGCTCATAAAGTTCCTTATTTCGCAGAACTCCGTTAAGGTTCTCCTACTGGTGCACTCATCTCTTAGCACCTGCAACTCTACGTCATTAACCCTTCTACACACTTTTTGCACACCCTACCTTCCTCTCTTTGTAAGTCCCCATCCCATAGATAACCCATTCCTAATCTTTCCAGTACACTTATTACCCCGTCCACCCAGTAGCCCTCTTGCTGATGCTTCATTTGGTGCAGGTAGGCTACCTTAAGCATTTCCCCCCCTCCACCTGCTTTTAAACGAATCCAAGACTTTATGACCTTTTTTATGATATGTTGTCTAATGCTTACATCCTCACACAACATTCTCGCTCCACAATTTGCCGTGCAACTAGGTAGCCCCAAAATTATCTTGGCAAACCTACTTACAATACTGTCCAGGGTTTTCGTTCCTTCCTCTAAACCCCATACTTCCACTCCATAGAGTGCTCTTGAAACGATGAGTGCGTTGAACACATTCTTATACACTTTGTAGTCAAGATTCGGTAACCTACGCTCTAACACTTTAACATTCGCCAGTGCCGCTAGCCCTTTCGATTTTGTCAGGGGGCTAAATAATGACCAAGTTCTTCCCCGTTTCAGAAAAGAAACGAGAGTGGAGTGGGGAGATACCAGTGAAAATTATTGATTACTCGTGATTGGAGCAACGCAGTGATATGAGGGTTGCACACATGTAAATGTTTAGCCGGGAGGCTAATTATCAAGCCATTAAACTGTGAAATCGAGGCATATTTAATGGACTGCGCAAGGACACATTACTTTTGGTGTTCGCGGCGTGATCTGACTAGGTCGCAGGGGATTTTTAAGTGACGCAGCGTCCCCACGCCATGGCTAAGGCAATTAATATTAATTAATTGGCCGATCGACCCTCGAGCACGCTTTCAGATATGTGACCAGCGAGGAGAAAGGAACCATTGAGCATTATTTCAAGACCAGAATCATCCTGAGAGAGAAGATGACTCTGCAAGGGAATTCGCGATCTACTTTTTCTTGTGAAACGAATATAAGGCATGGACCCTTGTCAGAAGTCAGTCAGTTGTAACAGACTCGAGCGCGGAGCGTATGTCGCCCGGCTCCAGGAAAGGAACGCGCGCACAAAAACTTGAACATTTTAGTGGTAATCAGTATATTCGCCGTGCAGTGTAATGCACAAATTAAGTCATGAAGTAATAATATAAGTACTGTAAGCAAGAAACTTTATTAGGCGAAATGCGCGTTACCGAAGTCAAGAAGGGATGCTCGGACTTCAGTATGGGAAGCCGTGCAGTAAAACATTTATAATACCCTTTATTAAGGACTGTCGTGCCAGATTTGTATAGTCGGCAGTACGAGCGATTGTTAGTGTGCACATAGGAAATGTACCGTGTGATATACTATGTAGAACTATTGAGAGTAATAATTTGTATAAGTACAATGTACAATGTTGAGCGCAGTATGTAAAATATTGATTGGACGAATCCTAGTATGCCGGACTGCGCAGGGATAAACTTTATGATGCGTTTGGTGAAATGTCATAAGAATACCAATAAGTAACGCTCAGGGCGGAATGTAAGCATATTCATGCCAAATCAGGAAGTTTATCGAAGGATAATTGATAGACAGCTGGATGAATCGATAGGAATCCGTAGGCAGATGATCGAGACTTTCAATCCGGATGCGGATAGGAGCGTGGAAGAGTTCGTCAACACCTGCAGTTCTGATATCTTGCCAGGAAAATTCAACCAGTAAGAATTGTAAATAGTGACGTGTGTTTTGTAATGATGATCTGTGAAATATCTTTAAAATTAATATTATTACAAGTGTTATAAATTGTTATGTGTAAGGAAGCGATAGCTTCATTATGGAAATAAAAAGTGCCGTGTGTTTTAAAAAGCAAAGGTTTTATAAAATGTGTATTATCAGTGTGAGAATGCCTCGCTAATTATGCAAATGGCAGGCGTTACTGGAAGGATCGAGTGGTTGGAGCCACCGGGATAAGCCTATGTAAGTATCCAAAAACCATGATTTTATAGCAGTTATAGTACACTGTATGCAATGTGATTTCAAAATTATAAAAATGTGCCAGTAAGAATCAGTATTAGGAGGTAGACCCTCAAATGTTTATTGTTGTTTTGATTTTAGTAGTTGAGATGTTTTTATACATCAGTGAGTGGATCAATCGTTACCACTATTATAAGATGGCAAATCAGTTATGTAAAAACTTAACGTAACGAACACGGGTGTTCGATTATTAAAATGGTTACTTTGTGTCGGGTTATGGTAATTCATGTCAGTAATAATGATAATAATAATAATAATACAAGGAATAAACGAATACATCAGGGAAAATGTTGTTGTAAGAAATATTTATGCTCATTGAAATATGAGTAAGATAATGAATGCATTAAGGGCTGAGAAAAGCAGTTTGATATCAGAGTATATTGTGTTAATGGGAATATAATTATGCAAGAATCTAGGAAATGGAAGAGTTTAATAGTGAATTGAATTTGCAGCTTGTGAATAAGCTTGTAGAGTAATTGATAGATTTCTCTTACTAATTAAAGGGCTAGATCATAGCATCGGGTCAGGGAGCCAGGTAATCTGTTCGACGTGTGAAATCTCGTATAGCCTAGGGAGTTCAGAGATATTTATTATGTGCCAGAGTGTATTTAGTGTTGTACCCTAACTCTGATGATGGATATGGAATGTTCCGGGTTCGAATCCTGTGGTATATGCGAGGACAACAATGGAAACCTCTGCAGTCATACCTGATCGACCGAGAACTTATTATTGAATGATTCAGCTCTTGAGAAGCGAATCTAAATTGACGGCAGCATGTGCCTGACCGTAGCAGCTATAAGATACCGGCTAGTCAGTTCGACCAGTGTTTTATGAATCTCGTGCCTTCATATATTGAAATGGAACTATTGAGGCCAGTTATTAATATCCTAAGGTTAGGAATAAATGTTTAAACTCGACCAGAACCTAAATTGCATACCATTCAGTTTAAATCATATGGGACATGTTGGTAATTGTGACTACACTATTGTATTGAAAGTTACGACTTACTGCTTGGAGATGAAAGAGAGAGAGAGTGAAAAACCAGACGGAGCTAGTGGAGGACGGACCGAGGGGTTTCGTTCCCGACCGCCACAGCCCATTATGCAGCAAGGGCAATGGGGAGACGTTATACGACCCTTGAAAGCTGACACTTAAAAGGAACAGACTTTGAGACACTGTTGTTAATGAAAGATTTATTGTTATATTGTATAAGGTAATTGTGTGGTTTGAAACACACTGATAATTAAAGATCACCCTGATGATTTAATATTTAGCAAACTTATGAATTGTTGGAAGTTGCATTTTGTTTACTGACAGTATTGATTAGCTCTGGAGCTCGGTACCAGATGCCACAGGCTATGACCGCGCAAGGGTAGCCTAATATACCATCCGACACAGCGATAACGAAAGTTTTGAAGTTGAAATCACAACGGCATACAGTGGAACTATAAGAAAGAGGGAACGGTAGGGGTATATTTACATATTATTGTGGAGTTGCAAGTAGATTTGTTGTGCAACCCATGAATTGGCTAATGCATGCTAAAGCATTTTGGTGGGAAGAGAAAAACAAAACACAAGGGCACACATAATGTAACATAATGTAAAGTAAGATGTGTTGTGAGAAATAATTAATCTTGTGGAATTAAAGAAGTCACACCAGGTGACATAAGATAAAAAGTACAGTTTTTGTGAAAGTTACATGTACATCAGCGCACTTGAGAGTGAATTTGAAGTCAATCTCAGGGTAAATGATCGAATATTATATGAATTTAATAAGTTAAAATGTGAATAATTAGTGGATTGTGGAAGTAATAGCTTTGTTTTTGTATTATATTTGTTGGGATTGTGTTTTTATGTGTTTGAAGCCATGATTTAACGCTGAATTAAAGTCTTTAGAATAGAGTTGTGCTTTATCATTGTAGAGTTGATACCTATTAGCCTCAGATCAAAAATATGCACTGCTCAGTGGGTGGACGGTACACGCCTGAGAACTGAAGCTAGCTGGAGGCAGAAGCATATTTTCCATGGAGATTACTCACATGGGTACAGTAGAAGATTTTGATATTCATAACTTAACTCTTTAAGCATGTTTAATGATTGAGTAATGACCATAGGCATGTGTACCTATACCATCAGCATCAATCACTCTTTTATCATCACCAGGACACAAAACAATTTTGTTTAGTCTTATAGATGATATGTCATGTTGTTTAGAAGCGATAATGTTCATTGGAATTCTTTTTACATCGTTTTTCATGACACAATCCTTATAATCTTGAAAGCTTATACAATTTTTGACAACACCTCTGTTAATATCTTTAATCTTTTTGATTTATTTACCATTTATGTCTAAAGCGTACATTTTAGCTCCAAGTCCAACAAATGCTTTTATAATTTGTCCACAAGCCTCGTCTTTAAATTTCCCCAACGTTTTCTTGTTTGATGTAGAGTAACATATGTGATTAGTAGGATAACCTGAGGTGTCCAGGTGTCCTAGGAAATCCAACTTGTCTTTATATACATCTGGGGTGTTAACCAAATAAATGAACGAGTCGGTATCCATATACATGAGTTTAAGATTGTTCATTCCATAATAGGGTAGCAGGACATCATAGTGGTGGAAATACATGAGAGTTTTTGAAATATCCAGTATACACATTCCAATATATATAGGCTTATTGAATACAATGTTACGTTTAGCCATGTGGAAAGCAGCTAGGCTAGGACCATAAATTGTTCTGTCAATAAATGTCGGCTTTGCTATTAGCTTTTCTGCCTTTTTGCTGTCAGTCACAAGACGTATGCCTATTCTTTTACGGATATTTTCCATTGTTTTTCGGAAAATGGCATTGTTGAATAATTTGTACAGATTTTTCTCAAAATCATTTTTGGCTTGTTTTCGAAGGTTGTTATTAAAATCAACGTATGCCTTTAACACACGATGAATTTTTATCAATGTTATTCCATGATCTAAAGCCTGTTTTAATGCCATGTAGTGAACAACATATCGCCTTGGATTTCCAAGATGAGGAATTAGTTTTTTCAGAGACGAATCCTTAGGTTGTGTACTCTCTGGTAGGAAATGTAAATAGTTGTGTAGATCATGAAGGTCAGATGGGTAATCAACATCAACGTCTAGAATGTATCCCTTTAGTTATTTATATCAACAGTATCTGGAGAAACCCACTGAAATCCACCATAAGGAAGGGAGTGGCACATAGCCCACCCGTATTGGTTGTTGGTATCATGATAAGTAATAAACTGCGATGGTTTCTCAGAATCATAGGTTTCCATGTATTTATTGTTAGCTTCAGCATACCGATGAGACACCTGGCATATGCCTCTACGTATTCCAGACTCGATTAGAAGAATCTGATCGTAATCCTGTAGCAATTCCAGTTCAATGCCTGTGTAGAGGAGCATTGCCTCGAAACTTAAACCAGGCGAAGTAAAAAAAGTGGGCAGTTTCCACTCGGTGTGTTTCTAGTGTTTTGTTTATAAATGTTTCAAAGCTGTCTGCAAGAAGGAGTACATCTGAAGTTAAGTAGAGGTCATTATATTCCCCTAGAGTTTTAATGTTGAACTGTTTCCAGACATTTTTGGCATGTTCATAGTCTTCTTGACTAACATTTTCTTGACTTAATTTGTTAAAGAATGCCTCTTTTGGAGGTAAACACGTTTCACTTAACTTTTCCCATGAGTCAATGTAGTCATAACAAAATACCCCTTTACGAGTCATGAGCATTGCATTTTCTTTTCCAAAGTACTTGTCTGTAGTGATGAGGGCCGGGTAAATACCCAGTGGGAAGGTAAATATAAATTGGGTATTTACCCGGGTATATACCCAGTGGTCATTTATATACCCAATATGAGGGTATTTTCAGTTTTTTGAGCTTTGTACAACACTTTTTAATGTGCTGATGAAGTGTTGGACAAACAAGGAATGAAACACAGGTATTGCATGCCTTAAATTGAAATCAGGAACAATATTGATCCTTCAAAACTAAAAGAAAAGGAAAATGGACGTCCGGGTATTTTTGAGTATTTATATGTTTTGGGACTGTAACCTTGTCTTTAAGTGTGATTTTTCCTTAAACTAAAGTAACATATTGGATAAAACCTTTTTTAATGTTTTATTTTTCTTATTTTTAATAGATACCAAGATAATGAGAAGGTCGAGTTTTTTATGGTACTGGAAATGAGCAACAAAGATGTGGGTGGGAAATGCTACTTTCCTAGTAATAAGAGTAGACTATATGTAGCCTATATTAAATTGAAATGTGTATGCCAATACTCAAAAGGTAATAAAATATATTCAATGGAAAGGGCATTTGAAAGAAAAAAGAATGCGTAGTAAAAGTTCTTGAAGTTGTTAGCCTATTTTCAATTTTGAAAAATAGGCTTATGAGATCACCTTTTGTCCGTGTGTGTGTGTGTGTGTGTGTGTGTCCTAATAACTTCTAAACGGCTAGAGCGATTTCAATGAAACTCGATAAGTTCATATCACCGTTCTGGAAAACCCCGGCCGTGCTTTTCAAATTTTGTTACGTCTCACCAATCCAACATGGCGGCTGTGCGAAATATTTCACCACCATTCAATATCTGCGAAACTATTCCCGATATCACCCTGGAATTTTTAACGGTGCTAAAGGGAACTACTAGAAGTTCACCTATGTGACATTTGAAAATCTGGTAACTACAAAACCAACATGGCGGCCTTGCGAATTTGCGAATTTAAGTAGACGTTTCTCGCAATTTAACTAACCAAACGCAATAAAACTTGGTACAGCATATGTTTATACTCATTTTAATACGCAGACATCTTACTTGGTTCAATTGTTTACATAACCACAAGATGGCAGATGTGCGAAATATTTCACCGGCATTCTATATCTCTGAAACTATTAGCGGTATCACTCTGAAATGTTGTACGGAGATAAAGGGCTCTACTGGAAGTTCATCTATAAGACTTTCAAAAACCGGTTCACAACAAAACGAACATGGCGGCCAAGCGAATTTGAAAATTTTAAATAGACCATTCTCGCGATTTAATGTTCGAAACGCAATGAAATCTGGTACAGGAAATGTTTATACACATTGTAATACACTGGTATCTAATTTAGTTCTATTGTTTACATAATCTCAAGATGGTGGCTTTGCGAATTTTAAAGATAATTTTTTATTTCTTGTGTCGTAATCATGCGATCGATGTGAAAGTTTGAATAATGAACCCATGCAATAATTTTCCTTTAATGATACATGACTCTATGTCCTATACATTTAACAATCCAACATGGCGACCATCCAAAATATTTAGACGGCTCTGAATATCTACGAATCTATTATAGCAATCAAACTGAATTTTTTTAATGTTCATAGGGGCTATGAACGTAAGTTCACCTAGGGGACTTTAAATAACCTGGTGATCACAAATCCAACATGGCGGCGACGCGAAGTATAAATATTCACATGGACGTTTCTCGGAATTTAACCATCCGAGTGCAGTGAAACTTGGTACAGTAAATCCTTATAAGAATGTTAATCCACTGGCATCTAATTTATTTCAATTGTTTCCATAACCACAAAATGGCAGCTGTGCAAAATTTTAAAATCTCCTTGTTACTTCTTGTGTACTAATCATGCGATCGAAGTTTGAACGCTATAAAAAGGACTGACATACTTTCCAAGATCAAATAAGCCCCAACAAGCAAGAGCAAATATGAAAGAGCTAATACAAAAGCCAACAAAAGCCAACAAAAAAGAAAACTAAAGCCAACAAAAGAGCCAACGAAAAACTGACAAAAAAAGCCATGTAGCATGCTGGTAGTTGAGTAAGTTGGTTATATTGACCGATAGGTAGCAGGCTGGTAGTTGTGTGAGTATTGATATCGACCGCTAGATAGCATGCTGGTCGTTCAGTGAGCGAGTGTTGAAATGGAGCGCTAGGTAGCATGCTGGTCGTTCAAGTAGTTATCATAGTCACCGCTAGATAGCGGCAACATACTTTGCGTGTCGCATTTGACTATTTGGTAAAGTTTTACCGAGTGAAAACGTGCTCGTATATGCTGTGTATTTAAATGTATTATACAATTAACCACTAAGTGCTTAGAACTAACATGTATAGCCTTGTGTAGGGAATATAGAGGGTCTTTAGCAAAACAAAGACTGTCTAACACATGAGTGTACAGCCTTTTGATATGCAGTAAGTACCTGATAACCTTGAGTATGGTGTAAGGATATTTTCAGTTGACTACTACCTGTCGCAGTGTTTACATAGTGAAAGACCGTTGAAAAGAAACAGTCTTTAGCTTTGTCATAAGCAGTGAGTAACTGTTACCCTTAACTAGGGGTATATTAGGGGACCCTTAGCAAGAATATCATCAGTTGACTACCACCACTCACAGTGACCACGTAGTGAAAGATTGTCAAAACAACTATTGTACAGCCTTGTACTACACAGTAAGTAGCTGTTGGTCTTGACTATTGTATATTAGAGAACCCTTAGCAAGTATATAATCAGTTGACTACTACCTGTTACAGTGTTCACATCGTGAATGACCGTCTCACTGTTTAGACTACAGCCTTGTCATACGCTTTAAGGAGCTGTTGGTCTAGACTAGGGCTATATTAGAGGACCCTTAACAAGAATATCACCAGTTGACTACTACCTCTCACGGTATTCACATCGTGGAAGACCGTCTCACCGACCAACCTCTAGCCCTGTGATACGCAGTAAGCAGCTGTTTGCAGAAATCAACATTCGTAATGGAAGAACCCATTCCTAGCTATATGTGCAAAGAGTGTGGAAAAACTTTTCTTCGGGACTATCATAGGAAGTGTCATGAAGTTTCGTGTGGGGAATTTCATGGGTGTAAAACGTGTGGCAATAAATTCAACTATTCTTACAATGGTCGTCGTTATGAGGAATGTTGTAATGTTGTGTCGGCAGCTAAAAGACAAAATCTGAGCCTACAAAACATTACCTACTGTCATTGGTCCCTGACAAAAATGGACTTATTGAATATGAGACATCTTTTCAAGGTCGACTTAAATCCCATTTCATTCGTTGCGATACGTGTAAGGATTTAAATTCATACCTTAAAGAGTCCAAACAGCAAATAATACAAGCTATGCAGAAAGAACTAGCAATGCACAAGTCGATAAAAGTTAATCTTATGGCTGAATGTAGTTTCACTCATACATCTACCAATGAAATTACAGATCGTGCTTTTAAAACACTAAATCAGGCCCTATTTTTGGAAACAGAAGTAGTTTCTTGGAAACACAATTTACTAAGTTAACTACGGAAATGGAGGAATCTGAGCCAAAAGGCAGTGATTGGGCTTTGTTAGCAGTGAAAGGAGTACGATTGAAAATAAATAAGTACAATCCCTTGCGTGGTAGCACATATATTCCATTTCTAGCAGCTATAAAAGCAAGAAAAGCCTGCATTAATCCTGAAAACCTGAAAGAAGAAAAGAGTTTTATGTATGCTATTTTAGCAAAACAGGTTAAAAAGGATGCTCAACGCAATAGTAATTACAAGGACCTGGAAAACAAGTATGATTTTTCAGTAATATCATTTCCTATATCGTTAGCTGACATTCCCAAATTTGGAAAAGCCAACGATATATCCATAAATGTATTTGGATTGGAACAAGACAACAAATTGTTCCCTCTAAAGGTTGTGGATCAAGAGCTGCAAGACCATCGCGACCTCCTTCTGCTAAGTTCTTCATCCGGCCAGAACCACTACGTCTTTATCAAAGATTTTGATAAACTAGTAAGACATCAGATTACCCACCATGAACATAAGATATATACGTGTAAACGGTGTTTTACTCACTTCGATAATCGATATGGACAACAAGGAATGGAAAAATTAAAAAAACATAGAGCTTTGTGTGTCCAGCATGACATTGCTAGGGTTGAAATACCTATTAAAACTCAATTGTGATATTCTTAAATGTTGAAAAAATGCTGAGAATACCTTACGTTATCTATGCAGATTTCGAAAGTATACTCTTACCATTTCAAACATGTTTACCCAATCCTGAAGCAAGTTATACAGTGCCATACCAGAGTCATGTATATACGTTAAACCCTCACCTGCTGTGGAACACATAAAGACAAACCTTCCAAGCCAACCTGTTATTTATCATGGACCTGACGCTGCAGAAAAGTTTATGGACTGTTTGATCTCAATAGCTAATGAAATCGATCGCCTTTACAGCTTAAATGTTCCAAAGGCCTTAACTGAGGATCAAGAAGCAGAGTTCCAATCTTTTGAAATCTGTTATTTGTGTCAAAAACCATTTACCAAAGAGGACTGGAAAGTTCGAGACCACTGCCATATTACAGGGGAATACCGTGGAAGTGCTCAAAGTAACTGTAATTTGAGTTGTAAAACACGTAACCCCATTCCTGTGTTTCTACATAATATGAGTGGCTACGACGCAAATTTCATTGTCAAGCAATTAGGATGTACTACTGAGAGAGTGGATGTTATCGCTAACTCCAAAGAAAAGTACATTTCCTTTACCAAATATGTAGGAAATGTTAAGCTTAGATTTGTGGACACGTTTCGGTTAATGCCGAGTAGTTTGGAAAACTTAGTTTCCAACTTAACATCATACCCTGAAACAGACAAGTACTTTGGAAAAGAAAATGCAATGTTCATGACTCGTAAAGGGGTACTTTTTATGACTTCATTGACTCATGGGAAAAGTTAAGTGAAACGTGTTTACCTCCAAAAGAGGCATTCTTTAAAAAAATAAGTCAAGAAAATGTTAGTCAAGTAGACTATGAACATGCCAAAAATGTCTGGAAACAGTTCAACATTAAAACTCAAGGGGAATATAGTGACCTCTACCTGACTTCAGATGTACTCCTTCTTGCAGACAGCTTGAAACATTTATAAACAAAACACTAGAAACACACCGAGTGGATGCTGCACACTTTTTACTTCGCCTGGTTTAAATTTCGAGGAAATGCTCCTTTACACAGGCATTGAACTGGAATTGCTACAGGATTACGATCAGATTCTTCTAATCGAGTCTGGAATACGTGGAGGCATATGCCAGGTGTCTCATCGGTATGCTGAAGCTAACAATAAATACACGGAAACCTATGATTCTGAGAAACCATCGCAGTGTATTACCTATGATGATGCCAACAACCAATACGGGTGGTCTATGTGACACTCCCTTCCTTATGGTGGATTTCAGTGGGTTTCTCCAGATACTGTTGATCTAGAAATACTAAAGGAAGACGATCCTGTGGGATACATTCTAGACGTTGATGTTGATTACCCATCTGACCTTCATGATCTACACAACGATTTACGTTTCCTACCAGAGTGTACACAACCTAAGGATTCGTCTCTGAAAGAACTAATTCCTCATCTTCGAAATCCAAGGCGATATGTTGTTCACTACATGGCATTAAAACAGGCTTTAGATCATGGAATAACATTGATAAAAATTCATCGTGTGTTAAAGGCATACGTTGATTTTAATAACAACCTTCGAAAACAAGCCAAAAATGATTTTGAGAGAAATCTGTATAATTATTCAACAATGCCATTTTCGGAAAAACAATGGAAAATATCCGTAAAAGAATAGACATACGTCTTGTGACTGACAGCAAAAAGGCAGAAAAGCTAATAGCAAAGCCGACATTTATTGACAGAACAATTTATGGTCCTAACCTAGCTGCTTTCCACATGGCTAAATGTAACATTGTATTCAATAAGCCTATATATATTGGATTGTGTATACTGGATATTTCAAAAACTCTAATGTATTCCCACCACTATGATGTCCTGCTACCCTATTATGGAATGAACAATCTTAAACTCATGTATATGGATACCGACTCGTTCATTTATTTGGTTAACACCCCAGATGTATATCAAGACAAGTTGGATTTCCTAGAACACCTGGTCACATCAGATTATCCTACTAATCACATATGTTACTCTACATCAAACAAGAAAACGTTGGGGAAATTTAAAGACGAGGTTTGTGGACAAATTATAAAAGCATTTGTTGGACTTAGAGCTAAAATGTACGCTTTAGACATGAATGGCAAATAAATCAAAAAGATTAAAGGTATTAACAGAGGTGTTGTCAAAAATTGTATAAGCTTTCAATATTATAAGGATTGTGTCATGAAAAAATTTGTAAAAAGAATACCAATGAACATTATCGCTTCTAAACAACATGACATATCATCTATAAGACTAAACTAAATTGCTTTGTGTCCTGGTGATTATAAAAGAGTGATTGATGCTGATGGTATAGGTACACATGCCTATGGTCATTATTCAATCATTAAACATGCTTAAAGAGTTAAGTTATGAATATCAAAACCTTCTACCTGCAACTAGCAAATACATAAAACAAAACAATTTAGGAAATAGAACAATAGCACTACAAAAATTAAAAAAAAATGGTATTCATAACCAAAAAATAAATAAAATAGAAAACAAAATAAAAACAACTGTACAATTTATATACAGTGTGGTCCACCCGCCCCTTATTATTTAGTTTTATGAAACCCAACTAACACGGCATTTCTCCCGATGGTCGATATTTCTCTGCGCTCTGACTGTGCGACAGCAATGTAATTGGGCCATGGGTCTAGCAAAGAAAAACCGACCTTAAACTTTTCCCCGCCAAATACTATGGCCCATTCTACTAACATATCACTCACTGCTCCTTGAAATAACACACATACACGCAATTCGATCGAATTAATAGCTTACGCCACTTGATCTGTAATAGTAGAAAGTTAAATCAACACCATAAATCGTGATTGGAGACTTTGAGATGGACTTAAGCGTTTGAGGTGGGACGGCTACTGTAACTACACCACGTTTAGCGAGCGATATCTACCATGTGTTGGTGGCTGAGAGGGTTAAAGCCTGACCGTACATGATGGGCGCGACCGGGTTGAATTCTGCTTCGAATCCAGTAGTGGGCATACTTTTTTGAACGAAAGCCCACATTCCATTTTAGTGGGGATGTAACTACATTGCCACATTTATTGCCTTACGACGTATTTTTGTGACGAATACGTTGAATTTTGCTGATTTATTTACGAGAATACGATCGAACTGGTACGTTTTGCCACGTGACCTGTAATGGCAGCAAATTTAAAAACTGGCATGGATATTAATATAACATATCGAAGTGTCGCTCCGGAGGTCCGGGTTCGATTCCCAGCTTTGCCAAGAAATGTAATATTTGTCTGAGGGCTGAAATTGGGTACACGTAGCCTCGTGAAGCAAATATGAGAAGAAGTGGGTTCGATTCCCACCTCAGCCACCCTGGAAATGGTTTTCCGTGGCTTCCCACTTCTACTCCGGCCAAATTCCGGGACGGATTCTATCTTAAGACCACGGCCGCCTCCTTCCCAATCCTTAATTGCAAATACACACATCATTATAAGCCCGCAATAACTCAGGTTATCAGACAAATTCTACACACACTCCCAAGTAAACGGGGCTAAATGACCGCGATGTTCTAGCCCCTCACATGAAACAAAACAACAACATATCGAAGGATATTCTGATCGCCAGTGCTTGCATCGAAGTATACGTATTCCTTAGAATTTCCCATGGTATTATTAGCATATTTTCGATTTTTGCAAAAAATGAAAGAAGACTTATGAGATCTACACAGGGCCAAAAATTGTGTGTCTGTGTGTGAGTGTGTGTGTGTGTGAGACTGTGTGTATGTGTGTGTGTGTGTGAGTGTATGTACTCTGAATGTCTGCCCCCACCCTATCAATTCGAACACGGTGAAACCTAATTGAACGAAAAATTTGGTACAGAGGTAGAACTAGCAAAGGGCACCTCAGTGTCATGCTTTATATCGCCGCCATCTTGAAGGAAACGTAATGGCGGCCACCCAAATGTTCAAAGCTTAAATAAAATTACGAATAACCTAATCATCCGATCTCTACCAAATTTTGCAACAACATATATTTATATGGCGAGCGTCCTTTGACTAAATTACAAGGTAATCAGCCCAATAGTTTGCAGATGGCGGCCATGTATGTGTGCAAATCGATTCCCCCTATCAATTCAAACACGGTGAAACCGAATTGAACGATATTTGGTACAGGGGTAGCACTAGCGAAGGACACCTCAGTGTTATGTTTTATATCGCCGCCATCTTGACGAAAACGTAATGGCGGCCTCCAAAATGTTCAAAGCTTAAATCAAATTACGACTAACCTAATCATCCGATCTCCACCAAATTTTGCAACAACATGTACTTATATGGCGAGCGTCGTTTGTTTGAACTACAAGGTCATCATCCAATTAGTGTGCAGATGGCGGCCATGTATGTGTGCAAATTGATTCCCCCAATCAATTCAAACACGGTGAAACCGAATTGAACGAAATTTGGTACAGAGATAGCACTAGCAAAGGGCACTCCAGTGCCATGTTTTATATTGCCGCCATCTTGACGAAAACGTAATGGCGGCCAACCTAATGTTAAAAGCTTAAATCAAACTACGACCAACCTAATCATTTGATCTGTACCAAATTTGTCAACAACATACCTTTTTGTGGGAAACATCTCTTGACTGAACTACGAGGTCATCAACCCAATAGTTCGCAGATAGCGGCCATGTATATGTGCAAATCGATTCCCCATATCAATTCAAACACGGTGAAACCGAATTGAATGAATTTTTTTTTTACAGAGGTAGCACTAGCAAAGGGCACATCATATTCATGTATAATATCCGTATAGCACGTTGTATTTCAAGAAGCTACTACAACTAACATTCAATTATACTCCTTGAAAAGGACAACGAATTATAACAATACCCATTCATTTAGGAGAAAGTAGGCTATACGTTCTTTACCGAACATCTTGTTTTGTTATTAAATTTTAACAAATAGTCTTAGCATATCTTTAGGCCCGTATCACACGATATTCACTGGCAAGGAAGCTGCTGTGATCGCTGGTACAAAATCCTGTATGATTCTGTTCTCTTCGTCAGTATACCCGCTTGTATTATCGAAGTGTATCACACGCTAGCATTTTGTACGCTAAGTTGTATGAAATAAAACCAAAAGGCTGTTGTTGAGGGCATTATTTGCAGTTAATTCGCCTTAATAACGCAAAACGGTCGCGAAACTTGCTTTAAGTAAATTAGAAAACATGCTTGGTACTGAAGGCATTCCAATCAATATTTAAGATCTAACTGTAATAATTTAATATTTTACCATACGCGTTAATAAGAAGCGCAACAAAAACCTCCAGAGTGTGTTGAAAATGTGTGCAAGTATTATTGCGCCCGCTCGCTCTTTCGAAGATCCCGGGTTCAAGACTATCCAACGGCAGACTTTTAAAATTCTTTTTAACTATTTTATTATACCCTCCCTACCTCGTACAGCAAGATTTCAACTTGGTTTTGTTCACATTATCTATGAAGATGATAGAGAAAGTTATTTTCTTGTCTCATTTAAATGGCTATTTTCCCTAAATACTGTTCAAAACCATGGATGGATAGTATTCGTTATAATTATTATATTTTTAGTCGATTTTACCCTTCATGTTAGGTTTTCCCACGGACTCGGCGAGGGATCCCATCATTACCGCCTCTACGGGCAGTGTCCTGGAGCTTGAAACATCTCGTCTGGGGGATACAACTGGGGAGGTGGGATCAGCACCTCGCCCAGGTGGCCTCACCTGCAAAGCGAACAGGGTCCTCTTGACGGATGGGAAGGGAGGGGAAGATCGGGAGGGACAGGCAAGGAAGAGGGAAGGAGGCAGCCGTGGCCGTACGGTAGGTAACATCCCGGTATTTGCCCGAAGGCGAAGTGGGAAACCACGGAAAACCACTTTGAGGATGGGTGAGGTGGGAATCGAACCCCTCTACTTATTTGGACCACCCGAGGCTCAACAGACCCCGTCCCAGTCCTCATACCACTTTTCAAATTTCGTGGCAGAGCCGGGAATCGAACCCAGGACGTCCGGGGTGGCAGCTAATCACGCTGACCACTACGCAACGGAGGCGACTCTATTCGTGATAATTAGAATGTTAATAGTTCAATATTTATCCCAGAATAATAATATGACACGTTCTGTAATTACTGCCTTGCTGCGAGGCTGAACGGTAACGTTCTCGCTTGCTGTGCCCAAGGTTGCAGGTTCGTATCCTGGCGCAGTCAGCTGGCTTTTGAGGGTGCACAAATGCGAGGGAGCCGTGTCAGTAGGTTTACTGGCACGTTAAAGATAGCCTTCGGAGCAAAATTCCGGCACCCCGACGTCTCTAAAAGCCAGTGTAGTTAAAAGGGACGTAAAACCAATAACATTATAATTATCTGTATTTACTGTATGTTTGGGGCAGATGACCTCGTAGTTCCGCCCCTTAAAACCTCACTAACTAACTATTACTGTAAGTGTATAGCAATCGCTTTTCGCACAGAAGCCGTTGAAAGAAATTATAGTTTCGGTCTGATGTATTTATTCGTGAGCCTACCCACATAACAAATCTGTTTGTTATGTGGGTCGTCTGATTTAGTCGGAGTTTTAATTTAAACAAAGGTGGTCAAAATTTCGAACACTTGCTACCTTGAATATACAGGATACCTTGCTTTCGTTCTACAGATCGTTATGTCGTCGTCCAATCTGGCTGCGTACCATCGGAAAAGTACGGTCCTTTTGAGGACCAAATAAAAAATCACTCGTTGGAACAGATAGATATGCGTCCATAATACATCCACAATAAACGACATTAAGCAAAAAAATGTACTAGTTCAAGGTTCGAACCTACTACAATGCGACTTCGTTGACGCTACTCTAGCAATTCTTGATTTAGCCACCATAGCTACCGAGATCCATAGAGTATTGCTGGCATGTATTGAATCTATTCGTAGACACTTCCTGTCCAAACGTAAGAAGGTGTTATTTGGAGCTCTGATCGTTTCAATCATGCATTATATTTGAGGTCATTGAAAGAACACTGCCACTGTTGATTTCTACTATATTCGCGAGGATGTACTCAACAGTAAAGTTGTACAATGGACGTACTAATGTTTTTAGGATGACTGTGATATACGCGTTAGTTGGGTTGCCTTCCTCCAAAAAAAATAAGGGGCGGGTGGACCACACTGTATAAAAATGTATTATGTGTTAATAGTGTACATGTATTTAAAATAAAAAATACAAGTTGAAACCCGTCTAAACATGACGGTCATTAGGAATTTTTTGAATGATTATTTTATGACAATGTTGCAACTTTAAGGTCATCGAACGATCGACTTCGTAACATATAACTGGCCATGACTGAAACCTTGATGAGGCAAATAGAGACCTACACGTTCCATAGTTTCCCCATGGGCTTTATTGATTGTGATAAAGTACGCCAAGCGAATTAGAAATAGGAAAATGGAAATGTTTTATCGTATGATGTTAAATGAAGTCCAAGGATTATAGCTCTCTGCCCTATACTCTCTGCAGTTATCATTTCCAAATCCAAGCAATTTTTATAGATATTTCTTAGAAATAATCTGGTTCCATTCGGGAGACCTAGGGGAACGTTCAAATTTCTAAGGAGCATAACTATGTCTCAAACTTTTAGAGGTGGAAATAATCACTTATTGCCAAGGAATTCAAGAATTCTGTAGGAAACGGAAGTAACTGATTTCATATTCAGTATTAATCTATTAACGCTGGTGTATATGTTTGAACTACTGGATATCAGTTCAATGACTTAAACATTAATTTAATTACAGTGGTCATTTTTTGGTGTAAGAATGCGAACTTTCTTCGCAGAAGTGAATGTTTCGCCGTAAATCTCAGCCACGATATCATCATGAGTTGGAAGTCTGGCTAGTAATTCAATAACATTGATTCCTCACCATCCACAGAGGGTAGTCGTCGTTAACTTGTACCAAAAAAAATAGAACATTCCATTTTATCTGGTTTTGATCGCGTGTTTTAATGTAAGGGGCGTATTTTGGAGAAGGGCCAGGGAGGAGAGTATTTACTGCAATTGTGAATAACTGTTTGGCGTGAAGGTACAAAAGGCAAAAGCTACCTGAAGTCTCTTCCAAGAACAATAGCTTTCCCACAAAAGAGAATAATGTTGTTACGTATAATATACAGGGTGGGGCGTGGAAACTTCCTGATTCAAACATGCAATAAAACACAGTACCGGTACATGTTTCATTCAACTTTATTGTTATTTTCCGCCTACCACACAACATTGGAACTTTACATTTGCACAGTTTTAAACACAATGTCTGTTAAATGTCGCCCTCCTTGGTCAATACACTGATTCAGTCGACGGCGAACGTTTTGCGTCACCTTTTCGAGCATATCGCATATCGACCGGGATATTCGCAATTTCGGCTCAGATGTTGTTTCGTATGTCGTCCAGGGTGTGGGGACGATCTTTGTAAACCAGGGACGTCAGATAACCCCACAGGAAGTAATCAGGAGGGGCTAAATCAGGCGAGCGAGCAGACCAGTTTACGTCCCCTCGCAGGGAGAACAGTCGTTCGTGGAAGGCTTCCCTCAAAACACCCATGAAAATCCTGGAGGTGTGGGCTGTGGCCCCATCTCGTTGAAACCAAACGTTATCCAGATCCATTTCTTGGATCGCAGGTAAGAAGAATATTGTTGGATCATTGTCACATAACGGTCGGAATTGAGGGAAACAGTACGACCGTTTTCTTCAAAAAAGTATGGCCCAATGATCCCTACACTTGCTACAGCACACCATACCGTGACACGATCTGAATGAAGGGGTCTCTCATGAAGCTCTTTGGGATTTGCTGAACTCCAATACCGCATGTTCTGTTTATTCACACAGCCACTGAGGTGAAAATGTGCCTCGTCAGAGAAGAACACAACTGCGTCATTCGGCACGGTATCAAGCAGCTGCTCACAGGATGTTTGTCGGTTAACATAATCCTGCTCCGAAAGTTGTTGGACCACACAAAGTTTGTACGGGTGGAAATGGAGCTCAAAGTGAAGAATGCGATGAAGAGAACGGGGCGACATCCCAAGAGCAACTGCATGTTTATGCGCAGAACGCTTGGGTGACCGCTCAATGGACGCACGAACTCTTTCCACATTTTCAGGTGTTCGAACGGTCTTCTGAGGTCCTTTGCTTTTTTTGGTGACATTCCCTGTTCCTCTGAAGGCATCCACCCACATTAAAACACTTTTCCGATCAGGAACACGACCTCGTGGAGGAATATCGAAGTGGCGGCGAAAGGCACGTTGCATGGCAATCACTGACCGAGCGTTAGAGAAATAAGCCTCCTCGGAAAAGCACGCTGCTGCCTCGACCAAAGCTTGTTTACGACTAAGAAGGGCGGGAACACAAATATCCCACTCGTTCCCTTCCACTGAACCCACCCCCACTCCCCTGCCCTCCCTACAACAGTCACTGCAACATGTTTAAATAAGGAAGTTCCCACGCTCCACCCTGTATTTTAGAAATCGATTCACACACATTATTGAATGAATATTTACCATTGTGGCTTCACCCCATATTATGAGCCATGATAATCGAATATCGTCCGCTGGATTGCTATTTAATTTTATCTAGACACTGAACTCTCATTTTAAGTTGGGAGATATGTTGAATGCTGAATGTAGGGCTTTTGCCCTTGCAAAATATTGTCTAAATTGTGAAGTGTGCCCTCCGTGATGCATGAATTCACTTGATTCGCAGATCAGACTTGATTAACTTCTGAAGAGTCCAATATATACAACTGGCCGTTAGAACCTTCGCTTATATTTTTGGAATATCAGGAAGAAATGCAATGATGTGACATTCCAGAGATTTTAAATCAATATGGACCATATTCTTGTGGCACGGTAACATTGTCACCAAAGGAAACAAAGGACATAGCATTGTTTTACTGTCGAGTATTGTCTCTGAAATTCCTTGAGATATCAACTTAAGTCAAAAATTGTTTCAGCCTGTCAGGTATTTTATATTCCGGCAGATCAATTTTACCATTACAACAGGAAAGGCCAAAGTAACCAAGCGTTGACTTTTCACAAGAAAAATACAATGCAGAACAATGTTTACATTTGTTCGTCAAGGACCCTACACTGTACACCCGTGTGAGAACTCTCGCATGTGTATAAACCGCCCGCCCGGCTTCATTGTTATGCCTGCTCGACGTGACACAGTTCTGCCAGAGACTATATTCGCACTTTCTTCCGGGATTAGGGTACCACCCATTACAACTGGGAACAATCGTGTCGACCGATTGAAAAACATTAAATTTCGATTACTAAGGCAACACTGAAAAATGGCTTCAATACCATAAAATTGTATGCTTATTTACGAATTAGGCTAAACCGGGGAAGTCGTTCAGTACTTGTAATATCAGAATTTCAACGTATTGGACGTTATTGTCGCATAACAGGCAAAGATACGGTTCATTAGTGGAATTTCATGAAACAACATTTTGGACATGCCTTGTATGTTTCATACGGCAGCGAATGAACTGAGGAAATCAAAGGAGTACCGTAGCGCATAGCGCGATTCCAAAGATATCCAGAAGGAAGCCACCCAGTTGGGTGGATTCACTGCATTCTTTTTTTCGTAATGTGTTGGGATTCGTACTACAGAAATTCCCGGCCCTTTCAAGAAATGTAATGCTGATTTGTAGGCTGTAACGGGGTACACTCAGCCTCGTGGGGCAAAACTGAGAAGAGGGTGAGTTCGATTCCAAACTCAGCCATCCTGGAAGTGGTTTTCCTTGGTTTACTATTTCTACTCCAGGAAATTACCACGATAGTTCCTAACTGAAGACCATGGCCGCTTCATTCCCAATCCTATCCCCAATTTACACATACTCACGCTAGTGCAACCATCACAATAACACAGGTTATCACAAAAATTCCACACACACACACATGTACATGTACACGGGGCTACATGACCACAATGTACAAGGCCCTCACATGAAATAAAAACTGTCTACACATGAAAACTGCAAAATGGTGAACGGAAAATGTAGGAATATTTGGCACTATTTTTCTCTGTCAGGATAGCATTTTGCTAATATCCTGATTAACTGTCCATACGATAGCATAGAGAATACTACAGTCAATTACAGGTCTTGAATCACAATCGCCTTAACGGTTTTCCCGTGTGCAACAATATACCAAAATTTCTGTAGCTATAATGACTAATACCGGTATTGCAATGTAGGTTACACAGTGAAACCAGACTTCTGAACAAAATACCTTATGTGCATACAGTAACCACCATTTTCTTTATACCACAGGGGCCGATTTGACTTGATAATGATGCCAATTATTAATTTTAAAAAAGAACTTTGCATTATTTACAATCTCATAATAATATATGCTGCATAAAGAAAGTTCGGGACTACATGACCGCGTTGTCGCAGTCCCTAAACTAAGGAACCACAAAGAACGTACAATCATTAAGATTTCAAACAGTTAGAAAGCATTGTGTGTTATAATTTGTCCATTCTTCGAGTATTTTTAATTATATCATGTGTAACTTAGAGAATCCTGTTCTACTTATTCGATGGATACATGCGACATTAGCGCCTGGGTGGAGCAGATAGAAGTTAAAGATATCATGACGTATATTTTGGGAACCGATCGCCCTATGCCAGTTCACCCGCCTGGTGAAGTGTCTCTTTGTTCGTTGTTCTTTGCGGCTCCAGGAATCCCGAGGGTTGACGAAACATTCCGACTGCGCACGAAAACTGCACAGGAGTTTGTGCTCGCGATATCTAAGTCTCCGCTAGCAATTTCAAGCAAAGACTGCTAAGGCTCTATGTATCCTTGTTTAAGAGACGTATCACACTCACTTCATTACTGGTCTACAACATGCAATACATATAAACTCTCTCCTTGGTCAATATAAGTGACATGTCATCGGCCTTTATATTAGATAGCTTTGCATAGAAAGAATGCGTGCGCCGATCATGCTGGATGTATTTCGTAGATTTCTTGCCTGCCTTACGCATGAAATACTGTAATTCCAGTCAACTCCTACATGCATAACTCACTTAAAAAATGTAAAACGTTAATAATACTCCTTGATAAAACAATATTTCAGTGGTAAAAGAAAAAAAAGCTGCCGAGAGGAGGGATCGAACCTCAGCTTCTTCGAACCAGAGCCAGCCACCTTAACCAAATAACTATTCGCACACTCTTGTTCAGTCCCTGGCGCAACCATTCACCATCCTCAAAACCCGCTGTCTGGAGAAAATAGTCCATTTCATTAACAAAACAAAATCAATGTTGCCCCAGGACTTGGTTAATGTCCGTTTTCAAATCAACGGAAGCTTTATACATGGGCGCGTACAGTTATTAAATAAATTACATTTTAATGGACTTCTCACCGCCATTTCTGTCATGAGCCAATGCGGATTGTGCGCATGCGTGAGCGGCAGGAAATTTGCATTTTTCTATATTCATTTAAAAATATACTGTAACATATTTGTTTATATTAAATACACTCTGCAAATCTACAGGCCAAGAGCTTTCGCCAGAGTGCTCTACGAAGTAAATCGGTTCAGTCGTTCTCTCAATATCGCGGTAACAAGAATCTCCTTAGTGTTTTAAATATATAGATTGTATGGACACTGCTTGTACATTTTTAATTACTACCCACCTCTCTCCACTCCTAATGCAAAATGAACATGTAAAACACAAATTGGAAAATCCATGTTTCCATATTGACAAAATAGAAAAACATTAAACTGAAATTTTAAAAACTGTAAATGGGAATTTGGTAAATTGACAAATGTGTAAACAACAAATTGGGAAATCCATGTTTCTATATCATGAAATTGAAAAACTTTAAACTGACATTTTAAAAACTGTAAATGGGAAATTGTGAAATTGATAAATGTGTAAACAACAAAATGCTAAGTCCATGTTTCCATATTGTAAAATTGAAAAACTTAAAACATACATTTAAAAAAACTGAAAATGGGAAATTGGAAAATTGACATATGTGTAAACAACAAAATGAAAAATAAAAACGGTTGGGGTAGTGATCATGTTGTACAGTAACCTATAAGACTAGCATAAGGATTGTTGCATGTACCCTTATATACTTTGTGTATGTGCATTAGCCTTTGGATTAGCTTAAGTTAGGTTTGGTGAGGTTAGGTATGTGACCTTGTAGTTTACTCTTTTCGGAAAATGTAAAAAGTAAAATCTAAAATTAAAAAATCTTAAATTTAAAATGTAAAATCTAAAAAAAAAAAACTAAAATCTAAAATATAAAAAATTAAAAATGTAAAATGTAAAATCTAAACAAGATGTTCAGTAAAGAACATATAGCCTACTTTCTCCTAAATGCATGGGTATTGTTATAACTCTTTGTCCTTTTCAAGGAGTATGATTGAATGTTGGTTGTAGTAGCTTGTTGAAATACAACGTGCTATAGGGATATTAAACATGGATATGAGGTGTCCTTTGCTAGTGCTACCTCTGTACCAAATTTCGTTCAATTCGGTTTCATCGTGTTTGAATTGATAGGGGGAATCGATTTGCACACATACTTGGCCACCATCTGCAAACTATTGGGCTGATGTTCTTGCAGTTTGGTCAGAATATGTTTCCCACATAAAGATATGGTGTTGCAAAATTTGGTAGAGACTAGATTATTAGGTTGGTCGTAATAACATTTTAGCTTTTAACATTTGGGTGGCCGCGATTACGTTTCCGTCAAGATAGCGGTGATATAAAACATGACACTGAGGTGCCCTTTGCTAGTGCTACCTCTGTACCAAATTTCGTTCATTCGGTTCCACCGTGTTCGAATTAATAGGGGGAATCAATTTTGACATAAAGATGGCCGCCACCCACGAACTATTAGGCTAATGACCTATTAGATTGGTCAAAGAATGCTCCCTCCATAATGGTATGTAGTTGCAAAGTTTGGTAGAGATCAGATGGTTATGTTAGTCGTAATTTAACTTAAGCTTTGAACATTCGTGTGGCCGCCATTACGTTTCAGTCAAGATGGCGGCGATATAAAACATGACACTGAGGTGCCCTTTGCTAGTGCTACCTCAGTACCAAATTTCGTTCCATGCGGTTCCACCTTGTTCGAATTAATAGGGGGAATCAATTTTGACATAAAGATGGCCGCCATCCACAAACTATTAGGGTAATAACCTATTAGATTGGTCAAAGGATGCTCCCTCCATAAAGGTATGTTGTTGCAAAGTTTGGTAGAGATCGGATGGTTATGTTAGTCGTAATTTAACTTAAGCTTTGAACATTTGTGTGGCCGCCATTACGTTTCTGTCAATATGGCGGCGATATAAAACATGACACTGAAATGCCCTTTGCTAGTGCTACCTTTGTACCAAATTCCGTTCCATTCGGTTTCACCGTGTTTGAATTAATAGGGGGAATTGATTTCCACACAAAGATGGCCGCCATCCGCAAACTATTAAGCAAATGACCTATTCATTTGGTCAAAGGATGCTCCCTCCATAAAGGTATGTAGTTGCAAAATTTGGTAGAGATCGGATGATTAGGCTAATCGTAATTTGATTTAAGCTTTGAACATTCGTGTGGCCGCCATTACGTTTCAGTCAAGATGGCGGCGATATAAAACATGACACTAAGGTGCCCTTTGCTAGTGCTACCTCTGTACCAAATTTCGTTCCATTCGGTTGCACCGTGTTCGAATTAATAGGGGGAATCGATTTTCACACAAAGATGGCCGCCATCCGCAAACTATTACGCTGAGGACCTATTAGATTGGTCAAAGGATGCTCCCTCCATAAAGGTATGTAGTTGCAAAATTTGGTAGAGATCGGATGATTAGGCTAATCGTAATTTGATTTAAGCTTTGAACATTCGTGTGGCCGCCATTACGTTTCAGTCAAGATGGCGGCGATATAAAACATGACACTAAGGTGCCCTTTGCTAGTGCTACCTCTGTACCAAATTTCGTTCCATTCGGTTCCACCGTGTTCGAATTAATATGGGGAATCAATTTTGACATAAAGATGGCCGCCATCCGCAAACTATTAGGCTAATAACTAGACCTGGGATTTTAGGCTCTAAAAAATTAGTTTTAGGCACCTAAAATAGGCTTTTAAAACAAGTAAATAGGCTTTTAAAAGAGAAATTAGGCACTTAAAATGTTTTCAAAATGTGTGGATAGAGAGGAAATAGACT
This sequence comes from Meconema thalassinum, assembly GCA_946902985.2. Taxonomy (NCBI): domain Eukaryota; kingdom Metazoa; phylum Arthropoda; class Insecta; order Orthoptera; family Tettigoniidae; genus Meconema; species Meconema thalassinum. Next base: position 529,258,619 of record OX336390.1, on the reverse strand, counting down.
TTAAAATATTACAATATACACTTAAACTGTAACGTGATACTTTATTTCTTTAACAAACGTGGTATCCCTATTCTTAACCGAAATAACTGCAAAATTAAGACAGAATAAAAAAGACATTTCTGAAAAACAATATAAAAAGTAATGTGTCAAAAAATGTTTTGGATTATATGATATATCATTATCAGTACTGATCTAAAACCTTAATACTAAAATCACTGTACACAATTACAGCACTGTAGGCATCCAATAACGGTGGAAACGCGAATGGAGTATGTGTTTATTTATTTGTGAGGAACATTCCTACAGTACTTTCATTCGTAGTTTGCTTTACAGTACATAACAATAATCTTCTCCAAATTTTCCACAGTCAGGCTGTGTCTTTTGTCAGTTAAAATCATTTTGAAAGCAGAAAAAGAGCGCTCCACACTCACAGATGTTAGAGGGGCATAGGAAAATTTACCTACATTTTTCAATTCAATTTCACTTGGTAAGTCTACCTTTTCCCCATCCATTACCTGATGTACCCTTTTCAGCATTGAATAACCTGGGTTCTTCAGCAGTACACTAGACCATTTGTCTCTTATTTTATCTCCTACCTTGCCCCTAGCACTTTGTATGTTATTCTCAGCTTCTTCAATTACAGAAAATTGCTGTTTGAGACTGTTTCCTTTTTCCTCCATTTTTGTAATGGTGACTGGAAGAAATGAAAAATTTGCCTGAATATACGCAATGTCTCTCTGAACACTGGAACAATCATTTAACAGTTCTTTGACAGACGACACACATGCAGAGTTGTCCGTTAAAGGCACATTGTCTATCACAGTCATGATTTCCTCAAGATGTTCTGCATAATACAGGGCAGCTTCCATCCAGGAACCCCAACGGGTGATGATTGGCTGTGGTGGAAGGGGAATAGAGGGGAGTTTCTCTCGAAAGATGGCTATTCTTGATGGAGCCTTACAGAACACTTTCTTCATTGTTGAAATGAGAGTATTTACTGCAGGAAACTCGGCCCTAACTGTTTCTGCGAGTCTATGCAAGGCATGGGCCATGCAAGTAACATGAATTAAAGAAGGATAGAAAGTTTTGAGGAGAGGTGCAGTGGCAATCATGTAGGAAGCAGCATCGGAGACAAGGAGAAGGACTTTAGAATCATCAACACCCCAGGATTCAACAATTGCAACCCCTTGTTGATGAAGTATGCAATGCTTCGACTATTGACTTTCTCAAGCTGTTTAGAGAAAAGAAGGTGAGCGGTAGATGCCTGATTGGGTTCCAGTTTTCCTACTATAAGATTAGCAATGTACCTGCCCACAGAGTCGGTGGTTTCATCCACACACAACCATATGCAAGACTCCCCAATATCCTCCCTGATTGACAAAATGACCTCATTGTAACAAATATCTAAGTAGTTTTTCTTTAATGTAGATGCTGATGGGATGTGCTGCTTAGTGTATTTCTGTAAAAAATCTCTGAAAATCGGATTATGCACAGCATTCCAGGGGATATTTGCTGCAACTAGGGCTCTACACATATCAGCATAGAAACCATTATGAGTTGTAGGAGATATAGTTTGTGTGAGCAGAGTCTGTCTAATGTTACTTTTCATGGCTGCTTTCGCTTTGTGACTGGCACTATCTGCATGCTGCTGAAGGTGGCATTTTTTCTCATGTGAAATCTAAAACACAATAAAGTGATGTCAATTAGAGACTAAGATGAGGAATAGAAAAGGTGAGCTATTGAATAAAATTTGTAATTTTGAACTATTTAAATTAAGACATTATTACTCTAAAGTTAATTAAGAACAAGAACACTACAGTCCCCGAAGGGCCTTGGCTTTCAATAACGGTTGCTGCCCAGCTCATGGCCTGCAGATATTGGGTGGCGTGTGGTCAGCACGATACATCCCTCAGCCGTATTGCCTTGCCTCCGTGACCCCTGCCTACCGTAGTTTCTCAATTGTCCTCACGATGCTGGGTCAACACCCTTCCAGACCTCATAGATTTCTAAATTACTGCCGGTACTGGAAATCGAACCCAGGTCACCTGGACTACTGTCGGCGCAGTATCTGCAGTCGAGTTTAAACGCTAATAAAATTTGAACCAGTCCACCAATCTAAAATGCAATCACTCCATCGTAAAGCTTGTTTTATTCTGCATTCTTTGCTGGTACATGCATATTTTTATTATGTTTCCTGTGAAAGTTATGTTAGGTGGAATGCAAAAAGTACCTATTTTCTAGCCCGTTTTTTGTAAACAACAACTTTGTAGTACCGTTACATGAAAACGTACTGTTCGACTTTCATGAAATTTAGGTGTATTATGGAATGCACTATTATAAATATATTTATGAAGTTTAATTACTCTACACACGTTGGAAAAAAGTTATTGTTTTTGTAAAAGACTGTCCGTTTGATACTGGGTGGTCTTCCGAAATCGAGACTGAGTTCATCAAAGGTCTGAAGGTTTTTGTTTCAAATCGTTGTATACCGAAAACTTACAATGATTTCTGTATTTTATACCGATTTTTATTTGAAATCGAGCGACAGGCTCTCCGTTTTCATGTAATTAAACTACAAAGTTGTTGTTTACAAAAAACGGACAAGAAAATAGGTATTTTTTTGCATTCCGCCTAATATATCTTCACCAGAAACACAATAGAAATAAGCATGTAACAGGAGATAACGCAGAATAAAACACGCTTTACGATGGTGTATTTATATTTTAGATTGGTGGACTGGTTCAAATTGTATTAGCGTTTAAACTCGACTGCACATACTTTCTGCGCCGACAGTAGGTCTCTACAATTAATTAGAGAAGCCAATATCAAAACCTTAATTTTAGATTAATATGAAATTTAAGATATAGGCACATACCTGTTTATTGCAGTACTGGCAGAAAATAATCTTGCCATCAAAAGTCATCCCTGGAAATTGTACAAGCCATTGTTGTATAAGCGCACTCTTAGATGATTTCGTTTTAGGCATGATGAACTATATTCACTTAAACAGATGTTCTTTCACTGGCGACTTGACACAGTATGTCGCTTCTTACTACCTGCTCCTTGTTCTTCCTAGATAATCCTCCCCCTCACCCCGTCACTCGACACAGTACGTCCTTGACTACCTGTTCGTTGTTCTTCTGAGCTAATCCTCCACATCCACCCTTCACTCAGTATTCCTTTGGTGACAGTTGTCTGGAAAGAGCACATTTCTGTGAAAAACCCACCCTCTGCTGTTCTGCTCGTTCCAGGGATGTCCATTGTGTGATTGTAAAAACTACAGAAGTTGAAGTTTATTTTAAATGTAGAAAATACGCATTTTTAGGCACTAAAATAGTAAAATAGGCTCTAAAGGTCCAAATAGGCATTTTAGGGCACTATAAAACTCTATTAATGCAAGGGATTTATCATGAAACGTCAAGATATTTTAAAAAAATCATGTTATTTCGTAAGGAACGAAACAGGCATTTGCCTTAAAATCCCAGGTCTACTAATAACCTATTTGATTGGTCAAAGGATGCTCCCTCCATAAAGGTATGTTGTTGCAAAGTTTGGTAGAGATCGGATGGTTATGTTAGTCGTAATTTAACTTAAGCTTTGAACATTTGTGTGGCCGCCATTACGTTTCTGTCAAGATGGCGGCGATATAAAACATGACACTGAGGTGCCTTTTGTTAGTACTACCTCTGTACCAAATTTCGTTCCATTCGGTTGCACCGTGTTCGAATTAATAGGAGGAATCGATTTTCACACAAAGATGGCCGCCATCCGCAAACTATTACGCTGATGACCTATTAGTTTGGTCAAAGGATGCTCCCCCCACCAAGGTATGTTGTTGCAAAATTTGGTAGAGATCGGATGATTAGGTTAGTCGTAATTTGATTTAAGCTTTGAACATTTGTGTAGCCGCCATTACGTTTCAGTCAAGATGGCGGCGGTATAAACATGACACTGAGGTTCCTTTTGTTAGTACTACCTCTGTGCCAAATTTCGTTCCATTCGGTTGCACCGTGTTCGAATTAATAGGGGGAATCGGTTTTCACACAAAGATGGCCGCCATCCGCAAACTATTACGCTGATGACCTATTGGTTTGGTCAAAGGATGCTCCCCCCATAAAGGTATGCTGTTGCAAAATTTGGTAGAGATCGGATGATTAGGCTAATCGTAATTTGATTTAAGCTTTGAACATTTGTGTGGCCGCCATTACGTTTCCGTCAAGATGGCGGCGATATAAAACATGACACTGAGGTGTCCTTGGCTAGTGCTACCTTTGTACTGTACCCGATACCTAGTTTAGGCTATCGGCTACGCCAGCAGACATTAAGCTGTAGTTGAGGTTTTGGAAAGCAATAGGAAAAGATAGCGCACCGATCGCGTCAAGAAGAATGCCAAGATGACGTAGGAGGTCAAGAATCAAGGAGGCATTGAAATCTATGAGAAGATAGAATTATGGACAGAGATGTGAAGCTTTATTGAAACATTTATGGTATAGTAATTTAAACAACTTAGAAGAGGATATATAACATGCATTATATGTGGAAATGATTTTATGGAGATAAGTTATTTTATAACAGAACAGCCGAGAGGATTCGGGTTCGAGACTATGTTCATGACGTGGGAGCACTGTGGTGGGGGAACAAGCCACGTGCCGCGCGGAGCACATAAGCCGAAACACAGCGCTAGCAAGGTCAGTTGAGCCCAAGGAGACGGGCAGTTCAGAGCAGCTCTATAGCACAGCGAGACGGACATTGAAGGTCACGCAACGTACGGAAACCGTCACGGCATAAGTGTAGGCGACATTTCTCGCATCGCCGAGCAGCCAAGGCCGAGCGGGTCGTTGATCCAGGCGGGCTGGCCGAGGAGACAATTGTAGACAGCCGGGGTATTTCAAAACCACACTGCTCGTATTTGAAGACTTTATTTCAAGCTTCATTTCGACGCTGTTCAAACACAGGCTTTTACGAATAACCTTATAACCATGCTGTTATATAACACATTCAAAGCGACTTTTACTATTCCAAGTAAACTGAATGTTTAGCATAGGCTCTGATGAACATTATATCGTGCATTTATAAGATTTATATCTTATACAATTTTCATGAGTTACCTATTACGAACAGATACAGGGTGTTTCGTAATCTTGAACACTCTCAAGTAAAATTTTATTTTACTCAAGTGGGACTTTGCAGTAAGTTGAGATTGGACTTGCAATACTCAAACTCAACATTTAAAGGAACAGTGGCGTATATTAGAAGAGGAGTAAGGGGGTCCGCTGTTTTCATGAACTTTTCGAGAAGGAGTTGGACAATATCCGCTATGGGTAATCCGAGGTTCAACATGACCGAGTAAACGTGAATAGAGACAAGATGGCACCACAGAGCGATGGATTCGATTCCTGACGAGAGGAGTCCAACAGCTGATTCGCTTGGGATTTCGAAGGAAATCGTCATTTCATGGATGAAATGATATTCACGCCGATCTTACGAGAAATTCTTATGTAGGGAAAATCGACGATCTTGGAAATTATATTACAACTGATAATGAAAGGTATTGTAAGAGTTCTAACTACCTGATACGATTATTTTCATGAATACTGGGCACACATGTATATTTTTTCTAATAGGAGTGATTTGATTATTAAGACATGGTTTGAATTTATATACTTCGAATTTGCTAGAATATGGAGTGACCATATGATATGGCAGGCATCATTATACGAAATTCTCACCGTTGTTTGGCTTTATTAAGCAAATGTTTGGTGTTTTAGACATTTTTCCAGCTAGGATATTTTTCATGAATAGTTTTTTTTGTGTAACGAGTATTTCGAACTCGTGATCTGCAATTGATTATCAGAATTACTTCGTCAGTTCATTGCATACTAGCGAGTGTGTATTATTCATCAGTAGGGATTTTTTTCCATTGGATTGTTTGGAGATATTAAGAAGTTATTCACTTTAGTGAATGAACATCGCTTTTATATGACAACTAGAAACTTGTTGATTCCTTTCTGGTACATTCATTCATACAGCCTACGAGATGGGGTCCTTCGTATTTATACGATTGTATGGTGGTACTCACCTTACCCATCGTTTAGGGAACTATCATCCAAGCCGACGGGGCGAGGTCTTTCGTATTTATACGACTGTACGGTGGTTACACATCTTACTCGCCATTGAGGGACTCATTTTTATCATCCGAATGTACACGAGATGTAAGTGAATCAAACAAGGAACTACTAGTCACATATCAGTCGAAATTTTGTTAAATAAAGTAACGATAAATGTCAACAGGATTGCATTTAGTAATTCTTGTTTGCAAATCCAATATTTTGTTGCTATACTCTTTTGAGAGTAATTTCAGTTTAACAGCTATTACAGCTGATGCTTTGTTGATTTTTATAATTGTGTTTGATACCTTTGAGAAGGATTTAAAGTAATTGAATCTTGTAAGATTAATCATTAATGGTCAAGATTTATTTTAAGGCAGATCAGTATTGCAGATTTTGATATGAGAGATTATAACACATTGGTGTTTTTCTGCGATGTGAATTTATGAAGAATTTGTAAAAGAGAATTTATGCTATTTGAAAGCAGATCTTAAATTACTGAAGTAATATTTTCCAATTGTTTAAGAAGTTGTCTAGATGTGATCAGAGTAATTACAGTCATTGGAGATTATGTGCGTTGATAATTTGAAGCCATTTATATATTTTTTGTAGATCATGCAACATGGTTAAGTGGAGTTTATGATAGGCATTTTGTGGAATTTGCCATGTGATAGTTGCATCGTTAATAAAGTATTTTGAAGCAGACATGAGGTCGTCGTACCCAGTCTAGCGTATTTGTTGAGATTCATGCTGTATGTGCTGAATATTTATGGAGTTTTTGGAGTAATTCTCATATTCAAATGTGATATTTGAAATATTGAAGAAATGTAATGTCGTTGTGGATAGTTTGATACAACGTGATGTCGTGGAGACAATAATATTTTTTGGCATGATAAATTAAATACGAGATATAACTTGGAAGTAATAAAACTGTAAGACAACGTTCTGTAAACCATATTAAACAATTTGTTAGGAAATTAAACAAATAAATGAAGTTGATAATACAAGATTTTCTGAAAATAATAATTAACGAAATAATAATCTGAGATTTAAGCATATTAACGATCTGACCTAATGAAATAAAAATCAGAATGACTAGATGAAATAATGAAAAACTAAATAACCAGATGATTGAAATTTAAATAATTTGATAAATTAAACTTTGAAATAAATCAATGAATTAAATAAATGGATGAATTAAAGATTGAATAAATTAAACTGATTGAAATAAATTAATAGACGATTGTAATGATGATGAATAACTAAATTAGAAGGTGATAATTAAGTAAAGAAGCTGATGATTAATGAATTTACATGGAATTAAATAAATTTAATTGAGAGGTAATTGGAAGGAATTGCAACGTGAGTTGAGAATTTAAATGATTTAATGGTGATGAATTAATGATTCTGACAAGAACATGTAGAATTTTGAAGTGAGAATTAATGTGAGAAATATTTAATTTTGATGATGACGAGAATGATGACCAACGAGAATTTGAATTATCTGTAATTCACAGATAAGTGATTGATTGTTAATGACGATGTAAATAGTGTAAATTAATTATTCGATGTTTAGGAGCATTTGATTAACATGTTCAACATTCAAATTATACCATGCAAACCATAATTTATGTGATATTTAATATGAGTGATTATTATATGTGTATGTTTAGGCAGATTAATTACTTAATTAAATCCACATTGATGTTAAATTAAAGAGAATTAGGTCTCAGGTTTCACAAATGTCAGTGACGAAAGACATAGTGCTACAGTGATCCTGAGAATCCAAGAGAACTTTATACATTTTTCTTGTTATGTGGATTAAGATAATTTTGCATTAGAAAGGAGATGGTTCGATTTTTGGACAATGACAATTTAACTTTGCATTCGACCATACTCTTAGGTAGGAATTATATTTAAAATGTCTGTCTGACTATCAAAGTAAAATAAATTTGTTTTTATCTTAGTTGTGATCTGATGATGGTGTGATGTTCCTTTTTCTTTCCTTGTCTTGAGTAAGGCTTATCCGGAAAGGAAGTGGTTTGCTAGGAATTCAGTTGATGGCGCCCATTTATATTTGCATTATTTCTATTAAACTTAAGCCCGTAACGACCCTAGAGATATTTTGTCTCGTGATACCCACTGCTTTTTCGATAACTCAGCTGAATTTCCGACACATTCCTTATTTGACTAGAGGTTCATTTAACTCCGCTCTGTCCTGGAACTCCAGGAATGCGATGTTATAGCAGATGGGTCATCGCATCCCCAGGACGAACGGGTACAGAGAGAGAGGGAGAATTGGCTTTATCCAACTAGTGGGGCTTTTCGATTTTGTTAATTCTATGGAATCACATCAGATTTAGATTACTGAGAGATTGATCTCAAGTTCATTTAAGTGTGTTACAAAATTTATTAAACTTAGTCAGACAATGTACTTGTGTGCCCAATCCAGTGTTCATGTTAATCGTATTAGTAATATCATGTTAGTTATAAGACATTTTTTCCTATACCCAAGTGAATGCAGGAATTGAGACATTGTGATGTGTTGTTGTCTAACGTCTCTATATTAAACCTATATTGAAAATATAATTATGTTGCCGGAAGATTTAGCGAAGGTGTTAGGAGAGTTACAGACGGGTATGTCTGGTATTGCAGAAACTATTTCTAAGATGGAAACGGAAGTTAAAGAACAAATTAATAATTCAGAAGCTAGATTAGAAGCTAAATGTAAAGAGAATGTACAAGCATTACAGGCTAATAGCGAAGGCAATCTGAACGACAGTTTAAAGTCATTAGAGGAAAGGCTACAGACTAGTACTGAAGAAAATTTAAAATTATTGCAGTCAACTAGTGAAGATAATTTAAAATCATTAGAGACTAGGTTACAGTCAAATAGCAAAGATGAGTTGATGTTATTAGAGACTAGGTTACAGTCAAACAGTGAAGACAATTTTAAGTCATTAGAAGAAAGGTTACAGTCGAATAGTAAAGATGAGTTGAAGTCATTAGAAACTAGATTAAAGACTAGTACTGAAATTCATTTAAAAGCTAGTGAAGCTAACTTGAAAGATAACTTCAAGTCATTGGAAGAGAAATTACAGTCTCGTAGTGAAGAAACTAACACTGAATTAGAAAATAAGTTAACCAGATTAGAGAATAGTTTAACTTTAAAGAATAATGAGATGCTGAAAACTTTACAATTAGACATAATTGCAGTAAACATGAAAGGAGAGGAAAATGTTCAAATATTAAGGAAAAATATTATTGAATTGGAAAGTAGAGGGGAAGAAAATATTTTTACTTTAAGAACAGACGTTATGACCATACAGAAAGACATTAAGTCAGATGTATCGAAGTTGAGATTCGACATCGATGGTTTAGTGGCAGATGTAGGAAAAATTCAAGATTGGTCTACCGAAGTATCTTTCGAGACTAAGATTAAGGGTCTAGAAACGAATCTAGGTAACGAAATAAAAGATTTAAAGACAGTAATTGGGACCATTAAAGAGGAAGTCTTGGGAGAGGTCAATTCTAATTTAAAGTCGTTAGAAAATCAATTGCAGAAGGATATTAGGAAGATAGACGACGATATAGAGCAAAAGGTTAACGAAAACTTGGCTTTATTTAAAAATAGAGTCGGAGCAATTGTGGAAGAACGGTATAGTGAGGTCGATGCCGAAGCAAAAGAGAAACGTGAAGGGTTAGATGAAAAATTAATCGCAGGTATGGCAAACTTAGAAGCTAGGTTTACGGAAAGCAAGGAAGCGATGAAAATAGATTCAACTTTATTTAGAACAGATGTTGATCTGTTGAAAGAACATGTCGCGTTAGTAAAGAACACGTGCGAAGAAAAAATCGACAAGTTAAGGAACGATCTAGACGAGAGTGACAAGACGCAGGATGTTACATCGTTAGATGAGTTGAAGACTCAGGTCAAGAGATTAGCGGAAGACAGGATGACTAAACTAGAATCCATAGTTAACAGTTTCACCAGTCAGAATGTAACATCAGGGGAAACATTGATAAATCAAACAGCGATAGACCGCAGTATGACGAATCAAGAACCGAGCATGGTAGAAGACCGTCAAATGCAACCGAATGTGACATTCGAAAGGGCTAGTTCAACCCCTCAGGATAATCCAAGTTCGAATAGGAGTACGTTGGGTCCAAGCGAACGATACTCAGGTCCAGTCACTATTATAAGGAATCTGGATGACAAACCGAGAAAGGTTTCGGGAAATACAGGAGTTACACCAGTAGAATTTCTGCGAGATATTCGAGACTACATGGCGGAACACAGGGTAGCCAAAGAAAGAGAGCTAAGGATAGTAGAACGCGCCTTAGATGGATCTGCACTTACGTGGTTTAGTGCGTTCAGAAGCAATTTTGCGAACATGGAGCAATTTGCCATGGCTTTCTTGAGGAGATTCTGGAGTGCCGAGGATCAACTTAACGTAAGAGCGGAGATGTACTCCAAACGCTATTCTACGTCACATCCGACGCATTACGCCAACTATTTCACGTCACAGCTGGCTAAATTACAGTTCCTTATTCCTCCATTGCCAGAAGAAGAGCTTTTGCAAGCTATAGCGCGACAGTTACCGATAGAGGTACAGCGATCACTGATAGCATCGGGAGCCAATACGCTGGAACATTATGACGATATTTTGCGGCGATTGGATTATACAAGCGCACAGGTCACGCCTAGAAGTAATAGAAACGACAACAGAAACACGCAAGAAGTAAATGCGGTAGTCGTGGACAATGCAGCTCAAACGGACAGAAGGGATTCCTGGGAAAACCGACGGAACGAAGGGAATCGAGGAAACATCCGTAACGCAAGAGGAAATGATCGATATAGAGGACCATATGAAAGGCCATACGATCAAGAAGCGACAGATAGCCGGTATAGGAATTATAACCAGAATTCCAGATATCAGGACAGGAATCGGTATAATAACAGATATCGGGGAAGGAATAACTGGAACCAAGGTCAACAATATAATGGAAACGACCGACAGGATGGCCGAAGAAACGATCCTAACGACAGACGGGACAATCGTGGACATGAGAGGTCGAGACAAGAGGATAGACAGCCTAGTGCACCACTCGAGGAGACAGTGAGAGATGTCAATCGAGCCAGCACGAGTGGCGAAGGAAAAAAAACGTCAAATTAACTCCAGAGAAAAATGAAAATCATTGGGAATCAATCGTCATCGTGGAAACATATCAGGTCAAGGACGAGGATTTAATCGAGGAAGAAGACATAGTACACCGGGAAAATAGACATGAATTGCCAGTTATTAGTGTGGAAGTCATGGGAAAAAAATAAAGACACTTGTAGACACAGGGGCTATGGTGAGCTTGATATCCATAGGTTGCCCGGATGAATTGAAATTATTAGGAGGAATTACAATGTTGCCAACTGTTGTTAGCAAAATTCAAGGGGTGATCCCAGACAGGAGTATGAAATGTAAAAGTCAGGTACTTTTAGATGTTGGGATTGGAACCAGAAGTTTTGAACAGATGTTCCTAGTAGTGGGTCAACTACATTTTGACATGATCCTAGGAGTGGATTTCCTAAGTGAGACTGGCCTGATCATAGATATGCAGAGTAGGCGCATGTACTTTCAAGAAGGGGTCATGGAAAATCAAGAATCAGAGATGACATTCTTTAGAGAGGATATATTGGATGAAATTGTATGCAGCGTTGAAAGGTCTATAGAAGATAAAATGGGTATGACAAGTAAAATAAATCCAGAAATTAAGGGGCAGTTTGATCAAGTAATTTCAGAATATGAGGATATATTCAATGACAAACCAGGTCTCATAGAAAATTTTACATACAGCATCAAGTTGATGGATGACAAACCATACCATAAAAATTTATATCCCATTCCGGATAAATGGAAGGAGGAAGTTAGCATAATGATAAGCGACATGGAGACAGATGGAATAATTAAGAAAATGCCAACTGCTTATTTGAATCCTTTAGCTGTTGTCAAGAAACCTAACGGTAAGCTGAGGATATGTTTAGATGCCAGAGCCCTTAACGAAAGAGTTCTTCCTGAACATGACAGACCACCTGTTATACGTGAATTGTTACGCCGATTCAGAGGAAAGAGTTTCTTCTCGACAATCGATCTGACTAGTTCATATTATCATGTTGAGCTAGCAGAAGACTGCAAACAATACAGAGGGTTCTTGTTTGACCATAAAACATATGTATTCAATAGGTTACCTTTTGGTGTGAAAAATAGTGGTCCGGTGATGATCCGAGCACTAGATGAAAATTTGTCAGATGCAGTTAAGGAGCACGTGATAAGCTATATTGATGACCTGATTATAGCGTCTGAGACAGCGGAAGAACATATCAGGCACCTTCAAATGCTTTTTGAAGATCTTAGGAGAACGAACTTCAAGGTGAACTTCAATAAATGTCAGTTCTTTCATGAAGAAATTGAGTTTCTTGGACATAGAATCGATGGAGATGGTTATAGGCCCAATCCAAAGAAAATCATGGCAATTTCAGAGTTTCCAACACCACGAAAGATTAAAGAGGTACGGCAGTTTTTAGGCATGTGTCAGTTCTTTTCAACACATTGTCCTGAATATACTGAGACGATGGCACCTCTGCAGGATTTATTGAGGAAGGGAAATCGATGGAAATGGGACGATAGATGCAATCAAGCGTTTTTAGCGGCCAAGAAAATGCTGATCCAAAATATCAAACTTGAGTATCCTGATTTTACAAGAAGATTTTTTGTAGAGACAGACGCATCCAAAATTGGTATTAGTGGAATCCTATATCAGTTGGATGATGACAAGAAACATAGATATTTAGCTTTTACCAGTCGTAAGCTTAGGAATTGTGAGAAGAATTACTATGCAACTGAGTTAGAGGCATTAGCAGTGGTTCATGCTCTCAAAACGTGGAAGAAGGTGTTGTTTGGACATGACATAACAGTGATCACAGATCATAAAGCCCTCCAATTTATTATGAAGACAGACTTAGCGAGTGACCGCATCACCAGATGGGCTCTGTTCTTACAGCAATTTAACCCAACTGTTGTACATAGACCGGGGAAGTTAAATCTGTTAGCAGATGTGCTGAGCAGAAACCCTTGTGAGGAAGTATTTGTCAACCATATAAATGTGATTCAAGAGGATAATGGTACTCTAGAAAAGTTGAAGTTGTTAGCGCAAACTCAGAAGATATATGCACCTTTGCGAAGAATTTATCGTTTTTTGACACGCAGGATGGATAACGCTGATCCGGATTTTCAAAGAACTGAGATAGAGGCTAGAAAATATCATATTATGGGAGGTGTTATATGCCAATATATCGACCAGGATCATACTAAACTTAGAGTAGTGATCCCACCCAAGCTTGTCAAACCAGTTATTTGGATGATACACCGAACTGCAGCTCATGTAGGTGTAGACAAGACTTTGGCTCTCGCTCAAGAAACTTTTGTTTGGAGACAAATGGGACAAACGATTCGCGACGTCATAAAGACCTGTGACAGTTGTCAGCGAAGTAAATACTCATCTAAGTTAATGAAAGAAGTTCCCAGATCAATATTACCCAGTAAGCCAAGAGAACTTTTCGCGACGGACATTTTTGGTCCGATTCCTCGTTCGACGAAAGGCAATCAGTTCGTTTTGGTCACGGTTGATGTATTTTCGAAATACGTATCTCTATGCCCTATACAGAAAGCTACATCCAAGTACGTGATAAACAGACTTGAGAAAACAGTTATTCCAAGCATGGGGAAACCTGAAGTTTTGTTGAGTGACCATGGATCACAGTTTACTAGCATGGAATTTTCTACTGCTATGGAACGATTAGGAATCAGGCATGTGTTTAATTCTGTACGGTATCCAGAGGGAAATCCCGCCGAAAGAATTATGCCGGAGATAAGTAAGCTGTGTCGCTTATATGTGTCAAGGCAACACCATAGATGGATGGAGGTGATACCCATCATTAGCCAATGCTTGAATTCCACAGTACATGAGAGCACAGGACAGATTCCGTCCATGCTTCATCATGGATTGAAACCGGATAGACCATGGGACAGAGTCGTGAGGGCACCAGTAGATCCTCAACCCACACAAGAGAGAAGAGTCGAGATGGCAGGAGAGAGGCTCAGAAGACAGGCGGAGAAGAGAGCCAGGAGACAGGCAGGAAGGAGGTTCCACGAGCCATTTCAAGAAAATGATGAGGTGCTGATTAGGAAGCCAGTCACTTCGAACCTTCAGCTGAAGATCTACCATAAATTCGCTCCATTGTACGCTGGACCGTTCCGTATTGAACAGACATACCAGAATAATAGCTATAAGATTGTTAAAATGGATACTGATGAAGTTGTAGGAAATTTTAATGCAGCTAGCATCAGGAAATACCATCATGCTGAGTAAGGGAATTGTAGAGCTATCGTGTACATGTATTATATATTGAATGCCTGAGAGTGTATTTTTTTTCTCAATCCTGATAAAAGAAGGAGATGTACGGGAGAGATGTACCCGATACCTAGTTTAGGCTATCGGCTACGCCAGCAGACATTAAGCTGTAGTTGAGGTTTTAGGAAAGCAATAGGAAAAGATAGCGCACCGATCGCGTCAAGAAGAATGCCAAGATGACGTAGGAGGTCAAGAATCAAGGAGGCATTGAAATCTATGAGAAGATAGAATTATGGACAGAGATGTGAAGCTTTATTGAAACATTTATGGTATAGTAATTTAAACAACTTAGAAGAGGATATATAACATGCATTATATGTGGAAATGATTTTATGGAGATAAGTTATTTTATAACAGAACAGCCGAGAGGATTCGGGTTCGAGACTATGTTCATGACGTGGGAGCACTGTGGTGGGGGAACAAGCCACGTGCCGCGCGGAGCACATAAGCCGAAACACAGCGCTAGCAAGGTCAGTTGAGCCCAAGGAGACGGGCAGTTCAGAGCAGCTCTATAGCACAGCGAGACGGACATTGAAGGTCACGCAACGTACGGAAACCGTCACGGCATAAGTGTAGGCGACATTTCTCGCATCGCCGAGCAGCCAAGGCCGAGCGGGTCGTTGATCCAGGCGGGCTGGCCGAGGAGACAATTGTAGACATCCGGGGTATTTCAAAACCACACTGCTCGTATTTGAAGACTTTATTTCAAGCTTCATTTCGACGCTGTTCAAACACAGGCTTTTACGAATAACCTTATAACCATGCTGTTATATAACACATTCAAAGCGACTTTTACTATTCCAAGTAAACTGAATGTTTAGCATAGGCTCTGATGAACATTATATCGTGCATTTATAAGATTTATATCTTATACAATTTTCATGAGTTACCTATTACGAACAGATACAGGGTGTTTCGTAATCTTGAACACTCTCAAGTAAAATTTTATTTTACTCAAGTGGGACTTTGCAGTAAGTTGAGATTGGACTTGCAATACTCAAACTCAACATTTAAAGGAACAGTGGCGTATATTAGAAGAGGAGTAAGGGGGTCCACTGTTTTCATGAACTTTTCGAGAAGGAGTTGGACAATATCTGCTATGGGTAATCCGAGGTTCAACATGACCGAGTAAACGTGAGTAGAGACAAGATGGCACCACAGAGCGATGGATTCGATTCCTGACGAGAGGAGTCCAACAGCTGATTCGCTTGGGATTTCGAAGGAAATCGTCATTTCATGGATGAAATGATATTCACGCCGATCTTACGAGAAATTCTTATGTAGGGAAAATCGACGATCTTGGAAATTATATTACAACTGATAATGAAAGGTATTGTAAGAGTTCTAACTACCTGATACGATTATTTTCATGAATACTGGGCACACATGTATATTTTTTCTAATAGGAGTGATTTGATTATTAAGACATGGTTTGAATTTATATACTTCGAATTTGCTAGAATATGGAGTGACCATATGATATGGCAGGCATCATTATACGAAATTCCCACCGTTGTTTGGCTTTATTAAGCAAATGTTTGGTCTTTTAGACATTTTTCCAGCTAGGATATTTTTCATGAATAGTTTTTTTTGTGTAACGAGTATTTCGAACTCGTGATCTGCAATTGATTATCAGAATTACTTCGTCAGTTCATTGCATACTAGCGAGTGTGTATTATTCATCAGTAGGGATTTTTTTCCATTGGATTGTTTGGAGATATTAAGAAGTTATTCACTTTAGTGAATGAACATCGCTTTTATATGACAACTAGAAACTTGTTGATTCCTTTCTGGTACATTCATTCATACAGCCTACGAGATGGGGTCCTTCGTATTTATACGATTGTATGGTGGTACTCACCTTACCCATCGTTTAGGGAACTATCATCCAAGCCGACGGGGCGAGGTCTTTCGTATTTATACGACTGTACGGTGGTTACACATCTTACTCGCCATTGAGGGACTCATTTTTATCATCCGAATGTACACGAGATGTAATGAATCAAACAAGGAACTACTAGTCACATATCAGTCGAAATTTTGTTAAATAAAGTAACGATAAATGTCAACAGGATTGCATTTAGTAATTCTTGTTTGCCAATCCAATATTTTGTTGCTATACTCTTTTGAGAGTAATTTCAGTTTAACAGCTATTACAGCTGATGCTTTGATGATTTTTATAATTGTGTTTGATACCTTTGAGAAGGATTTAAAGTAATTGAATCTTGTAAGATTAATCATTAATGGTCAAGATTTATTTTAAGGCAGATCAGTATTGCAGATTTTGATATGAGAGATTATAACACATTGGTGTTTTTCTGCGATGTGAATTTATGAAGAATTTGTAAAAGAGAATTTATGCTATTTGAAAGCAGATCTTAAATTACTGAAGTAATATTTTTCCAATTGTTTAAGAAGTAGTCTAGATGTGATCAGAGTAATTACAGTCATTGGAGATTATGTGCGTTGATAATTTGAAGCCATTTATATATTTTTTGTAGATCATGCAACATGGTTAAGTGGAGTTTATGATAGGCATTTTGTGGAATTTGCCATGTGATAGTTGCATCGTTAATAAAGTATTTTGAAGCAGACATGAGGTCGTCGTACCCAGTCTAGCGTATTTGTTGAGATTCATGCTGTATGTGCTGAATATTTATGGAGTTTTTGGAGTAATTCTTATATTCAAATGTGATATTTGAAATATTGAAGAAATGTAATGTCGTTGTGGATAGTTTGATCCAACGTGATGTCGTGGAGACAATAATATTTTTTGGCATGATAAATTAAATACGAGATATAACTTGGAAGTAATAAAACTGTAAGACAACGTTCTGTAAACCATATTAAACAATTTGTTAGGAAATTAAACAAATAAATGAAGTTGATAATACAAGATTTTCTGAAAATAATAATTAACGAAATAATAATCTGAGATTTAAGCATATTAACGATCTGACCTAATGAAATAAAAATCAGAATGACTAGATGAAATAATGAAAAACTAAATAACCAGATGATTGAAATTTAAATAATTTGATCAATTAAACTTTGAAATAAATCAATGAATTAAATAAATGGATGAATTAAAGATTGAATAAATTAAACTGATTGAAATAAATTAATAGACGATTGTAATGATGATGAATAACTAAATTAGAAGGTGATAATTAAGTAAAGAAGCTGATGATTAATGAATTTACATGGAATTAAATAAATTTAATTGAGAGATAATTGGAAGGAATTGCAACGTGAGTTGAGAATTTAAATGATTTAATGGTGATGAATTAATGATTCTGACAAGAACATGTAGAATTTTGAAGTGAGAATTAATGTGAGAAATATTTAATTTTGATGATGACGAGAATGATGACCAACGAGAATTTGAATTATCTGTAATTCACAGATAAGTGATTGATTGTTAATGACGATGTAAATAGTGTAAATTAATTATTCGATGTTTAGGAGCATTTGATTAACATGTTCAACATTCAAATTATACCATGCAAACCATAATTTATGTGATATTTAATATGAGTGATTATTATATGTGTATGTTTAGGCAGATTAATTACTTAATTAAATCCACATTGATGTTAAATTAAAGAGAATTAGGTCTCAGGTTTCACAAATGTCAGTGACGAAAGACATAGTGCTACAGTGATCCTGAGAATCCAAGAGAACTTTATACATTTTTCTTGTTATGTGGATTAAGATAATTTTGCATTAGAAAGGAGATGGTTCGATTTTTGGACAATGACAATTTAACTTTGCATTCGACCATACTCTTAGGTAGGAATTATATTTTAAAATGTCTGTCTGACTATCAAAGTAAAATAAATTTGTTTTTATCTTAGTTGTGATCTGATGATGGTGTGATGTTCCTTTTTCTTTCCTTGTCTTGAGTAAGGCTTATCCGGAAAGGAAGTGGTTTGCTAGGAATTCAGTTGATGGCGCCCATTTATATTTGCATTATTTCTATTAAACTTAAGCCCGTAACGACCCTAGAGATATTTTGTCTCGTGATACCCACTGCTTTTTCGATAACTCAGCTGAATTTCCGACACATTCCTTATTTGACTAGAGGTTCATTTAACTCCGCTCTGTCCTGGAACTCCAGGAATGCGATGTTATAGCAGATGGGTCATCGCATCCCCAGGACGAACGGGTACAGTACCAAATTTCGTTCAATTCGCATTCACCGTGTTCGAATTGATAGGGGGGGGACAGACATTCAGAGTACACACACTCACACACACACAGACACACACAGACTCACACACACACATACACACACACAGACAGACACACTTTTTTCGCCCTGTGTTGATCTCATAAGTCTACTTTCATTTTTTGCAAAAATCGAAATTAGGCTAAAAATGTAAAATGAAAAAATCAAAAATCTAAAATGTTAAAATGTAAAATGTTAAAATGTAAAATCTAAAATCTTTAAATGAGGTTTCTGTGGGTTAGGTTAGGTTAGGTTATAACTAAGTTTATTTTTTGTGCTCTTTTATTTGCTCTTACTTTTTTTTTGCTCTGACTTGGAAGTTAGGTTAGGTTAGGTTAGGTTAGGTGAAGTTAGGTTAGGTTAGGTTAGGTTAGGTGAAGTTAGGTTAGGTTAGGTTAGGTGAAGTTAGGTTAGGTTAGTTTGGGTTACGTGAAGTTAGGTTAGGTTAGGTTATAACTAAGTTTATTACTCGTGCTCTCACATTTGCTCTCACTGTTTTGCTCTCACTTTTTTTTTTTTTGCTCTCACGTATAGCTACCACTTTTTGCTCTCATATTTGCTCACTTTGGAGTTAGGTTAGGTTAGGTTAGGTTAGGTTAGGTTAGTTTAGGTTAGGTTAGGTTAGGTGAAGTTGGGTTAGGCAGAATGGCTGCGGTATGAATCAAAAGCCAGCTCCTGTCAGTTTTGCCTCACAAGGCTAAGTGTACCCCGTTCCACTCTTGAGACCAGAAATTAAATTTCTTGGCAGAGCCAGGAATCGAACCCAGGCCTTTGCCGTAACATCCAAGAGGTGTACAATATAAGGCTGTTCTTGATTGTACACGATCAATCAATAATTACCTAATAATAATAATAATAATAATAATAATAATAATAATAATAATAATAATAATAATAAATATTCCATTTAGCAACTTCACGGCGGACCTCTCCCTGTGACGTCATTAAGTGTCTCAGGGCGTGGCGGCCATTTTGCCCATTAGCCCCTGCCCCAGCTATGACTGACCCCTCCATAAGAATAACATAGGGCGATTGCGCGCGGCGGCCATCTTGCCCATTAGCCCCTGCCCCAGAACCGCCCTTTATATCCTACTCATAAAGTTATATTAGCAACTTGTTTATGCACTCTCTTGGTTGCCTTTTTCGCAAGCAAGACTGTGATTTTCTTGTTAATTTAATTAATTACTCTTCGGCATTTCTTCTTGCTACGGTTAAACAATTTTTGCAACATATCCTATTAATAATTAAAGTTTGAAGACTTGTATTTGTTTTCCAATCTTGTATTCTTTAGCCTTGATTCACCCTAACTTTTTACGCTTCTCTCAGCAATTTGTCGCTATTTTAATACTAGTATTTTATTATTGTTACTTTTAGAAAAAACTTTTATTTGTATTCTTTCCCCTGTTGGCTAAGCTTTCCCACTTTCTTTCTTTCTTTCTTTCTTTCTTTCTTTCTTTCTTTCCTAAGCCTTTCTCCTTTTCTTACATCATCTTCCCTCTGGTAGTGTTTAAGCCTGGGCTTGACACTCCACGTGTGTTTGTGTGTGTGTGTGTATGAGCATGCGTCCGTGTGTGCGTCCCCCCATAATAACTTCTAAACGGCTGGAGAGATTTCAATAAACTCGGTAAGGTCATAGTACTATTTTGATCGACCCAGACCGAGCCCTTCAAATTTTATTTTGTCTCACCAATCCAACATGGCGGATGTGCGAAATATTTCACCGGCATTCCATTTCTCAGAAACTATTCTCATATCACCCTGATATTTTTACGGTGATAAAGGGCACTACTAGACGTTTACCTATGTGACTTTCAAAACCTGTTAAGTTGAAACATTTAAATAAACTTTTCTCGCAATTTAACCATCCGAACGCAGTGAAACTTGGTACAGCAAATGTCTATACAAATTCCAATGCACTGGCAACTAATCTAGTTCAACTGTTTACATAGCCTCATGTTGGCGGCTGCGCGAAATTTTCAAATGAAGTTTTTATTTCTTGTTTTCAAATCATGCGATCAAAATCAACGTTTGAATAATGAACGTACACAATAATCCTTATCTAATAGTACATGACTCGATGGCCTACATATATTAAAATCCAACATGATGACCAACCGAAATATTTAGACGGTTCTCAGTATCTATTAATCTATCTAGCAATCAACCTGGTGAATACAAATTCATTATGGTGGCGACGCGAAATGTAAATATTCAAATGGGCGTTTCTCGCGATTAACCATCCGAGCGCAGTGAAAGTTGGTTCGGTATATGCTTACATAAATTTTAATCCACTGGCATGTAATTCATTCAAATTATTTTCATAACCACAATATGACGGCTGAGAGAAATTTTAAGATCTCGTTTTTATTTCTTGTGTCCTAACCATGTGATGGAATTTTGAATAAGACACCTACACAATAATCTTCATGTACTAGTACATAACTTTAAGCCCTACATATATAAAAATCCATCATGGTGACCATCCGAAATATTTAGATGGTTCTCAATATCTACGAATCTATTACAGCAATCAAACTAAAATTTGTATGTTGATAGAGGCTATTAATTTAAGTAGGGTATATGAAAATAGGCTATTTAGTTCTTCACGGAACTACTAGCTTTAGTTGAGATACTAATAGTGGTGGTTGATCGTCACTGACCTTTCCCTAATAAGACCCAAGTTAGCGGTCGCCTGGGCGCTCGACCTATCACCATCCCCAGTTGTATCTGCTGTCAAAGTACAACCAGCTCCAAGAAACTGTCCTTGTGACGGTGGATGAATGATCGCACGCAGAGTTAGTGGGTGAAGCCGAGTTGGGAAGATAGGCGATTTGAAAAGACAAAGTGTACACAAGTGTTATAGTTTATCCGGCAAACCTAATTTAAGCGTAAGTGAACAGCATAAGATTATGTACGAACGAAAAATGTAATCCAGTCTCACGCCCTCTTCCATTTTAGCCTATTTTCATCATATGAAATAAAGACTTATGGTTATTCGATCACCATTCGTCCGTGTGTGAGTGTGTGTGTGCGTATGCGTGTGTCCCTCTAATAAAATCTAAACGGCTGGAGCGTTTTCAATGAAACTATGTAAGGTCATACTACTATCATATCTGGTCTCGACCGTATCTCAAATTTTAATACGTTTCACCAATCCAACATGGCGGCCACGCGAAATATTTGACCTCTATTCTATATCTCCGAAATTGTTACTGATATCTCCCTGAAATTTTGTATGGTAATAGGGCTACACACTAGTTGCGGATAAATCTACTGCAGGCACGGTTACTCATTAACATACCAGTTGCGTACACCACCTTGGTGGGTCACAACTTACAGTGGTGTGGGCCTTGAACAAGAATGCATAGTGAGATAGGTAAACAGTTACGTGTAATATACTGGTGTAATTTTCGATTCCATATAACTCATAATGGTGAAATTCCACAGTGGTCATGCTGTTAGAAGACGTGCAAAGCATTTCTGGAGATTGATGTACAACCGGTAAGACTCGTGAACAAAACATTTCTCACAACCATGAACCTAACAATACCCACTGTATGCTAAGGACGAAGGTAAGCAACTCTTTGAAACGTAAGGAACTTGAACAATTATGCGAACGCACTGGACATGGGGGATTTTCTGCAAAATAAAATGTTCCAATTTCGACAGGGCGAAATAAATAGCCTATAATAATCTGCGACAAGCAGATGTATCAAAACTTAGGACATTCGAGATGTGGTGCTGGCGACGACTACTTAAGATACCTTGGACTGATAAAGTCACGAATGACAATGTTCTCAAAAGAGCAAAGGAGACACGTACCATGGTTGAATCCTTAAATAGAAGAAGGAATAGTTTTGTTGGCCATTTGATTCGTCATTCTGACTGGTGCACTACACTCTTCGAAGGGAAGCTAGAAGGAAAGAGGAGTCGAGGAAGACCAAGAACTCAATTCATAGACAGCATTACAGCACACTTATTGCCATTTGAAACTCCAGGCCAGAGAAAGAAGACGTGTTGGAAGACGTGCATGTTACCCACCAACCTAGCGGTTGGGGAGAAGAAAAAGATAATACATTAAAGCTGTGGCATAACATTCCTGCCTTAAATTTTACAATGTTAAATTTTAATTTAATGTGACACATATATTTAACTACACTTATCGAAACATACTGCATTTGGTAGCCAGTCTTCCAGCTTCCAGCCCTGACACCGGATTTCGATTTCTTGACAAAGCCGGGAATTGAACCCGAATCTCTGGGGCGACATCTAAGAACGCTAGCCACTTTGTCACAAGACGGACTTACTGTTTTCAATTCCAACTTAAGCAGGATAAACTCGAATACTATCGATCATAGGATGTATGTGCATAGATATATTTATTTTGTGTTGTGGGTTGTACTATTGATAACCCGACAATTGCCACATGTTTAATAACACTCCCCTGTATATTCAGTCGCTGTTTCAATTAGGGGTGTGAATGGCATTTTTCTTCGGAGGGGAAGTAAAGTCGGCAGCCCCATGTCATAGATTTATGACATGTAAAAGAACCTACCACTGGAATTGGTGGTGTGTAGCAACATTTGTAGGTTATATTTGACTGGTTAGGAAACGCTCTATCAGTTCCAACGTTCACCGCTAGTGTTCGTGACAGCAGCATCTGGTAGCTAAAGTTGGAACTACTTGGAATTGAACTTGTTGGGAGCCTTCGGGCGTTTAATCAAAAAATGCCAAGCTTATGACCATTGGCTGCAATTCATATATAATTTATCTGATGACCTGTGTTATTGTAGAGACTATAGTAGTATTTATCAGGGTCTAGGACTGAACATTTGCACATTAATTACTCTCAGGTTGGAGGCACTCACTTTCAGTCCTCTGATCACATATGAGTTAGCATGCACAGCTATGAAGGTAGCTGTAACATTATGTCCTTCATCAGGATCAATCTTCAATAAATACAGGCTTACGTCACACACAGTGTAATATATTCATATGTCGAGGACATCAGTTGTGTTCGATGGGCATGTACATTTTAACGTTAAGAATTTCCGTGACATGTATGTACGATTGAAGTGTTGACTTCCATAGCAATTTTTGTGTACTCGTTATTGCTTCGAGCTAGAATAGTTCATTACCGTATTAGACGAAGAGAATGTAGCCTGAAATCAAGTAACAATCCTTGTACAATGTTACGAACCCACCCTCAGTTTATTGACCCTTATCGGCTGAATTTGTTGCGGTTGATTCATTTCGGGGCCTGAACATCACCATCTAGGTATGTATAGAATGTAACTGACTAGACAACAAGAAGTTCCGTGACGAACTAAAGAGCCTACTTTTCTTAAATTTAAGATTCATGCCAATTATTAATCTACAGTATATGAGCCTATCTAGAATATTAGGGTAAATAAATATAGACAGCATCTATTAACAGTTGTCAGCCCTGATTGCTCTTAAGAATACTTATAGTCATATCTGCTATGTTACACATAGCACATACGAAATTTGGATGAAATCCAACTGATAGTATAGAAGTTACATGTATTTAAAAAATGGTCCTATCAGCAGGATTAGAATCATGTTGGTAGAACTGACGTATATAAGTTACTCCAAATTAATCTAAAATGTCAGATACTATACGTGTGAATAGTTTAAAGCTGTCGGCTTGCATACTTTCTGATATATTGGTATTTGGATTTAAAAAATGAGAGAGAGAGAAATTATCAGCAGTTGGCAGCCCTGTTGTCTCTAGAATACGCTCAGTCATATCTGTTTATGTACACATATTTCAAACACAATTTGGATGAGATCCAATTGTTAGTGTCGAAGTTATATGCATTTAAACATTGGACTTATCAGAAGTCTTAATATTAATTTGGCAACACTGCCATGTATGTCCTCCTGGAAATTAAACTGAAATAGTATTATCTACATGTGTGCCAATTTTTGAATAGCTCCCTTGCATACCTTCCAACATATCCAACATGGAGCTCAAATTTCTAGTGCGTTTTTTCAGCAGTTGGTAGCACTGACATCATTTTCAAATATAGGCTTGAGATATTCCGGTACGGTATACATCTTTACTCATACTAAATTTGGTTTCGATTGCTGCAGCCGTTTATGAGTTGATAGGGGGGACACACACACAACCAGAAGGACAGATAGACACACATTTTCCCGGATAGATCTCATAAGTCTACATTTTCCTCATTTTTGCAAAATGTGAAAAGTAGGCTAAAAATCATAAATAACTTAAATAATCTAAGCTGAAAGATAGTACAGTAGCAGGGAATAGATTTGCAACAGTAAAAATCCAACGATTATCCAGATGTAATAACAACTGCCTGTATTAAGAACTTCTATTGTCAACTTAATGTTTAGGTTAAATTTTCCTTATTTCTTTCTTCATTATTTTATTGTATTTAACCGCCCTCCGAATGAATAGAGCTGCATAAAAAGGTTTTGTAGCCTCAGTGGCCTGTATGAGAGAAACAATAACTTCAAAATTCAAATTCAAATGTATTCATATTCGTTTGTACTCGTATTGTTGTTGTTTGAGTCTTCAGTCTTTTGACTGGTTTGATGCAGCTCTCCATGCCTCCCTGTCCTGAGCTAATCGTGTCATCTCTACATAGCTACCACACCCTACATCCGAGGCAATCTGTTTAACATATTCTAACCTTGGTCTACCCCTACAGTTCTTGTCCTCGACCCTTCCTTCCATAACTAAGCTTGCTATTCCTGGGTGTCTTAGTATGTGTCCTACCAACCTATCTCTTCTCTTCATTAGCAGTCGCCAGAAACATCTCTCCTCTCCCACTCGGCTTAATACCTCTTTGTTTGTAACCCTATCTACCCATCTGATCTTCATCATTCTCCTGTAACACCACATTTCAAATGCTTCAATTCTCCTCTTTTCTGCTACACCAATAGTCCAAGTTTCACTTCCATAGAGCGCCACGCTCCAGACAAAGGCTTTCAAAAATGACTTCCTAATACCTAAATCTATATTCGATGTCAGCAGATTCCTTTTTTGTAGAAATGCTTTCTTTGCCTGAGCCAACCTACTTTTTATATCCTCTTTGCTTTGTCCATCACTGGTTATTCTGCTTCCTAAGTAACAGAAGTCTCCTACTTCCTTCAGCTTTTCACCTGCCAATTTGATCTCCATAGAGGTTTCTGATTTATTTCGGCTGCATTCCAGTATTTTTGTTTTACATTTATTAATTTTCATCATGAATTCTTTCCGTAAGACGGAGTCCATACCATTCAAAAACTCATTCAAATCCTCAGGCTTGTCGGCCAAGATGACGATGTCATCAGCAAATCTCAGAGTTGAAATTATTTCTCCTTGAATCTTCACTCCCACTTTACATTTTTCTCTAATTTCCTTTATTGCTTGTTCAATGTAAAGATTGAAAAGTATAGGTGATAAGTTGCAGCCTTGCCTTACACCTTTCTGAATACCAGCTTCTCTCTCATGTCCTTCAGCTCGAATGACTGCTGTCTGGTTTCTGTATAGATTGTATATCACCCTCCTATACCTGTACTTTATTCCAATCGATTTCAAAATGTCAAACAATTTAGTCCAATCAACGTTATCAAAAGCCTTTTCTAAGTCTACAAAAGCCATGAACGTTCTCTTATCTTTCCTTATTCTACCTTCCAAAATCAGCCTAAGAGTACAGCTTCCCTTGTTCCTACATTTCTCCTGAAACCAAACTGGTCTTCACCCAACTCCGTTTCTATCTGGCTTTCAATCCTCTTGTAAATTATTCTAGACAGGATTTTTGAAGCATGAGTAATCAAGCTGATTGTACGGTAATCTTCACATCTGTCAGCTCCCACTTTCTTTGGTATAGGGATGTTTACATTCTTCTTGAAATCAGGGGGTACCTCACCTGTCTCATAAATCCTACACACCAAGTGAAATAACCTGATCAGAACTTCATCTCCTTTGCAGCATAGCAACTCAATCGGTATATCATCTATGCCTGGTGCTTTGTTCCTGCTTAAGTCTTCCAAAGCTCTATCAAATTCTGATCTCAATATTAAATCTCCTTTCGCATCCTCATCAATTTCCTCCTCCCTTTCCATTACATGATTCTCAATCTCCTTTCCCTTATACAAACTCTCTATGTAAGCTTTCCATCTCTCAACCTTTTCTTCCCTATCTGTTAGAGGCTTTCCATTTGTGTCCTTAATATTACAGCACTTAGTCTTCTTTTCCCCAAATGTATTCTTAATCCTTCGATAAGCTGTGTCTACTTTTCCTAATTTCAGACAATTTTCTATACCTGCACATTTCTCTTTCAACCATTCTTCTTTCGCTTCCTTCCACTTCTTGTTAACCTCATTTCTCAGACGTCTGTATTCTGCTTTCCCCTTTTCATCTGTTACATTCTTGTGTTTCCGCCTTTCATCCATCAATTCTAGTATATCCTGAGTGATCCACGGTTTTCTACCTATTCTTTCTTTCCTACCAATGTTTTCTTCTGCGGATTTTGTTATTTCATTCTTCAAAAGTGCCCATTCGTCTGCAATTGAAGTTTGTTTAGGGTTTTTCATTAGTCCTTCCTTTATACTCTTCTTGAATCTTTCGTTTACATCCTTCTCTTTCAGTCTGTCTATTGCCCACCTTTTAGGCTTTTGACTTTTCTTCAGTTTCTTCAACTTTAATCTGCATTTCATAACAACCAGATTGTGGTCAGGGTTTATGTCAGCACCAGGATATGTTTTACAATCCAAAATCTGGTTTCGAAACCTCTGCTTGACCATAATGAAGTCGATTTGGTAACGCCCTGTATCTCCTGGTCTCATCCATGTGTATATTCTTCTATTGTGGTATTACGGTGGTAATAATAATAATAATAGTAATAATAATATCGCATGGCCTCGGATACCGGGTGAAAGCTTTGATCTTTGACGCCCAGAGGGCAGCTTGCATGTCGAATTATGTCGTTCCTCGAAACGCTATGAAAGTAAAGGAGGTTAGATATCTAAGCTCCTTGACACTATAGCGCTTTCTAGTAGAGAAATGAGAAACTTTGTGTTGGCGGAAAATACCGAGATTAATTTTGCCATTAAAAACACGGCCTACTGAATTAAAATGGGTTCTTTAACATGCCAACATCGTATGACATGCGTATTGTGATTTTTGCCTCCTTTCAAACATCACTTACCACGGCCAGGAGCGAACCTGCAAGCTTGGCGTTCGTAATCCGACACGATAACCACTCACCTACCGTGACACGCATTACTGTGGTGAATTTCCCTGAAGGAAAGTAAGTGAGTGGAGTATGTGCGTTGAGAAGGTCAACTGCGGGGTGAAAGGAAAGACCTACAAATCTGTGGTGAGGCCTGCGATGCTCCATAGTGCCGAAACTTGGACTATTACAAAGAGCACAAGAGAGAGAATGATGAGGTGGCATAAATGAGAATGTTAAGGAGGATGAGTGGAGTGACAAGAAAGGATAGATTAAGGAATCAGAGAAGCAGTGAGTGGGAATCATAGGACAGAAGGTTCAAGAGAGTAGGCTCCGATGGTATGGGCATACCCTGAGAAGAGAGGAAGATTACGTGTGGAAAAGAGTTAGAATTATGGAAATTGAGTTTTGTTGTTGTTGTTGTTGTCGTCGTGTGACCTCCTGAGCGGCCGTATGCAGGTCTTTCTAGTCGAGGCCCGTGGGTGACCTGCGCATCGAGATGAGAGATGAAATGGATGAAGATGAAGGAAACTGGGCAAGGATGTGGAAGGAAGCGGCCGTGGCCTGTCAGAAGGTACCGTCCCAGTATTAGCCTGGTGTTGAAATTGTGAAACAACGGAAAACCATTTCAAGGTCGGCTGAGGGTGGGGCTCGAACCCACGCGTCTACCAAGTCAGCAGAGTGCTTGGCCCCATGACCTAACGTTGCGCTTTAGCCAGCGAAGCCACTGCTGTCGGTGTCAAGGAGGAGAGGAGGACCAAAAATGAGGTGGAAAGACAATGTTGCAGGGGACCTCAGAAGAAAATGATGGAAGAGGGAGGAATAATCCAGCAAAGTAACGCTGACCAAAAGCTAAAGGTGAAGAAAAGAAGAAGAAGAAGAAGAAGACTACTTTGGTAAATTTGTAAATGAGGCCAGAACTACTGGGAATGAGGCGGCCCGTGCCTTAAGTTTTAAGTTAGGTTCTGGCGATTAAGAATTGTTGTTGATTCTTTTAGGGTATTTGCTACATCATGGTCATATATCCCCGTGTACTTGTAGGCCTATGTGAGTACGATTTGTCTGATAAGCTGTGTCACTGGGATGTCGGTACTAGTATGTGTATATGAAATTGAGGTAGGATTTGGGTAGGAAGCGGCCACGGCCTTAAGTTAGTTACTATCACAGCATTGGCTTGGAGTAGAAGTGGGGAAACTACGGAAAACCACTTCCATGATGGCTGAGGTAAGAATCGAACCATCCCCTTCTCATTTTTTCCTCACGAGGCTGAGTGTACCCTGTTCCAGCCCTCAGACCAGAATTAAATTACTTCGTAGAACCGGGAATCGAACCCGGGCTTCCTCGGTGACAGGCAAGAATGCTTGTCACTACACCACGAGCTATTCTACCATTAACACTGACAAGGCGCAGCGCTATGCCAAGGGGCCAAGCTATATGTGAACTGGGTAGATGAGTGGGTTCGAACCTGTCTGTCGGCCATCCTTGAAATGGTTACCCGTGGTTTCCCATTTTCAGCTATAGGCAATTGTCGAGACAGTACCTTCTAATAAGCAACGGCTATTCCCTTGCAAATCCAAATCCAGTTTCAATCATCTTCATTTAACTTACTGTATCTCTCATTAACTCTTCTGATGAAAGGAAGGGCATCCATCCATATATAAATTACAGCGCGACAAGTTCTTCTGAAACCCCGGAAAATATGCGAACTACTGGGCTTCTCCATGCCCCTCTAGTCATCATGTTGCTGGATCTACTGCTATTTGCTGCACGCGAAAGGCGTGACTTACACATGAACCAACTGGTGCTGGGTAGCGCACGTGAGGATGATTTACCAATGGTGTCACTCCCTCCGCCCGCCCACCACGTGCTTTCTCTCCCTCGCTCGGTCCCGCCTGCAGCGCCCTCAATCCGGGCTTCAGTTGAACTTGCCGAGCAATAATTTTATCTCATCCCTAACTGGACAGAAATTGGAATTGGGTAACAGTTCCTTTTAAAAGGGGGGAGAGGAGTTAACCTTCCCAGGTGTCACCAATCAAAGTTACACGATACTTTATCGTCTTGGAAGCCATTTTTCAGTGTAATCAAAATGTAATGGTTTTCAGCAGTCGGTCAAAATGATTGCCCCCAATTGTAATGGGTGATTCCCTAATAAATTAATATTAATACATACATTTATTTAATCTCGTGAACATTTTTTTCAGGATTAGGGTAACACCCATTACAATCGTGTTGACCGACTGAAAACAGTACATTTCGATACACGATACTGTTACTGGGCCAAGCGCACGACATAAGTACATGGATTCACTCGCAGTTGTTATGTACTGGAGAGGTGAGACTACGTCACCAACTGCCGTTTTAGGGGGAGATATCCTCGCTGATCCGCCCCTTAAAACAACAATAACTAACTAACAACAGGCGTTGGAGATTGGAGCATGAGATGTTTTGGGTTCATCCACAAGACTTAAGCCACCAGTGCCAGTGGTCAGATATACTGAACCCTTCAGTATTGCAGTGTTTATATGCACGAATCAAAATCAAGGGGTCGCGCTCAGTTCATAGTGTGATGTTTACGTTCGCCAAACAACATGCTCTACTGAGGCAAGGGTCATAGGATTAAAACTATAATTAAGAAAGAAGTGACAAGACGTAAAATAATAACATAATTTAATGACTATTTGTGCAAAAAAAGAAATGAATATAAACAACAATAATAACATTCCTCCCTGAATCTTCCCATGACAAAAATATCTATCAATGTTGAGGAGTCAGACGGATCTCCCCCTCATAAAAATGTGGATCCAAGTTCCACTAACTTGCATTGGGATTTTATGTACGCGTAATGACTAACTACGAGGGATGAGTACTTGGATGACTGTTCGTTTACATCGGGTAACAGCCACGATGCTTACGAACAATCATCTCGTAAATCAACGTTTACGGATATGGGACACAACACTAATAAAAACCCTTAGAAATTAATGCTGACACACAATCTAAAATCTAATATTTACAGGAATCTCCCTCGAGACCCTCCTTCAGAGCGATGACGCATCTGACAAATGAGCTGCCAACACGGCCCATTGCGCAATATCCAAACAAGGAAACGACCGCACGTGACTACACGGGTCACTAATATGAAACATAAACATGGAATTAAACCAACAACAACAAAA
Source organism: Meconema thalassinum (assembly GCA_946902985.2). Taxonomy (NCBI): domain Eukaryota; kingdom Metazoa; phylum Arthropoda; class Insecta; order Orthoptera; family Tettigoniidae; genus Meconema; species Meconema thalassinum. The sequence continues at coordinate 529,227,433 of OX336390.1, read as the reverse complement.
GCCTCAACGGCTGAGACTACCTTATATGAACAAACATGCACGTTAAGCTAACGCTTCGGAGATTATAGTGATTCGTAGGCAACTCCCATTTATTTAAACAATTTTTATCATTGATCAGTTCTTATTCAGTATTTCAAGTAACTTTACGGAGCCAACAAGCACTCCATTAATGACCTTGATGCAATCCTTTCAGCCCGCCTTGTGCAAACAGCTTCCCCCTACCACAACTCGTGTCATCGTCCAACTCCAGTGTGTAAAAATAACCTGACCAACTGTCCCGTTATCTCGTAGAATCAACAGCAACAAATCTCAACCACATAAACATATGGTAAGACATTAATCGAAATAGCCACATATGTCCTCGCAAGGTAACGATATGGGCTTGGCATCAAGCTGACAGAAATCAGTCTACGCTGAAATTCCCGCTTGTAATGACCAATAAAATACACACACACACGCACTGCTGGGAATGACATAACACTTTTCACACAGGTCGGTTGAATAAGATGTTCACAAACTATTTATGAAAATATTAAAACCTACGAGAGAGCTGACTGCTCCTCGCCACAATTCACATTGCTCCAAAGGCAATAAACTCACTGAATCTGATCAATAATAAACATTACAAAGACTAATTCACCTTCCAATCTACAGTATGATTATACTAATTCAGTCCTACTTCTGAAACACAACATATCTCCGAGAGACGTTTCTCAACCGCATTACGTAAACATATGCGAACACGGTCGTCCACATAGCCACGTTAGTTTAAAAAAAAAAAAGAAATTACCACTAAACAAAATTGTGCGAGCTGTTTCCATGCAAAAGGTGTGTCAGACCAAAACTAAATACACTACGTTAATCAACACAAGCAAGATATTTACAAAAATAATATGTCCCATATACCATAAGTTAATTTGTCAGATAATAAGAATATTATTCAGTACTCATCCTCGGCCAATCACCGTCAGCGAACATCTGCTGCCATCTCCCTATTTAATGCTGCTTAGCTCGTCTCAAACATCTCGACGGAGTGTTGACAGTTCCAAACTTCTTCCAGGACAAGCGATGTCATCTCTCGTGCTGATGCAAAAAGTTATAGATTATTACACACTCGATATCTGACTACTAAATTCACCGTTTTAGGTACTTAGTTCCCCAGAACAGTCTGTTGGCAAATTGTCGAAGATACTGTCCCTACAAAATAGTACAGTGACTATCTATCACACTGAATTTAACACACACGTGTATTAATAAAAATCTGTGTCCTCATGACACGCAAAGTACAAGTGCCTACGTCCTCGGACGCGCAAAATGTAATTATAACCTGTGTCTTCCGACACACACAATGTAGAAGTAAGGTCTTGGCTCTTCACGCCACTTATAAATGAACTGGCCCTAGGTATCGATGGGGGGAAATTATATAAAAATTTCTCAAAATAATAGTGGTACAGGAATGAAACAAATATCACTGAACTCGTAAAATTGCGCAGGTCAAGAATATGCCCATTAATTCAAGAATCGATCGTAGAGATGTTGTCTAGCCGATCTCCCGCGTTAATGCTAGATATCGCGTGCCCAAGCTAGACTTGGCGCGTTCGTAAGCATTCATCTTTCATTGGTTTAACTTTTTCTGTTAACTTCGCGGTTTTTATCAGACCTCGGCCTCGTAGGAATGTCCAGTAGTACCATCAGCCACTCACGTTACTGCATTATATTTTTTCTAGGCGCGAATAGTACAATGCACATGCCATAAGCGTGTCTCATCACGCGTCCCTTCTATTTTGAGGTAGCCACCACCTGTCCTTCTTAAACATAGCTAGGCTCTTTCTTTCCACAATCCTTAAGTATTTAGCCTTTTGTGAAACTGCTGCAGGTATGTCCCAACTGTCTCCAACAAATGCTTGAAGTTTCCTCATCTTCGTCTGGCTATTTCATGACACTGGTGGAAGTATTAATTACTTGTAGAAATAAAACATCGAATCATTTATCCATCAGAGGATAAAGGGTTCACAACTCCTCCACTCACAAAATTTCGAACTTAGGATAAAGTCGATAATTTTTAAAAGACTTCCGTAGGCCAATTTGTTTTATTTCAGAATCACCCCTTTCTATTACTTGGTCTAGCCGCTCCTGTCTTGAATGGCATTTACTCGTTTTATTTCCTGCTTGGACCTCCCCTCTCAGTCTGCTTGCGTGACGCGCTGATGCCTTAGGCAACACTCTGCCCGTCTCTTTAATGTTTGTCAACACCATCTCCACTTCCTTCTTCACGTGCCGTACTCAACTGCCCCCCGTCCACTTGGTTGATATAGGACGTCCATCTATTTAAACTGCATCATTATTTCGGCGCTACCATGGTTCGCTTCTTCGATACGTTTTTACGTTGGCTGCATTGTAGACCGACATTGTTCCTGTGCTTAACTCTTTCACTCTGTATGCATTATTTCCTAGGTTTCTTACAATAGAATAGGGTCCTATGAACTTTTCACAAAATTTGCTGAAGATCTTCTTCTCTGGATCCGATGTAGCGGGTCGTTTCACCAAAACGAGCTGGTTGATTTCTAGATCACGGTGAAATCTCTTATTTCTCAGTCGCCGTAATGTGCGATCTGCTTGTTTTCTCATGTAGGCTCTCGTTCTCTCTATTCGCAGGTCAGGTGCTATCATGGGATCTTGTGGGTAGTTAATGATGCTTTTCCACGTTCTCACTGGATACTCTTTTTTGTGTAAGACCATAGGGATCTGTCCTGTTGACTCGTGCCTGGTAGAATTCATACATGTCTCTACATCCTTAATTTTATCCACCCACTTATGATGTTCTTTGGGAATGAAGATTCTCAAGTATGATGTTACACATTTTATTGCTCTTTCACTTGGATTAGCTTGGGCATGTCGGATACTGCTTAAAACGTGTTTTATACCCATGTCCTCCATACCTTTCTTGAATTCGGCGCTTGTAAAATAGCTGCCATGGTCTGACAATATAAATTCTGGTTTTCCAAGGATTGGAATAACTCTATTTCGAATACGACTGAGTACTTGTTTCGATGTAGTTTTCTGAATGGGGCATAATACGACAAACTTAGAAAACACATCAATGCACACCAGCAAGTGACGGCAACCTCGCCTACCTTTCGGGATTGGGCCGAAACAGTCTAGGGCCACTAGCTCGCAGAGTTTCTGAGGTAGCAATGGTCTAGGATACTGCCTCATCAAATAGTTATTGGGCTTTGTCCTCTGACAAGGATCACAAGTCGTAATGACGTCACATATAGTTGTTCTCATACGTGGCCATGTAAATGTCTCTCCTATTGTCGCTTCGCACTTGTCTACTCCGACGTGTCCGTAACTTTCGTGAGTATGCCATGTCAATCCTCGCTGTAAAGATGCAGGTACAAGTATGCGTAACTTGGTGTGCAGCAAATTGTTGACATAAACATATCTTCCTTCTTTTGCTTTCGCTTCTCGAAATGCAGGTGTTCCTGTATGTAGCTGCTTTCTAAAGAATTGAATTAATAGCATCATCCATGGTTCCGCTTCCTGTTCTCGCTGTATCTCACGTAACTCCTCCAAGAATTCCCGGTCCTTCGGTGTTAACTCCAAGTGTTGTACCATCGCTGTTTCTTCAACATCAGGCTCTGGGTTTCTGCTGAGTGCATCCGGAATCACGTTCATCTTCCCTGGACAATGTTCAATCTCAATGCTAAACTGCTGAATATATATAGACCAACGTGTCACACGTTCGCTTGCCATCGACGTCTTAAACAAGAATGTTAATGCCTTGTGATCAGTCCTGACAACAATGGGGTATCCATAAATTATTCGTTTCCATTGTTGAAGCGCATGAAGGATGTCCAACAGCTCTAGTTCCGTTATAGTATAATTGCGCTCGTGCTTACGCAATTTTCGGCTGACAAATGCCAAATATGTTTTATGTTGCAGGTTAGCTGGATCTTCTTGGTAGAGCATGGCACCTATACCAATTAGTGAAGCATCCGCTTGGATTATACATTTGTGCTTGAAATCTGGATATCCTAACTTAATGCAGTTTTCCAGTAGCTGTTTTGTTGCTTGGAACGCCTTCTCACATTCCGCATTCCACAAACATTTAATATTCTTTTTTAGCATTTCCTGCATTGGAGCTACAGTCTCCGTGTAACCTGGACAGTTTTCTTTAAAGAATCCCGTTACGCCTAAGAAAGCCCGAATGTGCTTGACTCTCGTTGGTGTAGGGATATTCTTTATCGCTTCGATCTTAGCTGGGTTTGGCTTCACTCCCTCCTTGTCAATGATGTGACCCAAATACAAGATCTCGCTCTTGAAGAAATGCGATTTCTTCAGGTTTACTTTGAAATTTGATGCATTAAGGTTGCCTAATACTTTATCTAAATTTTCCATGTGAATTTCAATGTTGTCGGATGCCAGCAGAATGTCATCAATGTAGCGCACCGTCATCTCCTTAACTTCCTCGGTTAGATTTCGATCCAGGGCTCGGATTAAAGCACAGCCCGCTGTTTTGACTCCGAACGGCATTCGGACGATGCAAAACGTTTGGTTATCGAATAAGAAGCCAGTTAGCAGCTGTGACTTCTCATCCAATTCAATATGGTGGAAACTGGACGTCAAATCAACTGATGAATAAATGCTCTTGTTCTTAAAGCCTTTTAGTACGTCTCTGATAATTGGCGCTCTGTCATACTCAGGAAAAATGAGTCTCATGTTGAGATTTCTGGCATCTAAACAAAGTCTAATAGATCCATTTGGTTTTGTGACTGCCAAAATCGCATTTAGATAAGGTGTAGGTGTCTTCCTTATCACTCCAGCTTGTAACATCTCATCTATAATGACCTTGACTTGACCACGATATTTTTCCGGAATTGGGTACAATCTACTTTTGAAAGGTGACCAATCCTCGACTTGCATTGAATATTTGAAATTTAATATTTTTCCAGGTACAGTATCGAATACTGCTTTGTGCTTCCTTAAAATATCTTCCAATTGTTTTCTATGTTCACCCCCAAGTTGAATGTCATTGAGCCGCTCCTGTAGGAATTCTTCAAATTGTGCATCTCTGTCATCTCCTTCTGTTAATAACGACCATATCTCCTGGGATTCACTCTCCTCATCTAGTTCCACAACAGCTCTTTCTATGATGTTATCTTCTGCCTTTCGTATCTCCTCTTCCGTCTCTTCCGATATTGCTTCCAATGCCCAAGAATTTACATCTCTTCCGGTAGTGATTTCATCCATATGCAATCCCACGTTCTTCAGTTGATCATACTCTCTAAAACTGACTGTATTCTTGTGCAAATCTATCACAGCTTGATAGTCACAAATGAAATTTGCACCGAGAATTATATTAAAATTCATCTTTGCCATGATAATGAATGTTTGCCCAAAAGTGTGTTCCAATATGTTCAGCTCTAAGTATGCCTGACGTTTACAAGTGACGGTGCGTTCGGGAATAACACCCCTCACTTTGAGTTGTGGTACGGGAATCACAGGAATATTCTGACTCCGTCCCAACTCTCGAACCAAGGCCTCCGATACCAGACTGATCTGCGACCCCGTATCCAATAAACATCTTATATTAATTCCACCAATCCTCGCGTAAATAATGGGTAACTGCCTAATTTCATCGTTCCGTGGTTTCACCGTCTCATCCAGGCAATCCTCTGGCAAAGCAATCCATTCTTGTATGTTCGCTACTATCCATCCATCTTCAACGTCCGACTGTTGCGTTTGTAGACTGTCTCCTTTATCCAAATTTAGCATTTTTTTAGCACCGCTGCGACTCCCATCATCATTTTGTCGCCCACGCCCCTGACATTCCTCTTGTCTCAGTAGACTTCCAGCTTCCTCAGTATGTGTGTCTGGATTCTTCATGTTCCCAATGGCTTTCTCCCATCGTCCGTGCTCTCCACCTTGACTAGCGTGTAATTCCTCTAGGTAATTTTGTGATTGAGCGTGCCTATCATCCCAGTCATTTCGATAATTACGTGCCTCTTCTTGATTTTGATCTCTCCTTCCTTTCCATCTTTGATTCCCATTGTAATTACCATATCTTCCATAAGGCCTCTCATTTCTTCGGTTTTCACGCCATTGTTGATACCCTCTCTGTTGATATCTATTATTGCCTTGATATGACCTATTGTTGTAATTATTTTCGTTACGCTGGTACGGTCTGTTTTCTACCTCTTCCGGGTTTCGCCTAGGTGTGGATGTGCTTGTATTTGTACCCTGCGTTTTAGTGTTCGCCTGTTTTGGTTTTATGACCTCTGTCGTATTTACTAACTCCAGTTGTCTTCCTCCTCTATAATGATTATGAGATGTAGTCTCATCTATCTGGCGTAATATCTGTTCTGCATGTAAGGCCGTACTAACGTTCGCTGCGACTAGTACTTGTAGCACGTTGACTGGTAATTGCCGCGCTATAGTCATCACCAATTCCGCTTCATTTAAAGGGTAATCAAGGTCGCGAAATTTTAGCATTTGCATGTTAAAGAAATCTGAGTATTTCGTTTGCTGGGTAGTTTGGTATTTCCTAGAGTAAAGCTCCATTCTTAGACTCTGTTGTAATGCCGGCGACCAATACTTGCGCAGAAACGCGATTTTGAAATCTGCCATAGTTCCAAATGTATATTTGAAGCTTAAAAACCATGTAAGGACAATTCCTGATAAAAATCTCTCCATCATCCTTAACCTACTTGCTTCAGGTACCCCCAGTGTCATTGTAATGATCTTCAATTTCTTTTATAAAGGCTTTAGGTGTCACCCCTGAATTCTCCGTGTATTTCTGCGGTTTATAATCGTTCGAGCGAATTACTTGGATAAGTTGTGTGGGCTGATGACCGTCCTGTGGCGTGGAACTCCTTTCAATATTCTTGCGAAACCCCTCCGTGTTTGTCGCTAATGGGCTCTCCGTCTGAGTCGGACTCCCTGCTGTGCTCGTCCCGTCCGGGCTATTTGAGTCGTCCTGCTTATCTTTCATTGTTCCCGTTTTAAATATCGAGGATTTTTCTATTGACCTCAGTTCAGCTTTAATGATCCTGTCTGTTTGTTCTTTAAGTTTACTCTTAATTTCTTGTCCTAATGCTTGAATACGAGTATGATTTCCGCCTACTGTCTTTAAGATGGTTGATCTTTCCTCTTTAGAATCGATATTCATTTTTCGCCAATCTTTTCTTATTTGCTCCTTAATTGTGCTTACTTTCTCCTCAATCTGGTTTTTAGTGTCATCCTGATTGCTTTCTATCTGGCTCAGCCTTTCGTCGATGGTATTCTTTAATTGATCCTGATCCGCTTCTAGGCTTTTCCATTGCTCCGCTGGTTTTATTTCGAGACGGTCCATATCTTTAATTATGCCGGATATATTTTCATCTACCGCTGATAATTGTTGTTGAATGACCTTGCCGCTTTTTTCCATTTCCTTAAATCGTCCTTCCAACTTATCCTGAGCTATCTTGACCTCGCTCGTACTCATAGTGCATGCTAGTTCAATTTGCTCTAATTTACCTAACACCGTTTCATCCAGAATGCTAAGTTTTTGATCAAATATCATTTCCATTTTCTTAATCTGATCTAATTGTGTTTCATTGTTTTTACTAACATCTAGGGCCAGCAATACCATCTGTTGATTAGTGTGATCCTTCATCTCTGCGGTTAACGCCTCTAACTGCAAATTTTTAGTGTGATTGATTTCACTTTTTAATAATCTAGCTTGTTCCGCCTGATATTCATTTTGTTCAATCCTACTGTTGTTTAATTGTGTCCGCAATGATTCACTTTGTTCGGATAGTTTAGTTTTTAGTGATTCACTCTGCTCAGACAATTTGTTTATAGACTCACTTTGTTCTAACATAGTATTGTTTAGTGATTGACTTTGTTCGGATAGTTTAGTTTTTAGTGATTCACTCTGCTCAGACAATTTGTTTATAGACTCACTTTGTTCTAACATACTATTATTTATTTGTTCAGATAATTTCGCGTTTAATGATTCGCTCTGGTCTGATAGTTTAGTGTTTAATGATTCACTCTGTTCCGCCAATTTAGTGTCCAACAATTCCTGTGTCCTCCTAGCAGCATTTTCAATGATTTCTTGAATCTGTTCTACTGTTGCCATGTTATACACTTTATATGAGACATTAGGAAAATGGCATAAAGCAATGCCCCCTGACACACACATACAATCCCCATGCACATTTAATTTCTTTACCCTACTCAGTTCATTTATAATTTACATTTAATCCCACTAGTCGATTGCATCTCTGAGCGGTTCTAATTTTACTCAATTTAATTTAAACCCAAACACATATTCAGTCATTAAATTGTTATCCTGATCTGATATTAACACTGACTAATTAACAAAGTATTAATTGTCATTTAAGGCTACCAGCCTCCTAACATTTTCCAGAGTTTGACTTTCTAAACAAATCTAGTTTTAACTTTAATCATTGGGCGCCCGGTATCACGTATATTATCTTTTACTTTAATTCAATAGACAAAAACGTGAACCGTATTTTACATTGCAAACTCCTGATTTTAATTTATATTTCACACAGTTGGCGGTATCCTCTTCGCCTCAATTACTTTTAATAAAATATCACTTTCCGGTGATTAAAATACTGTCATATCTGCCTCCACTTGTGGCATGTCAGTTTTACTCCAAATACGCCAACTAAACGTGTTCCAGCAGCGAACCAGCAACAAAAATACACCTTCATTGTTGCGTCAGTTTGTAATCCCAACTACGCTTACATTGACATGTGCAATTTCTTTGCCGCTACACCACAGTGAACCGCCCCACGCTTGGCCGCGCCAGTTTACCTCCTATGAACCCTTCAGTATGGCAGTGTTTATATGCACGAATCAAAATCAAGGGGTCGCGCTCAGTTCATAGTGTGATGTTTACGTTCGCCAAACAACAAGCTCTACTGAGGCAAGGGCCATAGGATTAAAACTATAATTAAGAAAGAAGTGACAAGACGTAAAATAATAACATAATTTAATGACTATTTGTGCAAAAAAAAAAGAAATGAATATAAACAACAACAATAATAACATTCCTCCCTGAATCTTCCCATGACAAAAATATCTATCAATGTTGAGGAGTCAGACGGATCTCCCCCTCATAAAAATGTGGATCCAAGTTCCACTAACTTGCATTGGGATTTTATGTACGCGTAATGACTAACTACGACGGATGAGTACTTGGATGACTGTTCGTTTACATCGGGTAACGGCCACGATGCTTACGAACAATCATCTCGTAAATCAACGTTTACGGATATGGGACACAACACTAATAAAAACCCTTAGAAATTAATGCTGACACACAATCTAAAATCTAATATTTACAGGAATCTCCCTCGAGACCCTCCTTCAGTGCGATGACGCATCTGTCAAATGAGCTGCCAACACGGCCCATTGCGCAATATCCAAACAAGGAAAAGACAGCATCGCACGTGACTACACGGGTCACTAATATGAAACATAAACATGGAATTAAACCAACAACAACAAAAGCCTCAACGACTGAGATTACCTTATATGAACAAACATGCACGTTAAGCTAACGCTTCGGAGATTATAGTGATTCGTAGGCAACTCCCATTTATTTAATCAATTTTTATCATTGATCAGTTCTTATTCTGCATTTCAAGTAACTTTACGGAGCCAACAAGCACTCCATTAATGACGTTGATGCAATCCTTTCAGCCCGCCTTGTGAAAACAGCTTCCCCCTACCACAGTTCGTGTCATCGTCCAACTCCAGTGTGTAAAAATAACCTGACCAACTGTCCCGTTATCTCGTAGAATCAACAGCAACAAATCTCAACCACATAAACATATGGTAAGACATTAATCGAAATAGCCACATATGTCCTCGCGAGGTAACGATATGGGCTTGGCACCAAGCTGACAGAAATCAGTCTACGCTGAAATTCCCGCTTGTAATGACCAATAAAATACACACACACACGCACTGCTGGGAATGACATAACACTTTTCACACAGGTCGGTTGAATAAGATGCTCACAAACTATTTAAGAAAATATTAAAACCTACGAGAGAGCTGACTGCTCCTCGCCACAATTCACATTGCTCCAAAGGCAATAAACTCACTGAATCTGATCAATAATAAACATTACAAAGATTAATTTACCCTCCAATCTACTGTATGATTATACTAATTCAGTCCTACTTCTGAAACACAACATATCTCCGAGAGACGTTTCTCAACCGCATTGCGTAAACATTTGCGAACACGGTCGTCCACATAGCCACGTTAGTTAAAAAAAAAACAAGAAATTACCACTAAACAAAATTGTGCGAGCTGTTTCCATGCAAAAGGTGTGTCAGACCAAAACTAAATACACTACGTTAATCAACACAAGCAAGATATTTACAAAAATAATATGTCCCATATACCATAAGTTAATTTGTCAGATAATAAGAATATTATTCAGTACTCATCCTCGGCCAATCACCGTCAGCGAACATCTGCTGCCATCTCCCTATTTAATGCTGCTTAGCTCGTCTCAAACATCTCGACGGAGTGTTGACAGTTCCAAACTTCTTCCAGGACAAGCGATGTCATCTCTCGTGCTGATGCAAAAAGTTATAGATTATTACACACTCGATATCTGACTACTAAATTCACCGTTTTAGGTACTTAGTTCCCCAGAACAGTCTGTTGGCAAATTGTCGAAGATACTGTCCCTACAAAATAGTACAGTGACTATCTATCACACTGAATTTAACACACACGTGTATTAATAAAAATCTGTGTCCTCATGACACGCAAAGTACAAGTGCCTACGTCCTCGGACGCGCAAAATGTAATTATAACCTGTGTCTTCCGACACACACAATGTAGAAGTAAGGTCTTGGCTCTTCACGCCACTTATAAATGAACTGGCCCTAGGTATCGATGGGGGGAAATTATATAAAAATTTCTCAAAATAATAGTGGTACAGGAATGAAACAAATATCACTGAACTCGTAAAATTGCGCAGGTCAAGAATATGCCCATTAATTCAAGAATCGATCGTAGAGATGTTGTCTAGCCGATCTCCCGCGTTAATGCTAGATATCGCGTGCCCAAGCTAGACTTGGCGCGTTCGTAAGCATTCATCTTTCATTGGTTTAACTTTTTCTGTTAACTTCGCGGTTTTTATCAGACCTCGGCCTCGTAGGAGTGTCCAGTAGTACCATCAGCCACTCACGTTACTGCATTATATTTTTTCTAGGCGCGAATAGTACAATGCACATGCCATAAGCGTGTCTCATCACGCGTCCCTTCTATTTTGAGGTAGCCACCACCTGTCCTTCTTAAACATAGCTAGGCTCTTTCTTTCCACAATCCTTAAGTATTTAGCCTTTTGTGAAACTGCTGCAGGTATGTCCCAACTGTCTCCAACAAATGCTTGAAGTTTCCTCATCTTCGTCTGGCTATTTCATGACGCTGGTGGAAATATTAATTACTTGTAGAAATAAAATATCGATTCATTTATCCATCAGAGGATAAAGGGTTCAATACACCACGTGAAGCGTCTCTCACGTGTAGTGTAAAAGCTAAGTTTCATTACAATAGCTTCAGTGGTGTTTGCGCAATGTCATTATAAACAGAAGATATAAAGATAAAGGTTTAATTACCATATAAATCATAAGATAAACGGAGTGTTGCTTGGAATTATAATTAATTGCCCACTGCCAAGGTTAAATGCTTACTTACCTTGACTAATGTGTGAAACAGGACTGTCTACCGTGACAATGTTATTTTAATTTAATAATTTTAATACTTTTATTTTAATGATGACTATAAGGTCTAATTACACTCCACGGCAAGTAATCAAGTAATTACGTCAAGTGGCCTAATGAAGATACTCATCGGCGCTGTGGTCTGGTAGTTCTTGTTTCATTAGGACACTTAGGGCATTGTGATAATGGTGCTTATTGTTTTAAGGGATTGAGCAATGAGTGTATCTGCCCCTGGTAACGTACACTTAGTGACCAAAAGTCACGGGAAGAGTAGTCCCATGAGAAAATGTGCCATGTATGACTCCTGAGCGTTGTGGCTACCTGCGGCGGAACTGAGCAGTCTGTCACAAACATGAGTGTAGTGAAAAAGGCAACACGTCGCGAGTTAACAGAATTTGAAAGTGGGATGATCATGGCGCACGGTGCATGGGTCATAGCATTTCGGAGATTACATGCGAATTCGGGATTCTAAGGTCAACGGTGTCGAGGGTGGATCTTCAATATCGCAGAGGTAATGTTATCATCGGCGTAAACCACCGCATGGGACAACCATAGTTGTTTAACGAACAGACATCACATCGCCTCAGCATAACCATTCGTCCCGTATCGAAGGTCTATATGGAGTCAGAACACCACCAGGTTGAATGTTGGGACCCATTTCTACAAGGACTATCTGCACGGTGGAGTAGGCTTCACTAGCCGACGTTTTCTCATGGGACTATCCTTCCCGTGAATTTTGGCCACAAAGTGTACATTCAAGCATTGGAAATAATCTTATCTTATATTCTTATCTATTATCTTGTCTTTATATATATAATTCTTCGACACGTGTGTATGTGACTGAACTCCGCTTAAATGGCTGGACCGATTTTTATGATTTTTTAAAAGTATATTAGAGTAGGTCTCTGTATGGTTTAGATTCACGGAACTCGTGTAGTAGTCTATACGTTGCGCGGCGCCATTAAAATCCGAAAAATTTTCTATAGAAATGGCCAATGTTACTAATATACAGGAGTTGAATATTTTATCGCTAGAGAGTGTTGCTGTATTTTTTCAGAGTGCCAACATTATTGTTTCCAGACCAATATTTTCATCCAGACCAATGGTTTTCGTCCAGGCCAATTAAGGTTAGGTAGCGCGGCCCTACGGGCCGCGTTAGGCTAATATAAATACCTCTAGTTTTTGTCACGCACAGCGGGGGTAGGCACGCATCAATAATCTTTATCCCGGCCAATGGTTTTGCCTAGTAGTTCTTGGTAGTTCAATCAGTAAGTTGTCAGCTTTACGTAATCAAACATGGCGACGTGCTTTTTGATAAGTTTATTACTTGAAAGTTAATGTTGACAATTTCCTTATTTTGGAAGTGTTTACGCGGTGTTTGTTAATGGCAAATGGCTTAAATAACGTGACAGAGTAATTACAAACCATTTTCAGAGCGTTACTAAGTAAAATAACGCACTTTCGAAACGGGCAAAGTATACTACACGAGAGCCAGATTCACAATTTGACCCGGTAGGTGGAATGAACACAATTTTAGAACCACAATTTACACACAATTTTAGAACCACAATATATAGTCAAAAACAGTCCTCATGGAAACCGCTACCTTAAGTGAAAGCTGAGGTCTTTGGACTGTTTGTCCCTGCACGTTAGAGCCACCTGGTTTCACCCTGTGCAACTAACGCTATACCTTACACTGCGCCCGTGGCGGAAAGTTATTTTTTGTACCATAGGTGGCAGTGATGTCGAAATCTTTGTTTGTTTCTGCACGTTAGAGCGTTTCAAGTCCCGTATGCGTTCTATACCATTCATCCAATTGCGATGAAACTTGGGTGATATGTTGAGTGCACTCCAGGGAAGGATTCTGGCTTAGTAAAACCATTTTACAATAGGTAACGCACGAGAAGATTCAACAAATGAGCGACGACACGCGAAGCGTTTCAACAAAGTCCTGTATAAGTTTATATACCATTCATCGATTGCGATGAAACTTTGATGAGTTGTTGAGTACAATTACGTGAAAGTTTCTAACTTAGTAAATCGATTTTCCAGCAGATAGCGCACGAGTAGATTCAACAAATGAGTGACAGTGCACGAATCATTTAAACAAAATCCTGTATGCGTTCATATACCATTCGTCGGATTACAATGAAACTTGAGTGAGATGTTACGTACACCCTAAGGAAGGTTTCTGGATCAATAAATCCATTTTACAATAGGTAGTGCACGAGTAGATTCAACAAATGAGCGACAGCACGTGAATCGTTTCAACAAAGTCCTGTATGCGTTCATAGACAGTTTATCCGATCGAGATGAAACTTTGGTGAATTGTTGTGTACACTCCAGGAAATGTTTCTGACTTGTAAATCCATTTTTAATAGGTAGCGCACGCGTAGATTCAACAAATGAGTGATGGCGCGCGAATCGTTTCAACAAAGTCCCGTACGCATTCATATACCGTACCATTCATCCGATTGCGATGAAAGTTTGGTGAATCGTTGAGTACACTCCAGGGAAGGTTTCAGGCTAAGTAAATGTATTTTACAATAGGTAGCGCATGAGTAGATTCAACAAATGAGTGACGGCACGCGAATTGTTTGAACAAAATCCCGTATGCGTTCATATGCCATTCATCCAATTGCGATGAAACTTTGATGAGTAGTTGTGTACACACCGGGGAAGGTCTTCAACTTAGTAGACCAATTTTACAATATTGGCAGCGCACGAGTAGATATAACAAATGGGTGACGACGCGCGAAGCGTTTCAACAAAATCCAGTATGCGTTCATATACTATTCATCGATTGCGATGAATTTTTGATGAGTGATGTGTACAATTAAGTGAAGCTTTCTAACTTAGTAAATCCATTTCACAGTTGGTAGTGCACGTGTAGTTCCAACAAATGTGTGACAGCGCACGAATCATTTAAACAAAATCCCGTATGCGTCATATGCCATTCATCCGATTGCGATGAAACTTTGGTGAGTTGTTGTGCACGCTCCGACGAATATTTCTAGATTAGTAAATCCATTTCACGATAGTTTAGAGGCAGTTAACGGAAATTGAAAAAAATATTGTGTATCCAGAAGCACTTCAAGAAAGAAAATTACAGCGCCAACACTTTCTTTGATTGGCATTGCAACGCATGCCGGGTACTGCTTGTTATATATATATAAATTAATGTTTGTTTGTTCGTCTTTTATGCGTTCATACACCATTCATCCGATTGCGATAAAACTTTGGTGAATTGTTGTGCACACTCCCGGGATGGTTATAGGCATAGTAAATCCAATTTACAATAGATGGCGTGCGAGTAGTTTTAACAAATGTGTTTTGGCGCGCGTGTCGTTTCAACAAAGTCTCGCATTTGACAGTTGGTAGCGCACAAGTAGATACTTACCATTTGGAACGAAGAGTAAAACCATCCACTTGAAATTTCGGACTGCCCTCTCCATTCCCTTCATTTAGACCCTTTAGCACAAATACTGAATGTGTTTGTTCGTCTTTTATGCGTTCATACACCATTCATCCGATTGCAATCAAATTTTGGTGAATTGTTGTGTACACTTCCGGGATGGTTACAGGCATAGTATATCCAACCTCGACTTGTTCAATAACACGTATATTTCCTTCGTTTCTGCCTGCTATCAAAACACTTGAGCTTTTGCATTCTACCAACCCAATTTAACACATTAGTATTCAGTTGTTACAATTAATTTGGCAGCTTCGGTGCCGTAGTTGGTAGCATGTTGAGCTTCTATGCCCAAGATCGAGGGTTAAACCCGGCCGAAGTCATCTGATTTTTTAAGAGCGTTAAAAATCCCACAGTATTCCTTCCTTCGGGGGGGAGTAAACCCGGCGGGTCCATGTCATAAATTTATGGCATGTAAAAGAACCTTCCACTAACTGTAATTGCGTGAAGCTAAATGTGTAGGTTAGATTTGATTAACGATCTATTAGTTCCAACATTCGCCACTAAGTGCCGGTTGCGGTGGCATCTAGTAGCCAAGTTCACTGCTAGGTGTCGTTGACTGTAGCATTTGGTAGCAAAAGTAGGGACTACTTGAAATTGATCGTCTGCAGCCCTTACCTGATTTACAAATAACACACACTACTACAGCCATCACAATTAACACCGGTTATCATACAGATTCTACACAGACCCAAAGTACACGGGGCTCCAGGACACTGCCAGTAGAGGCGGTAATGTTGGAATCACTCGCTAGTCCGTGGGAAAATCAACCTGGAGGGTAAAATCGACTAAAAAGAATGTTATTAAATTTTAACAAAACGTTTTAGCATATCATTAAAGGCCCGTATCACACACTGGCAAGGACGCTGTTGTGATCGCTCGTACAAAATCCTGTATGATTCTGTTGCTGGCAGGTAATGCATCTATTAGTAGACACTTCCTGTCCAAACGTAAGTAGGTGTTATTCGGACCTGTGATCGTTTTAATCATACATTATATTTGAGGTCATTGAAATAACACTGCCACTATCGATTTCTACTATATTCGCGAGCATGTACTCAACGGTAAAGTTGTACTAAGGTCGTAAAGGAACAGGTACTAATGTTTTCAGGATGACTATGTATACGCGTTAATGGGTGGCCTTCCTCCAAAAAATAAGGGACTGGTGGACCAATCTGTAAAGCTCAATGTTTGGCTTTCTGTCTGTCTACTATTTATACAAATCTACACAGTTTCACCGATCTGAATCAAATTTTGTATACTTACCCTTTGGAACACAACGAGTAACACTGTCCACATTAAATTTCGGACAGACCACTCCATTCCCTGCATTTAGGCCCTTTGGCACAAATCTACACCGTTTCACCGACCCAAATCAAAATTTGAATACTTACCCCTTGGAACACTGGGAATAACACTGTCTACATAAAATTTCGGACAGACCACTCCATTCCCCGCATTTAGGCCCTTTGGCACAAATTTACACCGTTTTACCGATCTCAACCAAATTTTGTATACTTACCCTTTGGAACAGGCCTGTTTGCCATCTCTTGACGAATGCAGTACATTTGCATTTGTCTGTTGGCACAGGCTAGAGTAAAAGGTGGCTTTTCACCGATGTCCCAGTCTCACTCATGGCTGTGATTATATGAAAGCTACTGAGGTATGGGTGGTGCTTAGTAATGACATTCGGGGCACAGTCAGTGCCAGTGAGTGCTGTGAAAGGTTCTACTCAGTGAGGAAAGCAATGGCAAACTACCTCGCTCCTCTTCTTGCCTAGTACGCCTCAATATAGCGCTGCTTGGGTTTTTGTGGGTATCTACTCACATAAACTAACGGTGGTACTTTTTGAGGATCCAACCAGCCTTCGGGCTGACTACCTAACAACAACCCTTTGGAACCCTGCGGGTAAAACTGTCCGATTTAAATTTCGGTCAGACTACTCAATTCCCTGCATTTAGGCCCTTTAGCACAAATATGCACCGGTTCACGTAATTGCACGGAATTTTACATTATTATCCTTTGAAACCCTGCTGGTAACACTGTCCACTTGATATTTTGGACAACCCTGTCCATTCCCTATATTTAGAATAACAGACAAAATGAACTTGAAAACCACAGTAGTGTGTTTTGGACAGTTCTAGCGCCTCCTCCTCCTCACCCTCCTCACAAGATGGCGGCAACGCGATATTTCTCGAACGCATGGTCGGATTTTGACAAATGAGATGTCATTGAACTCGGGCTGATACCCCCTTTCCAATGGACAACATATTTCCACCCCAAAATAAAACCTACCCCTACTAGGGGGTGAAATTGTAATTTTTAGAGAATCTCTCTTTCCAATTGCAACATGTGAGAGTTTGAATGCCAATATGGAATGAAACGTTGTTCTACACAAGAGACATGTATACGGTGGATAGCCACTATGAATTATCATGCTGATTTTTTACGCATGCCCACTCATGGCTTTTGTAAGAAGGTGGGGGAGCGGATCCCTCTGGACGGGTTATTGTTGACGGGTCATTGTTGGCGGCCCATTGTTGACAGGTCATTGATGACAGGTCCTTGTGGACGAGTCCTTGTGGACCAGTCCTTGTTGACAGGTCCTTGTGGACAAGTCCTTATTGACAGGTCCTTGTGGACGAGACCTTGTGGACGAGTCCTTGTGGATGAGTCCCTTTGGTCTGATCCCTTTGGACCGGTCCCTTTGGACTGGCCCATGAATTTATCCAAATTATGTCAAAGGGCTTAACTAACGGACTAATAAGGCTAGGAACTTGTATGAGGTATTGTAGGACTTGGGATGAAGCCCCCTTTTATAATGTATTTTTGAAATTTTGACAAAGGGCCTAACCACACTTTTGTTAATATCTCGCGAACCTATCATGCTAGTGACTTGTATGAGGGGTCCTAGCAATTGGGGCGATGTTCCCCTTTGGGGGTGAAACTATCCCCCCACTCCCAAATTGAAAAATCGATATCTTGGAAACTAAGAACCCTAAAATTATGTGTGATAGCTTTAAAAATAGGTCATAAGATACGATTTTACCACGATAGGTCATTTCACCCCTAAAATAGAAAATAGTAATGTTACAGGGAAAAAAGCGGTTAAACACTTAAAAAATGATAAATGAACCAAAGATCATTTGTTTTTGATGAAAAAATAGTAAGAGGGTTAAAACTACCCCCTAAATTTAAAAATCGTTATCTTGGAAATTAAGAGCCTTAAAATTAAGTGTGATAGCTTTAAAAGTAGGTCATGACATACACTTATACCACGATAGGTCATTTCACCCCTAAAACAGTGAATAGTGATTTTACAGGGAAAAAGGTGTTAAACGTCTAAAAATGATAAATGAACCTAAGATCTTTTGTTTTTGATGAAAAATAGTAAGGGGGTGAAAACTACCCCAAAATTGAAAAATCGATATCTTGGAAACTAAGAAACCTAAAATTAGGTGTGATAGCTCAAAAAATTGGACATTTAATACCCTTTTACCACGATTGGTCATTTTACCCCTAAAACAATGCATGTAGATTTTTTTTTTTTTTTTAGTCGTTTACCCTCCAGGTTAGCGGAACCCACGGACACTCCGAGGGAACTCACCACTACCGCCTCTACGGGCAGTGTCCTAGAGCTGGGAACATCGAATCGGAAGGGATACAACTGGTGAGGTGGGATTGGCACCTCGCCCAGGCGGTCTCACCTGCAAAGCGAACAGGGGCCTCATGAGGGAAGGTAAGGGTTGGATAGGATGGATAGGCAAGGAAGAGGGAAGGAGGCGGCCGTGGCCTTGAAGAAGGTACCATCCCGGCATTTGCCCGAAGACGAAGTGGGAAACCACGGAAAACCACTTCGAGGATGGCTGAGGGGGCATCGAACCCCCTCTACTCATTTGGGCCACCCGAGGCTGAGTAGACCCCGTGCCAGTCCTCGTACCACTTTTCAAATTTCGTGGCAGAGCCGGGAATCGAACCCAGGACCTCCGGGACGGCAGCTAACCATGCTGACCGCTACGCTACGGAGGCGACGCATGTAGATTTTACAGGATAAAAGGGGAACCAATAATCAGATTTAGACACATGACGTGTTATAAGACTCAGGGCGACAATCTCTTCTTCAATTTATTATTTATTTTTTTAAATTTTGACAAAGGGCCTCACCACACATTTTGAAAATTTAGATTTTTAAATTTTTGAATTAATTTTAATTTTTTTTAGTAGAGAGAGACAGTACCGGTTGTGTTTAAACGAGCATGTCGCCGATCACTGTGGCCATGTTCAAGGGATGAATCGATATTTTGTGAAGCATTGATTGAAGAGCGTCATGCGACGACTTGTTTTAAGAATATTTTTATAATTTTTCCTATGATGCATGCATTTATTTAAATATCCCAAAACGGCAAGGTTACTGATTTGAGTTTTATAAACTAATAATGGGATTTGGACTCATAAGGTGTCCTACAACTTGACATGACACTTTCTTTATATGGCTTATGAATTATCCAAAAAGATTGAAAAACAACAAGGTCATGGACTTTTTTTCTCTTAATATATTGCAAACCCATAATGTTAGATGTTTATGGTGAGTGATGAAACATAGCTATGTAGAGAAAGAATTATTGTAGGCTTCACGTATGGTGACTGACAAGTCGTTGGCCATTGAAACTTGTTTTTAAACCTGACCGCAGTACATAGGGAGTATAGGTTTCAGGCATGACATGACGAACGGTGTGTACAAAATCCAATTTATCGATTCAAGTATTAAGAGTAGACTATCTTTAATTGATTAGTTAAAGAGGGTAGCTAAGAAAACAAGATGGTGATTACACTGAACCAAACCGAACCAATACAATCCTTTTTGAATGTATAATGTTACTTGCTAACCATTTTGTGCTGCAGTGGCAAGCACTTTCGGCTCTTGCACTAGAGGCCTTAACTCGATTTAACTTTGAGGCTAAGAACGAACCAAACTAAGAAAGACGGTTATAGTGGTGCAGTGGTTAAGCTGTTATCCTTTGACTGAGGTAGACCAGGGATTGATTTGAGATTAATACGCTGTCAAAAACATATAAAAAAGCAGGGATAATATTTTAAGACTGATTACACTTGTATATTTTTTCAAATTATTACTTGGATTACAAATACAAAGGAGGACTGGGTTCAATATACAGTTAATGCAAGTAAGATTTTGTATTTGTTTTTTATTTTAGCCTCTAGATTTTAGAATTTACATTTTACATTTTAGATTGTACAAAAAGACCAAACCATAATGTCATGACTTTAAATTTTCGGTATCTAAATATTAAAGAAAAACATATAAGGATTTGTATTACTTGGAATTATGTTTTCTATACTATATTTTATTTTGGTTTTAGATTTTTGAAATTTGATATTGGATTTTAGATTTTAGGTAAAGACCAAACTAATATTGACTATTCATTAGACACTGGTATGTAGATAGAAAGATGATTAGACTATATGTTAAGATGAATTTTTAGGTGTTGACTGGCCTTGCAATAAGAATTGACTAACCAGACATGACTTAACTACCAACGAAACACTTTGGCGACTATGCTTGTTATTGAACAGTGAGTAGGGTTTTAGAAAAACTGTTTGCTATTTTGGGTTATATACAACAAATGCATAGACCTACTGAGCGACTATGTTTGCTAAACAAGACATTATACCAGAGATGATTAGGATTCTTATGTAGCTCAGGCAAGGAAAGCATTTCTACAGAATTTGTTGACATTGAATATAGATTTAGGTATTAGGATGCCATTTTTGAAGACCTTTGTCTGGAGTGTGACGCTCTATGAAAGGGAAACTTGGACTATTGGTGTAGCAGAAAAGTGGAGAGTTGAAGTGTTTGAAATGTGATGTTACAGGAGTATAATGAAGATTAAATGGGTAAATAGGGTTACAAACAAAGAGGTATTAAGACAAGTGGGAGAGGAGAGATGTTTTTGGCGACAGCTAATGAAGTAAATCGATAGGTTGGTAGGACACATACACCCAGGAATAGCAAGCTTAGTTATGGAAGAACGGGTTGAGGACAAGAACTGTAGGGGTAGACCAAGGATAGAATATGTTAAACAGATAGCCTTGGATGAAGAGTGTGGTAGTTATATAGAGATGAAACGATCAACTCAGAACAGGGAGTCATGGAGAGCTGTATTAAACCAGTCAAAAGGCTGTAGACTCAAACAACATGTAGAGCTTACCAAAATAATGTTGTGTAATGGTAAATACTAGTCAACAAACATTAATGCATTACTAAAACCCATGACACGATACCTGAGAGCTTTTCTAAAATTAATTTAAGATGCCTTTAACCTTATATTAAACACCTAGTTCTCAAGACTCATAACTAAAATGTAATGAAAAAAAAACCAACAACAACAAAAAACATTTAAAAACGAGCAAGTGGTTGAGTCAATGTACACTGGAAAATTTTGTAAACACTCAAGTGCACAAAACAAATTACATTATTAACTGTCAGGTTGACCGAGTGGTTAAGGCGTTTGACTAATGTTTCACATTTTCAATACAAGAAAGCAAGGATTTGAACCACTTACATGACTTAACTATTGCTTTAACATAGCTTAGCGATACTGTATTATTATGATACTCGATACACAAACCATAGATAGAGTGTATTGTTTAAGTCCACTCTCTCTTTCTGAACATAGCTAGAGACTGTCAATGGTTAACAATTGCATTAATAGTGGGAGGATGTAGTGATAGTAATTAAGAAAAAGCAGACAATAACCATAAAATATTTTTATTAAATTCATTTTATAATAGATACACACTGAATACAACTCTCTCTATTTACCATTGTTTGATATAGATTTTTTAAACACAACGCTTGTTGTAGATCCTTTTATAACTTTCTCCAGGTACTCTTGTTCTTAAAAACTGGGGAAGTCGCAGTGGTTTTATAGACATAAAACCCTCATCCTTTTCTTTTTCATCATCATCATCGTCATCATCATCATCATCATCTTCATTATGAATATTATCATCGAAATTATGATGGTCATTGTCACCATCATTATGATCATCATCATCATCATCATCATCCTCAACATCACTAGAACAATCCAATTCCTCTTGTTCCTTTTCCACAGGGATCTCTTTTAAAGTCTGCGTTGCTTTTGATAGTGTTAAGGGTTTCTTAGACGTTGACAACTGTCCTAACAAGACTTTTTGAGGACATGATAAGTGATTTTGAACAAAAACTGTACTATCTTAAGCAGCAATATTTTTTTCTTGGACTTGCTTTTTTACCTTGGTTAGAGTATTTTGTCCATTTAAATGTGTATTAATTTGAGATTCTCAATGATGCTCGTTTGAAGTAAGTACGTTGGAGTCTTTTGTTTTAATCATTCCTCGACACTTTTTAGATCGTTGTTTTGAACATCGCCAAATAACAGTACCATTTTATTGGTTGTTTTTACAATATATGTATATCCTTTATAGTAGGCACATGGCTAACCATGGCTGGTTGTTGAGACTTCCATATTAACTAATACACATTAATTTAATTTTAGTAAAGTCACTTTAGTAATAATAACAGTAAAATAAATGAAGTGGATTGATATTTTTTAAAGGTGGAATTTTCAAAGTACTGTCGAGAATAATAATCACATGAACAAATTTTAGACTACAAGTGATTTACACACACATTGCTCAATGTCAAGATTTATACTGAACACAATTTATAGTGATTATGATTTTTATTGACTGTAATTGATAGTAGCCATGGTTAGTAGATGCAATGTATACTGGGTGCGTTTTATAGCACGCTCAATTTATAGTAGGTACGATTAGTAGACGCGTTTGATACTGGGCGCGTTTTATACTGATTATGATTTATACTGAGCGCGATTTTTACTAGAAGCGATTTTTACCAGCTGTAATTGATAGCAGTTCATACTCAACGCAATTGACAGTAGGCGTAATTGATAGTAGGTGCAATTGGTAGTTGGCGCAATTGATAGTAGGCACAATTACTAGTAGGCGCGATTGGTAGTAGGTGCGATTGACAGTAGGCGCGATTGGTAGTGGGCGTAATTGCTAGTAGGCGCTATTGATAGTAGGTGCAATTGACAGTAGGCGCAATTAGTAGTAGGCGTGATTGGTAGTAGGTGCAATTGATAGTAGGTGCAATTAATAGGCGCAATTGATAGTAGGCGCGTTTGGTAGTAGGCGCAATTGATAGCAGGCGTTATTAGTAGACGTGATTGATAGTAGGCGCGATTGGTAGTGGATGTAATTGATAGTAGGCGCTATTGATAGTAGGTTCAATTGACAGTAGGCGCGATTGATAGTAGGCGTAATTGATAGTAGGTGCAATTGGTCTACTATCAATTACGTCCACTACCAATCGCGCCTACTATCAATCGCGTCTACTAATAGCGCCTGCTATCAATCGCGCCTACTACCAAACGCACCTACTATCAATCGCGCCTACTATCAATCGCGCCTACTATCAATTGCGCCTATTAATTGCACCTACTATCAATTGCACCAACTACCAATCACGCCTACTACTAATTGCGCCTACTGTCAATTGCACCTACTATCAATAGCGCCTACTAGCAATTACGCCCACTACCAATCGCGCCTACCACCAATGGCGCCTACTAGTAATTGTGCCTACTATCAATTGCGCCAACAACCAATTGCACCTACTATCAATTACGCTTACTATCAATTGCGTTGTGTATGAACTGCTATCAATTACAGCTGGTAAAAATCGCTTCTAGTAAAAATCGCGCTCAGTATAAATCATAATCAGTATAAAACGCGCCCAGTATCAAACGCGTCTACTAATCGTACCTACTATAAATTGAGCGTGCTATAAAACGCACCCAGTATACATTGCATCTACTAACCATGGCTAATATCAATTACAGTCAATAAAAATCATAATCACTATAAATTGTGTTCAGTATAAATCTTGACATTGAGCAATGTGTGTGTAAATCACTTGTAGTCTAAAATTTGTTCATGTGATTATTATTCTCGACAGTACTTTGAAAATTCCACCTTTAAAAAATATCAATCCACTTCATTCATTTTACTGTTATTATTACTAAAGTGACTTTACTAAAATTAAATTAATGTGTATTAGTTAATATGGAAGTCTCAACAACCAGCCATGGTAAGCCATGTGCCTACTATAAAGGATATACATATATTGTAAAAACAACCAATAAAATGGTACTGTTATTTGGCGATGTTCAAAACAACGATCTAAAAAGTGTCGAGGAATGATTAAAACAAAAGACTCCAACGTACTTACTTCAAACGAGCATCATTGAGAATCTTTTATTAATACACATTTAAATGGACAAAATACTCTAACCAAGGTAAAAAAGCAAGTCCAAGAAAAAATATTGCTGCTCAAGATAGTGCAGTGTTTGTTCAAAATCACTTATCATGTCCTCAAAAAGTCATGTTAGGACAGTTGTCAACGTCTAAGAAACCCTTAACAGTATCAAAAGCAACGCAGACTTTAAAAGAGGTCCCTGTGGAAAAGAAACAAGAGGAATTGGATTGTTCTAGTGATGTTGAGGATGATGATGATGATGATGATGATGATCATAATGATGGTGACAATGACCATCATAATTTCGATGATAATATTCATAATGAAGATGATGATGATGATGATGATGATGACGATGATGATGATGATGAAAAAGAAAAGGATGAGGGTTTTATGTCTATAAAACCACTGCGACTTCCCCAGTTTTTAAGAACAAGAGTACCTGGAGAAAGTTATAAAAGGATCTACAACAAGCGCTGTGTTTAAAAAATCTATATCAAACAATGGTAAATAGAGAGAGTTGTATTCAGTGTGTATCTATTATAAAATGAATTTAATAAAAATATTTTATGGTTATTGTCTGCTTTTTCTTAATTACTATCACTACATCCTCCCACTATTAATGCAATTGTTAACCATTGACAGTCTCTAGCTATGTTCAGAAAGAGAGAGTGGACTTAAACAATACACTCTATCTATGGTTTGTGTATCGAGTATCATAATAATACAGTATCGCTAAGCTATGTTAAAGCAATAGTTAAGTCATGTAAGTGGTTCAAATCCTTGCTTTCTTGTATTGAAAATGTGAAACATTAGTCAAACGCCTTAACCACTCGGTCAACCTGACAGTTAATAATGTAATTTGTTTTGTGCACTTGAGTGTTTACAAAATTTTCCAGTGTACATTGACTCAACCACTTGCTCGTTTTAAAATGTTTTTTGTTGTTGTTGGTTTTTTTTTTCATTACATTGTAGTTATGAGTCTTGAGAACTAGGTGTTTAATATAGGGTTAAAGGCATCTTAAAATATTTTTAGAAATGCTCTCAGGTATCGTGTCATGGGTTTTAGTAATGCATTAATGTTTGTTGACTAGTATTTACCATTACACAACATTATTTTGGTAAACTCTACATGTTGTTTGAGTCTTCAGCCTTTTGACTGGTTTAATACAGCTCTCCATGACACCCTGTCCTGAGCTGATCGTTTCATCTCTATATAACTACCACACTCTACATCCAAGGCTATCTGTTTAACATATTCTATCCTTGGTCTACCCCTACAGTCCTTGTCCTCAACACGTTCTTCCATAACTAAGCTTGCTATTCCTGGGTGTATGTGTCCTACCAACCTATCGATTTACTTCATTAGCTGTCGCCAAAAACATCTCTCCTCTCCCACTTGTCTTAATACCTCTTTGTTTGTAACCCTATTTACCCATTTAATCTTCATTATTCTCCTGTAACATCACATTTCAAACACTTCAACTCTCCACTTTTCTGCTACACCAATAGTCCAAGTTTCCCTTTCATAGAGCGTCACACTCCAGACAAAGGTCTTCAAAAATGGCATCCTAATACCTAAATCTATATTCAATATCAACAAATTCTGTAGAAATGCTTTCCTTTCCTGAGCTACATAAGAATCCTAATCATCTCTGGTATAATGTCTTGTTTAGCAAACATAGTCGCTCAGTAGGTCTATGCATTTTTTGTATATAACCCAAAATAGCAAACAGTTTTTCTAAAACCCTACTCACTGTTCAATAACAAGCATAGTCGCCAAAGTGTTTCGTTGGTAGTTAAGTCATGTCTGGTTAGTCAATTCTTATTGCAAGGCCAGTCAACACCTAAAAATTCATCTTAACATATAGTCTAATCATCTTTCTATCTACATACCAGTGTCTAATGAATAGTCAATATTAGTTTGGTCTTTACCTAAAATCTAAAATCCAATATCAAATTTCTAAAATCTAAAACCAAAATAAAATGTAGTATTGAAAACATAATTCCAAGTAATACAAATCCTTACATGTTTTTCTTTAATATTTAGTTACCGAAAATTTAAAGTCATGACATTATGGTTTGGTCTTTTTGTACAATCTAAAATGTAAAATGTAAATTCTAAAATCTAGAGGCTAAAATAAAAAACAAATACAAAATCTTACTTGCAATAACTGTATATTGAACCCAGTCCTCCTTTGTATTTGTAATCCAAGTAATAATTTGAAAAAATATACAAGTGTAATCAGTCTTAAAATATTATCCCTGCTTTTTTATATGTTTTTGACATGCGTATTAATCTAAAATCAAACCCTGGTCTACCTTAGGCAAAGGATAACAGCTTAACCACTGCACCACTATAACCATCTTTCTTAGTTTGGTTCGTTCTAAGCCTCAAAGTTAAATCGAGTTAAGGCCTCTAGTGCAAGAGCCAAAAGAGCTTGCCACTGCAGCACAAAATGGTTAGCAAGTAACATTATACATTCAAAAAGGATTGTATTGGTTCGGTTTGGTTCAGTGTAATCACAATCTTGTTTTCTTAGCTACCCTCTTTAACTAATCAATTAAAGATAATCTACTCTTAATTCTTGAATCGATAAATTGGATTTTGTTCACACCGTTCGTCATGTCATGCCTGAAACCTATACTCCCTATGTACTGCGGTCAGGTTTAAAAACAAGTATCAATGGTCAACGACTTGTAAGTCACCATACGTGAAGCCTACCTTAATTCTTTCTCTACATAGCTATGTTTCATCAATCACCATAAACATCTAATATTATGGGTTTGCAATATATTAAGAGAAACAAAAGTCCATGACCTTGTTGTTTTCAATATTTTTGGGAAAATTCATAAGCCATATAAAGAAAGCGTCATGCCAAGTTATAGGACACCTTATGAGTCCAAATCCCATTATTAGTTTATAAAACTCAAATCAGTAACCTTGCCGTTTTGGGATATTTAAATAAATGCATGCATCATAGGAAAAATCATAAAAATATTCTTAAAACAAGTCGTCGCATGACCCTCTTCAATCAATGCTTCACAAAATATCGATTCATCCCTTGAACATGGCCACAGTGATCGGCGACATGCTCGTTTAAACACAACCAGTACTGTCTCTCACTACTAAAAAAAAAAAAAATCTAAATTTTCAAAATATGTGGTTAGGCCCTTTGTCAAAATTTCAAAAAATAAATAATAAATTCAAGAATAGATTGTCGCCCTGAGTCTTATAACACCTCATGTGTCCAAATCTAATTATTGGTTCCCCTTTTTTCCTGTAAAATCTACATGCATTGTTTTAGGGGTAAAATGACCAATCGTGGTAAAAGAGTATTAAATGTCCAATTTTTGAGCTATCACACCTAATTTTTAGGTTTCCTAGTTTCCAAGATATCGATTTTTCAATTTTGGGGTAGTTTTCACCCCCTTATTATTTTTCATCAAAAACAAAAGATCTTAGGTTCATTTATCATTTTTAGGCTTTTAACTCCTTTTTCCCTGCAAAATCACTATTCACTGTTTTAGGGGTGAAATGACCTAGCGTGGTATAAGCGTATGTCATGACCTATTTTTAAAGCTATCACACTTAATTTTAAGGCTCTTAATTTCCAAGATAACGATTTTTAAATTTAGGGGGTAGTTTTAACCCTCTTACTATTTTTTCATCAAAAACAAATGATCTTAGGTTCATTTATCATTTTTTAAGTGTTTAACCGCTTTTTTCCCTGTAACATTACTATTTTCTATTTTAGGGGTGAAATGACCTATCGTGGTAAAATCGTATCTTATGACCTATTTTTAAAGCTATCACGCATAATTTTAGGGTTCTTAGTATCCAAGATATCGATTTTTCAATTTGGGAGTGGGGGGATAGTTTCACTCCCAAAGGGGAACATCGCCCCAATTGCTAGGACCCCTCATACAAGTCACTAGCATGATAGGTTCGCGAGATATTAACAAAAGTTTGGTTAGGCCCTTTGTCAAAATTTCAAAAGTACATTCTAAAAGGGGGCTTCATCCCAAGTCCTACAATACCTCATACAAGTTCCTAGCCTTATTAGTCCGTTAGTTAAGCCCTTTGACATAATTTGGATAAATTCATGGACCAGTCCAAAGGGGCTGGTCCAAAGGGATCAGACCAAAGGGACTCATCCACAAGGACTCGTCCACAAGGACCTGTCAACAAGGACTTGTCCACAAGGACCTGTCAACAAGGACTTGTCCACAAGGACTCGTCCACAAGGACCTGTCTTCAATGACCTGTCAACAATGACCCGCCAACAATGACTCGTCAACAATAACCTGTCCACAGGGATCCGCTCCCCCACCCTCTTACAAAAGCCATGAGTGGGCATGCGAAAAAAATGCATGTTAATTCATATTGGCTATCCACCGTATACATGTCTCTTGTGTAGAACAACGTTTCATTCCATATTGGCATTCAAACTCTCACATTTTGCAATTGGAAAGAGAGATTCTCCAAAAAATTACAATTTTACCCCCTAGTAGGGGTAGGTTTTATTTTTGGGTGGAAATATGTTGTCCATTGGAAAGGAGGTATCAGCCCGAGTTCAATGACACCTCATTTGTCAATATCCGACCATGTGTTCGAGAAATATCGCTTTGCCGCCATCTTGTGAGGAGGGTGAGGAGGAGGAGGCGCTAGAACTGTCCAAAACACACTACTAACCACGTTTTAAGGCCCTAAAACCATTCATGTCAGTAGTACTGTAACTGTAAGAATAGTTTAATAAGTCTATTGTTGGCTGACAATGCGGGCTGCATCACGTCGCCCTTACCAGTAATCTGGTGCAGAATTGCGAAAATAGTTACATCTTGCTCTGCTTATAAATTGCAGTGTCAAGGAGTAAATAGTGCAAAAAGGTTTCTTAGGCCCCTTAAAGCAGTTATCATCATGAATATAATATGCCTCTGTAAGTATAAATGCGATGGTGTTGGTGCAGTTAATTGAGGTGATCAGCTGCAATAAGCGATGGTGCTTTCAAATTTACTTTCGTTTATTCCGATCCTTGTCATTGAGCACTATGTGCGGATAAAGGACTATTGCTACCTCAAGAGCTCGGGAAATCCAAAGTTTTCCAGCGAGCTCTGATTATTTTCCTACGGCGCTATGCGACGAAAGACGACAGTATTGGTATCTACCTTTCTAACAGCCAA
Source organism: Meconema thalassinum (assembly GCA_946902985.2). Taxonomy (NCBI): domain Eukaryota; kingdom Metazoa; phylum Arthropoda; class Insecta; order Orthoptera; family Tettigoniidae; genus Meconema; species Meconema thalassinum. Next base: position 529,197,669 of record OX336390.1, on the reverse strand, counting down.
TGAGATATAGGCCCTTTTATTTTACGTATCCTCTTTCTAATCATATTTCTAAATTCTTTTGTAAATTACACGTGACAGTACTGTACTTAGTAAATAGACGTTTCACCCCACTACCACCTCCAGCACAAAAATATATATTTTTAAAATATTATTTTTCTGTTAGTTTAAGTACCATGTGCCCGTTCTGTAGTAGTATTCATTATCATACATAAAAGAAATAAATCCACCGGGCGAAGCCGGGCACTACTGCTAGTATAGAATATTTTCGATTGCAAATTCACACTATATATGCTTAACATTATAACATGTGAGTAGTTATACATCAATATATACAAAAAAATCAAGTAAACAAATCTGAAGCCACTTGAATTTGATCCACGAACCTCCAGGTTAAGAGTTAAAGACGCTACCCCACAGCTACATATAGCCTTTCTTTGTGGTATGTTAACAACTGGTTTAGTACAACTGTATAGCATATTTTGTCTTTTGAAATACCGATTTCATTAGTGTTTTCTGCCGTTTTAATAAATTATTTGATACTAAATGTGTATTAATTTATTCAATAAATGTTTAAAAGGATATCAATCTACTGAAATATGGACTACAGAGAAAACAAATGCCTCCATTTTGACCTAACGGGGCGGCACGGCCCTGCACGATACGGTACGGTCAGCCTGAACTACTACGGAATAGTAGTCACATAGTAACACAGGTTATCAGACAGAGTCCTTACTCAAGTTCTGGGGACCGAGATCATGATGTGCCTTGTTATTGAATGAAACAACAACACTCCACCACTCGCTCACTACGACCGCGCTGAGGAGATGCAGGAAATTTGGTGAACGGTGGTCCCCCTCCCCCATATTTTTACGCATTCTCTATAGTCACACAGTCAACTACAGTCAGCATAGAAACACAAGTTATCAGACAAATTTAACACACGGAACTGATGGCCTGGATGTTCCAATATCCCAAAACGAAGATCCTTAACACAAAACAACATGATAAACAACAATAACAACTAATTCCACCACCTTGTGGTGTAGTGGCTAGCATTCTTGGCTGTCGATTCGAAGGTCCAGGTTCGATTCCGGGATCTGCCGAAAGAAAATTAATTCTGGTGTGAGGGATGAAACGGGGTATACTCAGCCTCGTGAGCCAAAACTGAGAAAAAAAATGGATTTAATATCCACCTCAGCCATCGTGGAAGTGGTTTTCCGTGGTTTCCTTACTACTACTACTTCAAGATGTCCAAGCCCCTCTAATGAAACAAAACAGCAACAACAAACTCAAATCCGCTCTCGAAAAGTCCTTGTTGACTCAATGTGGAACAGAACGGCATAGCCGCTATACTGTCAGGTGTAAGCAAATGTTAGCACAAACACATTCCTCATTTGATTCACTGGAAGAGGGCTTCATTGTTGCCAACCCTATCAATTGCACTCCACAGCATGGCTGTGAAACTACGACTGCAAAGGGGAGCTGCATTCCGGAGATCCAAGGTTCGAATCCCGGCGCTGACAGCGATCATCCCGAGCAGGGGTGCTGCATCATTAAGGGCCGAATGAGCCGTGCCCATCCAGGGCCGTTAAGCAGTATTGCAAATAATTTGTTTTATTAATATCTTTTAAAATTACTTTAAATTTCAGATACTCAACTTAAAATAAGTGTTTTACCCTTCTAGAATCTCTGAAAAGAATTCAGTAGACTATACATAACTCATCCCTAGCTTAAGATCCTGACAGTCTCGTACGGTGTATTGTCATAGCGAGGGCCGCTCCACAGAAACTCCCATGTAAAGTATATGGCTTCATGGGCCGGTTGAGGAAACGGTGGACATAGCACTGTCTTGCACGCGAATTCTTCTGTGCTATGAAGGGATTATTCTCTCAAGGGCCAGAAGAATAGGCCCATAGAGTTGCTTTGAAGCGAAATAGAAGATCTCTCCATTTCACGTCCTGCTTCTGTCTCTGTCAAACAGGATTACGGGAGAAGGGTCCACCCCACCGCTATTTTAATCCCATATAGTTTGTTTCAGGTTTAGGGAACGACACCCATTACAATCATGTTGACTATTGAGAAACATTTAAAAAATGCCATTTACTAAGGCAACACTGAACAATGGCCTCCAACACGGTAATGCTTTCCAAAGGGTTAATGAATTTAAAAGAAATGAATAGCAACGCAATTTCATTGGAATTTCTGGAAATATTTTTTCAACGTGAAATTGAAATGTTCAACGACAAGCTGGCAACACATTTTTGCGCTTTTCCCCAAGACGTGATTTTAAGCAAGGTACATTTTGTTTGTAGTATTTTCATTTCATAATACTGTGCGTGTATACAAATGAATTTCTCTTAAAGCGAGTTGAAAGTAAACATAGAACAAATTGGTCCCTTCCGTATCCCGTAGTTGTGGACCCCTGAGGGCCCGGAAGAAGCTGCAAGCTTTGTTCATAAGAGTTAATAACATGTCATCGGACAGTGAACTTCCGCGCTATACTTGTAAGAATACCCTGACCTAGTGATGAGCCGCGTCACTTTTGGCGGGCACGAGGAGCGAAGTGAAAGTGACAGCTCCCCACCCCGGGGTCCTGTCTCCACACTTGGTGGGGTACATTGCTGACACTGCTGTGTCGCGCTGGACACAAACAGTGCATGTGATACAGTACTAGAGTGTGCGTGCCAATACGAAGGTGTCACAGGTATACCAAGTAGGTAAGTCGCAATCCATTATATCATATTTTAATATTAGAAATATTATTATTGTGTTATTATTATTATTATTATTATTATTATTATTATTATTATTATTACTATTATTATTATTATTATTAAACAGGCCTCGGTGGCCGAGACCGCTAGCTCGTGCGTGGGAGAGCGTGGGTTCGAATCTCATATCCACCGTCCTGTAAATGGTTTTCGTGGTTTTTCAGTTTCACCACCAGGAAATGCCGGGACGGTTCCTTTCTACAGGTCCACGGCCGACTTCTTCCAAAATTCTTTCCCTGATCTTTCTTAATTAGACCCAAGTTAGCGCCCCTGGGTGTTTCTTTTTTCTTTTTCTCTTTTGTTTTACTGTAATTTTACGTTTTCATTTTACTTTATTTTCGTTATTTAAGACGTTACCAGGGGAATTAACCATACGTGATTAAAATCTCCATGGCCCGGCCAGGATGCGAAGCCGGGACCCTTCGGGCTAAAGCCTAGCATGCTAACCAATTAGCCATGGAGCCGGACTAAGGTGATCGGTATGTCACCATCGTCAGTTGTATCTGCTAAGAAAGTGTGTTCAGCCCCCAGACACCGTTGAGGAATGATCCCTCGCAGAGTCCATGCGTAATAAAGCCGAGATGGGAGGATAAGCGATTTAAACAATTTTTATTTTTATTTTTAGCCTACTTTTCACATTTTGTAAAAGTGAGGAAAAAGTAGATTTATGAGATCGGGCAAATGTGTGTGTCTGTCTGTCTGTATGTCTGTCTGTCTGTCCTTCTGTCTGTCTGTCTGTCTGTCTGTGTGTGTCCCCCCCCCCTATCAACTCCTAAACGGCTGCAGCAATCGAAACAAAATTTGGTAGGAGTAAAGATCTATACATGAATATCTCACGGCCATATTTGAAAATGGTGTCAGTGCTACCAACTGCTGAAAAATCGTAATTGAAATTTGAGTTCCATGTTGGATATCTTGGAAGGTATGAATGGGAGCTATTTCAAAATTGGCACACGTATAGATAATAATATTGTAGTTTAATGTCCAGGAGGCCATACATGGCAGTGTTGCCAAAATGATTATAAGCCTGCTGATAGGTCCAAATTTTAAATGCATATAACTTCTACACTATCAATTGGATTTCAACCAAATTTCGTATGTGCTATGAGTACATAAACAGATATGACTGAGCGTATTCTTAAGATCCACCAGGGCTGCCAACTGTTAATAAATGCTCTCAATTATTTTTTATCCAAATACCCATATATCAGAAAGTATGCAAGCCGACAGCTCTAAACTATGCACACGTATAGTACCTGACATTCTATATTAATTTGGAGTAACTAATATACGTCAGTGCTACCAACATGATTCTAAGCCTGCTGAGAGGTCCAAATTTAAATACATTTAGCTTCTATACTATCATTTGGATTTCAACCAAATTTCGTGTGTGCTATGTGTACCATAACAGATATGACTATGCCGATTCTTTAGAGTAACCAATTTTGGTACCCTGATTTCAATATATCAGAAAGTATGCAAGCCAATAGCTCTAAACTATGCACACGTATAGTACCTGGCATTCTAGATTCATTTGGAGGAACTAATATAGGCCTATGCCAGTGCTGCCAACATGATTCTAAGCCTGCTGATAGGTCCAATTTTAAAATGCATGTAACTTCTATACTAACTAATGGATTTCATTCAAAATTGACACAACAATAGATCATATTATTTCAGATTATTTCTGACCAATACATGTATGTCATTGTTGCCAACATGATTTTACGCGTGCTGTTAGATCCAATGTTGAATTGCATGTAACGTCCATGATATACTTTGGACTTCAACCAAATTTTGTATCCTGTACCTTAAGAGAAGGAACTAAGAATATATTCAGTCACCAGGGCTGCCAACTGTAGTTCTCTATTAGGCTACATTATGCCAGGTATACAGTATTTCGAACTAATTAGAAATTTCGATATTACCAACTTAATTTCGTCATTATTCTAAGATCCATATAGATTAATCGTTGCCATGAATCTTAAATTTTAAGAAATGTAGGCTCTTTAGTTCGTCACGGAACTTCTTGTTTATTATTATTAATAATAATAATAATAATAATAATAATAATAATGAAATAGGAAAATAATACCGTAAGTCAATAAATTGTAATTCTTGAGAACGGTGTACCGTTATATCGTTATAATTATTATTATTATTATTATTATTTTACTATCTTTGTCTTACCTTTATAATTTAAAATGAAGACATAGCGTGCGTCTGTGTTTGTGTCTGTATGTACTCCGTAATGTCTCATCTAATTTTCATTATTTTTGTTTGTTTGTCCATTTGATGTTATTAATTAGTTTTAGGGGCTTGGGACATCTTTGGTCGTCAGCTCCTTGTACTTGGGTGTGTGTTCATTTGTCTGATAACATGTGCTTCTGTGGTGACTGACGTCGTGGGTGTAGCTGTAATTATTAAGATCGAAAATAGGGTATGTGCCCCGGGACATAAGGTATTTTTCAGGCATTTATCTGGAAGGAGTTTGGAAAACCCCAGAGAAAAACCACACTCAGGATAGCCGCTGTCAGCGCTGGGATTCGAACCTCTGATCTCCGGACTTACTACAGCTCCCCACCGTGGTCGTGGTTAGTGATTTGACGTGCACGGCTATGCCAAGGGGTATTTAAAATTTGTACTCAAGAAGTTACCACTGCCAATATCTGAACGTTTTAAGACATAGATGTCGATCCTAAATAAATGGTAACACCAAGTTTATCGCCATCCTTGGATAACTTGCAAAGCACTCAACCTATTTAGATTATACAAAATTTCTGTCAAATAAATATTTATTAGCCATTCATGATGACTGGCTGCGTGGCACAGCGGTAATGTTCTCGCCCGCTATGCACAATGTTGCAGGATCGACTCATGGTACAGTCAATTGGCATTTGAGGATGCTGAAGTCCGAGGGAGCATTTAAGAGGGGCAATAACCTCGTAGTTCCGCCCCTTAAAACAACAATAACTAACTATCGTGTCAGTAGATTTACTGGCACGTTTAAGATTCCTATCGAGGCAAAATTTCCGGCACCCCGCCGCAATAGTTAACGGACGTAATACTATTATTATTGTTATTATTATTATTATTATTTGAATTGCATGTATGCTGCTAACCTTATGAATGTCGATGCTTACTCTGTAATAACCCTCTAGTAAAGTACTCATCCAGCAAACTTTGTATGGGCTAAGTACACATAACCAGGCCCTGTTTTAGTGCTTCTCAATGACGTCAATTTTACCAATTGTAAATAGTAAGTAATACCAACCTTACAGTCAGCCTTAATTAACTAGTAAAAGGTCAGTTCAATATTGTTTTTTGTTTTAATGTAAGCAGAACGTAAACTACTCATTACCAACCACTGACTTTACCCAACCTGAATTGTTCCATTGTTGCCAACCATGATTATATCAGCTTTACTGCCACACTTGATTAACTTGTAGTCGGCGAAAACAATACAATTATCATTGAATTTTAGGTGAAGGAAGATTCTTTTTCAACCCCTCAGTTTGTACTCTCAGATAGCTGCAGAGCCACCTGTCTGCCTTACCAGTATTGTAGGGTACGTTCACCGTAAAGTGCCATTTATAAACGTCTGTGCTATAAAATCTGTAGGGAATTATCTTTGAGGAAAAATTGGCATTTTATTTCTTATGGGATATTATTATTATTATTATTATTATTATTATTATTATTATTATTATTATTATTATTATTATTTGCATATCCAATTTACATAAAAATACAAAAGCATCACCATTGGAATCCTTGCGAGCCAAATACATTGATGAATGATGGTATTATTATTATTATTATTATTTTATTTTACACGTTACAGGCCTATTAGACCACGCGAAGCAATCATGACTTTTTGTTCTTCCTGTCTTTCCAGTACTCTTTCATTCGTGCACTAAAGGCCCTCTTCCTTTCTTCGGTCCACTTTGGTCTTTGGGCTGTAGGTGCAGCTCTCTCTGACAACACTTCCCACTTGTATACTTTGTGTCTAAATACGCTTTTGTCTATGACGTCTTCTGGGTCGACTTGTGCTTTTACTAGATCAATTTTGACTTGCATCATCCAGGGTGTAGTAATCTTGAGCCGCTGTATGTATCTAAGAATTTTGTTGGTGAGTCTAGTTTGTGGGAGTCTGCTGATGTGGCCATAAAATTTTAGTCGCCTCTTTCTGATGTCTGCTGCGAGGTTGGACAATTTCTCTGTGGTGTCTCTGGAGTGAAGCCTGTATCCTTCATCTGTGTGCTTTGGTCCAATTATTTTCCTTATTATTTTTCTTTCCTCTGTGAGGATTTTTTCCAAGTCGCCCTTAGTGTGTAACGTCAACGTCTCACTAGCATAAAGCACCTCAGGTTTAATAACCGTGTTGTAATGACGAAGTTTAGTGAATGTGGACAGACATTTTTTGTTGTAGACACTCTGTGTCTTGTATAAGGCTCTCTTCATTTTCATTAACCTAGTGTTCTGCGCGATTTTCTCTTTTCCCGTCGGTTCAAGCACTTCACCTAGGTATTTAAAGTGGGCGACTCTATTGATCTTGCCATATTTCGTGTTTAAATTCTGTATGTCGAATTTCGTACAGAAAAACTCTGTCTTTTGGAACGAGATCTGTAGTCCTACTTTTTCGGCGCACTCTTGGAGTACTTCTATCTGTCTGATTGATGTGGTTTCGTTATCTGAGAGTAGAGCCAGATCATCCGCGAAGGCTAGACATCCAACCTCCAGTTCGTCCTTTGGTCGTCCTAGTCGCACTGGCCTCCAGTAACCTTGAAGTCTCAGCTCTTTCTCCCATTCCTTGATAACTTTGTTCAGCACTAGGTTGAAGAGAAGCGGAGAGAGCCCGTCACCTTGGCGAACACCTGTATTGATCTGAAATGGTTCTGAGATTTCCCCCATGAATTTCACTTTTGATGTCGTGTCTGTCAGTGTCTGTTTGATCAATCGCAAGGTCTTGCTATCCAAACCTTGCTCGTGCAAGATGTTGAACAATGACTGACGGTCAATGGAGTCATATGCCTTCTTGAAGTCAACGAAGGTACATATAACTGGAGTATTCCTGAGGGCTTTGATTTTCAATATACTTTTTAGGTTGAAGATTTGTTCCGCGCAGGAGCGACCAGGACGAAATCCCGCCTGGTACTCGCCAATCTTGTGTTCCAGCTGGTCCCGAGCCCTTTGGAGTAGGCACGCTGAGAGGATCTTGTACGTAACTTGTAATAGTGAAATGCCCCTGTAATTGTTTACGTCAGAGCGGTCGCCTTTTTTGTGTAACGGGTGGATCAATGCACATTTCCACTCATCTGGTAGCTTTTCTGATGTCCAGATGTCAGTGATAATCTGTGTGAGTTCCCTGAGTGAGTGTGGCCCTAGGTTTTTCAGTAGTTCGGCCACTATGCCGTCTTCACCAGATGTCCTGTTGTTCTTAAGTTTGATGATGTGACTGTGAACTTCCTCTTGTGTCGGAGGTAATGAGTCTGCGTTCTTGACTGTAGGTTCTTCCTCTGAGAATCTCTCTATTGGTTCTGGACAGTTGAGAAGATCAGAGAAGTATTGTGCCATCACCTTGCAATTCTCCTTATTCGTTAGTGCTAATTTTCCATCACATTTTCTGAAGCAAAGGTTTGGTGGTGTGTACCCTCTGATGTGTCCTGCAAACGTTCTGTAGAAGTCCCTTACGTTTTAGTTACGGAAGTTGTCCTCAATGGAGTCCAACTGTTCCTACAGGTATCTCCTCTTGGATTGTCTGATAATTTTTGCGGTTGCTTTTCGTGTTTCATGGAAATTCTGTAAATTTTCTGGGGATTTTTTACTGTTGTATTTCTGATATGCCAATTTCCTGGTAATGAGTGCATTCTCACAATCAACATCCCACCAAGGATGTTTGGAATTCTTCTTCAAGGGAATGAGAGCTTGTGCTGTTTCTATGATTTTTCGGTGGAAATTTTGCCAGTCATTGGCATGTTCTTTTTCCCAGGCTTCCTTCACTCCAGAGTCTGCGATCTTTTTTGTGTCAAATTTTGGTAGGGGGGGGGGGTTTCTTACAGAAAGTTCTCTTTGGGGTGAACTTGACCTTGACGCGGGTTAGGTAATGGTCAGAGTCAATGTTGGCTCCTCTACGTACCTGTACATCATGAATCTCCTTCTGTACTGGATATGAGATTGCCACATGGTCGATTTGGAACTCACCTAACTGCTGGACTGGAGAACGCCAGGTTTTCTGTTTTCTAGGGTGTTTTCTAAGAGATGTTGACATGAGCTTGAGGTTATTCTGCTGGCAGAGTTCTATGAGTCGTGTGCCATTTTTATTTGTGAAATTATGTGCAGGATAGTTTCCGACTGTTTTCCTGTACATCTTTTCTCTACCGATCTGTGCATTGAAGTCGCCCATGAGGAGTTTGACGTCATTCCTGGGGACTTTGGACATCACTGTGTCAAGGGTCGACCAGAATGTTTCTGCGGACTGTGGATCGCTCTTGTTACTTTGGTTAGTGGGGGCGTGTGCGTTGATCAGTGTGTATTTTTTGTTGGCGCACCGGAAGCGCATGCTCATCAATCTGTTGTTTACTGGAGTAACTTCTACTAAGGATTCTACTATGGTCTTGTGGACCATGAAGGCCATCCCCAGAAGTGGAGCGCCTTTGGCAACGCGCCTGTCAGTCTTGCTCTTGAACAAGCGATAATTGCCGTAGTCCATGGTGTCTTCATCTGTGATACGTGTCTCCTGCAGCGCGAGGATTAGAAACTTCTGTCTATCGAGTTCTGTCACTAGATTGTGCAACTTTCCAGGCTGTATGAGAGTGTTGATGTTTAGAGTGCCTACGTATGTTGGTGTCTTATGTGGAAGTTTGCCAGAGAACTCCGATTTTCTCTGTGGCCGTGATTGCCCGGGTCCCCCAGAGTCCGAACGCCCGGGTGCCGTCAGTTGACGGGTGGATTGGTTACCACCTGGGGTAATACTGTTATTATTTGCACGCGCCATGGTTACTTGTAAGAAAAGGGGTCTAGTGGTTATCCACTAGGTTTCTTAGAACCAGGGATTGTTAGTTCCTGGAGCATGTTTACAGCCGCACCACATGGTGAACAGACGCTGACCATAAGCCGCCCAATCTGGGAACAAACGCTTTTGGATTTAGAGTTCTTTATTGGTGGGGAAACCACCTGGCTCTTCCGCTCCATCCATCGTTGGGAATCTTAGATTCCTCTTCCGCCATCAGGACCGTTGACCAATTTTCACCTAGTAACCCTAGGCAGGGGCCCTTACAGGGTGCTACCATCCGGAGCCAGATGGACCCAGGTTTTTTAACGAGGTGTTACTACTCCCCCTCCTCCTTCCTCATCACTTACGAGATGAGGCCCCGGGCTTGGGACCGGCAGTGGCGGAGTTATTATTATTATTATTATTATTATTATTATTATTATTATTATTATTATTATTAATGTAACAGGCAATTTTTTTTTTCATATTTTTGATGAGAGGGAGTGAATTTATCGATACAAAAGTTTCCAATTAGATTGTTCCCTGAACACAATTTTAGTAATTTCTTTAACCCAACTCCTTGGCTGAACGTGCTAAAATATGTCGTGAATGTTACTTATTTCATGGGTATAGTGACAATTTCATGCAACAAGGATCGTGATATTTGCGGAAAATGGCAAAAAGTAAAAAATATGACGAACTGAGCAATCCGAAAAGGTCGAGGAACGAATCCAGAGAGCATTAAATAATTTGGTGTTATTTGTAGGCTTTCTGAGCACTCATGACGTCACAACCGAATGCCAATTAAAATTATCCGTGATCTCATTTTCTCAGCAACGAGACTTCTCGCACTGGTACAAAAAATAATCCGCCTGTATGACCTTCAGGACAACTATTCTGTTACAGTTACACCTGTACATGGACTTTTGGCATTGTGAGATCAAAGATGGCTTTGAAGCCATTTTCAGTGTTGCCATATTAACAATTATTATCGTTAATTATTATTATTATTATTATTATTATTATTTAAACTGTTACTTAGGAAGCAAAATAAACAATGATGGACGAAGCAAAGAGGTTATGAAAAGTAGGTTGGCTCAGGCAAGGAAAGCATTTCTACAGAAAATAAATCTGTTGACATCGAATATAGATTTAGGTATTAGGAAGTCATTTTTGAAGGCCTTTGTCTGGAGCGTGGCGCTCTATGGAAGTGAAACTTGGACTATTGGTGCAGAAGAAAAGAGGAGAAATGAAGCGTTTGAAATGTGGTGTTACAGGAAAATGATGAAGATCAGATGGGTAGATAGGGTTACAAACGAAGAGGTATTGAGACGAGTGGGAGAGGAGAGATGTTTCTGGCGACTGCTAATGAAGAGAAGAGATAGGTTGGTAGGACACATACTAAGACACCCTTAGATATGGAAAGAAGGGTCGAGGACAAGAACTGTAGGGGTAGACCAAGGTTAGAATATGTTGAACAGATTGCCTCGGATGTAGGGTGTGGTAGCTATGTAGAGATGAAACTATTAGCTCAGGACAGGGAGGCATGGAAGGCTGCATCAAAGCAGTCAAAAGACTGAAGACTTAAACAACAACATTATTGTAGCTTTCAGAAAATAATTCCAACTACTGAAAAATGTGAAAATAACCTGATATAAATTACACGTGATTAAGATTTATATATATATATTGTTACGGGCGGATTGAAGAAGAAGAAGAAGAAGAAGAAGAAGAAGAAAACTAAGGGATGACATGTTTCGCTCGTCAAGCGAGCTTCATCAGATCCAAATATGGAAGAAAACTAACTCTACAAAACACTACCAAACCTACAGTGACTCCCACAGACAGTTTCTGCCCTCCAGAATCCAAATATAAGAAAACCTGTCCCAAAACTTATAAGATCATGCGGCCAGCTCCAGTTTTGCTTGAATGATTTTTCTTTATTTGGTAGGATGTAGAATGATAGATTTTATATTTAAATGAAATCACAATTGCAGTCAATATGCACGCTCCCACATCCATGGCCGGTTCGAACCAGCAGAGGTGTAGCCTAGTTCCATAGTCTCACACTCCCGTCCCGGGCTCTAAGATGTATATGGACTGTGCTTGTTGGCAATGAAGATTAGACTTGCTGAGATACACCACTGCTGCTCTCAACGGCTCTGATCTGATCACTCTCCGAGTTTCAATGTTGCATTAAATCTTGCGGAGAACTCAGCCAGGGTGAGAATTGGGTTGGACCTCATTTGCGGTCAGAGAGAAATTGTCTCTTGGAAAAATAATCCAGGCGTGGAGAGTGAAAGGTGTGATGTAACAGTCGGAGAGCGACTGCGATGTGGCGGTCATGGCGAAGAGGAACGACCTCTAGTACACTACTAGGCTACTGTAGATAATGATGAGCACCGAGCAAGTACAGACACATGAGAGCCTGTCTCACGCGGGAACTAGTTTTGCTATCGTTTCTGGCACTGGACAAGAAGGAAACTACAGTACATACAGTAGATGCGGGTAGATGAACTCGGCTAATATGAGCCAATGCATGTATGAACAGGCACAATACGTTATTACATTATTGGTCTTAATCAATTCGTCATGTTAACTTCCTCTACCGAACCGAATGCAATATTTCTTTTATACCGTGTATTGGGATGCTCAATTAAGAAACTGAAAATCAAAAACTTATGAATTTTAATTATGAACATTTATTTATTATTTATTTATATATTTATTTATTTATCTGTCTATTGGTAGGAAAGAAAGAATAGGTAGAAAACCGTGGATCACTCAGGATATACTAGAATTGATGGATGAAAGGCGGAAACACAAGAATGTAACAGATGAAAAGGGGAAAGCAGAATACAGACGTCTGAGAAATGAGGTTAACAAGAAGTGCAAGGAAGCGAAAGAAGAATGGTTGAAAGAGAAATGTGCAGGTATAGAATATTGTCTGAAATTAGGAAAAGTAGACACAGCTTATCGAAGGATTAAGAATACTTTTGGGGAAATGAAGACTAAGTGCTGTAATATTAAGGACACAAATGGAAAGCCTCTAACAGATAGGGAAGAAAAGGTTGAGAGATGGAAAGCTTACATAGAGAGTTTGTATAAGGGAAAGGAGATTGATAATCATGTAATGGAAAGGGAGGAGGAAATTGATGAGGATGCGAAAGGAGATTTAATATTGAGATCAGAATTTGATAGAGAGTTTTGGAAGACTTAAGCAGGAACAAAGCACCAGGCATGGATGATATACCGATTGAGTTGCTACGCTGCATAGGAGATGAAGGTCTGATCAGGTTATTTCACTTGGTGTGTAGGATTTATGAGACAGGTGAGGTACCCCCTGATTTCAAGAAGAATGTTATCATCCCTATACCAATGAAAATGGGAGCTGACAGATGTGAAGATTACCGTACAATCAGCTTGATTACTCATGCTTCAAAGATCCTGTCTAGAATAATTTACAAGAGGATTGAAAGCCAGATAGAAACGGAGTTGGGTGAAGACCAGTTTGGTTTCAGGAGAAATGTAGGAACAAGGGAAGCTGTACTAAGTCTTAGGCTGATTTTGGAAGGTAGAATAAGGAAAGATAAGAGAACGTTCATGGCTTTTGTAGACTTAGAAAAGGCTTTTGATAAGGTTGATTGGACTAAATTGTTTGACATTTTGAAATCGATTGGAATAAAGTACAGGGATAGGAGGGTGATATACAATCTGTACAGAAACCAGACAGCAGTCATTCGAGTTGAAGGACATGAGAGAGAAGCTGGTATTCAGAAAGGTGTAAGGCAAGGCTGCAACTTCTCACCCATACTTTTCAATCTTTACATTGAACAAGCAATGAAAAAAATTAGAGAAAAATTTAAAGTGGGAGTGAAGATTCAAGGAGAAATAATTTCAACTCTGAGATTTGCTGATGACATCGTCATCTTGGCCGACAAGCCTGAGGATTTGAATGAGTTTTTGAATGGTATGGACTCCGTCTTACGGAAAGAATTCATGATGAAAATAAATAAATAAATGTAAAACAAAAATACTGGAATTCAGCCGAAATAAATCAGAAACCTCTATGGAGATCAAATTGGCAGGTGAAAAGCTGAAGGAAGTAGGAGACTTCAGTTACTTAGGAAGCAGAATAACCAGTGATGGACGAAGCAAAGAGGATATTAAAAGTAGGTTGGCTCAGGCAAAGAAAGCATTTCTACAAAAAAGGAATCTGCTGACATCGAATATAGATTTAGGTATTAGGAAGTAATTTTTGAAAGCCTTTGTCTGGAGCGTGGCGCTCTATGGAAGTGAAACTTGAACTATTGGTGCAGCAGAAAAGAGGAGAATTGAAGCATTTGAAATGTGGTGTTACAGGAGAATGATGAAGATCAGATGGGTAGATAGGGTTACAAACAAAGAGGTATTAAGACGAGTGGGAGAGGAGAGATGTTTCTGGCGACTGCTAATGAAGAGAAGAGATAGGTTGGTAGGACACATACTAAGACACCCAGGAATAGCAAGCTTAGTTGTGGAAGGAAGGGTCGAGGACAAAAACTGTAGGGGTAGACCAAGGTTAGAATATGTTAAACAGATTGCCTCGGATGTAGGGTGTCGGAGCTATGTAGAGATGAAACGATTAGCTCAGGACAGGGAGGCATGGAGAGCTGCATCAAACCAGTCAAAATACTGAAGACTCAAACAACAACAACTGTCTATCTATCTTTTTTTAGTTCCGTTTGGGCCGGCTGTGGACCACGTGGTTCTTATCTCTGGCAGCTTTCCTCCTAGCCCAGTAATCCTTCATTCTGGCACTGTGAATGTCCTTCCGCTCCTGAGTCCATTTCACACCTACTCCTGGACGCACTGCTTTTGCTGTTAGTGACTGGAGAGTGTCTGATGTTCTGACTAATGTCTTGTATTTATTCCTGTCATAGATGTTACTGGGGTCAATATCCAATTGTTCAAGGTCTTTCCTGACTAGTTTCGACCACTTGGCGTTAGTTGCTTTCCCTCTAGAGACAGTGTTAATAGGGCCCATGATTTTTCGCAGAATCTTCCGGTCCTTCAGCTCCAATTTCCAGAGTTGTCCTTTTCTGACCATATTTAGGCATTCTGAGGCATATAGTACTGATGGTCTCACTACAGTACTGTAGTGTCTGAGTTTGAAATTCATTGAGAGGGATTTGGATTTGTACATATTCTTACATAGGTGGTTAGGCTCTCTCCAGTCTGATGCATCTGTCGTTCATGGGCAGGTCTTCATTGGTGTTTGGGGTTATCCATTCTCCTAGGTATTTGAAGGAGTTAGTCCTTTGTACTACTTTGTCTATTTATTTATTTATTTATTTATTTACCTGATTAGCCGTGAACATTGCCGTGTTGGAAGCCATTTTTCAGTGTTGCCTTAGTAATCGTAATTTAATGTTTTTTTCAGTTGTCAACACGGTTGTATCCAATTTGTAATTGGTGGTTCCCTAAACCTGAAAAAAAAACACAACATGACATTAATAAATGCACTTGACGATCGAAACTGGTCATCCAAGTGTACACCCTATGTATTACTGTATTCTCATGTAATTTTCTTTTCCAGGATTAGGGAACCACCCATTTCAATTGGATACTATCGTGTTTACCGACTGAAAAACATTAAATATCGTTTATTTATTTAATTATTTATCCCTGTGCAGGGTTTAATACTTCTACTATATTACCATACTAGCTGACCCGCTTCGACTTTGCACGGAAAGCTTTACATAAGTTACAGTATTAAATATATCCGTATATACTACGTTACGTGACTCCATCTGGGACCACCACAAATAATTTTTGTTTGGAAGTAACACGCGACAGGGCCACGTAGAGTTGACAATGAGAAAAAATATTCAACACTGTAACTTTTGGAGTTTGGCCCTGTGCTTTGTCAGCAGACCTTGTTAGAAAAGGTTTACCCAGATCTGGACGCAAATAAAATAAAATAAATTCGAAATTGTTATACATTTTTGAATAATGTAATGAACCCTTCAGAATAGCAGTGTTTTATGCAAGAATCTTAGATCAAGGGGTCGCGTTCAGTTCATAGTGTGGTGTTTACGTCCGCCAAACAACGTGCTTTTCTGAGGCAAGGGTTATAGGATGAAAACTATAACTAAGAAAGTAAGGAGACAAAACGTAAAATAATAACAAGATTTAATAACTAATTTGTGCATAATAGAATAAAACAAACATTAATAAAAAAAATCCTCCCTGAATTTTCCCCTGACAGGAATATTTATCACTTTGAGGAGTCAGATGGATCTCCCCTTTTCTAATAAAATGTGGATCCAAGTTCCACTCCCTTGCATATGAATTTATGTTCGCGTGGTGACTATCTACGAGAAATGAGTACTTGGATGATCATTCGTTCACAACGGGTTAACAGCCACGGTGCTCACGAACAATCATCTCGTAAATCAACGTTTATGGATATGGGCATAACATTAATAAAAATCCTTAAATCTAATTCTGACACACATATTACAACTCTACTATTTACAGGCATCCCTCTGAGACCCTTATTAGTGTGGTGACACACTTAACCAAATGAGCTGCCACAATGGCCAGATACTCAACAACAAGGAAACACAGCGCCGCACGTGACTCACGGGTCACTGACATGGAAAATAAACATAGAATAAACCAACAACAACAAACGACCTGAGTGGTTAAGATTACTTTATATTAACAAAACTTGCATGTTAATGAAACGCTTCGAAGATTATCGTGTTTCGTAGGCAACTCCCATTTATTTAAACAATTTTACCATTGATCAGTTTCTCACATTTATATTTATTTTCAAGTAATTGGGAGCCAGACGTGCACTCCACTTTAATGAGCTTGCTTGCGAAACTCAGCCAGCCCTTGTGACAACAACTCACCCTTTCCATAATACCAGTCATGTCCCCCTTCCAGTGTATATAAATAGCCGACCAGCTGGACTGTTATCTCAAGGAATCAACAGCAACTAACATCTCCTCCAACTCAACATATGGTCAGACAATAATCACATATCCATAATTGTCCTCGCAAGGATACAATATGAATCTGGTACCAAGCTGACAGAAATCAGTCTCTGCTGAAATTCCCGCTTGTAATACCACAAAAATATACTCACATTACACACATCTGGGACTGACATACCGCCTTTCACACGGGTCTGCTGAATTAGAGCTCGCAAACATTTAACACAATATTTAAAACTTACGATAGAGCTGAATACTCTTCGTCACAAATTACATTGCTCCAAAGGCAATAATCACACTGAATCTGATCAATAATAAATCTCAACAAAATTTAATTACCCTCCAATCTACTATATAATTAGATTAATTCAGTCCTACTTCTGAAACACGACATATCTCCGAGAGACGTTTTTAACCGCACTTCGTAACATAGGCGAACACGGCCGTTCACATAGATACGTTAGTTAACACAACACAAAGAAAAGAACCTTCCAAAAACTACAATTGTGCGAGCTGCTTCCAAACAAAAGTGTGTCAGATCAAAACTAAATATACTACATTAATCACACAAGCAAAGTATTTACAAAAATATGTCCCATAAACCATAAGTTAATTTAACCAATAATAAATAATATTATTATGTACTCATCTCTTTTTGTAGTCACCCGTCAAAGAACATCAGACGCCATTCCCCAACTGGATGGTTCTTTATCTCATATCAGCCATCTGGACGGAGTGTTGAGAATTCCAAACTTCCTCTGCATTCATCGATGTCATCATTGCGCTGATACAAAAATTAGGTTATTATACACTTTATGTCTGACTACTAAATTCGCTTGTTCAGGTACTAAATTCCCTGTCACTGTTCGTTGGCGAATTATCGACGATACTGCCCCTATAACTATAGTACTATGACTATTTATCACTGAATTTAACACTTTACAATGAATATCTCGTGTCCTCGACACACAAAATAAAAGTCTATCTCTTCAGACGAACAGAATAATAATCTACGTCCGTAGACGCACAGAATAATGATAAAGTCTTGGCTCTTCGACACACTTATAAATGAACTGGCCCTTGGGTCTAGATGGAGGGGGATTTTATGTAAAAATTTATCGAAATAATTGTGGTACAGGAATGAAATAAATATCACTGAACTCGTAATATTGCACAGGTCAAGAATATGCCCATTAATCCTAGAATCGATCGTAGAGATTTTGTCTAGGCGATTTCCCGCGTGAATGCTAGCCACCGCGTACCCCAGCCGGAGTTGGCGCGCAAGTAGGCATTCTCTTCTCATTGGTTCTCCATTTTCTGTAATTTGGCGGTTTCTAGTAGATCTTGGCGTCTTGGGAGTGTCTATTTTCTTCATCAACCATTCACGTTACTGCATCATATTTCTTCTAGGCGCGAATAACAAAATGAACATACCAGAACCATGTCTCACCGCGCGTCGCTTCTAAAATTGAGGTAGCCACACCTGTCCTTATGATACATCGCTCTGCTATTTCTTTTCATAGCTCAAGTATTTAGCCTTTTGTTAAACTGTTGCAGGTATGTCCCTACTGTCTCCAACAAATGCTTGAAATTTCCTCATCACTGTCTGGCTACTTTCATGATGCTGGTTGAAATATTTATTAATTGAAGAAATAAAAAGTAGAATCATTTAACCAACATAGGGTGAAGGGTTCACAACTCTCCCACTCACAAAATTTCGAACTTAGGAATAAAGTCGACAATTTTACAATACTTCCGTAGGCCAATTTGTTTTATTTCCAGAATCACCCCTTTTTCTTACTTGGTCTAGGCGCTCCTGTCTTCAATGGCATTTACTCGTTTTCATATCCTGCTTGTATTTCCCCCTTCCACTCTTGCGTGACGCTCTGATGCCTGCGGCAACACCTTGCTCGCCTCGTTAATGTTTGTCAACAACAGCTCTACTTCCTCCTTCATCACGTGCCGTATTCAACTGCTCTCCGTTGACTTTGTTGATAATAGGACGTCCGTATATTCAAACAGCGTCATTATTTCGGCGCTACCATGGTTCACTTCGACGATATTTTTTTAGGTTGGCAGCGTTGTAAACTGACATTGTTCCTGTGCTCAATTCTTTCACTCTGTAAGCATTATTTCCAAGGTTTCTTACGATAGAATAGGGTCCTATGAATTTCTCGCAGAACTTACTAAAGATTTTCTTTTCTGGGTCCGATGTAGCAGGTCGTTTCACCAAAACGAGCTGGTTGACTTCAAGATCACCGTGGAACCTCTTATTTCTTACTCGCCGTAATCTGCGGTCTGCTTGTTTCCTCATGTATGCTCTCGTTCTTTCAATTCGCAGGTCTGGTGCTATCATGGGATCTTGTGGACAGTTAATTATGCTTTTCCACGTTCTTACTGGATACTCGTTCTTGTGTAGGACCATAGGGATTTGTCCTGTTGACTCGTGCCTGGTAGAATTCATGCATGTCTCTACATCCTTAATTTTATCGACCCATTTGTGGTGTTCGTTCGGAATGAAGATCCTCAAGTATGCAGTTACACATGTAATTACTCTCTCACTTGGATTTGCTTGGGCATGTCGGATACTGCTTAAAACATATTGTATACCCATGTCTTCCATTCCTTTCTTGAATTCGGCGCTTGTGAAATAACTGCCGTGATCTGATAATATAAACTCTGGTTTTCCAAGGGTTGGAATAACTCTATTACGAATGCGACTAAGTACCTGCTTCGATGTTGTTTTCTGAATAGGGCATAGTACTACAAACTTAGAAAATACATCAATGCACACTAGCAAATGACGGCAACCTCTCCTTCCCTTCGGAATTGGACCAAGACAGTCCACCGCCAGCAGCTCACATGGTTTCTGAGGTAGCAATGGTCTAGGATATTGCCTCAGTAAATAATTATTTGGCTTTGTTCTCTGACACGGGTCACAAGTTGTAATGACGTCACATATAGTTGTTCTCATACGTGGCCATGTAAATGTCTCTCCTATTGTTGCTTCGCACTTGTCTAAGCCCACGTGACCGTAACTTTCGTGCGTATGCCATGTCAATCCTCGTTGTAACGATGCAGGTACTAATATGCGTAACTTGGTGTGGTCATTATCTACCCATTTGTGCAGCAAATTGTTGACATACACATATCTTCCTTCTTTGGCTTTCGCTTCTCGAAATGCAGGTGTTCCTGTAGGTAGTTGCTTTTTGAAGTATTTAATTAATAGCATCATCCATGGTTCCGCTTCCTGTTCTCGCTGTATCTCACGTAACTCCTCCAAGAATTCCCGGTCCTTCGGTGTTAACTCCAAGTGTTGTACCATCGCTGTTTCTTCATTATCAGGCTCTGGGTTCCTGCTGAGTGCATCCGGTATCACGTTCATCTTCCCTGGACAATGTTCAATTTCAATGCTGAACTGCTGAATATATATAGACCAACGTGTCACACGTTCGCTTGCCATTGACGTCTTAAACAAGAATGTTAGTGCCTTGTGGTCAGTTCTGACAACAATCGGGTAACCATAGATTATTCGTTTCCATTGTTGGAGCGCATGAAGGATGGCCAACAATTCTAGCTCGGTTACAGTATAATTTCGCTCGTGCTTACGCAATTTTCGGCTGACAAATGCCAAATATGTTTTGTGCTGCAGGTTAGCTGGATCCTCTTGGTAGAGCATAGCACCTATCCCAATTAGTGAAGCATCCGCTTGGATTATAAATTTGAGCTTGAAATCTGGATATCCTAATTTAATACAGTTTTCCTATAGCTGTTTTGTTGCTTGGAATGCCTTCTCACATTCCGCGTTCCATGACCATTTGTTATTTTTCTTTAACATTTCTTGCATTGGAGCTACAGTCTCTGTATAACCTGGACAGTTTTCTTTAAAGAATCCCGTTACGCCTAAGAAAGCCCGAATGTGCTTGACTCTCGTTGGTGTAGGGAAATTCTTTATCGCTTCAATCTTAGCTGGGTTTGGCTTCACTCCCTCCTTGTCAATGACGTGACCCAAATATAAGATCTCGCTCTTGAAGAAATGCGATTTCTTCAGGTTTACTTTGAAATTCGATGCATTCAAGTTGCCCAATACTTTATCTAAATTTTCCATGTGAGTTTCAATGTTGTCGGATGCCAACAGAATGTCGTCAATGTATCGCACCGTCATCTCCTTTACTTCCTCGGTTAGGTTCCGGTCCAGTGCTCGGATTAAAGCACAGCCCGCTGTTTTGACTCCAAAAGGCATTCTGACGAAACAAAATGTCTGGTTATCGAATAAGAAGCCAGTTAGAAGCTGTGACTTCTCATCCAACTCAAGATGGTGGAACGAGCTCGTCAGATCGACTGATGAATAAATGCTCTTGTTTTTAAAGCCTTTTAATACGTCTCTGATAATTGGCGCTCTGTCATACTCAGGAAAAATGAGTCTCATGTTGAGGTTTCTGGCATCTAAACAAAGTCTAATAGATCCATTTGGTTTTGTGACTGCCAAAATCGCATTTAGATAAGGTGTAGGTGTCTTCCTTATCACTCCAGCTTCTAACATCTCATCTATAATGATTTTAACTTGACCACGATATTTTTCAGGAATTGGGTACAATCTGCTTTTGAAAGGTGACCAGTCCTCGACTTGCATAGAGTACTTGAAATTTAAAATTTTCCCAGGTACTGTATCAAATACTGTTTTGTGCTTCCTTAAAATCTCTTCCAACTGTTTTCTGTGTTCACCCCCAAGTTGAATGTCATTGAGCCGCTCCTGTAGTAACTCTTCAAATTGTGCGTCACTGTCATCTCCTTCTGTTAATAAAGACCATATCTCCTGGGATTCTATCTCCTCATCTAGTTCCACAACAGCCCCTTCTATGATGTTATCTTCCGCCTTTCGTACCTCCTCTTCCGTCTCTTCTGATATTGCTTCCAATGCCCAAGAATTTACATTTCTTCCGGTAGTGATTTCATCCATATGCAATCCCACGTTTTTCAGCTGGTCATATTCTCTAAAACTGACTGTATTCTTGTGTAAATCTATCACTGCTTGATAGTCACAAATGAAATTTGCACCAAGAATTATATTGAAATTCATCTTTGCCATGATAATGAATGTTTGCCCAAAAGTATGTTCCAATATGTTCAGCTCTAAGTATGCCTGACGTTTACAAGTGACGGTGCGTTCAGGAATAACACCCCTCACTTTGAGCTGTGGTACCGGAATTACAGGAATATTCTGAGTCCGTCCCAACTCTCGAACCAAGGCCTCTGATACTAGACTGATCTGTGACCCCGTATCCAATAAACATCTTATATTAATTCCACCAATCCTTGCGTAAATAATGGGTAATTGCCTAATTTCATCGTTCCGTGGTTTCACCGTCTCCTCCAGGCAGTCTTCTGGTAAAGCAATCCATTCTTGTATGTTCGCTACTATCCATCCATCTTCAACTTCCGACTGTTGTGTTTGGAGACTGTCTCCTTGATCCAAAATTAACATTTTTTTTAGCTCCATTTCGACTCCCATCATCCTTCTGTCGCTCATGTCCTTGATATTCCTCTTGTCTCAGTAGACTTCCAGCTTCCTCAGTATGTGTATCTGGGTTCTTTCTGTTCCCAATGGCCTTTTCCCATCTTCCTAGCTCTCCACCTTGATTAGCGTGTAACTCCTCTAAGTAATTTTGTGATTCAGCGTGCCTATCATCCCAGTCATCTCGATAGTTATGTTGATCTCCTTGATTTTGATCTCTCCTTCCTTTCCATCGTTGATTGGCATTGTAATCACCGTATCTTCCATAAGGCCTGTCATTCCTTCGATTATCACGCCATTGTTGATATCCTCTCTGTTGGTATCTATTGTTACCCTGGTATCTATTGTTGTAGTGATTTTCGTTACGCTGATATGGTCTGTTTTCCCCTTCTTCCTGGTTTCGCCTAGGTGTGGAGGTGCTTGTATTAGTACCCTGCGTTTTAGTATTTCCTTGTTTTGTTTTTACGACCTCTGTAGTGTTGACTAATTCCAGCTGTCTTCCTCCTCTAAAATGACTATGAAATGTGGTCTCATCTATTTGCCGTAATATCTGCTCTGCATGTAGGGCCGTACTAACGTTTGCTGCGACTAGTACTTGCTGTACATTAACTGGCATTTGCCTTGCTATTGTCATCACCAAATCTGCTTCGTTTAATGGGTAATCTAGGTCGCGAAATTTTAGCATTTGCATGTTAAAGAAATCTGAGTACTTCGTCTGCTGGGTAGTTTGGTATTTTCTAGAGTAAAGCTCCATTCTTAAACTCTGTTGTATGGCGGGAGACCAGTATTTGCGCAGAAACGCTAAATTAAAGTCTGACATGGTTCCAAATGTATATTTGAAACTTAAAAACCAGGTGAGAACATTTCCTGATAAAAATCTCTCCATCATTCTCAATCTACGTGCTTCAGGTACCCCAGTGTCATTGAAATGGTCTTCAATCTCTTTGATAAAGGCCTTAGGTGTTACCCCTGAATTTTCGGTGTATTTCTGCGGTTTGTAGTCATTTGAGCGAATTACTTGAATAAGTTGTGTGGGCTGATGACCGTCCTGTGGTGTTGAGCTTCTATCTACGTTCTTGCGAAATCCTTCCGTGTCTGTTGTTAATGGGCTCTCTGCTTGAGTCTGACTTCCTGCTATGCTGGGTTGGGAACTATGTGAGTCATCCGGCTTGTCTTTCAATGCTCCCGTTTTAAATATAGACGATTGTTCTAATGAGCGGAGTTCGGCTTTAATGATCCTGTCTGTCTGCTCTTTAAGTTTATTTTTTACCTCTTGCTCCAAAGCTTGAATACGCGTGTGGTTTTCGCCTACTGTTTTAATAATGGTGGATCTTTCCTCTCTAGAATCAATATTCATTTTCTTCCAATCTTTCCTGATCTGTTCTTTAATCGTGCTTATTTTTCTTCAATCTGGCTCTTATTTTCATCCTGATTATTTTCTATCTGGCTTAGCCTTTCGTCTAATGTACTCTTAAATTGTTCTTGTTCCGTTTCTAGGCTTTTCCACTGTTCCGCTGATTTTATCTCGAGACGGTCCATATCTTTAATTATGCCTGATATGTTCTCATCTACTGCTGATATTTGTTGTTGAATGACCCTGCCACTTTTCTCCATCTCCTTAAATCGACCTTCCAACTTATCCTGAGCTATTTTGACCTCGCTTGTATTCATTGTGCATGCTATTTCAATCTGCTCTAATTTAGCTAACACCGTTTCATCGAGAATGCTAAGTTTTTTATCAAAAATACTCTCCATTTGTTTAATCTGCTCTAATTGTTTCTCATTATTTTTGCTTACATCAAGGGCCAGTAATACCATCTGTTGGTTTGTGGGCTCTTTCATCTCTGCGGTTAAGGAAGCTAATTGGTTCGCGTTTTTATTATTTTGCGCCTCTAACTGTGAATTTATAGTGTCATTAATTTCACTCTTTAATAACCTAGCTTGTTCCGCCTGATATTCATTTTGCTCAATTCTACTGTTATTTAATTGTGTCCGCAATGATTCACTTTGTTCTAACAGTTTAATATTTAGCGATTTACTTTGTTCTGACATTTTCGTATTTAGCGATTCACTTTGTTCTGACAGTTTAATTTTTAGCGATTCACTTTGCTCTAACATTTTCGTATTTAGCGATTCACTTTGCTCTAACATACTAGTGTTTATTTGTTCAGATAATTTTGTATTCAACGCTTCACTTTGCTCTAACATACTAGTGTTTATTTGTTCAGATAATTTTGTATTCAACGCTTCACTTTGCTCTAACATACTAGTGTTTATAGATTGACTCTGTTCTGATAATTTAGTGTTCAACGATTCACTTTGTTCCGCTAATTTAGTATCCAACAATTCCTGCGTTCTCCTTGCTGCACTTTCAATGATCTCCTGGATCTGCGCCACCGTTGCCATGTTTTACAATTTATATGAGACATATGGGAAATGGCATACGCCAATGCCCTTTGACACGCACATAAATCCAATGCACATTTAATTTCTTTATCCTACTCAGTTCATTTATTTTTACCTTTAATCCCACTAGTTGATTGCATCTCTGAGTAGTTCTAGTTTTACTCAATTTAATTTTAACCCCAAGCACATATTTAGTCATTAAACAGTTATCCTGATCTGATATTAACACTGACTAATTAACAAAGTATTAATTGTCATTTTAGGCTACAACCTCCTAATATTTCCATGAGTTTGACTTTCTACACAAATCTAGTTTTTAACTTTATCATTGGCCGCCCGGTATCACATCTTAATTTTACTTTAATTTAAAAGACAACAACGTGAACCGTATTTTACTTTGCAAACTCCTGATTTTAATTTATCTTTCACACATTTGGCGGTATCCACTTCGCCTCAACTACTTTTAATAAAATATCACTTCCCGGTGATTAAATACTGTCATATCTGCCTGCACTTGCGGCATGCCAGTTTTACTCAAATACGCCACTATTGACATGTGTAATCTCCCCGTTACACCACAGTGAATAGCCCCACCGTTGGCCGCCAGTTTTCACCTATGAACCCTTCAGAATAGCAGTGTTTTATGCAAGAATCTTAGATCAAGGGGTCGCGTTCAGTTCATAGCGTGGTGTTTACGTCCGCCAAACAACGTGCTTTTCTGAGGCAAGGGTTATAGGATGAAAACTATAACTAAGAAAGTAAGGAGACAAAACGTAAAATAATAACAAGATTTAATAACTAATTTGTGCATAATAGAATAAAACAAACAATAATAAAAAAATCCTCCCTGAATTTTCCCCTGACAGGAATATTTATCACTTTGAGGAGTCAGATGGATCTCCCCTTTTCTAATAAAATGTGGATCCAAGTTCCACTCCCTTGCATATGAATTTATGTTCGCGTGGTGACTATCTACGAGAAATGAGTACTTGGATGATCGTTCGTTCACAACGGGTTAACAGCCACGGTGCTCACGAACAATCATCTCGTAAATCAACGTTTATGGATATGGGCATAACATTAATAAAAATCCTTAAATCTAATTCTGACACACATATTACAACTCTACTATTTACAGGCATCCCTCTGAGACCCTTATTAGTGTGGTGACACACTTAACCAAATGAGCTGCCACAATGGCCAGATACTCAACAACAAGGAAACACAGCGCCGCACGTGACTCACGGGTCACTGACATGGAAAATAAACATAGAATAAACCAACAACAACAAACGACCTGAGTGGTTAAGATTACTTTATATTAACAAAACTTGCATGTTAATGAAACGCTTCGAAGATTATCGTGTTTCGTAGGCAACTCCCATTTATTTAAACAATTTTACCATTGATCAGTTTCTCACATTTATATTTATTTTCAAGTAATTGGGAGCCAGACGTGCACTCCACTTTAATGAGCTTGCTTGCGAAACTCAGCCAGCCCTTGTGACAACAACTCACCCTTTCCATAATACCAGTCATGTCCCCCTTCCAGTGTATATAAATAGCCGACCAGCTGGACTGTTATCTCAAGGAATCAACAGCAACTAACATCTCCTCCAACTCAACATATGGTCAGACAATAATCACATATCCATAATTGTCCTCGCAAGGATACAATATGAATCTGGTACCAAGCTGACAGAAATCAGTCTCTGCTGAAATTCCCGCTTGTAATACCACAAAAATATACTCACATTACACACATCTGGGACTGACATACCGCCTTTCACACGGGTCTGCTGAATTAGAGCTCGCAAACATTTAACACAATATTTAAAACTTACGATAGAGCTGAATACTCTTCGTCACAAATTACATTGCTCCAAAGGCAATAATCACACTGAATCTGATCAATAATAAATCTCAACAAAATTTAATTACCCTCCAATCTACTATATAATTAGATTAATTCAGTCCTACTTCTGAAACACGACATATCTCCGAGAGACGTTTTTAACCGCACTTCGTAACATAGGCGAACACGGCCGTTCACATAGATACGTTAGTTAACACAACACAAAGAAAAGAACCTTCCAAAAACTACAATTGTGCGAGCTGCTTCCAAACAAAAGTGTGTCAGATCAAAACTAAATATACTACATTAATCACACAAGCAAAGTATTTACAAAAATATGTCCCATAAACCATAAGTTAATTTAACCAATAATAAATAATATTATTATGTACTCATCTCTTTTTGTAGTCACCCGTCAAAGAACATCAGACGCCATTCCCCAACTGGATGGTTCTTTATCTCATATCAGCCATCTGGACGGAGTGTTGAGAATTCCAAACTTCCTCTGCATTCATCGATGTCATCATTGCGCTGATACAAAAATTAGGTTATTATACACTTTATGTCTGACTACTAAATTCGCTTGTTCAGGTACTAAATTCCCTGTCACTGTTCGTTGGCGAATTATCGACGATACTGCCCCTATAACTATAGTACTATGACTATTTATCACTGAATTTAACACTTTACAATGAATATCTCGTGTCCTCGACACACAAAATAAAAGTCTATCTCTTCAGACGAACAGAATAATAATCTACGTCCGTAGACGCACAGAATAATGATAAAGTCTTGGCTCTTCGACACACTTATAAATGAACTGGCCCTTGGGTCTAGATGGAGGGGGATTTTATGTAAAAAATTATCGAAATAATTGTGGTACAGGAATGAAATAAATATCACTGAACTCGTAATATTGCACAGGTCAAGAATATGCCCATTAATCCTAGAATCGATCGTAGAGATTTTGTCTAGGCGATTTCCCGCGTGAATGCTAGCCACCGCGTACCCCAGCCGGAGTTGGCGCGCAAGTAGGCATTCTCTTCTCATTGGTTCTCCATTTTCTGTAATTTGGCGGTTTCTAGTAGATCTTGGCGTCTTGGGAGTGTCTATTTTCTTCATCAACCATTCACGTTACTGCATCATATTTCTTCTAGGCGCGAATAACAAAATGAACATACCAGAACCATGTCTCACCGCGCGTCGCTTCTAAAATTGAGGTAGCCACACCTGTCCTTATGATACATCGCTCTGCTATTTCTTTTCATAGCTCAAGTATTTAGCCTTTTGTTAAACTGTTGCAGGTATGTCCCTACTGTCTCCAACAAATGCTTGAAATTTCCTCATCACTGTCTGGCTACTTTCATGATGCTGGTTGAAATATTTATTAATTGAAGAAATAAAAAGTAGAATCATTTAACCAACATAGGGTGAAGGGTTCACAACTCTCCCACTCACAAAATTTCGAACTTAGGAATAAAGTCGACAATTTTACAATACTTCCGTAGGCCAATTTGTTTTATTTCCAGAATCACCCCTTTTTCTTACTTGGTCTAGGCGCTCCTGTCTTCAATGGCATTTACTCGTTTTCATATCCTGCTTGTATTTCCCCCTTCCACTCTTGCGTGACGCTCTGATGCCTGCGGCAACACCTTGCTCGCCTCGTTAATGTTTGTCAACAACAGCTCTACTTCCTCCTTCATCACGTGCCGTATTCAACTGCTCTCCGTTGACTTTGTTGATAATAGGACGTCCGTATATTCAAACAGCGTCATTATTTCGGCGCTACCATGGTTCACTTCGACGATATTTTTTTAGGTTGGCAGCGTTGTAAACTGACATTGTTCCTGTGCTCAATTCTTTCACTCTGTAAGCATTATTTCCAAGGTTTCTTACGATAGAATAGGGTCCTATGAATTTCTCGCAGAACTTACTAAAGATTTTCTTTTCTGGGTCCGATGTAGCAGGTCGTTTCACCAAAACGAGCTGGTTGACTTCAAGATCACCGTGGAACCTCTTATTTCTTACTCGCCGTAATCTGCGGTCTGCTTGTTTCCTCATGTATGCTCTCGTTCTTTCAATTCGCAGGTCTGGTGCTATCATGGGATCTTGTGGACAGTTAATTATGCTTTTCCACGTTCTTACTGGATACTCGTTCTTGTGTAGGACCATAGGGATTTGTCCTGTTGACTCGTGCCTGGTAGAATTCATGCATGTCTCTACATCCTTAATTTTATCGACCCATTTGTGGTGTTCGTTCGGAATGAAGATCCTCAAGTATGCAGTTACACATGTAATTACTCTCTCACTTGGATTTGCTTGGGCATGTCGGATACTGCTTAAAACATATTGTATACCCATGTCTTCCATTCCTTTCTTGAATTCGGCGCTTGTGAAATAACTGCCGTGATCTGATAATATAAACTCTGGTTTTCCAAGGGTTGGAATAACTCTATTACGAATGCGACTAAGTACCTGCTTCGATGTTGTTTTCTGAATAGGGCATAGTACTACAAACTTAGAAAATACATCAATGCACACTAGCAAATGACGGCAACCTCTCCTTCCCTTCGGAATTGGACCAAGACAGTCCACCGCCAGCAGCTCACATGGTTTCTGAGGTAGCAATGGTCTAGGATATTGCCTCAGTAAATAATTATTTGGCTTTGTTCTCTGACACGGGTCACAAGTTGTAATGACGTCACATATAGTTGTTCTCATACGTGGCCATGTAAATGTCTCTCCTATTGTTGCTTCGCACTTGTCTAAGCCCACGTGACCGTAACTTTCGTGCGTATGCCATGTCAATCCTCGTTGTAACGATGCAGGTACTAATATGCGTAACTTGGTGTGGTCATTATCTACCCATTTGTGCAGCAAATTGTTGACATACACATATCTTCCTTCTTTGGCTTTCGCTTCTCGAAATGCAGGTGTTCCTGTAGGTAGTTGCTTTTTGAAGTATTTAATTAATAGCATCATCCATGGTTCCGCTTCCTGTTCTCGCTGTATCTCACGTAACTCCTCCAAGAATTCCCGGTCCTTCGGTGTTAACTCCAAGTGTTGTACCATCGCTGTTTCTTCATTATCAGGCTCTGGGTTCCTGCTGAGTGCATCCGGTATCACGTTCATCTTCCCTGGACAATGTTCAATTTCAATGCTGAACTGCTGAATATATATAGACCAACGTGTCACACGTTCGCTTGCCATTGACGTCTTAAACAAGAATGTTAGTGCCTTGTGGTCAGTTCTGACAACAATCGGGTAACCATAGATTATTCGTTTCCATTGTTGGAGCGCATGAAGGATGGCCAACAATTCTAGCTCGGTTACAGTATAATTTCGCTCGTGCTTACGCAATTTTCGGCTGACAAATGCCAAATATGTTTTGTGCTGCAGGTTAGCTGGATCCTCTTGGTAGAGCATAGCACCTATCCCAATTAGTGAAGCATCCGCTTGGATTATAAATTTGAGCTTGAAATCTGGATATCCTAATTTAATACAGTTTTCCTATAGCTGTTTTGTTGCTTGGAATGCCTTCTCACATTCCGCGTTCCATGACCATTTGTTATTTTTCTTTAACATTTCTTGCATTGGAGCTACAGTCTCTGTATAACCTGGACAGTTTTCTTTAAAGAATCCCGTTACGCCTAAGAAAGCCCGAATGTGCTTGACTCTCGTTGGTGTAGGGAAATTCTTTATCGCTTCAATCTTAGCTGGGTTTGGCTTCACTCCCTCCTTGTCAATGACGTGACCCAAATATAAGATCTCGCTCTTGAAGAAATGCGATTTCTTCAGGTTTACTTTGAAATTCGATGCATTCAAGTTGCCCAATAATTTATCTAAATTTTCCATGTGAGTTTCAATGTTGTCGGATGCCAACAGAATGTCGTCAATGTATCGCACCGTCATCTCCTTTACTTCCTCGGTTAGGTTCCGGTCCAGTGCTCGGATTAAAGCACAGCCCGCTGTTTTGACTCCAAAAGGCATTCTGACGAAACAAAATGTCTGGTTATCGAATAAGAAGCCAGTTAGAAGCTGTGACTTCTCATCCAACTCAAGATGGTGGAACGAGCTCGTCAGATCGACTGATGAATAAATGCTCTTGTTTTTAAAGCCTTTTAATACGTCTCTGATAATTGGCGCTCTGTCATACTCAGGAAAAATGAGTCTCATGTTGAGGTTTCTGGCATCTAAACAAAGTCTAATAGATCCATTTGGTTTTGTGACTGCCAAAATCGCATTTAGATAAGGTGTAGGTGTCTTCCTTATCACTCCAGCTTCTAACATCTCATCTATAATGATTTTAACTTGACCACGATATTTTTCAGGAATTGGGTACAATCTGCTTTTGAAAGGTGACCAGTCCTCGACTTGCATAGAGTACTTGAAATTTAAAATTTTCCCAGGTACTGTATCAAATACTGTTTTGTGCTTCCTTAAAATCTCTTCCAACTGTTTTCTGTGTTCACCCCCAAGTTGAATGTCATTGAGCCGCTCCTGTAGTAACTCTTCAAATTGTGCGTCACTGTCATCTCCTTCTGTTAATAAAGACCATATCTCCTGGGATTCTATCTCCTCATCTAGTTCCACAACAGCCCCTTCTATGATGTTATCTTCCGCCTTTCGTACCTCCTCTTCCGTCTCTTCTGATATTGCTTCCAATGCCCAAGAATTTACATTTCTTCCGGTAGTGATTTCATCCATATGCAATCCCACGTTTTTCAGCTGGTCATATTCTCTAAAACTGACTGTATTCTTGTGTAAATCTATCACTGCTTGATAGTCACAAATGAAATTTGCACCAAGAATTATATTGAAATTCATCTTTGCCATGATAATGAATGTTTGCCCAAAAGTATGTTCCAATATGTTCAGCTCTAAGTATGCCTGACGTTTACAAGTGACGGTGCGTTCAGGAATAACACCCCTCACTTTGAGCTGTGGTACCGGAATTACAGGAATATTCTGAGTCCGTCCCAACTCTCGAACCAAGGCCTCTGATACTAGACTGATCTGTGACCCCGTATCCAATAAACATCTTATATTAATTCCACCAATCCTTGCGTAAATAATGGGTAATTGCCTAATTTCATCGTTCCGTGGTTTCACCGTCTCCTCCAGGCAGTCTTCTGGTAAAGCAATCCATTCTTGTATGTTCGCTACTATCCATCCATCTTCAACTTCCGACTGTTGTGTTTGGAGACTGTCTCCTTGATCCAAAATTAACATTTTTTTTAGCTCCATTTCGACTCCCATCATCCTTCTGTCGCTCATGTCCTTGATATTCCTCTTGTCTCAGTAGACTTCCAGCTTCCTCAGTATGTGTATCTGGGTTCTTTCTGTTCCCAATGGCCTTTTCCCATCTTCCTAGCTCTCCACCTTGATTAGCGTGTAACTCCTCTAAGTAATTTTGTGATTCAGCGTGCCTATCATCCCAGTCATCTCGATAGTTATGTTGATCTCCTTGATTTTGATCTCTCCTTCCTTTCCATCGTTGATTGGCATTGTAATCACCGTATCTTCCATAAGGCCTGTCATTCCTTCGATTATCACGCCATTGTTGATATCCTCTCTGTTGGTATCTATTGTTACCCTGGTATCTATTGTTGTAGTGATTTTCGTTACGCTGATATGGTCTGTTTTCCCCTTCTTCCTGGTTTCGCCTAGGTGTGGAGGTGCTTGTATTAGTACCCTGCGTTTTAGTATTTCCTTGTTTTGTTTTTACGACCTCTGTAGTGTTGACTAATTCCAGCTGTCTTCCTCCTCTAAAATGACTATGAAATGTGGTCTCATCTATTTGCCGTAATATCTGCTCTGCATGTAGGGCCGTACTAACGTTTGCTGCGACTAGTACTTGCTGTACATTAACTGGCATTTGCCTTGCTATTGTCATCACCAAATCTGCTTCGTTTAATGGGTAATCTAGGTCGCGAAATTTTAGCATTTGCATGTTAAAGAAATCTGAGTACTTCGTCTGCTGGGTAGTTTGGTATTTTCTAGAGTAAAGCTCCATTCTTAAACTCTGTTGTATGGCGGGAGACCAGTATTTGCGCAGAAACGCTAAATTAAAGTCTGACATGGTTCCAAATGTATATTTGAAACTTAAAAACCAGGTGAGAACATTTCCTGATAAAAATCTCTCCATCATTCTCAATCTACGTGCTTCAGGTACCCCAGTGTCATTGAAATGGTCTTCAATCTCTTTGATAAAGGCCTTAGGTGTTACCCCTGAATTTTCGGTGTATTTCTGCGGTTTGTAGTCATTTGAGCGAATTACTTGAATAAGTTGTGTGGGCTGATGACCGTCCTGTGGTGTTGAGCTTCTATCTACGTTCTTGCGAAATCCTTCCGTGTCTGTTGTTAATGGGCTCTCTGCTTGAGTCTGACTTCCTGCTATGCTGGGTTGGGAACTATGTGAGTCATCCGGCTTGTCTTTCAATGCTCCCGTTTTAAATATAGACGATTGTTCTAATGAGCGGAGTTCGGCTTTAATGATCCTGTCTGTCTGCTCTTTAAGTTTATTTTTTACCTCTTGCTCCAAAGCTTGAATACGCGTGTGGTTTTCGCCTACTGTTTTAATAATGGTGGATCTTTCCTCTCTAGAATCAATATTCATTTTCTTCCAATCTTTCCTGATCTGTTCTTTAATCGTGCTTATTTTTCTTCAATCTGGCTCTTATTTTCATCCTGATTATTTTCTATCTGGCTTAGCCTTTCGTCTAATGTACTCTTAAATTGTTCTTGTTCCGTTTCTAGGCTTTTCCACTGTTCCGCTGATTTTATCTCGAGACGGTCCATATCTTTAATTATGCCTGATATGTTCTCATCTACTGCTGATATTTGTTGTTGAATGACCCTGCCACTTTTCTCCATCTCCTTAAATCGACCTTCCAACTTATCCTGAGCTATTTTGACCTCGCTTGTATTCATTGTGCATGCTATTTCAATCTGCTCTAATTTAGCTAACACCGTTTCATCGAGAATGCTAAGTTTTTTATCAAAAATACTCTCCATTTGTTTAATCTGCTCTAATTGTTTCTCATTATTTTTGCTTACATCAAGGGCCAGTAATACCATCTGTTGGTTTGTGGGCTCTTTCATCTCTGCGGTTAAGGAAGCTAATTGGTTCGCGTTTTTATTATTTTGCGCCTCTAACTGTGAATTTATAGTGTCATTAATTTCACTCTTTAATAACCTAGCTTGTTCCGCCTGATATTCATTTTGCTCAATTCTACTGTTATTTAATTGTGTCCGCAATGATTCACTTTGTTCTAACAGTTTAATATTTAGCGATTTACTTTGTTCTGACATTTTCGTATTTAGCGATTCACTTTGTTCTGACAGTTTAATTTTTAGCGATTCACTTTGCTCTAACATTTTCGTATTTAGCGATTCACTTTGCTCTAACATACTAGTGTTTATTTGTTCAGATAATTTTGTATTCAACGCTTCACTTTGCTCTAACATACTAGT
This sequence comes from Meconema thalassinum, assembly GCA_946902985.2. Classification (NCBI taxonomy): domain Eukaryota; kingdom Metazoa; phylum Arthropoda; class Insecta; order Orthoptera; family Tettigoniidae; genus Meconema; species Meconema thalassinum. Next base: position 529,163,666 of record OX336390.1, on the reverse strand, counting down.
GTTTATTTGTTCAGATAATTTTGTATTCAACGCTTCACTTTGCTCTAACATACTAGTGTTTATAGATTGACTCTGTTCTGATAATTTAGTGTTCAACGATTCACTTTGTTCCGCTAATTTAGTATCCAACAATTCCTGCGTTCTCCTTGCTGCACTTTCAATGATCTCCTGGATCTGCGCCACCGTTGCCATGTTTTACAATTTATATGAGACATATGGGAAATGGCATACGCCAATGCCCTTTGACACGCACATAAATCCAATGCACATTTAATTTCTTTATCCTACTCAGTTCATTTATTTTTACCTTTAATCCCACTAGTTGATTGCATCTCTGAGTAGTTCTAGTTTTACTCAATTTAATTTTAACCCCAAGCACATATTTAGTCATTAAACAGTTATCCTGATCTGATATTAACACTGACTAATTAACAAAGTATTAATTGTCATTTTAGGCTACAACCTCCTAATATTTCCATGAGTTTGACTTTCTACACAAATCTAGTTTTTAACTTTATCATTGGCCGCCCGGTATCACATCTTAATTTTACTTTAATTTAAAAGACAACAACGTGAACCGTATTTTACTTTGCAAACTCCTGATTTTAATTTATCTTTCACACATTTGGCGGTATCCACTTCGCCTCAACTACTTTTAATAAAATATCACTTCCCGGTGATTAAATACTGTCATATCTGCCTGCACTTGCGGCATGCCAGTTTTACTCAAATACGCCACTATTGACATGTGTAATCTCCCCGTTACACCACAGTGAATAGCCCCACCGTTGGCCGCCAGTTTTCACCTATGAACCCTTCAGAATAGCAGTGTTTTATGCAAGAATCTTAGATCAAGGGGTCGCGTTCAGTTCATAGCGTGGTGTTTACGTCCGCCAAACAACGTGCTTTTCTGAGGCAAGGGTTATAGGATGAAAACTATAACTAAGAAAGTAAGGAGACAAAACGTAAAATAATAACAAGATTTAATAACTAATTTGTGCATAATAGAATAAAACAAACAATAATAAAAAAATCCTCCCTGAATTTTCCCCTGACAGGAATATTTATCACTTTGAGGAGTCAGATGGATCTCCCCTTTTCTAATAAAATGTGGATCCAAGTTCCACTCCCTTGCATATGAATTTATGTTCGCGTGGTGACTATCTACGAGAAATGAGTACTTGGATGATCGTTCGTTCACAACGGGTTAACAGCCACGGTGCTCACGAACAATCATCTCGTAAATCAACGTTTATGGATATGGGCATAACATTAATAAAAATCCTTAAATCTAATTCTGACACACATATTACAACTCTACTATTTACAGGCATCCCTCTGAGACCCTTATTAGTGTGGTGACACACTTAACCAAATGAGCTGCCACAATGGCCAGATACTCAACAACAAGGAAACACAGCGCCGCACGTGACTCACGGGTCACTGACATGGAAAATAAACATAGAATAAACCAACAACAACAAACGACCTGAGTGGTTAAGATTACTTTATATTAACAAAACTTGCATGTTAATGAAACGCTTCGAAGATTATCGTGTTTCGTAGGCAACTCCCATTTATTTAAACAATTTTACCATTGATCAGTTTCTCACATTTATATTTATTTTCAAGTAATTGGGAGCCAGACGTGCACTCCACTTTAATGAGCTTGCTTGCGAAACTCAGCCAGCCCTTGTGACAACAACTCACCCTTTCCATAATACCAGTCATGTCCCCCTTCCAGTGTATATAAATAGCCGACCAGCTGGACTGTTATCTCAAGGAATCAACAGCAACTAACATCTCCTCCAACTCAACATATGGTCAGACAATAATCACATATCCATAATTGTCCTCGCAAGGATACAATATGAATCTGGTACCAAGCTGACAGAAATCAGTCTCTGCTGAAATTCCCGCTTGTAATACCACAAAAATATACTCACATTACACACATCTGGGACTGACATACCGCCTTTCACACGGGTCTGCTGAATTAGAGCTCGCAAACATTTAACACAATATTTAAAACTTACGATAGAGCTGAATACTCTTCGTCACAAATTACATTGCTCCAAAGGCAATAATCACACTGAATCTGATCAATAATAAATCTCAACAAAATTTAATTACCCTCCAATCTACTATATAATTAGATTAATTCAGTCCTACTTCTGAAACACGACATATCTCCGAGAGACGTTTTTAACCGCACTTCGTAACATAGGCGAACACGGCCGTTCACATAGATACGTTAGTTAACACAACACAAAGAAAAGAACCTTCCAAAAACTACAATTGTGCGAGCTGCTTCCAAACAAAAGTGTGTCAGATCAAAACTAAATATACTACATTAATCACACAAGCAAAGTATTTACAAAAATATGTCCCATAAACCATAAGTTAATTTAACCAATAATAAATAATATTATTATGTACTCATCTCTTTTTGTAGTCACCCGTCAAAGAACATCAGACGCCATTCCCCAACTGGATGGTTCTTTATCTCATATCAGCCATCTGGACGGAGTGTTGAGAATTCCAAACTTCCTCTGCATTCATCGATGTCATCATTGCGCTGATACAAAAATTAGGTTATTATACACTTTATGTCTGACTACTAAATTCGCTTGTTCAGGTACTAAATTCCCTGTCACTGTTCGTTGGCGAATTATCGACGATACTGCCCCTATAACTATAGTACTATGACTATTTATCACTGAATTTAACACTTTACAATGAATATCTCGTGTCCTCGACACACAAAATAAAAGTCTATCTCTTCAGACGAACAGAATAATAATCTACGTCCGTAGACGCACAGAATAATGATAAAGTCTTGGCTCTTCGACACACTTATAAATGAACTGGCCCTTGGGTCTAGATGGAGGGGGATTTTATGTAAAAATTTATCGAAATAATTGTGGTACAGGAATGAAATAAATATCACTGAACTCGTAATATTGCACAGGTCAAGAATATGCCCATTAATCCTAGAATCGATCGTAGAGATTTTGTCTAGGCGATTTCCCGCGTGAATGCTAGCCGCCGCGTACCCCAGCCGGAGTTGGCGCGCAAGTAGGCATTCTCTTCTCATTGGTTCTCCATTTTCTGTAATTTGGCGGTTTCTAGTAGATCTTGGCGTCTTGGGAGTGTCTATTTTCTTCATCAACCATTCACGTTACTGCATCATATTTCTTCTAGGCGCGAATAACACAATGAACATACCAGAACCATGTCTCACCGCGCGTCGCTTCTAAAATTGAGGTAGCCACACCTGTCCTTATGATACATCGCTCTGCTATTTCTTTTCATAGCTCAAGTATTTAGCCTTTTGTTAAACTGTTGCAGGTATGTCCCTACTGTCTCCAACAAATGCTTGAAATTTCCTCATCACTGTCTGGCTACTTTCATGATGCTGGTTGAAATATTTATTAATTGAAGAAATAAAAAGTAGAATCATTTAACCAACATAGGGTAAAGGGTTCAGTAATTAGCTTATTTTAATGAGATTTTATTGTTATTATTATTACTATTATTATTCTCTTGTATACACGCCTATCATTACAGAAGGCAAGAAACTATCACAAACGGTATTCTACTGCAAATTGGTGATAACTTATTTCATTTATGGTGTTTGTTTCAATTAGAGGCACCATGGTCATCTCATTCCCATGTACAGTAGGCCTATGTGTAGAATTTGTATGATAACTTGTGTTATGGTGGTGTATGCATTTGTGTTTAAGATTAATAATAATAATGTTATTGGTTTTACGTCCCTTTTAACTACTCTGACTTCTAGAGACGCCGAGGTGCCGGAATTTTGCTCCGAAGGGGAACTTTAACGTGCCAGTAAATCTACAGACACGGCTCCCTTGCATTTGCACACCCTCAAATGCCAGCTGACTGCGCCAGGATACGAACCTGCAACCCTGGGCCCAGCAAGCGAGAACGCTACCACTGAGCCACGCAGTCAGTCGTGTTTGAGATTGTGAATGAGGCAGATTTCATACAAATGTAAACAAGAAAAAATAAATTATTTTCCTCTTCAATAACGATACAAAAACATTGTGTCCCCACCATTTCTGTACACATTATTCACTCTCGAGCTGTTGAGCAAGTGTTACGAATGGCAGGTAGGTAGTTCCAATACTTGCAGGTTTCTCTTCAGAGATGTTGGTACAACAAGGACAAGTGGTATAACAATATTATCATTATTAGACTATTAAAGCTTCATTTCATTTCTGCCGAGCAAAGGTGCTAGATGTGTAATAAACCCTCGTGCGAGATTAATCTCACCAGTTGCTTCAAGGACTTGCTGCCAGTGCGCCGGCAAGCATGAGAAATAAATATTCCGACACAGGCTTTCTTAACGGGGGATGTTTGTAATGTTTACCTACTGGTGCGAAAGTACGAATTTAGTTTCTGCGTGTGGCACAGTTATGTGCAGAAATGTATAAGTTTGCAACACTCCAGAACATCGCCGAATTATTTGCGGCACGGTAGACTTGAGTGGTTTAAATAGCATTTCCAGACGCATGAAATGTCGAGACCTTTGCTCCAAAAGAGACAGTGTAGTCGTGACTTGTAATATTCATGGTCGATGTTCATTCTAAAAGGATGGCTCTCATTGTACGCTGACGACCAAAAAGGCAGTGTGACGACATTAAAAACTGAATGACTCTTACTTCCGTCTACTCACAGAGAATTATAGACGATGCCTTTTGCTAGAGACTTCCATCCTTCAAGTACTGATGCTGTCATTAGCGTTGCTGTTGTTGCACTTTTAGGAGCTGAGGACACCGTAGTCATCAGCATTGTGTGCTTGTGCCCGTGAGGAATCTGTCTGATAACCTGTGTTATCGCACCGTAGTCATCAGCATTGTGTGCTTGTGCCCGTGAGGAATCTGTCTGATAACCTGTGTTATCGAATAGTGTTACGGTTTTAACGAGCCTTCTAACAGCTTTTGAATTCTACACAAGGAGGAGCTACTGTATATTACGTGCCAGAAAATTTACTATCACGGATCTCTCGTATTTATGCACTCTCAAATGTTAACCGACTCTGCCAGTATTCGAATCTGCAACCTTCAGAATAGTAGACGAAAGTCTTACTAACTACGCCAAGTCAATTTTGGTGTCTATCATCTTGTGACTGGAGTCAGAATTCGTTTGGAGGCTGCCGTGGCCATAATAGCATCCCGTCAAGGACAAGAGACAAATAGCTCCGATGAATTCTCAACACGGGTTTTTAGTAACGGCTTCCCATGAGCTATGAGTTATCAGTTCTAGAGAAACGGGATCGGTTGATAGGCGGGCAGTGGAATAGCAATAATGGATAACGATACTTTGTGAGAATTCATACAAGCATACAAATAAAAGCCGCGCCTTTGGAATCCCAGTTCCCAAAATTATTAAAATAGACAAATAAGAAAAGATGCTTTAGAGGATTAATTGGAAATTCACCCACACTTTCTTCCTTCCTTTCTTTCTTTCTTTCTTTCTTTCTTTCTTCCTTTCTTTCTTTCTTTTTTTTTTCTTTATTTTCTTTGGTAACGACAACAAACCAATACAAAGTAGTGCTAGTTTCTGTCCTCGCAATGCCGGTGACATCTTCACACTGATAACCCATCGCATTCACAGTCAAACGTGAAATAAAGCTGGATGCCTCGCTGGAGTGTGAATGAGCTAGACGATATAATTATATTGAATGGATACTTCCATGTTTTTGTTAGGGGCTCGCTAGCAACTGAACCACGGCCCTACAGTAGATAGTAACTTTATTTTATATTCGAATATAAATATTCATAAATAACTGTCGAGATTCAATCACCTGAGTTTAGTTTAGTGAACAGAGCACATGCGCTGTGTTCCCAGTAAGAATCAAAGACCTTCTCAATGTCATGTTTCCAAGGCTTTGAAACATTGTTGAATGTACATAAGGGATATCCTGAACGAGCGCCAAAAGATAGTGCAAAGGTACTATGTGGGATCATTTTGTTATTTACTTCAAATAACACAACATAGGCTGTTACAAACGCTTTAAAATTAAAATGTATCGTATTATCAACTAGTTATTCTTCAAATTCTATGCGTATAGAATGTCAAAGGGATGCAAATCAATGGAGTCACATATAGAACAGTCATGACATCTGGCGGAAGAGTTTCGCTTGAGAAATCCACTTAACGAAAAGAGAGCTAAATTATAATATCCGTGGAACTAATGTCATACGCATGCTTCCTCCATGACGTTCTGGTGTGTTTATGTCAACAACAGCACTCACTAAAATTGTCGGCGAAATCTTACTAATGTGTAGAAATTGGAGTTGCGGATATTAAGGTACAGTGCTATTTCCTTTGCTATATTGCGCAGTTTGTTTATGCATTGTAACTACAATGGCTGATCCAATATTGGCTACATTATCAACTTTCAAATCATGTAATTCATGTCCGACCAGTTTGTATTTTGAGTACATGTGGGAGCTATCCTTACCTAATTGGTCAAGGGGCAGATGACCTCGTAGTTCCTCCCCTTAAAACAAAAATTACTAACTAACTAACTAACTAACTAACTAACCTAATTAGTCAATGAATGACAATATTGAGCTCTGATTGGTTGGAAGAACTGTTATAATGAAAAGTAGTAGGCTACTTTAATGACCCCCATTATGAAACATTTTTCTGACATATAATATTTACATATCGACATTTCGAACACAAAGTCATTAATTGAATACCACTCGTGGGCGTCCTAGAAGCGGTTATCACTTGTTTTCCTCAACTCTAAACAAATGCCCGAAAGTCAAATAGTTTAAGGCCAAAGTTGTAACTTTCCCAATCCTAGCCTCGAGAGACGTGATGGCGCAGTGGTCATGCTGCTTGCCTTTCACCAAGTCATACCGGGTTCAACTAGTTAATGCATGTGGACATTTTGAGGTCGTTCCTTCCTGTGCATACTACAGTAATGTAGGTTACTACCTAGGTGTACAGATTTCACATACACTCATGTGTAAGGGCCTAATAACCATGATGGCCCATTCCTCTAAATCAAACATCATCAACATAGGCAGCAGCAGCAAGTAAAAGGAAGGAAGGAAGATTGTAGTTTTACGTGACAGTTAATCGCGACATCATAAGCCACGGGACCTCCTTCTTACGTGGAATCCGAACCACAGGACATGGCATTTCAATTTGAAAATCTCACATGCATTGACCGCGAATCGAACCCGGTGAGGGCCAATAGCTTGACCGCTGCGCCACCACGCCGCAAGATCAAAAGAAACAGCTCTGTTCAGACCAACTACTTCCTGCACATAACGTGAACAGCTAGTGTTAACCGCTGAACTAAGACATAGGCTAATCCAAGTACGGATTTCTTTTATCGTTGGCTTTCAGTTGTTGAAATTATAAATCATCGAACCCATCAGTTGCATGTTAGAGCGCTACCAGAACATGTCTCCACAAACCGCAGCTCAGACTGTGCCGTGCTCCAACGGTACCGCAATAGCTTCCGTACAAAACCACCTCAGCAGTTTCGCTGGCGTAGTTCGTAGCAAGCTGAGCTTCTATCCCCAAGATAGCGGGTTCAAATCCTGAAAAAGTCGTCGGATTTTTAAGAGTGTTAAAAATCCCTCAGTATCCCTTCCTTCGGAGGGGAAGTAAAGCCGGCGTGGCGAGTACATGTCGTAGACGTATGGCATATAAAAGAACCTTCCTCTAACTACAATTGTGTGAATCTCAAGTTTGTAGGTTAGATTTGATTAACACTCCAAGTTCCAACGTTCGTCGCCAGGTGCCGGTTGCAGTGGCATCTAGTTGCAAAATTGACAGCTAGGTGTCGTTGACGGTAGCATTTGGTAGCAAAAGTAGCAACTACTTGAAATTGATTGTCTGCAGTCCTTACCTGAATCACAGATAACACACACTAATACACCCACCACAATTAGCACCGGTTATCAGACAATTCTACACACACCCAAAGTACACGGGGCTACATGACCGCGTTGTCGCTGCCCCTAAACTGAGGAACCACCCAACCAACAAATCCACCTCGTGGTGAAATAATTAGCATTCTTAGTTATCACCGTGGAGATCTGCGTTCTAAATTCTCGTCTGAGGACTCGTAAGGCAAAACTGAAAATATATGGGTTCGATCCCCACCTCAGCCATCCTGAAAGTGGTTTTCCATGGTGTCGCACTGATACACAAGGCGAATATCGGGAAGGTTCCTAACATAAGTCCACAGTTGCCTCCTTCCCAATCCTACACCTGAATTACAATAAGTACACTAATAAAGCCACACCACAATGATAAGCTTACACGTTATCAGACAAAATTCCATACTCACCCAAGAACACGGGACTGAATGACCACGATGTCCAAGACCCCCAAATCAAACAGCAACAACGTCTTTAACATTCTCACCCGTGGCCTTGGCTTGTCATGCGATGGATACAGTTTGCCTGCTTATCTTACTGCAGGAAGTTTACTCTTAATCCCTTCGCGCCATTATATTACATGAATAATCGGTAGTTCAGTTTTATTTTAGGGCATCATCAGATTTAGATTTAAATTTATTGTGCATCTAACAGCCATATACCTAAAAACAAGTAGTTCCGTGAAGAACTATACAGCCTATTTTCATATATCCTACTCATGTTAATTGCCACTATCAACATACACAATTTCTGTTTGATTGCTGTAATAGATTCGTAGATATTAAGAACCGACTAAATATTTCGGATGGTAGCCATGTTGGATTTTATATATGTAGGTCCTAGAGTTATGTACTGTTACATGCAGATTATTGTGAACGTGTAGTATTCAAATTTCAATCGCATAATTAGGACACAAGAAAAAACAAGGAGATTTTAAAATTTTTCACAGCTGCCATCTTGATGTTATGGAAACAATTGAAATAAATTAGATGCCAGTGGATTAACATTCGTATAAGGATTTACTGTACCAAGTTTCACTGCACTCGGATGGTTAAATTGCGAGAAACGTCCATGTGAATATTTATAATTCGCGTCACCGCCATGTTGGATTTGTGATCACCAGGTTATTTAAAGTCCTATAGGTGAACTTAAGTTCATAGCCCCTATGAACATTAAAAAATGCAGTTTGATTGCTAAAATAGATTCGTAGATATTCAGTATCGTCTAAATATTTCGGATGGTCGCCATGTTGGATTGTTAAATGTATAGGCCATAGAGTCATGTACCATTAAAGGAAAATTATTGCGTAGATTCATTATTCAAACTTTCACTTCGATCGCATGACTACATCACAAGAAATAAAAACCTAATTTTAAAATTCGCACTGCCGCCATCTTGAGGTTATGAAAACAATTGAACTAAATTAGATACCAGAGGATTACAATGTGTATAAATATTTCCTGTACCTGGTTTCAGTGCGCTTAGAACATTAAATCGCGAGAAAGGTCTATTTAAAATTTTCAAATTCGCTTGGCCGCCATGTTCGTTTTGTAGTCAACCGGTTTTTGAAAAGCTTATAGATGGACTTCCAGTAGTGCCCTTTATCTCCGTACAAAATTTTAGGGAGATACCGCAAATAGTTTCAGAGATATAGAATGCCGGTGAAATATTTCGCACATCCGCCATCTTGTGATTATGTAAACAATTGAACGAAGTTAGATGTCGGTGCATTACAATGTATATAAACATATACTGTACCAAGTTTCATTGTGTTTGGTTGGTCAAATCACGAGAAACGTCTATTTAAAAGTCGCAAATTCGCTTGGCCTCCATGTTGGTTTTGTAGTTACCAGGTTTTCAAAGGTCACATAAGTGAACTTATAGTAGTTCCCTCTATCACCATAGAAAATGTCAGGGTAATATCGGTAATAGTTTCGGAGATATTGAATGCTGGTGAAATATTTCGCACAGCCGCCATGTTGGATTGGTGAGTCGTAACAAAATTTGAAGGGCACGGTCGAGGTCGCCGGGAATAGTGCTATGAACTTTCCGAGTTTTATTGAAATCGCTCCTGCCGTTTAGATTTTATTAGGGGGGGACACACACACGAATCACACACACACACACACGCACACACACACGGACAAAAGGTGATCTCATAAGCCTATTTTTTCAAAATTGAAAATAGGCTAATAAGAAACACATATACATTTGATTACCCCTACTGTAATTGTATAAAACAATCGACAGACATAGGTTTTAGCTTGTACTCTTAATTAATTGTTGGTTTGTTGGTTCCTCAGTTTAGTGGCTGCGACAACGCGGTCATGTAGCTCCGTGTGCCTTGGGTGTGTGTAGAATCTGTATGAAAACCGGAGTTAATTGTGATGGCTCTAGTAGTGTGTGTTATCTGAAATTCAGGTAAAGACTGCAGCCGATCAATTTCAAGTAGTTCCTACTTTTGCTACCAAATGCTACCGCCAACGACACCTAGCTGTGAACTTGGCTACTAGATGCCAACACACCCAGCACTTAGTGGCAACGTTGGAACTAATAGAGCGTTAATGAAATCTAACCTACAAATTTAGCTTCACATAATTATACTGTAGTTAGTGGGAGGTTCTTTTACATGCCACAAATCTATGACATGGGCCCACCGGGTTTACTTCCCCTCCGAAGGAAGGAATACTGAGGGATTTTAACGCTCTTAAAAAATCCGAGACCAGGTTAGAACCCGCGATCTTGGGCATAGAAGCTCAGCATGCTACCAACTACGCCACCGAAGCCGCCAAATTAATTGTAACAAAATACTAATATGTTAAATTGGGTTGGTAGAATGCAAGAGTTCAAGTGCTTTGATAACAGGCAGAAACGAAGGAATTATACGTCTTACTGAACAAGTCGAGGTTGGTTTATATTGAATGTTCATTGTATATTTGGATTGCACTTATGTTTGTGCTGTTCATTTCCAATTCTTGGGCAATAAAATGTAATAAACTTCGGTCAAGTGGAGAGAGGTGGGACACGTAAATTCAACTGTGATATTAAATATAGACTGTACCTTCTAGGTATCAATGGCATTCACTCCAGTAGTTTTTCACCAGCCCACGACAAGCAGACAAGCAGACAAACAGACAAACAGGTGAAACAGAGAAATAGGCAGACAGACAAGCAAAGAGGCAAACATGTAAACAGACAGACAGTCAAACAAGCAAACAGACAAAGAGGCAAAACCGGAAAACAGACAAACAGGCAAACAGACAGGTAAACAGGCAAACAGATCAACAGGTAAACAGGCAAATAGACAAACACACAGTCAAACAGACAAAGAGGCAAACTGACCAACAGGTAAACAGGCAAACAGACAAACAAGCAGACAAAGAGGCAAACAGACAAACAGGTAAATAGGCAAACAGACATACACACAGTCAAACGGACAAAGAGGCAAACAGACAAACAGGTAAATAGGCAAACAGACAAACAAACAGTCAAACAGACAAAGAGGCAAACAGACAAACAGGTAAACCAGCGAGCAGACAAACAAACATGCAAACAAACAGGCAAACAGGCAAACAGACAAACAAACAGTCAAACAGACAAAGAGGCGAACATACAAACAAACAGGCAAACATACAAAGGGACAAACATACAAACTGGCAAGCATACAAACATGCAAACGGACAAACAGGAAAACATGCATTTATACAAACAAACAAACAGGTAAACAGGCAAATATGCAAACCAGCAAACATGTAAACAGGCATAAATTAAACTGAAAGTATATTTAGCACATCTCATCTGGGATAAATACAAAGTTATAGCCAAATATTAAAATATGTTCACACAGAAAACTTGCTTTATAGAAACTAGAAATACTACCTACGTGGTACTCTATTGGGACAAATTAAGTAAACTAGCATTCTTATTGTGAAGTATTGACTACTTCCTCGGGCGGAAATTACGCATCGTAAATTCCTGTCCTTCAGTGTAGCCTTAACCTTCCACATTCCAAGCGCAGCTACAGCGTCAGCGATTACTGCACGTCATTCCGCTTCCTACACCCTATATTAGTCCATGAACTGTAAATTATAATAATACTAGCAGTAGTACCCGGCTTCGCCCGGTGGAATGATGATAATGTTTTAAGGTCTCCTTAGAAATATAATGGACTTAAAATCTAAGTCATTTGCCCCCAAATACAATGGGGGAGTAATATCTAGGTCATTTGCCCTTTTGATAAGGATGATAATAAAAACTACTGTTGAATTGACACGTCAAACTTACAAACTACCGTAATAGAAATACATATTTCAAAATTCACAGGCGAGGAAGACTTATTGTGTGTGGTGATTAATGGTGTAATGGGCGTAACATCTACTGTAGGTCATTTGCTCTTATGATGAGGATGATAAGGGAAACTACTACCGGTATTGAATTGACACTTCAACGTATAATGTACACAATGTACTGTAATAAAAATAACTATATGGCGGCTTCGGTGGCGTATTTGGTAGCATGCTGAGCTTCTATGCCCAAGATAGCGGGTTCAAACCCGGCCGGAGCCGTCGGATATTTTAAGAGCGTTAAAAATCCGTCAGTATGCCTTTCTTCGGAGGGGAAGTAAAGCCGGCGGTCCCATGTCAGATTTATGGCATGTTATTGAACCTTCCACTAATTACACCTGTGTGAAGCTAAATTGGATAGGTAAACAACGCTCATAGATGTCTACGTCCGTTGCCAAGAGCCGACTGCAGTGGCGTCTAGTAGCTAAGTTCCGAACTTGGCCTAGTAGTCGTTGACGGAGGCGCTTGGCGGCAAAAGTACGAACTATTTGAAGAATTCTAAGTTGCAGTTTGTACTTAAATTAAAAAACAGATAACACACACTAATACAGTCATCACAATTAACACCGGTTATCAGACAGATTCTACACACACCCAAAGTACACGGGGCTACATGACCGCGTTGTCGCAGCCCCTAAACTTAAGAACCAACCAACCAAAAATAAATATTTTAAAAATCACAGTCGAGAAAGACTTTATGCGGCGGTGATTATTGGTATGATGCGCGTAACATCTAGGTCATTTGAACTTATGATGATAATAATAAGGTAATGAAAAAATGACTACTAAACGAACATGGTGTTATTTTAAAACTGATATAGGTAATTCAGGTGTCTAGCTTCGATGTCTTCCAAAGTCTCAACCTTATTTTCTGGATGCGTCTAGTGAAAGAGCGTACTGCTCGGCAAAGACAAAGAATATAGGTCCAAGCTGCACGAACCTGAGATGATCGCAGATGATGACGAAATATGATGACACACGTTCGGGGTTCCCCGTCCTGTACAGATTGACCGGGAATCACTCACTGTTTCGCAACGGCCCTGTGCTGGCATCAGCATAGACAACAGGAGATAACACGGTGGGCTCTGGAAAGTACTCTCAAGTCACCTCACGATGAATCAGCAAGCTATTCTCACAACTGACCCCCCCCAGGGTCTCACAACTTGTGGGACGTGGGTTGGCGACCACGGAACCCCAGCTGAGTCTGGCATCGCTTCTACTTCCTGGTGCCGGGCTCATTTCAGTTCTCTTTCCTGACGGCCTCCCTTGGTCAACTCTTGTTCTCTTCCGACCCAGACTGTATTAGGGTATCCGAGGGCTAGGGAGTCTTTCAATTTCCCGCCTTAATTGGCTTTGTCTCATCTTTCCTGATACCCTCATTTTTCGAGGGGTCTGCCTTCTTTTCCTTTTCATAATATCTCCTGTCTTCTGCTCAAGGCCCTCAAAGAGGCAGGGTGTGTGTAGACCCACCACTTCTGGTACACCCTCAAGGGCTCATGACTGGTGAGTTAGGAAGCTGGCAACCCCGAGGAATTCCTGAGCTACATGCAGGGAATTTAGTGGTATGTCAGAAATTTCAAGTGGACAGTGTTACGCATCGGGTTCCAAAGGGTAAGTATACACACTTTGTTTTCGATCGGTGAACGATGTAGATTTGTACCAAAGGGCCTTAATGCGGGAAATGGAGTGGTCTGTCCGAAATTTCGAGTGGACAGTGTTACTCGTCGAGTTCCAAACGGTAATTATGTAAAATCTGGTTGAGAACGGTGAAACGGTGTAGTTTTGTGCCAAGGGCCAAAATGCAGGGAATGGAGTGGTCCGTCCAAATTTTAAAGTGGACAGTGTTACTCATCGGGTTCCAAAGGGTAAGTATACACATTTTGTTTTCGATCGGTGAACGATGTAGATTTGTGCCCAAAGGGTCTAAATGCGTGGAATGGAGTGGTCTGTCCGAAATTTCGAGTGGACAGTGTTACTCGTCGAGTTCCAAAGGGTAATTATGTAAAATCTGGTTGAGATCGGTGAAACGGTGTAGTTTTCTGCCAAAGGGCCAAAAAGCAGGGAATAGTGTGGTCTGTCCGAAATTTAAAGTGAACAGTGTTACTTGTCGGGTTCTACGGGTAAGTATATAAAATTGGGGTCAGATCGGTGAAACGGTGTAGATTTGTGCCAAACAGCCTAAATGCAAGGGATGGAGTGGCCTCGCCGCAATTTCAAGCAGACAGTGTTAGTCGCAGTGTTCCAAAGGGTAAATATACAAATTTTGGTTGAGATCGGTGAAACGGTGTAGATTTGGGACAAAGGGCCTAAATGCAGGGAATGGAGTGGTCTGTCCGCAATTTCAAGCAGACAGTGTTACTCGCTGGGTACCAAAGGGTAAGTTTACGAATATTGGTTCTGATCGGTGAAACGGTGTAGATTTGTGCCAAAGTGCCTAAATGCAGGGAATGGGATGGTCTGTCCGAAATTTTAAGTGGACAGTGTTACTCGCAGGGTTCCAAAGGGTAAGTATACAAAGTTTGGTTCAGATCGGTGAAACGGTGTAATTTGTTCCAAAGGGCCTAAATGCATGGGATGGAGTAGCCTCTCCGCAATTTCAAGCAGACAGTGTTAGTCGCAGTGTTCCAAAGGGTAAATATACAAATTTTGGTTGAGATCGGTGGAACGGTGTAGATTTGGGCCAAAGGGCCTAAATGCAGGGAATGGAGTGGTCTGTCCGCAATTTCAAGCAGACAGTGTTACTCGCAGGGTTCCAAAGGGTAAGTATACACATTTTGGTTCAGATCGGTGAAACGGTGTAGATTTGTGCAAAAAGGGCCTAAATGCAGGGAATGGCGTGGTCTGTCCGAAATTTCAAGCAGACAGTGTTAGTCGCAGTGTTCCATAGGGTAAATATACAAATTTTGGTTGAGATCGGTGAAACGGTATAGATTTGGGCCAAAGGGCCTAAATGCAGGGAATGGAGTGGTCTGTCCCCAATTTCAAGCAGACAGTGTTACTCGCAGGGCACCAAAGGGTAAGAATACGAATTTTGGTTCTGATCGGTGAAACGGTGTGGATTTGGACCAAAGGGCCTAAATGCAGGGAATGGGGTGGTCTGTCCGAAATTTTAAGTGGTCAGTGGTACTCGCAGGGTTCCAAAGGGTAAATATACAAATTTTGGTTGAGATCGGTGAAACGGTGTGGATTTGGACCAAAGGGCCTAAATGCAGGGAATGGGGTGGTCTGTCCGAAATTTCAAGTGGACAGTGTTACTCGCAGGGTTGCAAAGGTTAAATATACAACTTTTGGTTCAGATCGGTGAAACGGTGTAGATTTGTGCAAAAGGGCCTAAATGCAGGGCATGGGGTGGTCTGTCCGAAATTTAATGTTGACGGGGTTACCCGCAGGGTTCCAAAGGGTAAGTATACAAATTTTGGTTCAGATCGGTGAAACGGTGTAGATTTGTATACATAACAGACAGACAGACAGACACACAGACAAACTTTGTGCTTTATATAATATAGATTAATGTCATTACTCCTTGTTGAAAATTTAATTCTGAACTTCACTGCTTTCCTGAGAAGCAATCGCAACAATACGATAAGACGCTGAGAATTGTACACTGTGTGTACCAGTCGTTGCTGGTCTCACCCTCTTTATTAGGTACCGTCAGTTGCACTACTTTACACACTTTTCATGTGTTTTTTAAATCTTATTTGTTGTGATAGCCTATGTTGTTAAATTGATAGATACATGTTTATGTATTCTTTAAGGGTACTTACAAAATAACATAACGTCACCGTGGGTGCTATCTCTAAGACACTTTTAAAAATAAATGAACACGTGTGTAAAGTTACCCCACCCGTGGGGTTACTTTACCCAGACATGCACTTATCATGGCGTTTGGCTATACAGCCTCACAAGGGGTAACTTGACACATGCCTGGAACTTTTCATTGGAAAGATAACACACATTTGAAGTAAGACGATACTTTCATAGCTTCATTGAATTGTCTGAATACATTATCAAATAAATTTAATCGTGTGTCAAACGTTTAATTTTATGCTTGTAGGAAATAAAAGGAAAACAATGCTGTTGAAGTGTTAGTCGTAGAAAGGTACCAAACTTTGTTTTTACAGAAGCCTAAGGCCTCATTAACAGAAATGTCACGTTAATAGACTCTATATTTACATCAGTGACTACAGGTAGCTGGTTTTGGAAATTTTGAGTAAAATGCCTGTTAATACAAGACGCTGTGGGCTGTACGAGTAAAAGCCCGTATTTGTGTTTTTTTCTATTTCACCCCCTTTGGATATTAACTGCAGCTATAAGTGCACCGAGATTGTTAAGTTGCATAGAAATTTTCATTTCTATGGCATGGTCATATTTTACTAGATGTTCTAATTTGACACAAATAGGCTAAATTTCCCTAAAGACTAGAGAGGCGGGAATTGGATGTGGAACATGTTTCCTTGTTGAGTACATTACTAGGCTCTTACTAATCCGCAGCACCCAAATACTCTGGGATTCAAATAAGGAACAGTAAGCACTGGCTTTTGTGTCAAATAACTTGAGTAAAGTTACCCCCTCCAAAAGGTGAGTCGTGCACGTTCGGTTATTGCAGGCTTCCTAGTAATGCGATTCAACAAGGAAACATGTTCCACATCCAATTCCCGCCTCTCTAGTCTTTAGGGAAATTAATTTGTCACAAATTAGAACATCTATAAAAAATATGACTGTCATAGAAATGAAAGTTTCTATACAACTTCCCATAATATGTACAGATACTCAAGTGCACTAAGCTGCAATTATTATCCAAGGGAGTGAAATACAAATAACTCGAACACAGTTTTCTAGCTAGTACAGCTCACAGCGTCTTGTATAAACAAGCATTTTACTCAAAACTACCAAAACCAACCACGTGCGGTGCTCAAAAGATTTTAGCGAAAAGTGTGTAAAGTTACCCGGTCTGTGTAAAGTAAAGTTGCCGGTATTTTAAATTTTTGGTTAAAAATACGCATTTATCCTGGTCAAGTTGTGATTTAGGTTTAATTTTGATTTGGCTGACTGTTTGTAATAGAGTGACATCATAAATAGTGGAGTTAAGGAAATTCAACAAGTAGTTCCATAAAGAATTAACAGCCTATTTTCATATATCCTACTTACAGTACGTTAATTGCCTCTATCAACATACAATATTTGAGTTTGATTGCTGTAATAGATGTGTAGATATTGAGAACCGTCGGTTGGTCCCCATGCTGAATTTCTATATGTAGGTCATAGAGTTATGTACTATTAGATGCAGATTATTGCGTAGGTTTATTATTCAAACTTCAATTGCATAACTAGGACACAAGAAATAACAAGTAGTTCCGGGAAGAACTAAAACCCATTTTCATATATCCTACTTATGTTAATTGCCTCTATCAACATACAACATTTCGTTTGATTGCTGTAATGGATTCGTAGATATTAAGAACCATCTAATAATTCGGATGGTCGCCATGTTGGATTTTTATATGTGTAGGTGTTAGAGTTATGTACTATTACATGAAGATTATTGTGTGCGTGTAGTATTCAAACTTCAATCGCATGATTAGGACAAAAGAAATAAAAACGAGATTTTAAAATTTCGCACAGCTGCCATCTTATGGTTATGGAAACAATTGAAATAAATTAGATGCCGGTGGATTAACATTTGTATTAGCATTTACCGCACCAAGTTTTACTGCACTCGGATGGTTAAATCGCGAGAAACGTCCATTTAAATATGTATACTTCGCGTCGCCGCCATGTTGGATTGTGCTCACCAGGTTATTGAAAGCCCTATAGGTGAACTTATGTTCACAGCTTCTACGAACATTTAAAAAAATCAGTTTGATTACTGTAAAGGATTCGTAGATATTGAGAACCGTCTAAATATTTCGGATGGTCGCCATGTTGGATTGTTATATGTATAGTCTATAGAGTTATGTACCATTATGGGAATAATATTGCGTAGGTTCATTATTCAAAGTTTCACTTCGATCGCATGATTACGACACAAGAAATAAAAACTTAATTTTAAAATTTCGCACAGCCACCATCTTGAGGTTATGTAAACAATTGAACTAAATTAGATGCCAGTGAATTGCAATGTGTATAAGCATTTACTGTACCATATTTCACTTCGCTCAGATGGTTAAATCGTGAGAAAAGTCTATTAAAATGTTTCAAATTCGCTTGGCCACCATGTTCGTTTGGTACTTTACAGGTTTTTGAAACTTACATAGATGAGCTTGTAGTAGTGCCCTTTAGCACTGTACTAAGTTATAGGGTGATATCGGTAAACGTTTTGGAGATATAGAATGCCGGTGAAATGTTTCGCACAGCCGCCATCTTGAGGTTATGTAAACAATTGAACAAATTTAGATGCCGATTCATTGCATTGTGTATAAGCATTTGCTGTACCAAATTGGATGGTTAAATCACGAGAAAAGTATATTTAAAATTCTCATGTTCGCTTGGCCCCAATGTTGGTTTTGTAGTTACCAGGTTTTTGAAAGCGGCAGGTAGAGAGTTCCAATTATCAATGGCCTCATAGGTTAACTTCTAGCGGTGCCATTTATCACCGTACAAAAATGTCAGGGTGATATCGGTAATACAGGGTCATTAAACATGTACGCGCCAGTAAACACGGCAAGCTAGACTGGCGCAGATGGGGTGGATCATTTACTATCTCATAGAAGTATTGCAGGTTTTGTAAATTGTCTATTGCGGGGTTTCGCCTAGGTGTTCTGTCTTATGGTACCTCTATACATGCTGAAGTGTGATGAGCTTTATATATGGGGCGTAGTGTATGACCCACTACCCCAGTGGCGGACCGGACTGGATGAGCCTGACTTGGCACATGTGAGCGAAACCCCGCAACTCACGGCAAAACCTAGAAGATTTGCTGAGTTTAATTACTTGGCCGTGAAAGCCAATATGCCATCTTAAGCTTTACCATATGCGGCTTCGGTGGCGTAGTTGGTAGTCATGCTGAGCTTCTATGCCCAAGATCGCGGGTTCAAACACGGCCGAACACGTCGGATTTTTAAGAGCGTTAAAAATCCCTCAGTATGCCTTCCTTCGGTGGGGAAGTAATGCCGGCAGGCCCATGCCATAGATGTATGGCATGTAAAAGAAGAAGATTGTAGTTTTAGTTGACCGTTAATCTCGAGATCATAAACCACGGGACCTCCTTTTTACGTGGAATCCGAACCACAGGACATGGCATTTTACATTGAAAATCTCACATGCTTTGACCGGGAATCGAACCCGGTCCGCCGTGGTGAGAGGCCAACAGCTTGACCGCTGCGCCACCACGCCCCTAGCATGTAAAAGAACCTTCCACCAACTACAATTGTGTGAAGCATGTATGTTAGATTTGATTAACGCTCTATTACTTCCAATGACTGGCTGTGTGGCTCAGCGCACAGTGGTTCAAAATCAAAATCTAGGGGGACAAAATTATTTTTACGTTTTAATCATTAATTTAGAGTGAAAGCAACTATATAATTTGTTTACTTCATAATAAACATCAGTTAAGACTTTTTTAAGTTACGTCTACACATGCAAGAACTTGTCTATGACTAGGAGTTGGATAGAGCATTCATTTATCGCTTCAGAACAATTTTCTACCCCTAATTTATTTTAACAAAGTCACAAAGTTCCACTTTTGACATAATCGTCGAACCCAGTGCTTCAAACAGTTGTAAACGTGTGAGAACTGGTTGCGCGGAATCTTCTAAAACGTAAAATAACTAAGTAAGTTGCAAAAAGATGCAAAAAATCTTATAACAGGCGTAAACTACAAGACTTTATCTACATTTTAACATTAAGTAGAAAGTGACGCGGAGTGACGTGACATACTAAAAATATATGCGAAAATATAATTTAAAAACTAATAGTTAAATATTATATAATGCAAATATAGCTAAAATTACGTAACAATTACGCCCATTAATAACTGAAACACGTTACAAAGATCATACATTCCGCTGCATGTTCCATCTTAAAGCATCACACTAATCACAAAGACAACCAAACTACAGCCACTTACATTCTCCCTCCAATTCAGACTGCTCGAACAGTGGTGACAGATTTACACTAAGATGCGTTTATATCCCAGAATAGTGAACGGCAATTATATGAGAATGCTGTAGGAGTAATAAATTTTGATTTTTTAATTATGAAAATAAATAATTTTGTCCTCTTAGATTTTGATTTTGACCCACTGTGCAGCGGTAACGCTCTCGCTTGCTGGGCCCAAGGTTGCAGGTTCGTATCCTGGCGCAGTCAGCTGGCATTTGAGGGTACACAAATGTAATGGAGCCGTGTCAGTAGATTTACTGGTACGTTAAAGATCCCGTTGTGGGCAAAATTCCGGCAGCCCGGCGTCTCTAAAAGCCAGAGTAGTTAAATAGGACTTAAAACTAATAACATTATTATTATTATTATTAGTTCCAACGTTCAGCGCCAGGTGTCAGTTGCGGTGGCATCTAGTAGACAAGCTCACGGCTAGGTGTCGTTGACGGTAGCATTTGGTATCAAAAGTAGAAACTACTTGAAATTGATCGTCTGCAGTTCTTACCTGAATTACAGATAACACACACTAATACAGCCATCACAATTAACACCTGTTATCAGACAGATTCTACACACACCCAAAGTACACGGGGCTACATGACCACGTTGTCGCAGACCCTAAACTGAGGAACCAACCACCAACCAAGTTCTACCATGTTCGACAACCTAGTCATGGCTTCCCTCTTCCTACAATATCGGGAGTGTTGTGGCCAGATAAGTACACCATTGTATTTATGAATCCATCGAGGATGGGTGAGCTGAGCTAGTATATATTTAATTGGGTGACAGTTAAATGCCCCCCCCCCTACTTTTTTCTTTGTACAAAATATTTGTTACTTAAGTGAAAAATATGTCATGTATTATTTCTTTCAGGTGTTCAATTATTTGTACTCCCCGCCTAATTATTAGACTATCACTCGTTTTCGAGTAAGATTGTCCTGGAAACACAAACTCTTCCACAGTAGTGACACATGTTGTTTGGAGTAGCCATTGGTTCTTGAGGGTTGATCCTCACGCTCTTTCCTAGCATTGTACTTATCAGTTTCACGTCTTCGCCGATGTAGTTCGAAACATAGTGGACCTTTGGCGGATGAGGCGACGCCATGCCTGACGATTCCATACCGTAGTCTCTTATTTGTCGTGTGGTCAAGCTAATTGCCTCTCACAATGGTGGACCGAGTTCAATTCCCGATCAATGCATGTGAGATTTTTGAAGTGAAATGCCATGTCCTGTGGTTCGGATTCCTCGTAAAAAGGAGGTCCTGTGGCTAATGATCGCGAGATTAACTGCAAACTTCCTTCCTTTCTCAATTGTCCGTGTCGATTTGATATTTCTCTAAATTGATTTTCAGATCGTCTTTGTAGCGTTTCCATTGGTCTCCCTGCTTTCTCTCTCCGACCTGCAACTGGCAGTACAAGAGTTGTTTTGGGAGACGTGATTCAGACATGCAAACAACATGTCCTGCCCAACGAAGCTGATGATTTAATATTATACCCTCAATGCTTTATAGTATTGGCTTCCTCCATGACACTGATATTACTGCATCGGTCTAGCCACTGAACTCCGAGAATTCTCCGAATGCAATGCTGTTTGTAGTTATATTTATTAATTTTAATTGCGCCCAAATGGGCAATTAAGGAGTGATGCAGATTTCCGCATAACTTTTCAGTGACCTTGTCCACTTAACACAAACTTCAAAATGATAAATTCCACACTTCTGACCACATAGTTCACATACAGAATCTTCGTTGGGGTGATGTCATCTTTTCTTTGTGCATAGCTTACTATGGAAACCGTGGACAGCCGGTCGTGTTACTGCGTGGCGTAGATCGCAGTTTGCCTTTGTCCAGTTTCTATCTGCCATTGCGGTAGAGGCGTCAAAATCTGGATCTATCTCAATTCTTTTCCTAGCCCTATCCTCCAACACATTTTTTGTTTTTGCTGTGATTGGCAATAAAAGTTTCCATCTTAAGTCCTCAATGAAAAATGTCTCCCTAGCTTGTTCATATACCAGTCTATTGAGCGTGTAGCCTATTTTGAAACTAAGAGAACTTTGTTTTAATGAATCCGTCAACGATGGGTACGCTGAGATAGAATAGTACGGTATATGCAGATGACAATTTAATGGCCACGTAGTTCCGACCCTTAAAATATCAATAACTAACTACCTGATCACCCCCGCACCCTTTTTTTCTTTGTACAAAATGTGTGTTAATTAAGTGAAACTGAAAAGCATTTCATGATACTGACATTACCAGAGTCACTACAGAATCACTGGTTTCCAGACGAATTCAACAGCACCCATGCGTGCGGGACTGGCGACTAAGGTGTACCAACCTCATAAATAACAAAGCAAAATTAAGTCATAGAATCAAACAATAACAATTACATTATAAAAAGAATAAGAATATTTTATTCACCATTCATCATTTACATCAAATAGGTTTCGTCATTCGTGGTTCAGTATTATTATTAGTATCCTCTGTATACAGTTACTATTAAAAATCAATATTAACAATTTTTATATCCAAGAATTCTTTTACGGTGTAAAATGGATTTTCTAACATCCAGTTGTACAGTTTTGATTTGAACGTACTGTAGGGCGTAGGCAGAGCAGAATGTGGCAATTTATTATAACAATGTATGCCATTTACTGTATGTGAGCTACCAGTTTTCGCCTGTCTATTGCTTGAGATATCAATGTTTCCTTTATTTCGAATGTTGTGATGGTGTATGTTTTCCCTAGTGATAAATTCACTTAGGTTGTTTTTGACATGCAGTAACAAGATGAAAATATATAGATTTGTAATTGTTAATATTTTAAGTTTAATAAAAAAAGGGGACGACAGTGCTCCTTAGGAGCAGCTTTACACATTACAAAACCAATCTTCTTCTGTATCAATAACACATTATGGACCTATGGTGGGTGACCCCATAATAGGACCCCATATGAATCAACAACAAAAGAAAATAAAGAGGCATGTAAAAGATATTGAAATACGCACCACAACTTACTGCATATTGTCCGGGGGATGGCACTGGATTTTCGTATTATAATGAACAACAATATCGTAGAGCTGTACTCTCTTGATTTAGCGTATGGCATAAAATGTAGCAGCCCATAAGAATTGTGGGACTGAAAGAGTCCAAAATATGCCATTCTCAGAGAGTCTGTTGTCACTAATTCCCTCGATTTCCACATGAGATAAGAAACCCGTGATACCTTTTTATGGACATGATTGACGCGCACTTCCAAGTTTAATTTGGAATCGATATAAATACCTAAGAGGTAATGCATATTAGGTGCTTTCCTTGTCACGAGAGTACTGTGAAGACCTAAGCTCGTAACTCAATCAGTTCCTGGGTGCAAATGAAAATGCAATTTCACTGTATGACTTGAGCATCATAGCGTGACAGTTACGTAACAAGCTGGGTGCAGCGCATCACGTCAATAGTTTTCAGCGAGAGACTTTATAATGCATTGTGTAATAGGGGATGGAGATCTGATTAGGTTATTTAACTTACTGTGTAACGTTTATAAGACTGTTGAGGTGCTCTCTGATTTTAAGAAGAATGTTACCATCCAAACACATAAGAAAGCAGGAGCTGACAGATGTGAAGATTATCGTATAATCACCTTGATCGCCCATGCTTGAAGAGATCTGTCAAGAATAATTTACTAGTGAATGGAACGGCAGCTTGAAGTCGAGTTGGGTGAAGGACAGTTTGGTTTTAGGAGAAGCGTAAGAACAAGTCTTAGACTGATCTTCGAAAGTTGTTGCAGTTGTTGTTTCATTTGAGGGGCTTAGACATCGTGGTCAGTTATCCACGTGTACTTGGGTGTGTATACTGTATATGAATATAGATATAAGATTTGTCTGTAAACTATTGTGATACTGTATTAATGTGAGTATTAGTAATTCAGGTAAGCATTGGGAAGGAGCTGGCCGTGGCCTGAAGTTAGAATCCTGGAGTAAAAGTGGGGAACCATGGAAAACCACTTCCAGGATGGCCGAGGTGGGAATCTGTTCTCAGTTTTTCCTCACAAGGGTGAGTGTTCCTCATTCCAGTCCTCAGACCAGAATTTAATTTTTCGTCAGAGCTGGGGCATCCGGGTGAGAGGGTTGGAACGGGGTGCACTCAGCCTCGTGAGGACAATTGAGTAGCTGTCTGACAGTTAGGGGAATCAAGCTATACGGCCGAGGGGATCCGACGCACTGACTACGCGTCACCCCGCAATCCGCAGGCTGTATGGCTGTGCAGCGGTCACTTGGTAGGCCAGGGCTCTTCATGGGCTCTCGCTGTGGTGCTACGGGGAGATGTATTACGTCGTCAACGCCATTTGACAGGGAAGAGGTAGGTGCCCCAGGACTTGAAGTAAGGTGCTATTTGCCTGGAGGGAGTGTGGAAAAAAGGGGGGAAAACACACTAAGGATAGCTGAAAATCGAACCTCCGATCTCCGGAATTTTCTGCAGCTGCCCTCGCGAACGTGGTGCACTATTTAACACCCTATAGGCGACGTGGGGTCCAATTAGAAGATAAGTGTTAATGGACGACCAATATGATGGATCTCATTTCAACATAGGTCCACCTTGTTGCATAGTGGCTAGCATTCTTGGCTGTCACCACGGAGGCGCGGGTTCGATTCCCGATTCTGTCAAGAAATTTAATTCTGGTCTGAGGGCTGGAACGGGGTCCACTCAGCCTTGTGATGCAAAACTGAGAATGAGCAGGTTCGAATCCCACCTCAGGCATCCTGGAGGTGGTTTTCCGTGGTTTCACACTTCTACTCCTGGAACATCCTGGGATGGTTCCTAACTAGGCAACGACCGCTTCCCTCCCAATCCTCATGTGAATTACAAATACACACACTATTACAGCCATAACAATAACACAGGTTATCAGAAAAACTACACACACACACACACACACACGCGCGCGCACACACACACACACACAAGTACACGGGGCTATATAACGATGATGTCGCAAATCCCCTAAATGAATAAACAACAACTCTACATGGTAAAAGATGGTATATTGGCTTTCACGGCCGGAGAATTAAAACTCAGCAATTCTTCTAGGTTTGTGTTGTGTCTTGTGTGGGGTTTCGCCTAGGACACCAAGCTGGCTCATCAGCGGACTCATGGTGTCGCCGCCCGCACCCCCACAAGAATAAGCAAGATTTACCACCCTATACGACGTGGGGTTCAAGTAGAAGATAAGTGTTAATGGACGATCAATATAATGAATCTCATTTAAATATAGAGCTTGCCACGGTGGGTGAGTGGATAGCGTGTCGGTCTACTAACCCCAAGCTTGCAGGTTCGCTCCTGGCCGTGGTAAGTGATTTTTGAAAGGCGGCAAAAATACGACACCATGTCATACGATGTTGGCATGTCAAAGAACCCATTTGAATTCAGTAGGCCGTGTTCATAATGGCAAAATTAATCTCGGGATTTACCGCCAACACAAAGTTTCTCATTTCTCTACTATAATAATAATAATAATAATATCGTATGGCCCCGGGTGCCGGGTGTAAGCTTTGTTAATTGAGACCCAGAGGGCAGCTTGCATGTCGAATTTCGTCGTTCCTTTAAACGCTATGAAAGTCAAAGAGGTTATATATCTAAGCTCCTTGACACTACAGCGCTTTCTAATAGAGAATTGTGGAACTTTGTGTTGGCGGAATATCCCGAGAATAATTTTGCCATTGAACACGGCCTACTGAATTCAAATGGGTTCTTTAATATGCCAACAACGTATGACATGAGTATCGTGATTTTTGTCGCCTTTCAAAAAACACTTACCACGGCCAGGGGCGAACCTGCAATCTTGGGGTTGGCAATCCGACACGTTAACCACTCACCCACCGTGGCAAGCATTTCTCTACTAGAAAGCGCTATAGTGTTCAAGGAGCGTAGATATCTAACCTTCTTGACTTTCATAGTGCTTCAAGGGACAACGAAATTCGACATGCAAGCTACCCTTTTGGGTGTCAAATAACAAAGTTTGCACCCGGCACCCGAGTCTATACGATATTATTATTATTTAAATATAGTAGGTCCGCCTCGTTGCGTAGTGGCTAGAATTCTTGGCTGTCACCGCGGAGGTCCGGGCGGGGACACCAAGAGCCCGCTGATGAGCCAGCCTGGTGTCCTAGGCGAAACCCCTCACAAGACACGGCACAAACCTAGAAAAATTGCTGAGTTTCAACATAGTAACACGGTTCGGGTTACGGACCGCTTCTTATATTGTATTCTCCATGGTGGGTGACCTCAATTATATATTAATTTCTTTCCATATTAGACAAAAATGGTTACCGCACAATCTGTTTGCTAACTACACGTGACATTTGATGGGCTTTATGTAACAATTTCTGTAAATTCGTAAGAGCCTTCAAAAACTGGGAGCGAGGTCACAATGCTACGAATCAACACGAATTAACTGAGCTTAGCGGACAGCTCGGTTTATGTTATTCATTACTCCTTTGCCCGGCTTCTTGGCCAAGTGCTTCTTAGCATGTCCCGCGGCGTAGCCATGCTTGTTAAATCGTGCACCACAGCCGTAAGGGCATCTGCAGCAAGGAAAAGGAAGTGAGCTTGTAGTTTAAACGTGACCGTTAATCTTATGATCATGAGCCATTGGACGTGGAATCCGAACCACAGGATATGGCATTTCACTTCCAAAATCACACATGCATGGACCACCACGCCCAACAGCTGCAGCAAGTCCGGAGACGAAGGTTTGAATCCCGGCGCTGACAACGGCTATCCTGAGTGTGGTTTTCCCTTGGTTTTATTTTTCACACTCCCTCCAGGAGAATGCCGCAATAGTACCTTACTTCAAGTCCAGGCGCACCTACCCCATCCCTGTCCCCAATACAGTAGCACACACTACTACAGTCATCACACAAATACAGGTTATCAGACACGTTCAACACACACTCAACTACACGGGGCTGATGACCAATGTGTCCCAAACCCTAAAAAAAATTAACAACAAAAACAGCTTCTTGGCATGCTAGATATTGGTCCTGGGTTCAATTCCCGACCAGGCTGTGGGGAGTTTATTCTCCTGCTGGTCAATTCCCCTGCCTCTGGGTCTGGGTGTTCATCATTTCACCCTCATCGCCCACGGACGCCAAATCGACAGACAGGCCAGGCCTCTCCGAAGGCCATACGCCATCAAAAACAAACAACACTTATTTCTTTAAAGGAGACCGCATGGATAATAATGATCAATGTATGTCCACCCCTCATTATTCCTGTTTTCAACGGGGTCGGGGATGAGATGCGATGGAAGTCTATGTGGCGGGTGTTCTTTTTACGGATGGATGCCCTTCCTGACACCAACGTCATGACAGAGGACTTAATGAGGGATGAAATGGTTGAAGATGAATGAAATTGGGCAAGGAGAAGAAGGGAAGCTGCTGTAGAGGGTAACGTCGCGGCATTTGCCTGGAGTTGAAAATAAGAATCTATAGAGAACTGATTTAAGGACGGCTGACGGTGGGGCTTGAAGCCACGTCTACCGGGCCCACAGAGAGCTTGGCCTTATGATCTCGAGTTGTGCAAGAGCGGGCGTAGGTAACGCTGTCAGTGACAGTAAACTGTGATATTACTTCTTTGGAACTTACCAGTACATTCATCACTATGAACCAGATGCCACACAAACACCCAAGTACACGGGGCTACATGATCACGATTTCGCTAAGCCCTTTAATGAATCAACAATAATAACTGTCTCCGAACTCGACGTCAAGAAGCCTTGTCGTTGATTTGCAATAACGGTAAGTCCTCAGTTTGAACTCCCTCTTCATATTGGGCTCTCTCTTTTTCTGGTAACCTCCTCGTGCTGTAGCCGATAGCATGCTTACCTGTCACCTCGGAGGTCCGGGTTCAATTTCCGGCTCTGCAAAGAAATTTAATTCTGGCATAAGAGCTGGAACGGGATACTCTCAGCCCCGTGAGGTAAAACTGAGAAGGAGTGGTTTCGCTCACCCTAAAAGTGTCTTTCCGTGGTTTCACACTTCTACTCCTGGAAAATCCGGGGATGGTTCCTAACTTAAGGCTACGGCTGCCTCTTGCACAATCCTAGTTCCAATTACAAATAGGCACACACTTATAGACATCACAATAACACAGGTTATCATACTTATATTTTATACACACACCCAAATACACTTGACTAAACATCCACGGTGTCGAAAGGCCCCTATGAATCAACAACAAAAGAAAATCAAGAGGCATGTAAAAGATATTGAAATATGCACCACAACTTACTGCATATTGTCCGGGGGATGGCACTGGATTTTCGTATTATAATGAACAACAATATCGTAGAGCTGTGCTCTCTTGATTGATGTGTCTGTGTACATCGGACACCAAACATCATTCTATTGAAAGAAAACCTGTACAAACTAGAGGTCCTGTGCGAGAAATCTCTCATGTGTTAAACTGTTATGCGGGCTCAACGCGACACAGTTCTGGCAGGAGCTATCGTCTTCTTTATTTAGTTAACGGAATTCATTAGCAAATTGTCGATACTTATGAAATCAGAGGATAAGTCATCACTCCTGCGGGTGATTCTCTTTCTTTGGAATGATCATTTGTTACGATCTATAACTTGTGTTCGTGAAGCCTCCGTGGCTTAGGCGGCAGCACGCCGGCCTCTCACCGCTGGGTCCGTGGTTCAAATCCCGGCCACTCCAAGTGAGATCTGTGCTGGACAAAGCGGAGGCAGACAGGTTTTTCCCCGGGTACTCCGGTTTTCCCTGTCAAAATTTCATTCCAGCAACATTCTCCTCTATCATTTCATTTCATCTGTCATTCATTTAATCATTGCCCCAGAGGAGTGCGTGAGGCCTCGGCAGCCGGCTCAGTCCATATCCTCGCCGCTAGATGGGGGCTTCATTCATTCCATTCCTGACCCAGTCAGAGACTGGAAGCAGGCTGTGGATTTTCATTTTCACTTGTGTTCGTCCCATGTTGTATAGTCTAGACCACCCGTCAGGCTTTACTGGTGTGTGGGCTGGACACGACACAGGGGATATTGTCCTGTTTTTCTTTAAACTCTCATTATAAACAAATGCAGTAAGTATATTTCCGTTGATTTTTCAAGAAATGCGAAATTTTTCCTGTAATATTGACGTGATTTGGAATATGTTGGCAGAAACCGCACCTTATAACTCCCTCTGGTTTAAGAGCTTGAATTTTGTTAAACATACAACTTGGCGCTTTACTGTATATACAAGGTAAATCAGCTGCCCCTGATAATATTGTTTTATGCAGCCCAACTAACGGGTGATATCAGGAAGGTCGATATTTCTCTGCTGGCATCCCTTATGGTACTAATGCACTGCAAGCATATCCCGCACACGATACTGAACACTATTATTTTTCAGGGGGCGTGGTGGCTCAGCGGTCCAGCTGTATGCCTCTCACCAAGGCGGTCCGGGTTCGATTCACGGTCAATGCATGTGAGATTTTCGAAGTGAAATGCCATGTCCTGTGGTTCGGATTCCACGTAAAAAGGAGGTCCCGTGGCTCATAATCACAAGATTCACGGTCACGTAAAACTACAATCTTCCTTTTTTCTATTATTTTTCCCTCGATGTGACTACAGACTAATACGAGGGGAAAACAAAAGTGCTCAGTATCTTCTGCGGGATATGCTTGCAGTGCATTAGTACCATAAGGGATGCCAGCAGAGAAATATCGACCTTCCTGACATCACGCGGTAGTTGGGCTGCATAAAAAAATATTTTCAGGGGCAGCTGATTCACGCGGTATATCTTAATCACTTGTAATTTATTTCAGGTTATTTTCACACATATTCCATTAATTGGAATTATTTTGTGTTGACCGACTGAAAGTTGCAATATCAATTCTCTAGATTTCTCTCTTGATTTTTATTTTTCTCTGAGTCAAACAATAGTCTATATATACTGGGTGTGACTAAATATGTGGGAAAGATCCGGGAATTTGATAGAGGCCCTGACAACCAGAAAAACATGCCCTGTAAACATATGGTGTATGTGCGTTCGTTTCCGTGTTACAAGCATTGTTTGTGGTGTGCATAACACAGAGGGTGGCACGATGCGTTTGGTCATTTGTGGAGGACACACAGGCCACTTGTACGTTTCGTCACTATTCAAGTCTGTGTCCATTCCCAAACAAATGGATAGGGCGTCAGGGACTGACACCGTGGCCTGCTCGTTCACCCGATCTCAACCCATTAGACTTCTACTAATGGGGTATTTTAAAGGCCATTGTGTATGCCACACCTATTCATAACGTGGACATGCTGCGTCAGCGAATAGAGCAAGGATGTCAGCAGATACGACAGACGCCGGGAATATTGGAGCGTGTGAGACAGTCAATGATGCGGCGCATAGACGCCTGCATTATAGCTCGTGGTAGCCATTTTGAGCACCTTCTGTAGGGAACTGTTAGTAATAACGTACACTTTATCAACACAAATGACCAACCTGCATAGAGGGGCGGTTACAAACATTGCTTGTAACACGGAAACAAAAGCACATACACCATATGTTTACAGGACATATTTTGCTTGGTGTCAGGTCCTCTATCGAATCCCCGGAGCTTTCCACATATTTAGTTACACCCTTTTCAGAAAGTAAAAAAAGGAAAGGGACACGGAATAACTCCAAAATGGATGCTATTTCTCCAAATGGAGTCACTAGCGGCTTCGGTGGCGTAGTTGGTAGCATGCCGAAGATCGCGGGTTCAAACCCGGCCGAAGTCGTCGGATTTTTAAGAGCGTTAAAATCCTTCAGTATGTCTTCCTTCGGAGGGGAAGTAAAGCCGGCGGTCTCATGTCATAGATTTATGGCATGTAAAAGCTCCTTCCACTAATTAAACTTATGTGAAGCTAAATTTCTAGGTTAGATTTCGTTGTAACGCTCTATCAAAGTTCCAACGTTCACTACTAGGTGTCCGTGATATCTGGTAGTGAAAGTTGGAACTACTTGAAATTGGACGGAACTTGTAGCTCACCCTATGGGTGTCCGCTTGAAGCAGCTACAGCCTCTGGCGAGCCGAGCATGTCCTCTGACACTCCCGGCACTAAAAGCCATACGTAAAATAAAATAAAAAAAATAAAATAAAAGTTAGTCACTGTTGCTTTTAAGGGGCGACGTCATCTGCCCCGGAAGAAGAGGAATCCTATGGTGTTAGAAACGAGAAAATAAAAGATTTCTGGCTTCTCGCTAAAATGTATTTCTTAGTATGAAATTTACCTTTTTCCTGAACTTTGCAACATACAAAGCTGAAATGTTTAGATACAATTCCTCCTTATACGAGTTATATTTTAAAACTGCCGATTTCCTTAATTTACTTAAGTTTAAATTTGCCATATGGAAATGTTCGTAAACATGCAGTAAAATATTTAAAAATTCATAAAAATCAAAGATACATTTATTTTGAATAGCCTGTGTTAAAGAAAGGAGACAACCTTAACGAACATCCCAGAAAAATTACAGTATTTTCCGTTAATCATTGCTGAGAAAAAGTTTCTCAAGTTGACAAATAACATGCGCAGCATATGACATTCCGGAGCCCCTTAAAGAAAGGTCAGGTACCCTTAATCAGCATTTATTTTTCATATTTCGGACAAAATTAGCTCAGAAAAAAGAAAATGTTTTTCCTTACCTTCCGAACCTCAGTTATCAGCGTCTACTCCTTGTGTGGGTCTCGAAACGTCTATCCTATCGATATGCCCACTACTACCAAATTAAAGTGTTGCATCATAATGGCCCGCACTGACATGTTTCCTCAAAGCACGTGTGTGTATTCCCGTGATGGTTCATTACCCCGGGATGCAAGGTCAAACTTTCTTGGTACAATGGTATGTTCTGAGGAACTCATTTCCCATTATTATTCGTATTGAAACCGTCTGGCTATTCAAAGTTCCCTAATTACCTCAGTTGAGAGTGTTCGGTCGCAAAATAGATCAATAAAGCCTAATATATAATTTGAGGAGATGCTTCTGGGCATACTGTACGTACAAACACTCATACTCAGGAGACTACAGGGTCTTTCATATAAAATAAGAGCGCCAAGCGGCGGCTTTGTTGTCCGCGGCTGCGGTCACCTTGGCCGAGCTTTTGGCGCGCCAAGGCCCCCTGCTTTAAGCGTGTATACAATCCTATATGATGCAGCGGCCTTGCTAGCGTGTGCACAATGCTGAAATCTTACTTTTGTTAGTTAGTCAATTATTGTTGATGAAACCAAAACCCCTACTTGTGCTAATTTTGTGAGTGATTTATTCTGAGACCGTTCAAGATTCTCGCCAATGTCATCTAGCTCATCCTCTGTTAAGACTGTTCGTGTGCGGGCATGTTTTTTATTGAGCACCGAGCCAGTAGTGTCAAACTTATTTGCAATTACATGAATCTGTGCTAGTGAAGGTGGCACTTCATCAGAAAATTGCTGAACAAATGCAACACGTACCCGCCGAGCCGAATCGTACTTAAAATACGTTTTACATAAAAAATACGATTTTGCAATGATAACTGTCTCACCATGTTAGCACTTGAGGTTTAGACTGGCGACTGAGCAACTGCACGCTTATTGCAAGGTCAAGTTTGGTAATGTCAATCTGTTATTTTTATACAGTCCGACGAAAAAAACAATGAAAAAAAAAAACAGCCATCGTATGTACTATGCGCGCGCTTTCAATACTATAGGGGTTTCGGTTTCATCAACAATAACTAACTAACTGACTAACTAACCAAAGTAAGATTTCAGCATTGTACACAAGCTAGCAAGGCCGCTGCATCATATAGGATTGTACACACGCTTAAAGCAGGGGCCCTTGGCGCGCCAAAAGCTCGGCCAAGGTGACCGCAGCTACGGTAACAAAGCCGCCGCTTGACGCTCTTAATTTATATGAAAGACCCTGTACTTACCACTATTTATTGCTATAAAAGATTTCAAAATTACACTCAGAAATAAAAGTTCAATAATTGTATAGCCTAATGAGGCAAAGCAAATGAATTCGCACATCATAAATGCAACCACCAATGTTTTATAATAAATTTACTTCGTTGTACAAACGACCATCATAATAAAAATATTAAATTGTAAGAAAAAGTCGTAAGTTATTGATCTCCCAAATATAGGATGCTACTTTACGTAAATTCATTTACTTTATTTGGTCTTCTTTGATCATTAGAGATGAGTACTTGTGTTAGTCTGAAGTCAAAAGGGAGGAATGTAATTGTTGCACATGACATCTATTTCGGACAATAATGTTTATATACTAGCCCTATAACGAAATAAATTTCATTAGTTATTTACTAAACAAATAACACTAACATAGCTATTAATAAGAACCCGAGCATGTTGTCAACACCATTTTAGTATCAAACAAACCAATAATCGATATTCGCAATGCTTTATTTACACCATCCATCGACCACCCTGGCAAACTTCATAAGATTCTGCTTTCCTCCTAATTGAATATTATCCTATGCCCTAAGGTTGTCGGCCCCGTGGTGTTGGGGTAGCGCCTGCCTCTTACCCGGAGGCCCCGAGTTCGATTCCCGACTCCGTCAGGGATTTTATAAACTGACGTGAGGGCTGGAACGGGGTGTACTCATTGTCAGCCTCGTGAGGACAATTGAGTAGCTGTCTGACAGTGAGGCAACGCCCCGGTCACGAAAACCAAGATTAACGGCCGAGAGGATCCGATGCGCGTGTCACCCCAATATCTGCAGGCCAAATGGCTGGGCAGCGGTCGCTTGATAGGCCTAGGCCCTTCATGGGCGGTAGTGCCATTGGTTATGTCCTAAGGTTAAGTTGCTCACCAGCTTTGGTCGAGTGCGGTCGAGTCTGACTCATGCGAGGTACCGGCAGTGTGCTTGTTTATTTCTGTGCGTGTACTTGCTCTCAGTCTCACGACTACAGTGTTACCGTGTTCTGTGCGTGGTCAATTTTCGAATAAATCTCTTCTTGTACTAGTAAAGAAAACACCATGGTTTACTAAATTTGTGCGTAAGCTCACTTCAAAATGTGTCTTTGAACGCGAAAATAGGCCCAGCACATGGGAGGTGCACAATATTGGATCTCCACTTGTTTGAAGGTCACTGCTGACCAGATAGAGATGATACAACTAGACAATTTGGACAACGCCGCATATTTAAAGGTAATTTCCCAAGTACTGTTTGAGAGGTTGTTAAGTATACGTACATGTAGGCCATCAGAAAATTATTTTGACAGATGGTCGAATAGGGATTGAGCAAATTACTGCTGCTGACAATGATGTAATCAAACAGTTCGTATTCTAAATGTTCCCCCGGAAGTCCCCATCCGTTCGATAACAAGTATCCTTAGCAAATATGGTAAAATCAATGAACATAGTAATGAAGAATGGTTTGAGCAATACCCATTTTGGGTGCAGAATGGCATACGTGCAGTGCGCATGGACTTGAAGGGGGCCATCCCCTCGTCCATTTCCAATGAAGGCTGTCGTACCCAGATTGCTTACGATGGTCAAATGCGAACTTACCTTGCGTGTAATTCAACGAACCATTTACGACCCCAGTGTCCCCTGCGAAGAGCACGCGCCTTCGACCAACGCACTGTAGGACCTGACACTATTAAACCAGTCAATACCACCCGGCCGGTTATTGTGGACCCATTAACCCAAACCAAGCACGAGCCCCGGAACACGTTGCCCCGTCATCAGCTCCAGCACCTACTGTCGACCAAAGTATTATGTGTACTCGAGTTTGAAGGTTGTTTGTTAAGTAACCAATAGACCTACATAAAATCCAATACCATCAAATTTTCTTCGTTCTATTCTACGTTAGTTCATGTAGGTTTGGATGTTTTAATTTATATTTTAATATTTTTTTATCGCAGTTGGAACACAAAACGTGCACGTTTTTAAGCGTGTTTCAACCATGCGTCACATTTAAGAATTATTATCTCAAAAGCCCGTCATCAGATAGAATCAAATTTTAACACAATATACATTGGAATGTTGTATAACTGGTTTATTAATTTCACAATTTTGTGTGTCCAAGAAACAAAGTTGTTATCATTGTTGTGTGGTAACTTTTTCTCGGCTCGGGGTGGTTGGAAAATGTAGTTCTTGGTTGCGTTGTAATCGTTATCCATCAAAACGTTATGCTGTATGACTGTGAAATACGTAAATTAATTCACTTATTTTATATCGGTTTGTGTTTGTACGAGGAAATAACACATGGTTCTCCATCTAGCCGCTCCGGCAAAAGCTGTACAGCGTTGCTGAGATGGAGCCCTTCACTTCCGAGCGAGGCGCGCCATGACGCGTGATGGAGTCCATCCTGGCAACGTTGTACAGCTTTCACCGGAGCGGCTAACTGCTGAACCACGTCTTAATTCCCCGTACAAATACAAACCGATATAAAATAAGTGAATTAATTTACGTATTTCACAGTCATACAGCATAACGTTTTGATGGATAACGATTACAACGCAACCAAGAACTACATTTTACAACCACCCCGAGCCGAGAAAAAGTTACCTTACAAAAATGATAACAACTTTGTTTCTTGGACACACACAATTTTGAAATTAATAAACCAGTTATAAAACATTCCAATGTATATTGTGTTAAAATTTGGATTCGATCTGATGACGGGTGTTTGAGATAATAATTCTTAAATGTGACGCATGGTTGAAACACGCTTAAAAACGTGCACTTTTTGTGTTCCAACTGCGATAAAAAATATTAAAATATAAATTAAAAATTCCAAACCTACATGACCTAACGTAAAATAAAACGACGAAAATGATGATGTTATTGGATTTTATGTAGGTCTATTGGTTACTTCACACACAACCTTCAAACTCGAGTGCACATAATACTTTGGTCGACAGTAAGCACTCTGTTGATCACTTGGAATTCTCCACGCTTGATGAAAGCACACACATACGTCGGAAACCGGACCGTAATAAGGGTACCGATTTAACAGCTCCACCACCAGCAGGGAATACTGACGGGATTTCCGGCATGGACACAACACCTTCGAGCTCTGATCTTCTGCAGGATAACCCCACACCACATGTTCGGGATTCACCCCCCGATGACCCCACTGACCAATCTAACTGACTCTGTAAACATCCTTGCCACAGATGACGATATGGAAATTGATATTGCTGAATCAGACGCATTCTTCCCTCTTAAATTGACACGGGGCAAACTTGTGCCATTCCGGGACGAAATATCATGCATACCTCTCTGGCCATTTGTGATATTATGATACACTACTCCATCGCTGATTACCCCGCAGCTGCTCTTGCAAGCATTGACCCTAACAAGGCCTTTGACAGAATAGCACACAAGTATTTATGGAAGGTATTAGAACGCTTTCATTTTCCCAACACAATCATAGCAACTTTCCAACGACTTTACCAAATGGCTTCGTCTCGTGTAATGGTCAACGGATTTCTGTCATCGAAAATTCCAGTCAAGAAGTCTGTCAGACAAGGATGCCCCCTATCAATGGTTCTATTCGTCTTGGCTCTTGAACCCCTGGTCAGGAGGACGAATAACGTACTCACTGGTCTCACGCTCAACGGAGAGCGTTTCACACTGCGAGCCTATGCTGATGACGTAACGATGCTACTCACAAATGTGATACTCGCCCATCAGACCCTTGAGTCATTTTGTCAGGTCAGTGGAACACAAGTAAACTAAAGAAAGTCATCCTTTTTGCTCTTGGGCCCAGGTAAAAATAGGCACTACTCCAGTACTACAAGTATTCCTACAGTCACCGCATGCAAAATATTGGGTATAACTTTCAGTAGAGATATTGCGGAGACCATCCAGAGCAACTGGACTGCTCGATTAAATGTTCTGCGGTTCCAACTGAAAGAGGAACTTTCAAGACTGCTCAATATTCTGCAAAAGAACTGGCACATTAATACTTTTGCTCTGTCAAAACTGTGGTATGTGGCGCAAGTCCTTCCCCCCTCCACATATAATCAGCCAGCGCATTGAAATGGCGATTGGATTCTATCTTTGGAAAGACTATTGCTATAGAATTCGACGGGAACAACTGCAGCTACCAGAAGAGTGTGGTGGGCTGCGACGTTTTGCAGTTGAACTGAAATGCTCTTCACTCTTCTTGGAACATATTATTAAGGCGAGACAGTTTAAAGGTAATCCGTTCGTTAGTGCTGTTCTGAAAGTAATCAAAATTACTCCTTTACGACAGCCTCATCCGTCCCAAACTTTGTTCGAAAAAGCCCTGGTCCTCTTGCTAAAACTTCTCACTGCCCAAATCTCCAATGGTCCATTTAATGAAGCTAAACACATATATGGTTTTCTATTACAACTCCGCAATTTAACACCACTGGTGCAATTAAAATATCCCCAACAAGTCCTGGAAGCATATCTGGGCCACTTCCCTTAGAATGGAAACTGTATTTGCCTGCATCAATGAAATCATCCTCACTGGTGACAAAATGAAGCGGCACGAACAAGTAGCTGATGATGCCTGTCCTGGTGCAACAGGACTGACACCCTCGTCCACCGCATCACTACATGTGGGAGTGGGAACGTCGTGTGGCGATGGACGATGAATGCTATTCACAGCATAAACGGGCTAACATCTACACGCAACAGGGAGGAAGAGATCTTGAATTTCGAAATACGGGATGTACTTGGTAAGCCAAAAAAGAATGCCAGCTTATGGCTGGCAGCTGGAACCATCCACTACAACCTTACTGGATACCGAACACCCTTGGTGACTACCCTGCCTGGTTTTCTGGATCAACTCCGGAAAGAACGCCCCGCAGAAGTGTATCAACAGTGCTTTTTGCAACGTTTTATATAAATTCTAAAAATACATGTGCTATTATGATTCTTGGTGTTTTGTTTTTATTTATTTATATATTTTTTTATTTTATTTCAAAGACTGCGGTGAACTTTGAAAATTACATTGAGGAGGGAATTGTATTCAGTGATCAGTGTAGCTGTCTTTGTAAATATAAATAAGTTAAATTAAAAATATAATCATATAATTTATATAAAAATAGGATATCCATGTATGTATATTCATTACATTCTATTGTATCAACAATATTTAAATATTCATAAATAATTGATACTTAGATCATTGGTTCATTGACCGTAACGGGTGTGCTGAACTACCGAAAGTATTACGTTTTATAAAATATTAAAACTCCAGACAATTTCACAAAATAATGGCATTAATACACCCGTTATATCATGATCACATTAGATCATCTAATTAGCATATTCAATCTGAATCTCGCTCTGGTGTGCAATTCCTCATCATGCCATAAATATCAGCGTTGTTACTCAAATCCCTAACCAATTCAAATCTCCTCATTTTATGCATAACACAGTACATCACTAAATTGATTAATGTACTAGATTGTGCTTCACTAACACCATTCAACTGTCAACTCGAGTGCTTGTGTAAATGAAATTCCCTTACTTTATTCAAACCGAGGGCCTGGGATGAATTATCAATGTATGCGTCAATTTACTCAGCATTGTGTATGTTACTCATTTACTATCGAAATTTCCAACAGGAAGCATTTCCCTCTCCTGGAAATTAATTTTTACGCACCATCGTTTAACATCGTAGAACGCTTTCATCGTTTCAACACCTCGTCGTAGACTTCATATTTATCATACATTTAATACCGTAGATTGTTATAAGGGCTACCTAAGCATACCTATTCATACACACATCGACGAATTTTGACACACATTTAGCCACTGATGACTTACCTTGCATATCATCTCTACATGGTCTTTGTTAAACATATTCCACTCGTCGTATGAAACACCATGCATGACTCGCCCACATTACTTAATTCTGCTCTCCTTGCTGTTAAGAACTGGGTATTGATAACCAATACTTCCTTACACGTTTTATCAGAAATTTCAATTAATGCCATCTACAATTCTAAATTATACCTTTTAATTTCCGGCATCCTTTCGACATATGTAAACACATATTTATGAGAAAAAGTTCGGCCCTAAGTACGTCATTACTACACCACTGTTTCTGATACGTCTTCTGCCATCTCAACACATGATTACTCTAACATAATAACATATTTATCCTATCCTTTTCTTCCATTATGACTTCAGATTAACACAAATAAATATTGAAGGTTTAGTTATCCAGTTCTTTGAAGTGACCATGGTATAGGAGATTTCACCCTCGTCCATTTTAGCAATCGGCCATCCTTCCGGTCTCGTTTATCTCCGGGATGATGACTTCCACTTGGCAGCTACTGTTTTCTCCCGGTAGGCCACTCATCACTGCACGTGACATCAAATTTATTATTTCGGTTCATAAGTTTTCATGAATGTCCAATATTTATGTTGGGATAAAACACGTTAATACCCAATTTCCTTGCACTTTCACTGTTCTTTCTTATACATGGAACGTTTGCGAGCTATCTGCACTGGTTCACGCTAAATATCCATGACCCTCGCGAATTTTCAATTATACACACGTCTATTAACTTTACTTATTTTTGTCAGTCCTCATACCCACATATAGTACATATATCGAAGACAATTCGGGAGTTTTCTGATTAAATTCACAATTTTACTTCGTACGTCTCTTACTGTTTTATTAAGTAGATTATTGATAATGCTTCCCGTACTTTAAGTACATTTTGCGATCTCACTTTATATACACATAAACTTCAACCTTTCTTTATGTTAATTTCTGGCACAAACTAGCACGAGTTACCGCTTTTACGGATCCAGCGAACTGAGGTGATAACTAATTGTTCACTTTTAATTTCAGTATTCATGTTCTATATGTTATTTGTCTGATTCAAACTGGCGAGGGCTTCCACTACACTTGATCCCGCGAAACTGGGGTAGATATTACTTAGTAATTGTTCACTTTTATAATAATTGGTTCTTTAACTTTTCTCTGTAAATTATGAGAGCTCCCGCCGCAAATGATCCAGCGAAACTGAGATACTGGGCGAACAGTCCCTTCCTCTTTACCTATTTGGGGCGTAGGCTGAAATTTTACTTTTCTCAGAAATACCTCTTTCACGTCCATTTTATCAATACCAGTTAATAGCGAAATTTCTAGAGGACATATACTCTTGCTTATCATTAAGATCCGATCGTAGGTTTCTTAATAAATTAATCGGCGCCCTTTTCCTAGATCCCATTATCCTGGAAATCCCCTGGCTGCTGGCCGGTAATAGGTGCACTGTTTCTGCGCAAAACTACGACCTTGAAGGTTACTGCGTAATTATTTCATCTTTAAATTAATCTAGGCTTGATAATTAATCCTGAATCCCTTTCTACAATGATATATTTTTCATTGATTTTGAGTAATTGGTTCAGCAAATCCGTAATATACGTGAAGATAATAACCATTCCATCTCAATTTAACTACTGTACTACTACCTCTGCTTCCAAGAACAAAGAGTTCTTTATCTCACACGGGGATTAATCTTGCTCCGTCACGAGTACATCAACCACCTATATCTCTGCTGTATCCTCTCCGGGTTGCAAGTTATTGCCTCGTCTTGGGCAATAAACATTTAAACATTTAAATTTATTTGTGGGCGTACTAAATGTGTATTATCTGTAGCCCCGTTTTTATTTTCGAATGAACCCATATTAGAAGGTTTCAGTATAGAACTTGAAATCTCATCCATCGTCGCACACCCATTGTCTTCTCAGTATCCCGTATTATATAAAATGAAATCCTCTTAAAATAATACGTCGGTCAGTACAATTCATGAAAAAAGTATACTTATTATAGTGCTGTTTCAACCTTCATTCGAGTCATCTTCAGCTTGTATCTAGGGCAAAAACTATTATAATTAAAACTCAAATTGAAAATACCCTTAAATCTATATATATGTTCAAAATAAACAGAAAATAAACAAATAAATAAGTAAATGTATAAATAAATACATAAATATCCTTACAAAACATTAAATTTAAAAATTGAATTGTAACAATGTTATTATGAATTCTTTAAGGAAGTCAAAATCTAATGAAACATTCTCAAAAGAAAAATATGCTGTCAAAACTAAAAATTCTTGAAATATTTTCAAAATGATGTGCATTCAGTCATCAATATGGAAAACATATTTAATCGTTTAAAATCCTACATCCTGTGACTTGTAGCAATTTGATAATATTGGTTGTTTTTCTTTATTCGTGTCAGAGGTACCAAAATATACAAACAAGAAATTGAAAAAAAAAAACACATAATATATCACTTGCATATAACATAACACAAGAGCAAGAGAAATGAAACAGGAATGATAATATATACAATATTTACAAGAGTTGTGACCAGTATTTGGTTACATTGACAGCGTTGTTACCAGCCAATGCCAGATCCAACCCTGTGCATGAGTCTGGGCATAGACGACAGTTCAAGAAATGCCTGGAAGTTTGTTCTTCTCCACACTCACACAGTGTGTCCCCATCATGCAAGATTCCCCATTTCATGAGATTGTCCTTAGATCTTGCTACACCGGTACGCAGTGTGTTTAAGGACTTCCAGGTACACCATCCATCTTCGTGACCAGGTGGTAATTTTTCTTCAATTTCAACAAGTTCCGGATCAGGATACCTTTGATTCCATAGCTTAACCCTGGCCTTTTTTGGGTTAGAATCAAGTGGAGAAGAAGACTGTAGAAAACTTTTCCTGGACTTCAGTCGAGCTGAAGGTGGCTAATGACCATGAAGGGGATGGGCTAAAATGTTGCACACCTTATGTCTCGCGATATTAGCGGCCACCTCACGTCTATGCCTGCAAGTGAGTACAACTTCTGTGTTGGTGTCGGTTTTAAACATCCTGTGATTAGCCTGAAAGTTTCATTCAAGGCAATGTCGACTTTTTTTGAGTGAGCTGATTTATACCACACGGAACTAGCATATTCAGCAGCAGAATAGCAGAGAGCTAGGACAGTTGTCCTTAGTGTCTGAGGGTGGGCACCCCATCCAGAACCAGTTACCTTACGGAGTAGGCAATTTCGTGATGAAACTTTTGCCTTGAGTTTGGTGCAGTGTGTATTGAAGGTCAATGAACGTTCCAATGCAACACCAAGGTAAACTGGGGTATTGCTGTGTTCCAGTTCCAATCCTTTCTAATTCACATGCATCTTCCGCAAGGCTTCTTTGTTCTTCAAATGAAAGGCGCACACTTTAGTTTTCGATGGGTTTGGCTTGAGGTGATTTTCCTCATAATAATCGGAGAGCATCTTCAGAGCAGCAGTAAGGTTTTGTTCCACTGTCTCGAATCTTTTACTCTGGGTTGCCAGAGCCAGGTCATCTGCATAAAGGAAGCTCCTTGTATGAGGTGGAAGTGGTTGGTATAGATGTTAAATAGTATTGGAGCTAAGACACTGCCTTGTGGGAGACCGTTTTTCTGTATTCTCCATCTACTCCGCTGGCCTTGGAAGTCAACAAAGAAACGTCGGTTCTGCAACAACGTAGCAATAATCATTGTGAGCTTGAAATCCATAGTAAAATGATAGAACTTCCTTAAAACTAACTGGTGTTGTACAGTGTCATAAGCTGAAGAAAGATCGACAAAAGCCACTCCTGAAATATCACCACGCTGAAATCCGTCTTCTATGTGCTGAGTCAGATTAAGGATTTGTGAACAACAGTTCCTTCCTGGCCTAAATCCATCCGGCTGTGGAATTAAGAGAGGTTCAACCACTGGTATTAAACGGTTCAAAAGTATTCGTTCAAAAACTTTATATAGATGACAAAGGAGAGATATTGGTCTGAAGTTCTTTGGATCTGTAGGCCGCTTACCAGGTTTCAGAATTGCAACCACCTTAGTCTTCCTCCAGATTTTAGGTATTTGACATCGTTCCAAACAGTTATTGAATATCTGTAGAATCCGTTGTTTGGTAGCATTTCCAAAATGTTGAATCTGCTCCATACGCATGTCATCTAGTCCGGCTGCCTTGCCAGTTTTACTCGCGTTTATGGCATTTTCCAGCTCTTCCGTGATGAAAGGATTGAACAGACTGGATGTTTCTTGTTCAATATTTCTTTGAAGTTTTGGCGATCTTTTTCGCTTATCTGTTTTTCCATTTATTAGGAGTTGATGAGCAATCTGGTTAGAAGTAATGTTGCTGTGTAGAGGGCTTATCGTGGGATCATTGTTCAGACGTAGTAGTAGCTTCCAAGCTTCTCTGCTGTTTTTCGCCAGATCTAGTTCTTCCATCAATTTAACCCAACGTTCTCTTTTTATTTCACCCATAGACTGGATTAGTTGTTGACCAGCCTGAATAGTCTCCTCGCTGAAAGGGTTGTCTTCATAGAGCAGAAGGTATTCATTTAATTTATATGCTGTACTGGCATCTAAACCCTGTATGTACTGAGACCTACAACCTCGTGGGATTGACTTACGAGAACATTCTTGCACAGCATCGTTGAACGCATCATATGCCTCTGGAACAGGTTCGATATTTGTTACCACTTCTTCTAAGCATTTCGTAAATTTCATCCAATCAGCTTTCTTAAAGTTGTAGCGCCTCCTAAATGGAACCGATTGTGGATGAACTGCTGAGAAAACTTGGCACATAATGGGTCTGTGTTGTGTGTTGGGAATAGGTTCTCAGACAGACTTCACACACTGCTGTGATATAGCTTCGCTAACAAAAATGAGATCTGGGTTGTATCCACGTCTCCACCGACGACAGTTGAAAGAAGCGGGAAGTTTACTGTCGTGTATTAAGGACAGTTGACTAGACTCTGTCCACATAATCACAGCTTCACCGTCCTCATTGTCTTCTCTATATCCCCATAGGCAGTTATGGCTGTTGAAATCGCCCACGATGACATGAATCTTCTCCTCTTGCCCTGCAACTGAATCAGTCAAGTGGAAAGGAACATTCGGCGGTTTATAGACAGATGTTATGATACAGTTCGTTAGCTCAACTGATAATATCACTGTTGTCTGTTGTTGTGGTAGATATTACGTTAAGTTGTGGCCTTGTGAATATAGCACTACCATAGTTTTCATGCGGCCTCTCAGCTACCTAGCGCATTCCTGATACTCTTGGTCGTCTTTGATTGCTACTCCTGTGAGTTTCTTGAACACAGAGAACATCACACTTGTGTGTGTGGCACAGTTGCTGTAACAGGGTTTCCTTGTTTGATGTTATGCCTTCTATGTTAACTGATACAACTGTCAGTTTTGGTCCTGAAAAGGACCATTTGTGGGGTTTATGAACCATATTATGAATATATTATTTGGTACTTCTGGTGTGAGAGAATCAGCCGTCTAGGAAGAGTCCTAGTTGCCCAGGAGACACCCGGGTGCATATCAATATCACATGCAAATACACCCTACTGGGAGGTTTCTCTCGTGTCCCCCATAATATTGGTTATAACTTGTGATATATTGAGTTGCGATTCATTGACGGAAAGAAGAGCTTTA
The DNA here is from genome assembly GCA_946902985.2 of Meconema thalassinum. Taxonomy (NCBI): domain Eukaryota; kingdom Metazoa; phylum Arthropoda; class Insecta; order Orthoptera; family Tettigoniidae; genus Meconema; species Meconema thalassinum. Next base: position 529,118,839 of record OX336390.1, on the reverse strand, counting down.
AATTCATTGGTTGTAGTAAAATATTTACTGTCACTTTTTATACATCTATCTTGGTAACGCCGCGGGTTGCACAAAAGTTTGTTGATTATTTTTAGCCTATTTTCATTTATGACAAAAAAATAGGCTTATGAGATCACCTTTTGTCCGTGTGTCTGTCTGTGTGGGCGCGCGCGCGCGTGTGTGTGTGTGTGTGTGAAGGATTTTTGTGTGCCCCCCCTAAGAACTTCTAAACGGCTGGAGCTATTTCAATGAAACTCGATAAGTTCAAAGCACTATACAGGGCGACCCCCACCGTGCCCTTCAAATTTTGTTACGTCTAACCAATCCAACATGGTGGCTGTGCGAAATATTTCACCAGCATTCAATATCTCCGAAACTATTACCGATATCACCCTGGAATTTTGTACGGTGATAAAGGGAACTACTAAAAGTTCACCTATGTGACTTTTGAAAACCTGTTACTACAAAACCAACATGGCGGCCAAGCGAAGTTGCGACTTTTAAATAGACGTTTCTCGCGATTTAACCAACCAAACGCAATGAAACTTGGTACAGTATATGTCTATACACATTGTAATGCTCCGACATCTAACTTCGTGCAATTGTTTACATAACCTCAAGATGGCGGCTGTGCGAAATATTTCACCGGCATTCTATATCTCTGAAACTATTACCGATATCACCATCAAATTTTGTACGGAGATAGAGGGCACTACTGGAAGTTTATCCATGAGACTTTAAAAACCCGGTTAACTACAAAACAAACATGGCGGCCAAGCGAAGTTGAATGTTTTATATAGACTTTTCTCGCGATTTAATGATCCAAATGCAATGAAACTTCGTACAGTAAATGTTTATACACATTGTAATGCACTGGTATCTAATTTGGTTCAATTGTTTACGTAACCTCTAGATGGTGGCTGTGCGAATTTCGAAAATTAAGTTTTTATTTCTTGTGTTCTAATCATGCGATCGAAATCAACATTTGCATAATGAACGTACACAATAATCATCATCTAATAGTAGACTACATAACTCTATGGCCTACATATATTAAAATCTAACATGGCGACCATCCGAAATATTTAGACGGTTGTCAATATCTATTAATCTGCAACACCAATCAAACTGAAATTTTGTAAGTGAATAGAGGCTATAAGCATAAGTTCATCTATGGGACGTTCAATAACCTGGCGAGCACAAATCCAACATGGGGGCGACGCGAAATTTAAATATTCAAATTGACGTTTCTTACGTTTTAACCATCCGAGCGCAATGAAACTTGATACGGTATATGCTTATACAAATTTTAATCGACTGGCATCTAATTCATTTAAATTATTTTCATGACCACACGATGGCGGCTGAGCGAAATTTTAAAATCTCGCTTTTATTTCTTGTGTTCTAATCATGCGATTGAAGTTTGAATAAAACACCTACACAATAATTTTCATGTAGTAGTACATAAATCTAAGGCCTATAATATAAAAATCCAACATGGTGACCATCCAAAATATTTAGACGGTTCAATATCTACGAATCTATTACAGCAATCAAACTGACAATTTGTATGTTGATAGAGGCAATTAATATTAATAGGATATATGAAAATAGGCTGTATAGTTCTTCACGGAACTACTTGTTATATTTGAGGGACTTGGACATCTTGCTCCCTTGGCCCCGTGTACTTGGGCGTATATGCACACACAATAACTAATTTGTCTGACAACCTGTCTTATTGTTGTGTCTGTAACAATATGTGTATGCCTGGCGAGGAATGGCAAGGAGTAGCCTCGGAATAAACCCTTCCAGGATGGCCGAAGTGGGAATCGAACCCACATCTTCACAGATTTGCCTCACGAGTCTGAGGTGTACACCGTTCCAGCCCTCAGATCAGAATTAAATTTCTTAGCAGAGCCGGGAATCGAAGTCGGACCTCAGAAGTGACAGCCAAGATTTCTACTCGCAACACTACGAGGTGTTCACACACAGAAATGCAGGTAATACGACAAATGTAACATACATGGAACTAATGGCCAACATGTTTCAAGCTCCTAAAAATATATTAATAACAACAATAGCCCTGCTCACTCCGTGGCTTAGGTGGCAGCACGCCGGCCTCTCACCGCAGGGTCCGTGGTTCAAATCCCGGTCACTCCATGTGAGATCTGTGCTGGACAAAATGGAGGCAGACAGGTTTTTTCTCCGGGCACTCCGGTTTTCCCTGTCAAAATTTCATTCCAGCAACACTCTCCACTGTCATTTCATTTCATCTGTCATTCATTTCCTCATTGCCCCAGAGGAGTGCGTCAGGCCTCGGCAGCCGGCACAGTTCAAATCCTCGCCGCTAGTTGGGGGCTTCATTCATTCCATTCCTGACCCGGTCGGAGACTGGAAGCAGGCTGTGGATTTTCATTCATTTTCAATAGCCCTGCTCAGCCAATGCTTGTATTGCTAGGACAGTGTATTGTGAGGACTAATTCTAGGAAGTTGAAGGGCTGGCACAACACTTTCTTCCAGTAGATTATGCGTATGTGGTTACGTAATAAGCACGCGTCATGCATGGGCGAGTATAATTGGAGCATAGAACATACTGAATAATAATACTGCATTGTGTTCGTATGTTGAATAACTTTCAACAGCAGCGAGAAGTGGGCAGCTCACCAACTGAGAACAACGAGCCTCGGTCCAATATGAAATACTGTATCATCGTAAAATAAAATATGAAATACAGTGGAACGTGGCTAATTCGAACTACTATAATTCAAAATCTTCTTTAATTCGATTTTTTCTCTTGGTCCCTAGCATTTTATATACAATCATGGCTAAAAATCGTGGTTATTTCGAATTATATTTCGGATAATTCGAAGTTTTTACGTGTAAAAAGCCGATCGCAAGCCAAACAGTTGGGTCAGGAATTCCCGAAAAAAGACGTTTATCATTGGCATGCGGCTCCTACTCGATTGTTAGGCGTTTTTTCAATTTAGACATGACGTAAGTGATTCTGTTTTCCGTTCCTTAAATTTCTTAGATTCTTTTATGATGGCTGAGATACCTAATATTAGGAAACAGGTAAAAATCTCAAACTTTTCTGAAAAACAGTACTTATCTCTAAGACTTAACTACATTGGTGGATTACTGCTGTCGTTAAATAGGTGAATAGTACATTTTGGTTTCATTTTATCATTTGAAACTTTTGAGGTAATCACGATACAGTCATTATACAGTACAGTTCTTTGTTAATCTGCTCTGTTGAACGTAAATCATTATGTAAATATACAGTAAGTAATACATAGTATATAAACACTTCTCTTGTTAAAAACCTATTTAATATTATGTTTAATAAAGGTCCTTGGATGAAAACTTAAAATTTGAATATTTTCTCTACCCTTTTCAAAGAACTTTCTTAACTCGAATTTTTGGATGATTCGAATTTTTTATCTGGTCCCTTGAGGTTCGAATTATCCAGGTTCCACTGTACTGTATTGTATACGTTTAAAATATTCCTACAGGTCTGCCCAGCTAGCAGACAGAGCAATGCGTTCCTCCGCCACACCCCTCCAGCTGGCCACGGGGCTGTCGCAAACAAAGTCCCTGTTGAGTCATACAGGTAATTTATGAGCCAGGCTACTTGACCGTTCTATTTCCAGAATTAACTGGACGTAAGCGAGCCTCCGGACTGTTCGGGACACAGATCATCGGACACTAGCTCTGGGGTGAGCAAGAAATTACTGGAGAGTCCGTCATTGGGTATTAAAAGGCTTGCGGAGTGAAGGACGGGCAATTCACTGGAGAGTTAAGTCAGGAACAGGGTCGGCAGCTGGGTAGAGTCAAATTGAGTTGAGAGTTGACAGTTCAGTCAAGTGCAGTTGAGTTCAACTGTGACTGACAGCTGTGAGCAGCCGGTGACAGCGTGTGCAATGGAGTAGGCAGGTGCTTGTGAGTGTTGTGCTCCATGGGGTATTGTGTGAGAGGGTAGTAGCGGACCGTGCTGGACAGACATGGAGACGACAAGCGGGACTCTGGCGTGAGCTGCACTGCGGTACATCACCGAGCGGAGACTGGGAACTGTGGACTTGCAGCCTGCTGCACAATAATTGTGTAATAGTACATTATGCGGAGCCTCCGTGGCTTAGGCGGCAGCACGCCAGTCTCTCTCCGCTAGGGTCCGTGGTTCAATCCCGGTCACTCCATGTGAGATTTGTGCTGGACAACGTGGAGGCAGACAGGTATTTCTCCGGGTACTCCGGTTTTCCCTGTCAATATTTAATTCCAGCAACACTCTCCACTTGCATTCATTCATCTGTCATTCATTTAATCATTGCTCCAGAGGAGTGCGACAGGCTTCGGCGGCCAGCACAGTTCATATCCTTGCCGCTAGATGGGGGCTTCATTAATTCCATTCCAGACCCAGTTGGTCGACTGGAAACAGGCTGTGGATTTTCAGTACATTATGCGACAAGCCTATAATGGCAATGATTAAGTCACGAGTATGTCTATAAAACGAGCGAAGCGAGTTTTATAATTTCCATATGAGTGTCTTAATTACCATTATAGGCGAGTTGCATACGACTGTTTATGTTCGACAATAAGTATAACTTTATTATATGTTCTTACATAAATATTCATAAATATATGTCGAGATTCTGTCGGTTGACTTCTTCTTCTTGGGAATTGTGTGGGTTCAGCATTTACTCTCTACCCAACGAATTCCAAAGCTTTGAAACATTGTTTATCCTCAAGTAGCACCAACAGATAGCCCACAGGTACTATGTGGGATCATTTTGTTATTTTGGTCAAATAACACAAAATAGTCTGTTACAAACGCTTTAAAATTAGAATGTAACGTATTATCAACTAGTTATTCTTCAAATTCGATGCGTATAGAATGTCAATGGAAGGCAAATCAATGGAGTCGCAAATAGAACAGTCAGGACATCTGGCGGAAAAGTTTCGCAAAAGAAATCTCTTTATTGAACAGAGAGCTGGGTTATAATTTCGGTGGATCAAATGTCATATGCTTGTGGCGTCTATGACGTTCTAGTGTGTTTATATCAACAGTAGCATTCACTGAAATTGTCAGCGAAATCGTACGAATGAAATGCCCTGTTTAGAAATTTGAGTTGCGGTTAGGGGAGAGTCTGCTGAAAAATAAGACAAAATGATGAAAATTGTAAAAAAAACAGGATTTTAATAACTTCACAATACTTGTTGTTCATGTGATGCTGTTATTTTTGACATTTGGAATGTTTAAAGAGCTATAAGCGCCATTTTTAAATCCCCTTGCAAAGTGGACATGGTCAGGCGAAAGCAGCTAGAGCTTCCGTTGTGACGTATTATTCATTTGTGCTCTCATTTTTGCAATATCATGATGTAATATTTGTCTAAGATGTTATATTTACATTATGAAACAATACTAAAGTAGCATTGTAGCTAAAGTTTCTATGTTTTATGACATGTTATTGTTGTGGTGCTTGACGACAGCTTATGAATGACTTGCTCTGAGGAAACAACCATTGCACTTCATTTGCTTGTCATGGAAATCCATGCTGCTTTTTCACTATACTGTTGTTTAGGCATTATGCATGTTCTCTTCCTTTAGTCAAGTTTAGTACCGGGAGGGGATCACAGAGAAAGGAATTGTGATGTAACCGTTATGTATGTTCCTTTGCTTGTAGCCTCCAAACAGCTTATCAGTTACTTGCTCTGTTTGTGGTAAGAGATTGGATGCAGTTGTAAGGATTTTCTATGCAGTCTATGTACAGCAAGTCACAAAGACATGAAAACCATTCTTCAGACTGCAGTGGTAGTAAAAATCATGCCCGTTTACCAAAGGCTGGCAGCAAATGAACTTCTTACCAGGTGTGTTAGTGGGGGGACTAAGAATGCTAATGAGAGTCTACACAGCTCTGTGTGGTCAAAATGCCGTAAAACAAAATTCGTGTCCAAGAAACGACTGGAATATGCTGTTGTATCAGCTGTAAGCCAGTTCAACATGGGGTGCGGAACTAGCTTGGAAGTTCGGAAAGTTGTCTCAGGAGGAGAAATAACTGACATTGCAAGGAACATCAGTGGACAACGTGACAGGCAACGTATCCAAACCTAGGTGTTCTGAGCAGTCCAAAAAAGTGAGGAGGAAACTGGAACTTAAGAAAATGAGGGGTAGAAGAGTTCCTGAAGAAGAAGGAAGGGTCTACATAAGGTGCAGGAGAGTTTTAGGCAGCTTATAAGTGTCTTGGAACTTTAAACTGCTCTTTCTCCAAATCGTTTTTTCAACATTTTTTTCGTGTTTAAATTGCTCCTTGCAGAGCAGTTCTTATATAATTGTCTTGTAAACTTGCACAGTTATTCCTTGATCGGTTATGTAAAGATTCAAAGAGGGTTTCTAAGCAAAAAGGAAAACAACAACTAATTTTCATTAATCATAAATATAAAGCTGAATTTTTTTGTGAAAAATTAAGTAACCCATATTAAATTATTAATATCTCTGAATATATTATCATAATTTAAAAAAGCCTCTTTGAAATCCTTGCAAATATCAAGATTAACTTTTATTTAAAAAAATAAGTGCCTACAATGAAAACTATAAAGAAAGGAGCTTTTTCACTAGATTACCATTTTTGTGAAGATTTTTTATATAAAAATGAATTATCTGAAAAACTATTCAACATTATAGTTCCAAATTTTGTGTTGTAAGTAGGCTAAACCAACTTCAATAGTGTGCAAAGTTTCAAGTGTGTACCTAATGAAGTATAGATTTTGGTATTTCCACCAGACTCTCCCCTTAAGCTACAGTGCTATTTATTTTGTAATATTCCGCAGTTTGTTTATGCAAACATTACGGATGGTGCATATTTTCCATGTCGGTAATTTATATAGGCTAGGGTAGAAGGAAGGTGTGTTGCAAATTTCTGGACGTAGATCCCTAAATTTCTTGCAGATTTCATAGTATTTTATTGTTACCATAAAGGTTCGTGCTGATTTTGTATTTGTGTTTGGGATGGTTACCACAATGGTTGATCCGGTCTACTTTACACTGTCAACTTTCAAATCATGTAATTCATGTCCGACATGTTGCATTTTGAGCGCATATGCGAAGCTATCCTTACCTAATTGGTCAATGAATGTAAATCTTGACCTCTGATTGGTTGGAGAAACTGTATCATAATGAACAGTAGTACTTTAATGACTCTCATTATGATACAGTTTTCTGACATATAATATTTACATTTCGACATCGTAGAACATCATACAAGTTAGTGATTAGTAACACACTACCACACTACAAAAATGTGTTTCGTGCAACATGGGACAAATCTCACTAAATGAAAACACTACCAGTTGTGTTCTGATTTAGTGAGATTTGTCCCATGTTGAACGAAACACATTTTTGGTTTGTTTCAATTATGGCCTTGCGACATGGATGCCATTTAGTCACGTGTAATTGTGTGTATGTGGAGTCCGTCTAATTATCGTTGTTGTCTTCATGATTCTACTTATAAGTATTTGAATTGAGCGGTAGGATTCGGAAGAAGGCAGCCATGGCCTTAAGTTAGGTAACATTTACTTGAAGTATGAGTAGGGAAACCATCAAAAGCATTTCTAGGATGGTTAAGGTGGGGACAGAACCCTCATCTCCCAGTTCTACCTCACGAAGCTGAGTAGCCTATACCGCGTTCCAGCCCTCAGACCAGAATAACATTTCTAGATATAGCCGGAAATCGAACGAAAACCTTTTGGGATCAGAACCTCAGAGGTGGTACACGACACACTGTCCTTCCAAGCTTGCGTCTACTCCATTGTGGTCAGCCCATTGCTGACCAGCATAACTCTACACCGGAAATTGTGCTGCTACTTGCAACTTTGGTGTACAGGTGGGTGACAAAGTTCTGTACCCTGACGGCATTCTTTAATTAGTATATTCATAAACATTGACGTGTTCTGCCTACGAGCCATTGCCATGTATGTTTGTTGTTGTTTCTTCACTAAGGTGCTAGCCTCCATCGGTGGGTCATTGGTCCCATGATTCAATTCCCTGCCGATTAAGTCGGAATATTCATGCGCGGCAATAATCCACAGCATTCGGAGTCGTACGAAGTACAACTTATCGTTTCACATTTCTGATTATAAGACAAAATTAATTAAATCTCAACCACAGTCCGGTCTCCCAAGAGGATTCCTGTTATTTAAATCTTCAGTCTTTTGACTGGTTTGATACAGCTCCCTACGCCTCTCTGTCCTGAGCTAATGGTTTCATCTCTACATAGCTACCACTTCATACATCCGAGCCAATCTGTTTAACATCTAACCTTGATCTGCCCCTACAGCTCTCGTCCGCGACCCTCTCTTCCATGGGGCGTGGTGGCGCAGCGGTTAAGCTGTTGGCCTCCCAACACGGCAGGCCGGGTTCGATTCCCGGTCAATGCATGTGATATTTTCAAAGTGAAATGCCATGCCCTGTGGTTCGGATTCCACGTAAAAAGGAGGCCCCGTGGCTTATGATCTCGAGATTAACGGTCACGTAAAACTACAATCTTCCTTTCCTTCCTCTCTTCCATAACTAAGTATGCTATTCCTGGTTGTCGTAATATGTTTAGTACCAACCTATCTCTTCTCTTCATTAGCAATCGCCAGAAACATCTCTCCTATCCCACTAGTCTTAATACCTCTCCATTTGTTACTCTATCTACCCATCTGATCTCCATCATTCTCGTGTAACACCACATTTCAAATGCTTCTATTCTTCTCTTTTCTGCTGCACCAACAGCCCAAGTTTCACTTCTGTGGAGTGTCACGCTCCAGACAACGGCTTTCAAAAATGACTTTCTATTACCAACCTACTTTTTATATATCTCCACCTATGAATCATTCTCCTGTAATGATTACTGTACATTAAAGCAACGATCGGGGAGATGATTTCTTTCCTCCAGCAGTTATCCCCGGTATTATGAATAATTTTGTGCAATGAGTGTAGAATAAGCTAAGTAGTTCAGGAAGTCGTTTGCTACAGATAGTTTAAATTGTGTGAACGCCCTTCGAACATAGGGAATGAGCGAGTACCTACTTAGGTAACATGTGTACACTCTATCACGTTTCAAGAAAGAATGGCATAATTTCTGAGGTACGGTACATAACACACATTTCTTGGAATAACTTTATGGACGTTCTAGGGACGGTGGTTAAGTGCTAGCCGTAGTACCACATGAACTCAATGTAGTATTGTTCAGGTTTTTTTTTTAGCGTATGGCTTTTAGTGCCGGGAGTGTCCGAGGACATGTTCGGCTCGCCAGTTTTGTAGCTGCTTCGAGACGGACACCCAATGGGTGAGCTACAAGTACCGTTGGGGAGGGAAGTTGTAATGTAAGGACGAGGAGTTGGAAGGTAGCGGCTGTGGCCTATAGTTAGGGACCAACCCCGGCATTTGCCTGGAAGGAAGATGGGAAACCACAGAAGACCATCTTCAAGGTTGCCGGCGGGGGGATTCGAACTTACTCGCCTCCCGGATGTGAGCGACTGCCAACAGTCATGCCGTAACGACCACGGCTAACTCACCCGGTATTGTTCAGGTGATTGCCGTACACCAGTAAGGTTAAATTACCTTCGGTTCATTAAAGGGGGAACATACAAAATTCAAATCGTAACTATTTTTATCCATTTATCAACATTTGGTTCTTGCTTTGTGCTTATATTAGCCGGCCCCATGGTGTTGGGGTAACACGCCTGCCTCTCACCCGGAGGCCCGGGTTCGATCCCCGGCTCCGTCAGGGATTTTAAAACTGACGCGAGGGTTGGAACGGGGTGCACTCAGCCTCGTGAGGACAATTGAGTAGCTGTCTGACAGTGAGACAGCGCCCCGATCACGAATACCAAGATTAACGGCCGAGGGGACCCGACGCGCTGATCACGCGTCACCCCAATATCAGCAGGCCAAATGGCTGGGCAGCGGTCGCTTGGTCGGCCTTAGCCCGTCATGGGCTGTATAGTGCCTGGGGTTGACTTTTTTTTGTGCTTATCTTTACCGTTTCCCTCATATCTCCTATGTTTATAAGAATTTTTGGACTTTTCTTTTTTTAAAGTGGGTGTTAATCTTTCTGCTACAAAATAATTCACACTTATTTCCATCGTATTATTTAATTAATGCTTGCCATGGTGGGTGAGTGGTTATCGTGTCGGATTACTAACCCCAAGCTTGCAGGTTCGCTTCTGGCCGTGGTAAGTGATTATTGAAAGTCGGCAAAAATCACGACACGCGAGTCATACGATGTTGGCATGATAAAGAACTCATTTGAATTCAGTAGGCCGTGTTCATAATGGCAAAATTAATCTCAGGAGTTTCCGCCAACACAAAGTTCCTAATTTCTCTACTAGAAAGCGCTATAGTGTCAAGGAGCTTAGATATCTAACCTCCTTGACTTTCATAGTGCTTCAAGGAACAACAAAATTCGACATGCAAGCTACCCTCTGGGTGTCAAATAACAAAGCTTGCACCCAGCACCCGAGGCCATACGTTTTTTTAAATTAATTGTTATTATTTCATTTTTATTCTGATCAAACTAAAAAGTATTTTCTACGTTTCATAGGAAAACTTATTCATGCCACAAAGGTTTGAGTGAGTGTCATTTTTTAGCTCGAGATTTAACACGCACTTTAAAAAAAGAAAAGTCCAAACACTTTTATAAACATGGGAGATATGAGGGAAACTGTGAAGATAAGCACAGAGTTAGAAGCCAATTTTGAAAAATGGTAAAAATAGTTACGATTTCAACTTTTGAAAATTCAAACGTTGCTTCTAATAGCAAGAAGTGTGTTGGTTGGTTGGTTCCTCAGTTTAGGGGCTGCGACAACACGGTCATATAGCCCGTGTACTTTGAGTGTGTGTGTGTAGAATCTGTCTGTGAACCGGTGTTATTGTGATGGCTGTATTAGTGCGTGTTATCCGTTTTTAATTCAAGTAAGGACTGCAGACATTCTATTTTCAAGTAGTTCCAACTTTTGCTACCAAACGCCACCGTCAACGACCAACTAGTTCTAAACTTGGTTACTATATGCCACCGCAGTCAGCTCCTGGCGACGAACGTTGGATCCTAAGAGCGTTAGTCAAATCTAACCTATAATTTAGCTCCACACAAGTGTAATTAATGGAAGGTTCTTTATCATGCCATAAATCTATGACACGGGACCGTCGGCTTTACTTCCTTTCCGAAGGAAAGCATACTGAGGATTTTTAACGCTCTTAAAAATCCGACTACTCCGGCTGGGTTTGAACCCGTGGCCTCAGAAGTTAAATTCTTCTATTAACTTATACTAAAATAAATGCACTAAATTAGAATAGAACCTCAGCATGCAAAGAAGTGTGCGCTTCCTTGGAAATTTATATAATTATTGTAAAAGATTTATGACAGGCACATTTTTAGCCTATTTTCAATTTTGAAAAAATAGGCTTATGAGATCACCTTTTGTCCGTGTGTGTGTGTGTGTGCGTGTGTGTGTGTGTGTGTGTGTGATGTGTGTGTGTGTGTCCCTAATAAAATCTAAACGGCTGGAGCGATTTCGATAAACCTCGGTAAGTTCATAGCACTATTCCCGGCGGCCTCGACCGTGCCCTTCAAATTTTGTTACGTCTCACCAATCCAACATGGCGGCTGTGCGAAATATTTCACTAGCATTCAATATCTCCGAAACTATTACCGATATCGCCCTGAAATTGTGTACGGTGATAAAGGGCACTACTGGAAGTTCACCTATGAGACTTTCAAAAACCTGGTGACTACAAAACCAACATGGCGGTCAATCGAAGTTGAGACTTTTAAATAGACTTTTCTCACGATTTAACTATCCAGACGTAATGAAACTTGGTACAGCAAATGTTTATATATATTGTAATGCACTGGGGTCTAATTTAGTTCAATTGCTTACATAACCTCAAAATGGCGGCTGTGCGAAATATTTCACTGACATTCTATATCTCCGTAACTGTTACAGATATCACCCTGAAATTTTGTGCGGTGATAAAGGGTACTGATACAAGTTTACCTTGTATACTTCATAAACCTGTCAAGTACAAAACGAACATGGCGACCAAGCGAATTTGAAATATTTTAATAGACTTTTCTCGTGATTTAACTCTCTGAGCGCAGTGAAATGTGGTACAGTAAATAATTTTGCAGATTGTAATGCACTGCCATCTAATTTAATTCAATTGTTTACATAACCTCAAGATGGCGGCTGTGCGAAATTTTAAAATTAGTTTTCTATTTCTTGTGTAGTAATCATGCGATCGAAGTGAAAGTTTGAATCATGATCCTAGGCAATAATTGTCCTTGAATGGTAGATAACTCTATGGCCTATACATATAACTGTCCTAAATGGCGAGCTTCCGAAATATTTAACGGTTCTCAATATCTATGAATCTTTTACAGCAACCAAACTGATTTATTTTATGTTCATAGAGCCCTGAACATATGTCCACCTATAGGACTTTCAGTAACCTGGTGAGCACAAATCCAACATGGCGGCGACGCGAAGTATACATATTTAAAATGGACGTTTCTCGCGAATTAACTATCCGAGTGCCGTGAAACGTTGCACGTTAAATGCTTATACAAATGTTGATCCACTGGCATCTAATTTATTTCAATTGTTTGCATAATCACAAGATGGATGCTGTGCGTAATTTTAAATTTTCTTGTGTTCTAATCATGCGATTGAAGTTTGAATACCACATGTACACAATAATCTTAATGCAATAGTACAAAAATAAAAATCCAACCGGGCGGCCATCTGAAATATTTAGACGGTTCTCAATATCTACGAATCTGTTACAGCAATTAAACTGAAATTTTGTATGTTGATAGAAGTAATTAACATGAGCAGGTTATATGAAAATAGGCTGTATAGTTCTTCACGGAACTACTTGTTAATATTAAGAACGTTATTGTTTTGGCTCCTTAAGCTGTATACTTTCTTCGAGTTTTCCCAATTAATGGGGTCGCCGGAGCCAACCAGGCTCATTTCGGTTTTGGCCGGGGATTTAAGGCTGGATCTCCTTAAGCTATATGTTCCCCTTAAAGTTATTATTTTATACTGATTGGAGATCCCTGATTGGGGCGGCTATTATTTCTCTGGAGGCCCACTTGTTGGGTTGTTAAAGTAATCGAGAATTATGGAATTAAAATAGATAGTGAAAATAAGTGTCTTACAATATCCAAGTTAAAAGGAACAAGCGGGAAGACGAGGGAAATTATTTTATTCCATGATAATGTTATTGGGTTACGCTCCTTGGACATAATACTCTTGTTTAAAGTCTGACTATTATCGGGTTTCGGTGACCCTTGGTCCCTGTGAAGCAAGGTATTGTGTTTATCCTTCCACAGTTTACAACATGAACGAGTGCACTCGTTAGCGAAGTGATTTCCAGACAGGCAATTAACACAGAGCTTATGTTTCTTGATCTCCCTCCATCTGTCATAAACGCCCATACAAGTGAATGTTCTGCATCTAAATATGGGTTGTTCTTCCGGACAAAGCGGGCATTTCTGAGTTTTTTGTGAAAGGAAACAATTTTTCCCTGGATTCGTGAATGACCTCAGCCCTTTTAATTACTCCGGCTTTTAGAAACGCCGGGATACCGGAATTTTGCCCCGTAAATGTTGTCCCAGTAAATCTACTGACATGGCTCCCTCGAATTTGCGCACCCTTAAATGTCAACTGACAGCGCCAGGATTCGGTCCTGCAACATTAGGCACAGCAGGCGAGAACGTTACCGGTGCGTCACGCGCCATGTCAGTTCATAACATATCCCGTGTGGCTGTTCACCACTAAATCTAAATAATATTGGTGCCTTTTTTAATCTATAATATTGAAAATTCCTGATCTGACATCAACTTAAAGATGCAACTACTATCATCTGATGTAAATGATGAATATGTTATAACATAACTTATCTTGTAATCTTCCAGGTACTAGGAATTCAGTGAGCTTTTTGGGTGTGTATATGCATAAAAACCGCTGGTAGATGAACCTAGTTTAGAAGAGATCAGCTAAGCGACAAACTAACTGAAGAACTGTAAAGCTGCAGGGATTGCTTAAATACCTAGGAAACTACCATGAATGGGTGGCGAAGTGCTGTTGACTGAGCTTCATAAGTTAGTGATGGCAATTTGTAGGACATAAGTTACCGGACTGCTATTATAGCCCAATTCTTTTAAATGGGATGAACTGAAATGCACTATTTATCGAAGGATTGCAATTCCTATGTACGGTCTACGAGACCGTTTCTAACATTAAGCACTCTCGTCTGAAGAAATCCTTGAGTATTTCCATGCCGATTTGCGATCGAATCGATCGTTAGTGGTTCGAATCACAAAGTGACAAATTCTGGAAAATTTCAGAAAACATGATATAGAGGTTCGCAACAACTTCATAGACTTCCACAAGGCATATGCCAGCAACAAAAGGGAGATCATGGAGATCAAATTGCAACAATTTGTCACATCCCTTTAAGAACAAAACTGGAGTCAATCAAGGAGATGGCCTTTCCCCTTTAATTTTCAGTCGAGTCCTATAGAAGGCGGTTAGACTTGCCTCAAGAGAAAAAGTGACTACAGTTAAATGGAGTTAAATCTGTGGATATGCGGATGATCTAAATGATACGTTGGATGAGGCCGATGGCGTGGTTCGTATCACCTCGTTGACTGACGAGGATGCAAATAAAGTTGAACTAGTTATCAACATTGAGAAGACAAAGTATCTTCTTTTTTAGCAGATACGGACACGCTGAATCAACACCATAAGGGCTTATGACAAAATCATTGGTAAAGACACTGACTTCAAATACCTTAGACCAAGCTGGACTTGGAAAACTATGTCAAGGAAGGCGTTCAGAGTCGCATAACATCTGCAGAGTCAACTGACTTCTGCCAAACTATGTTCAGCCACGTCTTCTCTCGAACATCATAAAGATATCTTTTATCCAGGCTTGTTTTACAGCTCCAAAATATGGTCGCTCACAAATCTATATAACATTATATTGCAATTTTTTAAATAAAGTACCGATCTGAATATACAGGGGATTCGATAAAGGACCTGACAACCAGCAAAACATATCCTGTAAATATATGGTGTATGTGCGTTCGTTACAAGCATTGTTTGTGGTGTGCATAACACAGACGGCGGCACGATGCTAGTTGGTCATTTGTGGAGGGCACACAGGCCACTTGTACGCTATTTAAGTCTGTGTGTATTTGTCAGGCGTTATGTACCGACACCGTGACCTACTCGTTCTCCCGATCTCAACCCATTAGACTTCTACTTATGGAGTCATTTAGAGGTCATTGTGTATACCACACCTATGCATAACCTTGGACATGCTGCGTCAGCGAATAGAGCAAGTATGTTAGCAGATACGACAGATGCAGGAATATTGGAGCGTGTGAGACAGTCAATGCTGCGGTGAATAGACGTCTGCATTACCGCTCGTGGTAGCCATTTCGAGCATCTTCTGCAGAGAACTGTAAGTGGTAGATTACCGTACACACTTTATCAACACAAATGACCAACCTGCATAGTGAAGCGGTCTGTGTTATGTACCACATATTTAGTCACACCCTGTATAGTTCAGAATTAACTGACGGTACCTGGAGACGCCGAAGCAATGCAGACATCCATGCTCAATACGACAGACAAAATATCAAAAGGAAGCTTGTAGTTTAACGTGACCGTCAATCTTGAGATCATGAGCCACGGGACCTCCTTTTTTTACGTGGAATCCGAACCACAGGACATGGCATTTCACTTCGAAAATCTCACATGCATTGACCGGGAATCGAACCCGGACCGCCTTGGTGAGAGGCATACAGCTAGACCGCTGCAGACAAAATATCAACCAGGTCATCATAGGGAGGTGAACCAAATGCATGCCTGACGGTAGAGCGGTGAAGAGGATACAAGAGGGAAGGCTGACGAACTGGCCTCTAGGGCAGCGGTTCCCAAACTTTTTCGGTCACGGAACCCTTCAGAAGTCATGATATTCCCGCGGAACCCTAACTCTATCCCTGATTTTTACTGAGCATTGTGAACCCACAACGTTCTTCCTGTTTTCACCTATCCTTATTGCCTGGGTGTTTTGTATAGCCTAATGTTAACATGGTAGGTTTGGAAACAAAGAGAAAACATTTTAAATGTACATGCAAACCTTTATTTTGGTACAAAAAATATAAACAATTATTTTAGAACAATAAAAATTGGATTTCCTTCTAATTTCTAATGTGGTGAATGAAATTGTTTCATTTTCGTTCTTAAAATACTGTAGTTTTGAAATCGGGCTTTATGTCCGACAGCTGAATACGTAAATAGCATTCAACTTACTCCTAAATTAGAACGCTGCAAAGATGTCGTAACTTCAGTCAGTTTCCCGAATATGTCAGCGAGGTAAGTACATCGAATGAGCCACTTCTCGTTGCGTAAAAATTCAGCATGTTTGCTAGGGGCGGAAAGGTCTTCTTTCCCTATGAAGAAAACCAGAGGCTCGTTGCGCAGCTCAAAAAACCTGGTCATGACTTCGCCTCTTGAAAGCCATCTAATTTCTGGGTGCAGTGAAAGTGATTGATGTTGACTTCCAATTTCTTCACAAGCCTTTGCAAAAAGTCTACACTGGATTGGGCGAGACTTTACACAATTGACAATTTTACAGCCTCATTAAGGACGTCCGTCAAGTCTGGTGGATTGTTCTTCGCCACAAGGGCATGTCGATGCAAGATGCAATGGCTACTGGTACAATTTGGCGCCATATTTTTTAATCTTGATACAGTCCTTTTCAATTTTCCCACTATCGCTGCAGCTCCATCGCTGCTTACGTTAACACACTTTTCCCAATCAAGATCATGTTTACGCATGTAACAATCTCTGATTTAAAAAAATTCTTCCCCAGTTGCATTGGTCTCCAAAGGTGCTCATAGAAACAAATCTTCATCCATACTTTTTTTGAAAGGTTACCTCACGGAAACAAGCATTATCGCAAGTCCGGCAACATCTGTACTCTCGTCCAGTTGCATTGCATATGCTTTACAATTTTCCAGTCTCTGAATTAATTCGTCTTCGATATAGTCTGCGATTTTATGTATACGGTCGAACACAGTGTTGTTAGATCATTGGATCTTTTTTGCCGCTTCCACTCCAAGCACACAGCCACTGCCATCGTAATGTACAGGCCATCATGCAGCGACTCTTAACGATTGATCAGCTGATAGGTAGAGGGTAGAGATGGCGACCATTTTACATTGTGCTGTGTTGTTTATATCTTTTATGATTGAGTATCCGCGTGAAAAGTGATACTTGAGAACGCTTCTACTTACGTCATCTAGAATGAGGATTATTTATTTTCTGAAACAAATGTTCATTTTGTAGGTAGGTTATTGTATCTACGCAAATTTTGCGTTGCATGTTTGTCATCACACAGAAGGTTATGTTTTAGTTAGGACCTCTATATCACTTATTATTTCGACTCATACAAGGTTTTTTGGATGGTAATAAAATGTTGTTAGTTCAGGAAACCTCCTTCCCCGGTCGCAGGTATGTCAAAAGTTTGTTTATAGCAAGTACCGGTATTATGAAAGAATTGATAATGTAGCTTGCGTCTCCTTCCCCACTACGACAATTTAAGAAAGCAATGCATACACAACATTCATAGAAATTATTGGTAGGTACATTACGGGAAATACAAGAGTGTGTGTTAACATTTCCCTGAAAGTAAGATACCCTTCTTCGGGATAGAAGAGCTAATCGCCTTGATGGTAGGTTGTTAGTTAATATGGTTTCAATTATTGTAAGAAGTTCCCAAACTGCAGCCTATGCTAGGACTGGAAACATTTCTAATATGATAATGCTGAGGTTAAGTTACTTACCGTATGTAAATCAGAGAAGCGATATCCAGTATTAAGTATCTACTGAAGTCAGTCCAAGTTACATTATTTGTTAGAATGGTCTCTCGATCAACCTCAAGTGAATATGGTAATCAAGAGTTTAGTGCTTTTCAGTCGGTCAACACGAATGTACCCAAAAGAGATGGGTTATGCCCTAATCCTGAAATAAATTACATGAGATTAATAAAACACTAGGATGACCAGTTTCGATCGTCAAGCGATCATCATCAGATCCAATACACTTAGGCTATAAAATCTATGTTTGAAATACAGGTGGAAATATTTACAATATGTACAATTATTTAGTTGCAGTATTGGTACTGCAACTGTCAGTGTATGCTAAATGCAGTATATATGTTAGGTGAAATGCTAAATGGTGATGGCTATCCGGAGATTGTACTTTAGAGAGATTATATGGTTGTAAACTATGGTTAAGCTATAAAATTTTAGGCTAACTACTTATCTGATTGTCTTCCGTACTACAGCTATTCGGAGTTTCCGTGCTCACTTGAACTCGCTGTACGGTCGACTGCGGTGGTTATCTTAACGACTGGTTTTTCCCTGCCTTCCCCCCCTGTCCCTACGTGCTGTGGGGAGTGATCGCGATGTGTTTATGTGAGGTGTTGCCAACCTAGATAAGATGTATGTTATTGAATGAGGTGGATCTACAACTATTAAAGACCGTGGATTAGTCCTCGCCACGCGTGGAGCATAACCCATTCGAACTAAGCGTTGACGGTCTTATGAGGACGTCCCGGCACCTTTAATACTGCCTCTAATATGGGCCTTGGTTTATTGCAGAAGAAAAGTACATCGTACACCTGATCCAGATAACATTTACCTATTAAAAAACCCCTAATTTCCCCCCCCCCCTTTTTTTTATCTAGCTTGGCTGTGTCGCTAAATTGTGTTTTGTTTCCGACAGGGTGTGTTTTTTAGTAGCGTGAAGAGGGGTGAGCTCTCCATGAACGTGTGTTCATTTAGATTGTTGGGATTGTTTCGTTTGGCTAGGTGTATCTCGATTGCTTCCTTTATGTCAAGAGCTCTGCCTTTCGATTCGTGATGGATTATTTTAAGGTCCGACTCTATGTTGGTAAATGTTATCTGGATCAGGTGTACGATGTACTTTTCTTCTGCAATAAACCAAGGCCCATATTAGAGGCAGTATTAAAGGTGCCGGGACGTCCTCATAAGACCGTCAACGCTTAGTTCGAATGGGTTATGCTCCACGCGTGGCGAGGACTAATCCACGGTCTTTAATAGTTGTAGATCCACCTCATTCAATAACATACATCTTATCTAGGTTGGCAACACCTCACATAAACACATCGCGATCACTCCCCACAGCACGTAGGGACAGGGGGGAAGGCAGGGAAAAACCAGTCGTTAAGATAACCACCGCAGTCGACCGTACAGCGAGTTCAAGTGAGCACGGAAACTCCGAATAGCTGTAGTACGGAAGACAATCAGATAAGTAGTTAGCCTAAAATTTTATAGCTTAACCATAGTTTACAACCATATAATCTCTCTAAAGTACAATCTCCGGATAGCCATCACCATTTAGCATTTCACCTAACATATATACTGCATTTAGCATACACTGACAGTTGCAGTACTAATACTGCAACTAAATAATTGTACATATTGTAAATATTTCCACCTGTATTTCAAACATAGATTTTGTAGCCTAAGTGTATTGGATCTGATGATGATCGCTTGACGATCGAAACTGGTCATCCTAGTGTTTTATTAATCTCATGTAATTTATTTCAGGATTAGGGCATAACCCATCTCTTTTGGGTACATTCGTGTTGACCGACTGAAAAGCACTAAACTCTTGTTTATTAAGGCAACACTGAAAATATGGCTTCAAACACCACAATGAATATGGTAATGTTTTCTTGGCAGCATTTGTGTAGGCTACTGTATTTACATTAATGGGATTGTTAGCACCTGGTGTATGTACTGTAGGTTATTGATACCTGATTTCAAAATTACAACCCATTGTAAATTCCTGATGCAAGAAACAAGTTAGATTGAGTCATAGAAAATAAGTGCTGTTAGGATAGGCCCTGTTTAAGTCACCTTGAGGGTGGCCTGTGCATTGATTACAGTTAGATATAGGTTACATTGTGCGTTGTCATCCACGAGCAGTTTAGTATGTGATCTGTTGAATAGCCAAGAGTGATGTGGGGTTTTCTCAGGCATCTACCATAAACCTTTTAAAAGCGGTGAACAACGAGAAAATGGCCAAGAATAGATCTTATTCTCGACGTCAAAATACTGCAATTTAGCCCTATTTGTGTGTTTCAACGTCCTAGTAAATGTACCGGCAATGTACCATTTTGTTCACTCTCAAAATCGGCCGGATTAGGACAAGCGGAGCGATAATTAGGCGTATTTAGGGGTAACGGATGGAAGTACCAATCAGCCCTAAATACTATTGCTATTTTTCTACGTCTTGAAGCGGGAGCGTAATTTATATTAGGTTTGAAGAGACTGCGTGTGAAGGGAGCTATCTGACTGCTGCTGCGACTATAACGACCCTAGGCGTGACGTCACAGTAGGCGCCTTACGGCCTGTACATTACGATGGCAGTGACACAGCCGACTATTTCTTTGGCGAATAGGTGCTTGGATACAACACGAACTCCACCTAACTTCGCATTAGAGACAATCTGATAGTTAGCCTGGTGTGGTTTTATTTTTAAAAATCCGTTTTAAATTTGATTTTTAAGAGTTATTGCGGAACCCCTGCGATGCCTTCGCGGAACCCTAGGGTTCCGCGGAACCCAGTTTGGGAACCGCTGCTCTAGGGTGACTTAAGACGTTGGCAAGATCAACCGCTGGAAGACCTGATAGCAGGAGGGCAATGAGAGACTGGTGCTTACTGGTCCAAGACCGTAACAGCTGGTGAGGTGTAGTGATTGTGACAAAAACTCACATTGGTTCACAGCGCTAGAATACATGAGGAAGAATAGTAAGGTTATAATATTGAAAATGAACTCCATCATTTGGAAAACTTTAGTCCAGAGTCTCACTCTCCTTTCAGTGCCAACTGTAACTAACGAAGGAAATGAACCTATTAAATAAACTCAGCATTATCACTGAAGGATTCAATAATAATAATAATAATAATAATACTAAGATGATGATGATGATGATGATGATGATGATGATGATGATGATAAAAATGAATTAACCATCAGTGAGCAAATTTGATGATTGCATTATTATTATTACTGCACCCTGAATGTCACCATATTAACAGGATATCTGTAATGGGGTTAGGATTGAAATGGAAGCGGTCGTGAGTCTTGAGAGAAGCACCATCCAAGGAATTAGATTTTCACGACCGCAATGTTAACCAAAGAGTCTTTCAGGTACGGGGCTCAATGACCGCGTTGTCGCAGCCTCTAAACTGAGGAACCAACCAACCAACCTCTTTCAGGTATTAGGTCGTGTTGAACACAAATCACATACGATTGATGTATAAAAGTAAAAATGTCACAGCGCCTACTACACAGTGTGTCTTGTATTCTTATGCATACCTCTATGTTTAGAAAATTGAATATGTCACGTTAGTTTAATAGTAGAGCATTAGCGCCCAAAGCTGAAGGCCGTAGATTCGATTCCTATACGGGCCATAACATTTTAATTCCTTACCTTACAACTATGTGACGTGTACCTATTGTGCACAATATGACCACACAGTTGAAATCCCCGTTAGTTATCACCACAATATTTCCCTACGGTTAAAAAGAAAAAAAAACAGTAAAAGACGTTCCTGGGATGGTGATTTTTGAATCAATCTGTCTTCCAGGTGCATGAACAGAAGGTTCATTCCATAAAGCAATAAACTATCATTGCAAGCTTGAAAAAACAACAACATTTTGACTGAAGAGTTATGGTTTTAATTAACAAACTCTCCGATATAACTGCAGACTGTGTAAGAGGCTCACGTGTCAGTTGTGGAACGTTACTATGGCATTGACCAGGGCTGATTAAATTACGTTTCAAAAGTAACTAAGTTACATGTATAGATTTTACTCAAAATTATAACAGATTTGCCGTTACAGTTGCTGTAATATAAATAGCGTTACCTTTACAGTTACCGAGACTTAATTTGATAATGGCATTACCGTCAAAAAGTAAATAGGCTATTACTCCTTAACTCTGGTATTGGCACACCACAGAGCAGAACCATCCTAGAAGAGTCACTCACTCCAACAGTGACAAAGATCACGTATGCACTGCGCGATGAAGTCGTGGGCAGAATTTTGGCAGCAAGTGTGATGTTTATGTGTGAACGGTGTCAGTGTGTCACTGGGTCACCCTTTAGCGGAGATTCTATGAGTTAGAATAATATTAGATAGAGACATGCATTAATGTATGATTGTTTATTATTTTATTGGAGCCAGCGAATATTGTCGGAGATAATAATTCTTAAAACATTTGTAGAGGGCAATAAATAATTTTATTGAATGTACGAGGCACGGCCAGAAAGTAAGTTCCGTTTGGTAATAAAATTAAATTGTGTACAGATACAGAAAAATTATTTATTGCACAACATTCTACACCTCTTAAACTATTTTTCCACATAACTGCCGAACTTTTGCAGGCATTTGTCATAGCGTGGCACAAGTTTTTGGATACCTTCTTCATAGAAGTTTGCCGCCTGTGTCTTCAACCAGTTGGAAACATTTTCTTTCAGCTCGTCGTCATTGTTGAAGTGTTGACCGCCAAGGAAAGACTTGAGATGTGTGAACAGATGGAAGTCGCTAGGAGCGAGGTCAGGGCTGTAAGGAGGGTAGTCAAACTCGTCCCAGCCAAATCCCTGTAGGAGGTTTTTCGTCACATTTGCAGTGTGTCGTCGTGCGTTGTCGTGAAGAAAAACAACACCTTTTGACAGCAACCCTCGGCGCTTATTCTGTATTGCGCGGCGCAATTTCCTAAGTGTCTCGCAGTAAGCATCTGCGTTGATTGTTTGACCACGTGGTAGGAAATCAATGAGTAAGATGCCTTTCCAGTCCCAGAACACTGTGCACATCATTTTCCGAGGTGTCAAGATTTGTTTCGGCTTAACCTTTGCTGGGGATGAAGTGTGCATCCATTCCATTGATTGCCGCTTACATTCAGGGGTGTCGTAAGAAACCCAAGTTTCATCTCCTGTGACTATCTGTGTCAGACATTCTTCGCCGCCTTCACTGTAACGGGTCAAAAACTGAAGTGCACTACCCAACCGTTTTGTTTTGTGTTGCTCCGTATGAATCTTTGGTACCCAACGTCGGTAAAGTTTACGAAAGTTCAGTTTTTCGGTAACAATTTCATGAATTAGTGATCGTGAGATTTGGGGAAATTCCATAGCGAGAGCACTAATTGTAAACCTGCGGTTTTCCCGGATCTTGTCAACAATCGCGTGAACCAGTTCTTCTGAAACCAAAGATGGACGCCCACTTCGTTCTTCATCGTGCATTTCACTACGTCCTTCATTGAACTGTCGGACCCATCTTCTCACCATTGAATCAATCATCGCATTTTGTCCATACACTTCGCAAATTTGCCGATAAATTTCAATTGGTTTCACTTTTCTAGCATTCAGAAAACGAATCACAAATCTGATTTCACAAGCGGCGGGATTTTCAATCAACACCGACATTGTACGAGTAAACATGCACAACAACGCGTACGTGGCTGACAGCGCTCTCCAAATGGCGCACGTTTCTTATCTTTGATACAGAGCGTCTACCGCGCATATGCGGAACTGCGCTGCAGCGGAACGTACAACTAGTTGAAGACACAGGCGGCACACGTCTATGAAGAAGGTATACAAAAACTCGTGCCACGCTACGACAAATGCCTGCAACATTTCGGCACTTTTGTGGAAAAGTAGTTTAAGGGTTGTAGAATTTTGTGCAATAAATAATTTTTCTGTATCTGTACACAATTTAATGTTATTACCAAACGGAACTTACTTTCTGGACGTACTTCTTAGTTGTTTGAGAATATGGTACATTTCACGCCTGTCATAGTTATTGAAGTTTGTCTTGCCATGTGGGCTATACTGGGTGTTTGATAATAAATTAAAGAAATTGTGGATCCCTCTGCAATAACAAGCCAAGCCAAAAAAAAAAGAGAAAAAGCTAGTTAAGATATAGTCAGTCTTTATACATGGGTTGATTTTTTAGCCTATTTTCATTTATGAAAAAATAGGCTTATGAGATCACCTTTTGTCCGTGTGTCTGTCTGTATGTACGTGTGTGATAGTGTGTGTGATGGTGTGTGCCCCCCCCCCCCCTCCCCCTAATAACGTTTAAACGGCTGAAACGATTTCAACAAATCTCGGTAAGTTCATAGCATTATTCCGGACGACCCCGACCGTGCCCTTCAAATTTTGTTACGTCTCACCAATTCAACATGGCGGCTGTGCGAAATATTTCACCACCATTCAATATTTCCGAAACTATTACAGGTATCACCCTGGAATATTTTACGGTGATAAAGGGAACTACTAGAAGTGACATCTGAAAACCTGGTAACTACAAAACCAACATGGCGGCCAAGCGAAGTTGCGACTTTTAAATAGACGTTTCTCGTGATTTAACCAACCAAACGCAATAAAACTTGGTACAATATATGTTTATACACATTGTAATGCACCGACATCTAACTTCGTTCAATTGTTTACATAACCTCAAGGTGGCGGCTGTGCGAAATATTTCACCGGCATTCTATATTTCTGAAACTATTACAGATATCACCCTGAAATTCTATACGGTGATAAAGGGCACTACTACAAGCTTATCTATGTAACTTTCAAAAACCTGTAAAGTACAAAACGAACATGGCGGCCAAGCGAATTTGAAACATTTTAATAGACTTTTCTCGTGATTTAACCATCTGAGCGCAGTGAAATGTGGTACGGAAAATGATTATACATATTGTAATGCACTGGCATCTAATTTAGTTCCGTTTAGTTTAAAATTAAGTTTTTATTTCTTGTGTCGTAATCATGCGATCGAAGTGAAAGTTTGAATAATGAACCTACGCAATAATTTTCCTTTAATGGTACATGACTCTATGGCCTATACATATAACAATCCAACATGGCAGCCATCCGAATTATTTAGATGGATCTCAATATCTACGAATCTATTACAGCAATCAAACTGAATTTTTTAATGTTCATAGGGGCTATGAATGTAAGTTAACCTATATGACTTTCAATAACCTGGTGATCACAAATCCAACATGGCGGCGACGTGAATTATACATATTCACATGGTCGTTTCTTGCAATTTAATCATCCGAGTGCAGTGACACTCGGTACAGTAAATCCTTATACAAATGTTAATCCACTGGCATATAATTTTTTTCAATTGTTTCCATAACCACAAGATGGCAGCTGTGCGAAATTTTAAAATCTCGTTTTTACTTCTTGTGTCCTAATCATTCGATTGAAATTTGAATACTACACGTACACAATAATCGTCATGTAACAGTACATAACTCTAAGACCTACGTATATAAAAATCCAACATGGCGACCATCTGCAATATTTAGTCGGTTCTCAATATCTACGAATCTATTAGAGCAATCAAACTGAAATTTTGTATGCTGATAGAGGCAATTAACATAAGTGGGATATATGAAAATAGGCTGTATAGTTATTCATGGAACTAGCCTACTTGTTTAAAGATGTGGCAACTACTTACATAGTTCTAAGTTTAACAGGCCTGCGTTTATACGTACGACGTGTTCTCAGCGATGTGGAAGGCGTTGGATCCCGTTCACACTGCCTAATCTGCTGATAGTGCAAATAGAATACCGGATGAACGTATTGAAGTGTGAGGTGATTCCTTCCTCCTCAGGATTAGACCATAGTTCTCTCTCTTTATTCGTTTAGTCGATTCCGACTTTTCGTGACCCCATGTACTAAACTACGCCAATTTCTTCTGTCCTGCACTGCCTCCCGAAGATTTTCCAAGCTGGAATTTAGTGCTTCTGGCATGCCATCCATCCATCTCATTCTTTGCCCCCCTCTTCTTCTTGTGCCTTCTATCTCCCCCAGTATTAAAGTATTCTCTAATGAATTATGTCATCTCATGATGTGTCCAAAGTAGCTCAATTTTTTGTTTCAGGATTAAGCCCTCCAAGTAACACTCTGGTTTAATTTGCTGTAAAACTGACTTATTGGTTCTCTTCGCAGTCCATGGAACTCTAAGAACTTTTCTCCAACACCATAATTCGAAGGAATCTATTCTACGGCGTTCAGCTTTTCTTATGGTCCAGGTCTCACATCCGTATATCACAACTGGAAAAGCCATAGCCCTTACTATACGGATCTTTGTTTTTAATGTTACGTCTCTACTCCTTAAGATATTGTCCAGATTTGAAAATGCCTGTCTACCAAGTAGCAATCGTCTTTCGACTTCAAACTTGCAGTCACCATCAGCAGAAATCTGTGAGCCAAGATAGTTAAAAACAGAGACTATCTCCATTTTTCTCCTCCTACACGCCATGAATTGACAGTTGTAGTTGCCATAATTTTTGTTTTCTTGACATTCAACATTAGTCCATCCTTTGAACTTTCCTCTTTCACTTTCAATAAGAGATATTTTAAATCTTCTTCAGTTTCACCCATCAGGATTGTATCATCTGCATATGTCAGGTTGTTTATATTTAACCCTGCTATTTTGATTCCTGTTTCTTCTTCATCTAACCCCACATTCCTCATAACGTGTTCTGCATACAGATTGAAAAGGTAAGGTGACAATATACAGCCTTGCCGTACTCCTTTTTGAATCTCAATCTATTTAGTTGTTCTGTATATGGTTCTCACTGTAGCTTCTTGATCAGAGTATAAGTTCTGGATGAGCTTAATGATATGTTCTGGTACTCCCATGTATTTTAATACTTTCCATAACTTATTATGATCAACACAGTCAAATTCTGGAATTCTTTTGCCTTCTCCATTATCCATCGTACGTTGGCGATTTGATCTCTGGTTCCCCTTCCATTACGAAATCCAGTTTGTTCTTCATGTAGCTCTCGGTCTACATACTGGCGTAGTCTATTTTGTAGGATTTTAAGCATGACGTTGCTAGCATGTGAGATAAGTGCAATTGTTCGGTGATTCGTGCATTCTTTAGAATTTCCCTTCTTAGGAATTGGGAGGAATACTGAACTTTTCCAGTCTTTTGGCCATTGTTGTGTTTTCCATATTTGCTGACATAGGCTATGGAATGTAAAATTTTCACTGCACTATCTCCAACCACTTTGAACATTTCTACTGGAATTCCATCATGTCCACTTGCTTTGTTTTTAGCAATATTCTCTAAGGCCCATTTGACTTCAGTTTCCAAAATATCTGGTTCTGGGTCGAAGGTCACATGAACTTCATTATCCATAATACACGGTTCCTTCTTATACAGATCTTCTACATATTCCATTCATCATTCCTTAATGTCCTCTGCTTCTGTTAGACCTTTGCCATTTTTATCTTTTACCATCCCAATTTTTGCCTGAAAATTTCCTTTGATATCCCTAATTTTCTTATAAAGATCCCTCGTCTTTCCCATTCTGTTATTTTCCTCAACTTCCTAACATTGATTAGTTATACAAGTATTCTTATCTCTTTTAGCTAATCTTCTAAATTCTGCATTAAACACAAACATTGCTGATCTATCCCCTTTGATTTTTGCATTCCTTCGTTCTTGTGCAATTTGCAGTGTCTCACCCGATAACCATTTGGCCTTCTTATTATTCCTTTCCTTGAGAATGTGTTTTTCTGATGCCTCCTTAACAGCAGAAGATACTTCTGTCCACAACTCTTCAGGTTTTTTTTTTTTGGTCTTCTATCTGCAATGTATTAAATCTGTTCCTGACTTTTACTGTATAGTATCAAGGAATTCTTCCCCGGTCAAATCTGTATGAAGAGGCGGTTTTAGCCGTTTTCCTCAACTTCAACCGGAATTTTGCAATTAATAATTCATGGTCTGATCCTCAATCAGCGCCTGGTCTTGTTGTCGTTGATTGAATAGCACTTTCCCACCTACTATTACAAATTATGTAATCAATTTGATTCCGGTATTGGCCATCTGGTGAAGTCCAAGTGTATAGACGTCCTTTGGGTAGCAGGAATAGTGTGTTGGTAATAATCAGTGAATTGTCTTGGCAGAATTCTAGGAGTCTCTGTCCTGCTTCATTTGTTGTACCAAGACCAAATTGCCCTGTTACACCATCTTCTATTTGATTTCCCACTTTGGTATTCCAATCTCCAACTATGAAAACGACATCCTTGTTGGTGTCGACCGTAGTAGTTCTTGCAAAACCCGATAAAATTGGTCAACTACGTCCTCTTCAGCATCAATGGTTGGTGCATAAACTTGAATGACTGTAACATTGAGAGGTTGACCTTGAAATCTGATGGATATCATTCTATCATTTTTATAGTTGCAACCCATTACAGTTTTACCTACTCTGTTACTAACTATGAAGGCTACTCCATTACTTGTGTTGTTGTCTTGTCCAGAAAAGTATACTGTTTAGTCATCTGAAATAAACTCTCCCATTCCAGACCACCTCATTTCACTTATTCCCAATATGTCGTTGTCAATTCTCTCCATTTCTCTTTTGACTTCATCTAGTTTTCCTTGATACATGGATCTTACATTCCATGTTCCTAAACAGTACTGTTCCTTGCAGCATTGCACTCTTCTTAAAGCCCCTCTCAACCTAGTTCCCCCCGGAGATCCGAACGGGGAACTTGAAACTCCGGAACATTTTAAATTGAGCAAAGCCATGGGGTTTTCTTGGGATATTTAATGTGGTGGTTTCCCGTTGCCTTCCATATTCTGATGCCTTTGACCAATCATGGTTCCTACGCCTTCAGGGATGATTTCTCATCCCCAGGACAACAGAGTGCCCTAAACCTCTACCCGCTCAACTGCCTTCCAAGGAAACCGTTGGCACTTGGTAGCGGGGGACCGCTTATACCGGAGGTCACTCGGTCGTCAGAGCCTCGTCAGTCTTAAGCAGGGTGCACCACGTGCAGGTGAGGTTGACATTTGAGTAGGAGTTCTGTCAACATCCTACCCCTTACACCCCAGATCAGAGTTACAGGGACATAAAACAGGTGAGTATGGTGAAAGGTGGTGGTAGAACACTTCCCAGCCCCAACGATTGAACAATTCTGTTACAGCTCCTGCTGTATGCACCCTAGCACTGTCAACCGCTCTATTCGCACCATCACAGATTAGACAGTGCGAACGGGATCCAACAGCTTTCGCAACGCTCCGAACATTGAAAGCCTATCAAACTTAGAACCCTGTAAGCCCCCATTTGTCTACCGAGTCCGAACATAGCTTAGCCCCATGACCTAGCGCTGCGTCTCAGCGATTGTAGCTACCACTGTCGGTAGCCTATGAACCAATGGATAATATATCTCCCTCTCACACAAACATACTGACCATAGAAATCCCGTTTGCTGATCTGTTTATCATTGAGTTGTTAATCAAGTATATTTTAAGAATAGCTGTTGTTTTAATTTCACTTAAGGGCTTGAAAAGTCGTAACCATAAGTTACATGTACAATAACCTGTGCTATTGTTTTTTATGAACAGGTGTACGCCTTTGTAATTAATTAATGAGGGCTAGGGATGGGAAAGATTCCTTAAGGTTTGAAATAGGGTAACAATCAATTCAGTCATTATCCTAGAGTTATTATATATTTGTTTTAAATACTACAGCCGGCCCCGCGGTGTTGGGGTAGCGTGCCTGCCTCTCACCCGGAGTCCCCGGGTTCGATTCCCGGCTCCGTCAGGGATTTCAGAAACTGACGTGAGGGCTGGAACGGGGTGCACTCAGGCTCGTGAGGACAATTGAGTAGCTGTCTGACAGTGAGGCAGCGCCCCGATCACGAAAACCAAGATTAACGGCTGAGGGGACCCGATGCGCTGATCACGTATCACGCCAATATCTGCAAGCCAATTGGCTGGGCAGCGGTCGCTTGGTAGGCCTGGGCCCTTAATGGACTGTAGTGCCAGGGGTTATGTTATTTTTTAAAATACTACACCCAGGATAATTGATGAGTATTCTCAAGGTGCAGTGTTGGACCACTTAGCTTTGGCTTCGCACTACTCTGATGTCATGTGTATTAGAACCTCCAGCCATGGAAGTAGGTGTTTCTTTTCTAAAAGAAAAATTACTTGAATAATGATCTACTTTTTCTTTGTTACAGACCACGAGACAGCAAGATATATTCTTGGTACATGTCTGAACGACCATCATGATGTTAAACAAGAAGTCAAGACCAGTCCAGGTAAATGACAGAGTCAATTCCACCTTCCTCTTTTCTTGTAGTGAGGGGATACAGTGACAAGTTCGCAACAGGGTCCTCAACACCAACACAATAACACATGTTGGACACTGAACGGCCAAACTTTATGGAAACACCAGAGAAAGACTCATACCTAGCAAAAAAAAGATACAAGCCTTACAGTAGTCGCATATGATGTGTAACATCTGACATGTTATCCTACTGGTATACTACACAGCTTGGACATTCTTAAAATGTTAATTTACACTCAATTTTCATACTGGTACTATGATGAATGTATAGATTGAATTGGAGATATGCTACTGTCACATTTGTGGCGCAGCGGTCAAGCTGTTAGTCTCTCACCAAGGTAGACCGGGTTTGATTCCCGGTCAATACATGTGAGATTTTCGAATTGAAATGCCATGTCCTGTGGTTCGCATTCCACGTAAAAGGGAGGTACCGTGGATCATGATCGTGAGATTAACGGACACGCAAAACTACAAGCTTCCTTCCTTCCTTTTACATTAATAATTCATAGTAACAAAGTGACACACAACGTCGACAGTACTCTCAAATACTGTGAGCACATTCCTCAGTAACTATAACATTCATTATTCTCAAGGCTCTCATACAGTTCGTCGTAAACAATCAAAACATGGCTTCCTACAATCATGAAATGACCTAGTCTCACATATGATGATAATACAGCTTTTATTCCACTCATATAACAACATTCTGTTATGCATTTAATATTTGACTACTCACCCACTGCTTGACAATAATGCTGCTTACTTAAATTTCATTTGTCGTCTCTGTCCTACCCCATGTGATATTCAACCTTGAACTCAAGCTTCATAAACTGCTCAATGACAAATGAAAGTCGGTGAAACATTTGCCACTGTGCTCGTCAAACCAGTGCCTGCTAAATGCACTGCCTACTGTATTGCCATAACATTCTCGCGCTACAGAGCACACACTGCCTTGTTTCCAATACACACATTTTCAATTGTACATCCAGCTGGCAGTGCGTCTTCACTTCCGTCCGATCCACTTCCGTTCGATCCACTTCCGCCCGATTCACTTCCGTTCCATTTTTCTGGCAGTGCGTCTTCACTTCCGTCCGATCCACTTCCGCCCGATTCACTTGCGTCCCCAATTTTCAAAATCACCCCCACAAAACTATCCAGCAACCGAGCGGAAAGATGTTACACATCAAAAATACAAAGCCAACTCCGTACAGGCCATGGAGGCCCTGGGAGTAGTGGAAGGTAGAGGCTTCCACTGTGATATCGGCACTAGATGGGATGGAGTTGTCAGCTACACGCCCGGCCGTCTTTGCTCCCAGGAATTACCCGGGTACTAATTTCTGGTGTAGGCTGAGTTATCCCCAGGGCTATTTGCGTTTCCGAAAGTTGAAGTTTCGTTTCTAAAATCCACTACTTGGGTGGGGATCGAACCCACTCCCTTTCAATTAGAAGCTCAGTGCATCTACCGACTGTGCTATGCAGCCTCCAATCATACCTAGAGATACAAAAGCTTCGGAATAAACCGAAAGTCTCCGAAAGTAGCTGGAATAATCCGACACATTGAGTAAGATATGTATCGTCATTGAACTTTTAATACCACATATCAGACAATACTCTTCCTATCGATTCTTTTCCTTAAGACTAGTCACGCCTGATCGAGAGGGAACAGGAGAAACTCAAATCAGTGGAGCACAGGAGAGAGTAACGAGGAGGTATATAAATTCACGTGGTCGTTAAAATTAATGAAGTATCCTGGCAAATAATTCTTTTGATCTCCATCTCTAGAAGATTCAACCTGCGACTTACATTGTTAACATGGCGCACACTGGACTCGACATCCTGACCTTGATTCGTACGCTACTTGTTTTTATGGTGTGTTTTGTCTCATCTGTTGTTATTGATTCTTTAATGGGCGTTGCGACATCGAGGTTATGTAGCCCCGTGTACTTGGTTGTGTGTAGAATTACTCTCATAACCTGTGTCTCTGTGATGTCTGTATTAGTGTGTGTATTTGTAATTGAAGTAGGATTTTGGTAGGAAGAGATAGTTCTACACGGCCCTGTCTGCTTTGATATCAGTTATGAACGTAGAGTTCAAACTTTGTAGCAACAAGTTTCTTGAGGTACTAAAACCTAGTTATCTTTCAGCATACTGAAAATACCTCAGCCAATGTATAAAAAAAGAAAACATTATTTCACTGAGAATTTAGTCTGTTTTTAAGAATTATTTTTATTTTTATTTTTTTATTTAGTCAATTTACCCTCTAGGTTGGTGGTTCCCACGGACTCAGCGAGGGAACTCACCACTACCGCCTCTATGGGCAGTGTCCCGGAGCTTGGAACATCTGGTCGGAATGGATACAACTGGGGAGGTGTGATCAGCACTTCGCCCAGGCGGCCTCACCTGCAAAGCGAACAGGGGCCACATGAGGGATGGGAAGGGATGGAAGATTGGGATGGATAAGCTAGGAAGAGGGAAGGAGGCGGCCGTGGCCTTACAGTAGGTACCATCCCGGCATTTGCGCGAAGACGAAGTAGGAAACCACGGAAAACCACTTCGAGGATGGCTGAGGTGGGAATCGAACCCCCTCTACTCATTTGGACCACCCGAGGCTGAGTAGACCCCGTTCCAGTCCTCAAACCACTTTTTCAAATTTCGTGGCAGAGCCGGGAATCGAACCCAGGACCTCCGGGGCGGCAGCTAACCATGCTAACCGCTACGCTACGGAGGCGACTTTTAAGAATTAGTTTTGTATTATCGTCATTTTAGACAGTATCAATAGTGGAATGAAGAAGGAAGATTGTAGTTTTACGTGACCGTTTTAATCTCGAGATCATGAGCTACGGGACCTCCTTTTTACGTGGAATCCAAACGAAAGGACATTGCATTTCACTTTGAAAATCTCACATGCATTGACCGGGAATCGAAGCCGGTCCGCCGTGGTGAGAGGCCAACAGCTTGTACGCTGCGCCACTACGCCCCCGTATCAATAGTGAAACTGCATTGTGCGGTTCATTATTATGGAAGAATAAACTCGTCTCGGAGGTCCAAGAAATTTAAGTCTGATCTGAGGGCTGGAATAAGGTACACTCAGCCTCGTTAGGCAAAACTGAGAAGAGGTGAGTTCGATTTCCACCTCAGTCATCTTGGAATCCGTGCTTTCCCACTTCTACTCCTTAGCTGAATTACAAATATACACACTACTACAGTCAATCACTACAATAACATAGGTTATCACACAAATTCTATATACACACATACACACAACTAGGTAGGCTACACGAGGCTAAATGACTAAGATGTCCAGGGGTAGGATATTAAAATTCCTACATTCCGGCTGGAAAACGAATCCGGGATCATTTGGGTCAGCCTAGCCTGCTAACCACTAACCCGCAGTGCCAGCCATATTGATCGTATTGACACTGTAGTATCGTCATGGTACGAGGTGGGAGGATGGCCAGTGCATTACGCTGGAAGGACCTGGAGAAAGTGGAGGCTCTATTTAGATAAACTGCTCACGTTGCTGGTCATCGCGGTGCTTCCACCGTGACCCCCTTTGACTGTGGCTCCCAATACGGAAGAGATAAATTACGTATTATCTCACTTTCATGCTACGAATTTTACGTAGAAAATAACTCTCTGCCAGCCAAGTAGTTCATAACAGAATCACTAGCAAATTGGCAAATTTAGTAGTGAGTGGTCAAACTTGGCCCCATGCTAATTTACTGGAGTCTGGCTGTGGGGAGCAGTCGGTTAACCCTTACTGGGATAGTGGTCTATATAATAACCACCTGTCATATCGACAGTTTATGCTTTCAAAGATGCTGATAGTTGAATCTTTCAGCCAAATTTCCGAGAATTTTAATGCCGAAGTGCTAGTATTTTATAAAAATTAAATATTATGTTACGTGCCACCCCCTAGTGGCACTTTTGTTAACTGGATTACGGTGGGGGTACAAAGCACAACACCAATTACTGCTTAAATAAATAATTAACTTTATTGTGGCCAGAAAATTACACTAATCAGCAAATACAAGCAATTAGAAGCCTTACTCCAGTTTCCTCAAGTCCCTTCCTTGAGCGCTCTTGGCCCTTCCACTTGTCAACAGATCACAGAAGTTAATCCGTCCTAATGAGTACGGTGGCCTTGACAGAAACTACCTGCTCCTCTCCTTTATGATCACCGACCACAATTAGTTACGATCACTTGCTGCAGGCTATTTCGCTGTCCACAGCTGGAGAAACAATGTCACTGGATTTCGTAACTCGCACAGCACTTCGTCACCACACTTCTGTCGTACAAGATAATCGCTCGCACTAGCTCGTAAAACACAACAACAACTGCTAGACAGGTCGCACTTATATAGCAGGCCGGTGACTCAATAAATGCTTCTAGATCCATCCAGGGTTCACGGCTTCTCGAGGTTTCCATCGCTGGTCCAGTCACGAATATTCTGGACTATCCCTTTGTCTTAGTAGCCCTGTTGCATAAGGCGCGCGCAATACAGGAGGCAGGACACAGCCCAGCCCTGGGGCAGTTGTGACTCATGCGGCGAGTGATGACACAAACTCACAGCCGTAACAATTATATACGTATCCATTTGACGTAATGTGTTGGATAAAATTTTAAACAATTTAAAACTAAAAATATTAACAAGAAAAGTGTAAAAAAGAAAGATAAATTTAGAAATAAAAATTATAAAAATAAAAATAGAATAGTAAAAGAAATATTTTTTTTAAATAAGCATAACTATAAAATATAAAAATATTGTAAAAAATCAATTTGAGATTAGTTAATTAAATAATTCAATAAAAACCGGGGACGAGGTGCTCGTCTCCCTGGGTGCCTTCTCCGTCTTCTTTGCTGAGTCCTTGCCTTTAGTAGATGTGGTAGCCTTCTTGGTGTCCGATGACTTCTTTTCTTGGAAGCGCCGATCAATACTCTGTTGTTTTGTCCTTTTTATGACTACTGGTATCCCCGTGCGATTTACCCCCTCGTGGAGTCTCAGGGGGCATCCTCTCCGATGGCACGTCCGGGAAATTCACTTGTCTTCTTGAAGCTGAGTGAACCTCTTCCAGCCTTCATATAACAATAAATGTCTTGGCAGAGTAGAGAATCGAACCTCGTCGAACCTTGGGACAGGAGTCCTAATACGTACTCCTAACCACGGTAGGTGGCTAGGATTGGAAGTGAACTTCTTTGAGTATGGAGTTTTGTTTGTTGATTCTTTAGGGGCTCTACTATATCGTGGTCATGTAGCCCCGTGTACTTGGGCGTGTGTAGAATTTGACTCATAACCTGTGTCACAGTGGTGTCTGTGCTAGCGTGTGTATTTGTAATTGAAGTAGGGCGCGGCCCTAGCCTTAAGTTAGGTAACATCGCATCATTTGCCAGGAGTAGAAGTGGAAAACCACGGAAAACCACTTCCAAGATGGCTGAGCTAGGAATCGAACTCGCCTCTTCTCAGTTTTGCGTCACGAGGCTGAGTTTCAGCCCTCCGGCCCTCAGACCAGAATAAAAACTCTTGGCAAAGTCGGGATTCGAACCAGGGCCTCCGCGGTGACAGACAAGAATTCTAGTCACTACGCAATGAGGCAGACATTTGGGCATGGGACATTGTGGCGTAGAAAAGCGCACCTTCCCAGAATACAGAAAATTTTGGTTTCGAGTCCAAATCTAGTCACATTTTCAACGCTTATTCTTCGGATAATTTAAGGGTTCTTTATTACTTTTGTGACCTTGGTTACTGAAATCAGCTTTGTTGATTAAGGTGGCGCTCACTAAGGTTTCGGTTGATTAATTCAATTTTCTCTCTTCTGATGTTATGGATTCTCAGTATATTGAAATATCATGGGAAGTTAGTTTGGAGCAAAAATGTTAATCTGTTTCCGAGATAAGGGTTTCTAAAGTTTGTCAACATTGGCAAACATCTACCAAATATTTATTCAACTACCTTGGCAGATGTTTATTTGACAACCATTTCTTACAACTTTATTTTTTTGCACATAAGGTACATTATCTCGGAAATTACTGCACAGATCTACTTGTAATTCTCACAGTATCTTTAAATGCATATGTGCCTTATCTGACCTAGAGTAATGGCTGCAGTATTTATGTAGTTTGAGGAAAAGAGCATTGCTTAAAAACTTTTAAAACTTATCAAAGAAAAAATACAAATAAAACGTTTTAAGCACCTGAAACATGATTCTAATTTGGATTACAAGCCATGAAATCTTCTTCAATTGTATTAAGTTTCAACCCTTTAACTTCAATAGTTTGGTCATAAATGTACTGTTTGTTTGATATTTTGTTTTCAAAAATCATTAATTGTAATGTTGGTGTCAGTGAATAATAATGCCTTTTCAGAAACTTAACTATACTGGCGGAAAAAATATCCCAACAACATGAAATAAGGAATGTAGAGTATGGAAATTCCAGCAATATATTTGGCGAGCTAACATGTTTAATTGATAAAAGGTACAAGACAACAGGTTAATGTACGCGCGGGAAAAGCCATCGCAATTGTGCCATGCTGGTCCATTAATGACCGGTATAATCGCCAGACTGTTGAATGCAGGCATGCAAACGAGCATGTATTGTGTCGTACAGGTGCCAGATGTCAGCTTGTGGGATGGAGTTCCATGCCTGTTGCATTTGGTCGGTCAATACAGGGGCGGTTAATGCCGGTTGTGGATGACGATGGAGTTGTCCAATGATGTCCCATACGTGCTCGATTGGGGACAGGTCGGGGAATCGAGCAGGCCAAGGCAGCAGGTCGACACTCTGTAGAGCACGATGGGTTACAACAGCGGCATGGAGGCGTGCGTTATTCTGTTGGAAAACACCCCCGGGAATGCTGTTCATGAATGGCAGCACGACAGGTCGTTCACCAGACGGACGTACACATCTGCAGTCGGGGTACGTAGGATAACCACAAGAGTGCTCCTGCTGTCATAGCGAATTGCTCCCCAGACCAGAACGCCAGTGTAGGCCCAGTGTGTCGACGTCGCAGACAGGTGGGATCCAGGCACTCACCTGGCATCCTTCTAACCATCCGACGGCCATCACTGGCACCAAGACAGAATCGGCTTTCATCGGAAAACACAATGGACCTCCACTCCATCCTCCAATGAGCTCTCGCTTGACACCACTGAAGTCGCAGACGGCGGTGGTTTGAGGTAAGACGAATGCACGCCGCTGGGCGTATGGCTCGGAGCTGTCCTTCAAGTAACCGATTTTGAACAGTTCGTTGCGTCACTGTGGTGCCTCTCGTATTACTGCTGCAGACGCCGTCCGATGCGCCAAAGCCATACGCCGAATACGGCGGTCATCCCTCTCGGTGGTGCCACGGGAACGTTAGGAACCCGGCCTTCTTGCGACCGTACCTTCCCGTAACCACTGCTGCCAGCAAGCATCCACAGTGGAGACATTCCTGCCAAGTCTATCTGCAATGGCCTTCACGTAGACCTAGTACACGGCCTTGTTTAAACGCAATGAGCTGTTGATAGTGGCCTCTTGGTCGTCGTAAAGGCATTATTGACCCACCCAC
Source organism: Meconema thalassinum (assembly GCA_946902985.2). NCBI lineage: Eukaryota > Metazoa > Arthropoda > Insecta > Orthoptera > Tettigoniidae > Meconema > Meconema thalassinum. Next base: position 529,081,024 of record OX336390.1, on the reverse strand, counting down.
AGTCACTCCATCTAATCTCACAGTTAACTAACGCTCTCACACAGTACAGCCCGTATGTAAAGCAACCCTGATGTGCAACGTCATGGGGCCACTACAAGCGCCACGCTAATGCGATTTTCGGGAAATTTGAATTAACGTCATATTTCAGATGTATAAACACGCCTGCCAACGTTCGTTAATCTAGCAGAACCTCTTCTTGGTGTTGTGATATTTTCTTTTCCGCCAGTGTATTTCATCTTGTGATGGTAGGCTAAATGTTGATCAATTTTCATAACAATTGATTCAGTAGTTGCTGTGCATATTAATGAGCATATTAGGAAACTAGACTGTTTTGTTCAACTATTCAGTTAGCGCCACCTTTTAACTTGAAGCAATCAGAACACAAAATGAAAATCCACAGCCTGCTTCCGGTCGACAGACCGGGTCAGGGAATGGAATGAATGAAGCCCCCATCTAGCGGCGAGGATATGAACTGTGCCGGCTGCCGAAGCCTGTCGCACTCCCCTGGCGCAATGATTAAATGAATGTCAGATGAAATGAAATGATAGTGGAGAGTGTTGCAGGAATGAAATTTGTGACAGGGAAAACCTGTCTGCCTCCGCTTTGTCCAGCACAAATCTCACATGGAGTGACCGGGATTTGAACCACGGACCCAGCGGTGAGAGGCCGGCGAGCTGCCGCCTAAGCCACGGAGGATCTTCGACTCACTCCGATGGCATTGACAGTTATTTAATTGTGAGAACGTCATATTTACCAGGCAATTAGTGACCTCCTGAGGGCGTTCCTGAGAGCCATTAGAAGTTAATAGTTGATAGGATATTGCTGATATTATCTCCGACAAGATAACAATACCATTATACAGCCGTGTTTATCCCCGCTAAGTCAAGATACTGTCACCCTAAGGTAGATGGATTCAAATAGATACCCACTTCATTAGTTTATTTGGTTGGTGATACAGCAAAACCTGCCTGTAGCGGAACCTTTATTAAGCGGAAACTTGTGTCAAACGGAAATATTTTACGGTCCCATTAACGTACGTTTTTTTTTATTTTGTCGTGTGGCCTCATGAGAGGCCGAGTGCAGGTCTTTCTATTCGACGCCCGTGGGCGACCTGCGCGTCGGTATGAGAGATGAAATGGATGAAGATGAATGAAACTGGGCAAGGATGTGGAAGGAATCGGCCGTGGCCTATCAGAAGGTACCGTCCCAGCATTTGCCTGGTGTTGAAAATGGGAAACCACGGAAAACCATTTCAAGGACAGCCGACGGTGGGGCTCGAACCCACGCGTCTGCCGAGTCAGCAGAGAGCTTGGTCCCATGACCTAACGCTGCGCTTTAGCCAGCTGAGCCACTACTGTCGGTAACGTACGGGTAAAACTCGTGTTAAATTCCCTTCATTAGTGGTAGATGACCTCGTAGTTCCGACCCTTAAAACAACAATAACTAACTCCCTTCATTAAACGGAAACTGTGTTACGCGGACAACGGACATCAAAATATGCATTTTAATGGAGAAAATCCAAGTTCCGGAACGCAGCGTTTCAGACACCCTGTGAAAGTCTATCTCGTTTGCTGTAACAGTTGATTCTGTAGCTAACAAGGAGTGTTCAAATAGGTCTTCCTTCTTTTGTTCTCCTATTTACAAGTCAAAGTGCACAATTATTTAGATCGTAGGCGACCGGTGTCTAGTTTCTAGGCTTACAGGATGGAGACGCGTCGTGTATCGGTGATTGTTTACTAGTTTGGGTACTAGTTGGTGTCCGTACTTCTAGTGACAGTTATTAGCGCGCGACTGGCTGGGGCGCGGACCGATCAGAGAGCAGCATGACGTCAATGCAGATAAAGCAGGCACGCCTGACCGGCAATAACTGTCACTTTGAGTATGGACCCAACTCGTACCCATGATTAAGGCTGCTGCAATGACAGCCGAAACGTCGGGAAACAATCACCGGTACACGACGTGGCTCCATCCTGTAAGCCTAGATGATAAACTGCACAATCATTTGCCTGTTTCCTGTTGCGCAAGCCTTTCCAAATACTCGCTTTAATGAGCTGTCAACCAACAAATGCCTGTCTTTGTGTTCATTGTAAGTTTTGCTTGTACAGTACTGTATTAATTCACCGACAGCGGTAGCTACGCTCGCTAACGCGCAACGCTAGGCCATGGGGCCAAGCTCTCTGTGGACTTGGTAGACTCAGATTCGAGACCCACAGTTGGCCGCCCTGGTTTTTCAGTGGTTTCCCATTTTCAACTCCAGGCAATTGCTGGGACGGTACCTTCTGACAGGTCACGGCCGCTTCCTATCACATCCTTACCCAGTTTTATTCATCTTCAGCCGTTAAAATCATCCGCTACATAGAGTTTCATCGCTTCTTATCACCGTCCCCGTTGAAACTGGAATAATAAGGGGTAGACATACATTCATTCATTTATTTATTGATTGATTGATTGATTTATTGTACACAACAGGCCTCGGTGTGTGCCCTAATAACAGTGCAACTACACTGTAGAATACAGTTTCAGGTATTTCAACATTGTATGTATGTCTACCCCTTATTATTCCCGTGTTCCAAACGGGTCGGGGATGAGATGCGATGGAAGTCTTTGTGGCGATGGTTTTTACGGCCTGATGCCCTTCCTGACGCCAACCTCATGAGAGGAGTTAATGAGAGATGAAATGAATGATGGTGAATGAAACTGGGCAAGGATGTAGAAGGAAGCGGCCGTGGCCTGTCAGAAGGTACCGTCCCAGCATTTGCCTGGTGTTGAAAATGGGAAACCACGGAAAACCATTTCAAGGACGGCCGACGGTGGGGCTCGAACCCACGCGTCTACCGAGTCAGCAGAGAGCTTGGCCCCATGACCTAATGCTGCGCGTTAGCCAGCGTAGCCACTACTGTCGGTTCAGGTATTTCAACATTATTAAGTATTAATGGTAGCGGGATGGCGCAGTGGCTTAGCTGTTCGTCTTTCACCCGGACGGCCGGGGTTTGAATCCCGGTGACAGCGGGGTGGAATTTTCACCTGAAAATCACGTGGCGTCAAGAAGGGCATCCGGCCTTAAGTCCCCGGCCAAAACCAAAATGAGCCTGGTTGGCTCCGGCGACCCCCATTAATTGGGAAAAGACGAAGAAAGATTAAGTATTAATGGCCTATCTAAGTGTTAATCGTAGTAAAAAGCTACAGTAAATCTAAATTTGATCTAATGTCAAAAATAAACATAAATTTCGTAATTAATTATTACATAGAAAACTAAAGATATATATGTGTAACTTAAAAATCTAAAGAACAGGCATATCCACATTATACTTTGTTTGTTCTGTTTTGTGTGATAGATAATTTTATTTCAAAATATGAATTCACTGATGGATTATAATTTCCAAAAATAGTCTAATTGACAGACATAAATCTAGTTCCCAGTTTACACGAACTGCATCGTTGTAAATACATCAAAGACTACATACAGGCTCAGACGACACGTGACAGTAATACTCTTGTGAAGTACCTGCGTGACATTCACCTGTCTTGGTTTCATCTGAACTCATTAGGCCTACTAGTGTAATCTTTCCCAGATCTTTTGAAATTGTCCATCCAGCACTTGTTACGTCATGTCCTCTATCAGCCTCCCTCCTTACCTTCAGCTCTCATATAACAGTGAGCGAGCGGAAATGCAAAGTTCAGTTCGATCAGTGCATTCTGCTGTCCTGCAAGCAACTCATAATGGTGAGTGATCTATTCCAAAATACAGTAATTGTTTTGCTCTTGTTGTTCCATACAGAGCCTTGGACATCACACCTATGTGATTAAGGCTAGGGTTGGGAAGGGGGAGACCAATTCCTAAAGTTAGGAACCATCCCAGCATTTGTCTGGAGTAAAAGTGGGAAACCACGGAAAACCACTTCTAGGGTGGTTGAGGTGGGAATCGAACTTACCTCTGCTCAGTTCTGCCTCACAAGGATTGGTGAACCTAATTCCAAACTTCAGTATTACATTCATTGTCTGAGCCTGCAAACAAGCCGGGACCTCAGGGGTGACGGTTAAGACGAGCAGGCGCGGATTCAAGGAGGGGGTCACGGGGGTCATGAACCCCCCCAAACGGAGACCAATTTTTTTTGCAAACTCAAAAAACGAAAACACAATAACCAGACAAATAAAACTTAATGAATTTTAACTGAAAAACAGTTTTTTCATTTTATTCAATACCGAAAGTATCTTTATTCCAATTATTATGATCTGTTATAACTGTACATATTTACAACTTCATACCTGTTAACCGATTATTTATATAACAAAATCAACTCGTCTATTTTGTTTAGCAAATTTTGTGATTATCGAATCGATGTTTATAGTGACGATGAATGTGCAGCAATGCAAAATACATTTTTTGTTTGTCATACATATACACGGATAGGAATTCGGTTTTGTTTTTTTTTGCACCAAAAAAATTTGCCGACGTCCAAACTGCAAGCTTCGTTGCCAATTTAAGCTGTGACTTTCTCCCTTTGTCGGTACCAACTCGACTTGCCAAAACTGTAACGTACCTTGATACTTTTCTCGAAGCTCGATGTAAAAGTCGCAAAACACTCCGTTGCAATTTGTACGAATATTTTTGGTGCGCTAAACGCATCAAATTTCTATCCATGTACTGTAGCTCGCAAAATAATTATACTGGTTTTGTACGTTTGGTTATTTTGTGATTGCGTTTTTAGTGATACCATTTTTCTTAACAGTTTCGATTCTCTGACCCCCTCCGAAGCCAAACTCTAGATCCGCGCCTGAAGACGAGATGGTCTAAATCGTGTTTTCAATCATCAGCTGCTTTATGCAAAACCTATGTTCTTACTTTTTTTTACTGTATTCAGGTACTTGGGATACCTTGGTCGTCAGTCCTGTGTACTTGCGTGCATGTTAAATTTGTCTGGTACGCTGCGGTAGTGGAAATGAATATGGTCTACGATCGGGGAAGATGGTCAAGGACTCAAAATAAAATAGATTCTGACATTTGCCTGGAGTATAAATTGGAACCCACGGATGGCTAAGGTAGCTTCTCACTTCTACCTCAGGTGGGAGTTCATAGGAATCTGCAGTGTAAGCTCGAGCTACGACAGGCCCTACGTGGCTCGTGTGCGAAGAATGCAACTGTGAGAGCATCGTTCCTTCCGTTTAAAATGAACCATGCAATCTGAATCTTTAGTCTTAGATTACTTTGATGCAGGTGTCTCTACCCCTGTTCGAAGCTAATCGTTTCATCTCTACACAGATACCTCACCCTCTACCCGAGGTAATCTGTGAAATATATTCTAACCTTGGCCTGCTCCTCAGTTCTTGTCCTCGATCCTTCCATAACTAAATCTGATTTCCTGGGAGCTTTGTTATGTGCCTAACCAATTAACGCCCGTCAGAAACATCTCTCCTTTCCCATTCATCTTAGTACCTCTTCATTTGCTACTCTATCCACCCAGCCAATTTTCATCATTCACCTGTAGCACCACATTTCAAATGCTTCGATTTTCCTCTTTTCTGCTGCACCAAGAGTCCAAATTTCACCTCATAGAGCGCCACGCTCTATACATTGGCTTTCATAAAGACTTTCTTATACTCAAATCTAAATTTGATGTCAACAAATTTTCTTTCTGTGGAGAGGCTTTCTTTTCCTATGGTAACCTACTTTTTACATCCCCTTTGCTTCGTCGTTCCCTAACTAATAGAGACAATTTTACCCATAATTTCATGTTTCATGCTTCTTAATATTCACAGTGTTCAAATTTAAATTTTGAAACAAAACAAGTACCACAAACTTATTTATTTAAGAAATAAGTTTATTTTTCTTTTCGTGTGGCCTCCTGACAGGCTGAGTGCAGGTTTTTCTAGTCGACGCCCATTGGCGACCTGCGCGTCAGCGTCGGGATGAGAGATGGAATGGATGATGATGAATGAAATTGGGCAAGGATGTGGAAGGAAGCGGCCGTGGTCTCGCAGAAGGTACCGTCCCAGCATTTGCCTGGTATTGAAAATGGGGAAACCACAAAAAACCATTTCAAGGATGGCCGACGGTGGGGCTCGAACCCACGCGTCTACCAAGTCAGCAGAGAGCTTGGCACCATAACCTAACACTGTGTTCTAGCCAGCGTAGCCACTGCTGTCGGTAAGAAATACGTAATGCCATAATAAGAAGAATGTAGTGCGCAAATGTATCATAATTCCAAATCAGCTTATGTTATTTTTATAAAATCAGTTGTAGGCCTATTCATTTCGACTTAAAGCATTTATAACTTATTTGAGACATTTGGTGATCTATCACCAGAACATTTATGCTTGTCGCAGGAAGCAAAGAATATAGCGAGCTGCCCTGAGACTACTGAATTGGAACCAAATTACAGAATGTTGTGTTTATGAAATCTGTTTGCGTCAAGTTTGGTGCGTGGCGCAGCGGTAACGTTTACGCCTACTGTCCCCAAGATTGCAGGATCGAATCCTGGTTCTGTCAGTTGGCATTTGACGGTGCGCAAATGTGAGAGAGCCGTGTCAGTAGATTTACTGGCACGTTAAAGATCCTCTATGGGATACAATTCTGGCCCCCGGCATCTCCAGTTATAAGGAACGTAAAATCAATAACATTATTATAGGACTACGTGAAGTGTTTCTGCAGATATCTTCTTGTTATAATATTTCCAGTGTTCTCACGATATAAGGTGGTACTGTTATAAATAATTATATATCTCAGGGATCATTGGCAGGTGTGTTTTCATCAAGCCAAATCCATCAATGCATAAACTTGACCTAATCAACCAAGCAACTCCAAAATTTGCTGTAAAAATATCCCAACACTCCACGTTATTTATTCCTCTAAATAAATACGCCCCCTACCCCCCCCCCCCTCCACAACAACAAAAACCTACGCGACGTAAGGCAATAATTTAAATTATCATTATTATTATTATTATTATTATTATTATTGTTTATTTATTTGGCATCATTAACACGGCAGATACCGGTTACATTTTATATTACAGCCTGGTTCGCCCTTAGCAAGGAACCATCTGTACTGAAATACAATGTATGTAAATTATAGGAACCTCACATTACATTAATTTCGTGTCCGGACTCTTCACGAGTTTCCCTCATTTATAGAATGAGCTAAATTTCCTTCTGAATCATCTTCGAGCCTTGCTGAGTGTTCGGCGAGGGTATTCTCACCAAGGAACTTCCTGACAATATGGCAGGTGTTTAACAGAACTGCCTTCTGTAGTTCAATATATATCTGCGGGTGTAGATTCAATATTGATAGACTACTGTGGAGAGTTTTGGGTATAACACCAGTACACGATACAATATTGGGATGGTAGTCACCGACTCAAGTTTCCACATCTGCTTTATCTCAATTGCCAGCTCTGTGTACATAGATATTTTAGTAGCAGCTGTTGTTTGGATGTTTTGAGTGTTGGGACATGCGATATCTATCAGTACTGCATCTCTGTGTTCTTTATTGTTGACAATGATATCTGGCCGGTTGTTACTGTACTGACTGCAACATCTGTCACAACTCCTCTGTCCCAGTAGAGCTTGTGTGCGGCATTTTCGAGGACTGCGGATGGTGTGTATGTCCAATAGGAGACGGAGCTTTGAAGAAGTTTGTACTTCAAGGCCAGTTTCTGGTGGATAATGTTGGCAACTTGATCGTGTCGATGTTTGTAGTCAGTGTTGGCAAGGTGGGAACAACCTGATATTATGTGTTGAATGGTCTTACTACATTTGCCACAGCGGCGACACTTCTCACTCACTGTTGCTGGATCTTTTATGATACATTTCCGATAGCTTCGAGTAGCAACAACTTGGTCTTGGATAGCTACAACAAATCCCTCTGTTTCTGGAAAGAGAACCGAGTGGGTCAGCCATGCGTGCGACGCTAACTTGTCGATGTGAGGCTGGTCCAACTCATGTGGAAACTTCCCATGTAGCGCCTTCTGTTTCCAATTCCCGATCTTGTATTATTATTATTATTATTATTATTATTATGGTTATTATTGTTATTATTATTATAATCACTCATTCTCTTCCGCCTGCTGTTCCCAAGGTTGCAGGTTCGAATCCTGGTGCAGTCAGTTGGCATTTAAGGATGCGCAATGCGAGGGAGCCGTGTCAGTAGATTTACTGGCACGTTAAAGATCCCCTCCAGTGCAAAATTTCGGCGCCCCGGTGTCACTAAAAGCAAAAGCTGTTAAAAGGAACGTAAAACCAATAACATTATTATTATCTTCCGTCTAAGTCTCTTTTCTCGGCATTTCTGATAGCATTTTCCGCGCTTTTCTTCCCGCGGTTTCCAATTTCTTAAATATCTCTTCACAGAGTAATCCTACATAATTCTTGAAATGCAGATTGTAGACTAATATCAGAAATATACACACGTATTCTCCATTAATAAATCATCTTCCTAATTATCGGTAATTAAAGTCTTTACTCCGCCAGAGCGCTAAATTCGTTCACTTCGATCGATTCATGTTGCCACGTGACTTAGTTTCAATAAAGTCGTTTCATTTTTTTTTCTCGTTTCATTTGTGTTTTTTTTTTCGCGTTTCTCATTATATTGTTTCTTGATTTTCATTCCCCCCCTCAAGATCGCGGGGTCAAACCCGGCCGATGTCGTCGGAATTTTTAAGAGCGTTAACAATCTCTCAGTATGCCTTCCTTCGGAGGGTGAGTAAAACCGGCGGGCCCATCTCATAGATTTATGACATGTAAAGAAACATTCCACTACATTTAATTGTGTGAAGCAAAATTTGTAGGTTAGATTTGATTAATGCTCTTAAGTCCCAACGTTCGTCACCAGGTGCTGGGTGCGATGGCATCTAATAGCCAAGTTTGCAGCTAGGTGTCGTGGACAGTAGCATTTGGTAGCAAAAGTAGGAACTAGTTGAAATTATCGTCTGCAGTCCTTACCTGAATTAAAACATAGACTATAACAAACACTAATACAACCATCCCAATTAATACCGGTTATTAGGGGCGTGGTGGCACACTGGTCAAGCTGTCTGACTCTCACCAAAGCGGACCGGGTTCGATTCCCGGTCAATGCATGTGAGATTTGCAAAGTCAAATGCCATGTCCTATGGTTCGGATTCCACGTAAAAAGGAGTTCCCGTGGCTCATGATCGCGAGATTAACGTTCACGTTGAACTACAAGCTTTTTTTTAACACCGGTTATCAGATAGATTCTACACACACCCAAAGTACACGGGAGTACATGACCGCGTTGTCGCAGCCCCTAAAGTAGGGAGCCAACCAAGCAACCAACCATCATTCCTCCCTCGATTCTCGCCTTTCTACTGTTGGAAAGAACAAAATTAGGGATGGAAAATTCCATTGGTCTAGTTTATCGACTGTCATTAATTTTATTCCTCAATTCATTCTTATCTATTGCGGCACGCGACAATATTACCGATATGCGATTCCCATTAATCTCGCCTCATGCTCGAGTTCCTCAATGACGCGGGTTCGATTCGGACTCAGTACACTCAGCCTCGCTAGCCAGAACCGAGAAGATTCCCACGTCAGGCATCCTGGGAGTAGTTTTCCGCGGTTTTCCACTCTTACTCCGAGAAAATGCTGGGATGGCTCCTAACTTAAGACCATGACCAACTCATGTCCAATCCTAGTTTCATTTACAAATACATACATTACTACAAAGTTCACAATAACACAGGGTATCTGAACCTGACGAATCCTACAAACACCCAAGTACATGGAGCTAAATGACCACGATGTCGCAAGCCCCTAGCAAGCCTCAAGAATGATAGTAAAAACAACCGCTAGTAAAATATAGTAAGGTGGAAGCTATCTCCAAGTCCATACTAATCGAGAATTCACAAGATGTTGAGAGGATGCTGCTAGACAGGTGTTTCATGAGAGACGTGTGAGGAGAAAGTTGATCAGGCAATCAATAATATTCAAGATCAAGGTTAGCGGTTGGAAAAGTAGACCATCGCTTAAAAGAGGCCGGAAGACTTGCTAGCGTAGAAAATACCATCAGTCTCTTCTCGGATGTTTCATAGGTCAGGACACTGAACACAGGAGGTGTCCTAATGCAGTAGTCTATTTGCTTCACGTGTTTTAAAACAGGCTGCAACAAAATGTAATGTCAACCGACCGAAGATAACGTAACGCTTTAAAATATCTACATCTGAACCGTATTATTATTATTATTATTATTATTATTGTTGTTAAAAGAAACGTTCTTCTTCTATGCCCAAGATTGCGAGTTCAAATCCGGCCGAAGTCGTCGGATTTTTTAAGAGCGTTAAAAATCCCTCAGTATGCCTTCCTGCGGAGGGGAAGTAAAGCCGGCGGTCCCATGTCATAGATTTATGGCATGCTAAAGAACCTTCTACTAATTACACCTGTGTGAAGCTAAATTATATAGGTTAAGAATGTAAACAACACTCTTAGGTTCCTACGTTCGTTGCCAAGAGCCGACTGCGGTGGCGTCTGGTAGCTAAGTTCTGAACTAGTAGTCGTTGACGGTGGCGTTTGGCGACAAAAGTAGGAACTATTTGAAAAATTCAAAAGTCTGCAGCACAGATTGGTCTGCAGTCCTTACTTGAATAAAAAAAAAAAACAGATAACACACACTAATACAGTCATCACAATTAACACCGATTATCAGATAGATTCTACACACACCCAAAGTACATGGGGCTACATGACCGTGTTGTCGCAGCTCCTAAACTTAAGATCCAACCAACCAACCAAACCTTCTTCGGCTTTTCCCAATTCATTGGGGTCGCTGGAGCCAACCAGGTTCATTTTGGTTTTGGCCAGGGATTTAGGGCCGAATGCCCATCCTGACGCCACGTGATTTTTCAGGTAAAAATTCCACCCCGCTGTCACCGGGATTCGAACCCCGGCCGTCCGGGTGAAAGACGAGCAGCTAAGCCACGGCGCCATCACGCTCTCCTTTTATTATTATTGTTATTATTAATTATTATATCACAACATTTGAAAAATCACATAGTGCGAAAGTTCTTTAGGGATTATTGTAACAATATGTACGTGTTCCATTTGCTATTGCCAGCAATAATGTCAAGAGATATTTTTATTAAATGTAGAAATATAATCTCTGAAAGGAATAACTTCAATTTAAAAAATTCTGGACATCCTTGAAGTGGATTTCCATGGTTTTTCATAACTTCCCAGTTCAACTCCAGATAAATATCGGGATGGTTCCCTAATCTATACTAGTAGACTATAATAAAGCTGAAGAGTTTTTTTGGTTGTTTGTTTGATTAAACGCGCTAATCTCTGAAACTACCAGTCGGATTCGAAAAATTATTTTTGTATATGATAGCCAGATTCACGAGGAATAGTTTAGGCTATGTATAATTAGGCTACATCTCTCACTAACCTTAAAGATTGATTTTTGTTCAGTAAGTTGGCAGAACAAGCGCTCCCGAACAGCTTTATCCGCGTGCGCTGGCATTATGGTTAGTGACACGTACACCGTTTCACCGATCTGAACCAAAATGTGTATACTTACCCTTTGGAACCCTGTCCACTTTAAATTTCGGACAGACCACTCCATTCCCTGCATTTAGGCCATTTAGCACAAATCTACACCGTTCCGCCTAATTCCACCAAATTTTACATACACTTTGAAACCCTGCTGGTAACACTGTCCACTTGATATTTTGGACAACGCTCACAATTCCCTACATTTAGAATAACGGACAAAATGAACTAGAAAACCGCGTATTAAGGCCCTAGAACCATTCATGTCCGTAGTAGTGTAACTACACACATCAAAAAAAGTTTTGCATCACCTCGGTTCCAAGAGTTCCGGAACCGTTAAATACAAAGGGAATAGAGATCAACACAAACAACATTTCAGCTCGTTTTATTGCTCATGAGACCCACACATTGCATGTTGTACCATCATACAGCTAGACTTTCAGCATTTGTGGTCCAGATTGCAGTACACACCACTACCTCTAATACCCAGTAGCACGTCCTCTTGCATTGATGCATGCCTGTATTCGCCGTGGCATACTATCCACACGTTCATCAAGACACTGTTGGTCCAAATTGTCCCACTCCTCAACGACAATTCGGCGTAAATCTCTCAGAGTGGTTGGTGGGTCAAGACGTCCATAAACAGCCCTTTTCAACATATCCCAGGCATGTTCGATAGGGTTCATGTCTGGCGAACATGCTGGCCACTGTAGTCAAGCGATGTCGTTATCTTGAAGGAACGCATTCACAAGATGTGCACGATGAGGTCGAGAATTGTCGTCCATGAAGACAAATGCCTCTCCAATATTCTGCCGATATGGTTGCACTATGGGTCGGAGGATGTCATTCAGGTATCGTAAAGCCGTTTCGGAGCCTTCCATGACCACCAGTGGCGTACGTCGGCCCCACATAATGCCACCCCAAAACATCAGGGAACCACCACCTTGCTGCACTCGCTGGACAGTGTGTCTAAGACGTTCAGCCTGACCAGGGTGCCTCCAAACACGTCTCCGACGATTGTCTGGTTGAAGGCATATGCGACACTCATCGGTGAAGAGAACGTGATGCCAATTCCGTGGGGTCCATTCAGCATGTTGTTGGGCCCATCTGTACCGCGCTGCATGGTGTCGGGGTTGCAAAGCTGGACCTCGCCATGGACGTCGGGAGTGAAGTTGCGCATCATGCAGCCTATTGCGCACAGTTTGAGTTGAAACACGACGTCCTGTGGCTGAACGAAACGCATTATTCAACATGGTGGCATTGCTGTCAGGGTTCCTCCGAGCGGCAATCCGTAAGTAGCGGTCATCCACTACAGTAGTAGCCCTTGGGCGGCCTGAGCGAGGCCTGTCATCGACAGTTCCTGTATCTCTGTACCTCCTCCATGTCCGAACAACATCGCTTTGGTTCACTCTGAGACGCCTGGAAACTTCCCTTGTTGAGAGCCCTTCTTGACACAAAGTAACAATGCGGACGCGATCGAACTGCGGTATTGACCTTCTAGGCATGGTAGAACTACAGACAACATGAGCAGCGTACCTTCGTCCTGGTGGAATGACTGGAACTGATCGGCTGTCGTACCCCCTCCGTCTAATAGGCCCTGCTCATGCATGGTTGTTTACATCTTTGAGCAGTTTTAGTGACATCTATGAACAGTCAAAGGGACTGTATCTTGGATACAATATACACAGTCAACGTCTATATGCCGGAGATCTGGGAACCGAGGTGATGCAAAACTTTTTTTGATGTGTGTATAAGAGTAGTTTAATAAGTGTAATGTTGACTGGCAATTCTGGCTGCTTCACGTCTCCCCTAGACTACCAGTGTTCTGGAGCAGAATTACAAAAATAGTTAAATCTTGCGCTGCTCATAAATTGCAGTCACGGGGAGTAATTAGTGCAAAAACATTTCTTAGGCCCCCTGAAACAGTCATCATCATGAAAATATTATGCCTTTGTATAAGTGCAATGGTGTAGGTGCAGTACATTGAGGGTATCAGCTGCAATAAGCGTTGGTGCTTTCAAATTTACCTTCATTTATTCCAAACCTTATCGTTGAGCGCTATGTGGCGATAAATGATACTATTGCTTCCTCGGGAGCTCGGTACAGCCGAAGTTTTCCAAAGTGTTCTGATTGTTTTCCTAAGGCGCTATGCGACAAACGACGACACTATTGGTCTCTACATTTCTAACAGCCAATAAGATATAGGCCCTAGGTAGTGCCTTTTATTTCATTTACTCCTCTTTCTAATCATTTATTAAATTCGTTTGTAAATTACATGTGTCAGTGCTGTAGTTAGTAAAAAGCCGTTTCCCTATTCATTATTATCATTACGGGAAAATGACCAGAACGTTACGTTCAATATACTGTACTACTTATCACCCCCACTACAACCACCACCACCACAAAAAGTTATACGGTATTTAAAAAAAATCTGTTAGTTTAAGTAGTCTATCATGTGCCACTTCTGTAGTAGTATTCGTTATCATCCATAAAACAAATTGAAATTCATAAATATCCACATAATTTCAATAGGAGAATCGGGAGTCAACCACACCCAGCAGTTGGAATTCCTTGAAAGGAGCTTGGGCCAGATGAGTCTACCCCTCCGAGGCACACTCAGTGGGCCGGGCGTCTCGTGCAGCAAACAAACCACATAGAACATTAGCAATAACGTCACCACGTACAAATGAAACCCTGGGCTGTCTACGAGAAATTACTAGAATTCTTTCATGTTTCTTGTTAATTCCCAAATATTCCAACAGTATATATAAACCCCACACGAGTGTTACTTCAAACCATTCGGAACCATATTTTTGATGGTGATGATGATGATGATGATGATGATGATGATGATTGTTGTCGTTTTAAGGGTCGGAACAGTAAGATAATCTGCCACAAACTCTTTGAAAATGCCTGCCGTACTTGCTAGTGAAACGTCAGACGTCATTAATCACAGAATACAGTCTATCTGCTTGCCACGGTAGGTGAGTGGTTATAGTGTCGGACTACCAACCCTAAGAATGCAGGTTCGCTCCTGACCGTGGTAAGTGATTTTTGAAAGGCGACAAAAATCACGACACTCATGTCATACGTTGTTGGCATGTTAAAGAACCCATTTGAATTCAGTAGGCCGTGTTCAATGGCAAAATTAATCTCGGGATTTTCCGCCAACACAAAGTTCCTCCATTCTCTACTTGAAAGCGCTGTAGTGTCAAGGAGTTTAGATATCTAACCTCCTTGACTTTCATAGCGTTGAAAGGAACGACGAAATTCGACATGCAAGCTACCCTCTGGGTGTCAATTAACAAAGCTTGCACCAGGCACCCGAGGCCATACGATATTATTATTATTATTATTATTATTATTACAGTGTATCTACTCGAAAGGCTGTTCTGAAGATTCTTGTTGTTGTTAATTATTTTAGGGACTTGGGACATCTTGGTCCATCTTAGTCATCTTGTAGTTGGGTGTGTGTTGAATCTGTCTGTTAACCTGTATTTCAGCGATGACTAATAGTGTGTGTAACTGTATTAGGGACAGGGATGAGATAGGCGCCCCGGGACTTGAAGTAAGGGACTATCCCAGCATTTACCTGGGGGGAGTGTGGCAAAAGCACACTCAGGTTAGCAGCTGTCAGCGCCGGGATTCGAAAATTTGATATCTGGATTGTTGCAGCTGCCCTCGCAACTGTGGTGCACGTTTTACGAGTACGACTATGCCGCCGCCGTGGGACTGTGAAGATTATTACGCTGACCGTGAAAGCGTACTTCGTGGTGTAGTGGTTAGCATTCTTGGCTGTCACCCCTGAGGTTCACGATCGATTCCTGGCTCTGCTAAGAAATGTAATTCTGGTGTGAGGGATGAAACGGGGTACACACAGGCTCGTGAGTCAGAACTGAGAAGAGATGGGTTTGACTTCCACCTCAGTCATCCTAGAAGAGCTTTTCTGTGTTTTCCCACTTCTACTCCATACGACTGCCGGGATGTTACCAAAGTTAAGGTCACGGCTGCCTCATTCCCAATCCTAGCCTCAAATATAAATACAAATACTAATACTGCCATCACAATGACACAGGTTATCAGATACATTTCATGCACATACGGCCACGATGTCGCACAGTCGCACTTCCATCAGTATGCATTTAAACACAGCAACAGATATTCACATGTACACGGGCCTGATAACCACGATATCCCAAGCCACTAAATGAATGAAGGAAGGAAGATTGTGGTTCTAAGTGACCGTTAATCTCGAGATCATGAGCCACGGGACCTCCTTCTTTAGTGGAATCCGAACCACAGGACATGGCATTTCACTTTGAAAATGTTACATACATTGACCGGCAATCGAACCCGGTCGGCCGTGATGGGAGGCCAACAGTTTGACCGCTGCGCCACTACGCCCTCTGCCACTAAATGAAACAGCAACTTATTTCCTAACCTCATCGTATAGAAGTTTCTCTTCCTCCTGAGTGAGGTAAATGGCAGTGTGGTTGCACCTCCATACCGACGTCTACTGTGCGTAACAATGACATTCCAAAAATCCATTCCCAGTGGAGTCCCTGTTTGAATATAGAATGCTGCCAAGTCGTTAATCTGCCACGCATGTTCGCAGAGAAAGTAACGGATATTTATCAGCTGTGTGTTACGTAACTGTTCGCTCCTGTCGCATGTCAAGCAGCGAACATTACGAGCTTACCTTGAGGATCATTCTGGTATGGTAGGTAACCTCAATGGAATGTTACTACATGGGATTTCAGACACCTATATTAATAAGATGAAACGACATCTGTCTGTTCAACCCACCACCTTGGTCTAGTGACTTTGCGACATCGTGATCATGTAGCCCCGTGTACTTGGGTGTGCGTAGAATTTGTGTGATAACATTTGTCACTGCGATGTCTGTACTAGTGTGTGTGTTTGAAATAGATGTAGGATTTGGGAAGGAAGCGGTCATGGCCTTAAGTTAAGTACAATCCTGGCATTTGTCTTGAGTGGAAGTGGGGAAACCACGGAAAACCACTTCCAAGATGGCCGAGGTGGTAATCGAACCCGCCTCTTCTCAGTTTTGCCTCAGGAGGCTGAGTGTGCCCCGTTTCAGCCCTCAGACCAAATTAAATTTCTTGGCACAGCCGGTAATCGAACCCGGGCCTCCATGGTGACAGCCATGAATGCTACCCACTACAACGAGGCTGACATGTTAATTTGTTTTAGGCGTTTGAGACATCTTGGTCATTAGCCCGATGTATTTGGGTGTATGTTCAATTTGACTGATAACCTGTGTCACTGTGAAGTCTGTACTAGTATGTGTATTTGTAATTGAAATAGGATTTAGGTAGAAAGCGGCCGTGGCCTTAAGTTAGTTGCTATCCCGACACTTGCCTGGAGTAGAAGCGAGAAACCACGGAAAACCACTTCGAGGATGGCTGAGGTAAGAATCGAACCCGCCTCTTCTCAGTTTCGCCTCACGAGGCTGAGTGTACCCCGTTTCAGCCCTCAGACTAGAATTATAATTCTTGGCAGAACTGGGAATCGAACCCGGGCCTCCACAGGGAAATTATATAGTGGGGGAATTAGACTTTCAGTCATGACTGAATGGTAAAATATACTCGTAGCCTATATTTGTTATACTTTGATTGAGAGGGCTTGAATAACATTGCTTGTTGTTGTTGTTGTCTCAATGAGTGGATTGGGACCTCCTGTTCATCATCCCCATGTACTTGTGTATGTATGGAATTTATTATCAGTATTATTATTATTACTATCGTACTAGGGTATATAAATGTGGGAAGCTATCATCTCGGCATTAGCCTCGAATACGAGCGCAAAAGAAACTGGTGAAAACTCACACTCATGATGACATTCGAACTTCGAATTTTCAAACACCAGTTACCTAGTTCAACCGTGGGCCGTGTCTATGCTGGTGGGTGCTTCATCTATCATAGAGTATTCAGTAAGTTTCGTTCAATTGGCAGTCTATGATCGCATTAGGGGCAAATCTGGTTATCGCCTTGGAAATTGATTATATTATACGTAGTGACATCCTGACAACCGGACCTGCAGTGAAGAAGTTGGTAATTTCCGTGAGGTATGTGTGAGTACTGAGTTCATCATCTCCTGTTAAATAATGAAAATAAAATCTTAAGAGTCGTTAATGTGTTTTATTACCAAACAATATTTGTTGAGCACGTCTTTTTCCTTTATTCTTCGTAAGAGTATTGACGTATGTATTTAGTACTGATGCCAAAAGCAAACGTCTTGTAGATTCGTATCTAGAAGAGCTCGGCTTAACTCGGAACTTGTTCAGCTCAACTTCTATTGCCGATAATTGAGAATTCTGTGTGAAGCTAATAATACTACTTCATAATAAGAAATTTAATTAGCCTATGGTGTGTGAGGGTCCATGTGAATGTGTTGGTGACAGTTACATTGTTTATTAGGTGACTTCTGTTACTTGGGAAGCAAAATAACCAGTGATGGACGAAGCAAAGAGGATATTGTATTGTTTCATTAGCCTCTGGTGTTAGTTATTGTTGTTTTAAGGTGTGAGGGTTCATGTGAATGTGTCTGGAGACAGTTACATTGTTTATTAGATATAGTTCATTGTTGCATAAGCCTGTGGTGTGCGAGGGTCCATGTGAGTGTGTCTGGTGACAGTTACCTTGTTTATTAGATATAGTACATTGTTTCATTAGCCTGTGGTGTGTGATGGTCCATGTGAATGTGACAGTTACATTGTTTATATATAGTTCATTGTTTCATTAGCCTGTGGTGTGTGAGGGTCCATGTGAGTGTGTCTGGTGACAGTTACATTGTTTATTAGTGCTAGTTCATTGTTTTATTCTGACTTTGGAAGCTAGAATAAAGAAGGATAAGAGAACGTTCATGGCATTTGTAGATCTAGAAAAGGCTTTTGATAACGTTGATTGGAGTAAGTTGTTTGATATTTTGATGACGATTGGAATAAAGTACAGGGATAGGAGGGTGCTCTACAATCTATACAGAAACCAGACAGCAGTAATTCGATCCAAAGGACATGAGTGAGAAGCTGGAATTCATAAAGGTGTAAGGCAAGACTGCAACTTATCACCCATACTTTTCAATCTATACTTTGAACAAGCAATGAAAGACATTGGAGAAAAATTCAAAGTAGGAGTAAAGAGTCAGAAATAATTTCAATTCTGAGATTTGCTGATGACATCGTCATCTTAGCCGACACACCAGAGGAGTTGAATGAGTTTTTAAATGGTATGGATTCTGTCTTGAGGAAAGAATTCATGATAAAAATTAATAAATGTAAAACAAAAATATTGGAATGCAGCTGAAAGAAATCAGAAACCCCTATGGATGTCGAATTGGCAGGTGAACAGCTAAACGTGACTTCTGTTACATGGGAAGCAAAATAACCAGTGATGGACGAAGCAAAGAGGATATAAAAAGTAGGTTAGCAAAGGCAAGGAAAGCATTTCTACAGAAAGGGAAACTGTTGACATTGAATATAGATTTAGGTATTAGGAAGTCATTTTGAAAGCCTTTGTCTGGAGCGTGGCGCTCTATGGAAGTGAAACTTGGACTATTGGTGCTGCGGAAAAGAAGAGAATTGAAGCGTTTGAAAGGTGGTGTTACAGGAGAATTATGAAGATCAGATGGGTAGATAGGGTTACGAATGAAGAGGTACTAAAACGAGGGGGAGAGGAGAAATGTTTCTGGCAACTGCTAATGAAGAGAAGAGATAGGTTGGTAGGACACATTCTAAGACACCCAGGAATAGCAAACTTAGTTATAGAAGGAAGGGTCGAGGATGAGAACAGTAGGGGTAGACCAAGGTTAGAATATGTTAGACAGATTGCCTCGGATGTAGGGTGTGGTAGCTATGTAGAGATGAAACGATTAGCTCAGGACAGGAAACATGGAGAGTTGCATCAAACCAGTCGAAAGACTGAAGATTCAAACAACAAAATTGTTTCATTAGCCTGTGGTGTGTGAGGGTCCATATGAATGTGTCTGTTGATAGTTACATTGTTTATTAGATATTTAGTTCATTGTTTCATTAGCCAGTGGTGTGCGAGGGTCCATGTGAGTGTACATTGTTTATTAGATATAGTTGGCAGTATGCTGAAATGCTGTGCCCAAGATAGCGGGTTCAAACCCGGTTGAAGTCCTCGGATATTTTTAAGAGCGTTAAAAATCCTTCAGTATGCCTTCCTTCGGAGGGGAAGTAAAGCCGGCGGTCTCATGTCATAGATTTATGGCATGTAAAAGATCCTTCCACATACTAAATATGTGTAAGCTAAATTGTTAGGTTAGATTTCGTCGGAATGCTCTATCTAAGTTCCAACGTTCACCACTAGGTATCATTGATATCTGTTGGCGAAAGTTGGAACTACTAGAAATTGAACGGAACTTTCAGCTCACCCTAAGGGTGTCCGCTGGAAGCAGCTACAGACTCAGACGAGCCGAAAATGTCCTCGGACACTCCTGGCCTAAAAGCCATACGATAGATAAATACATTGTCCATATGAGTGTGCTTGGTGACAGACTGTTTAATGGTAGTATTTTGTTGTTGGTAGAACTATAGTATTTTTCGTTAGTAGAATTTTAGTATTTAGTTGTTAGTAGAAGGTAGGGGTAGACCTAGGTTAGCATATGTTAAACAGATTGCCTCGGATGTAGGCTGTGGTAGCTACAGTATGTAGAGATGAAACTATTAGCTCAGGACAGGGAAACTTTCGAGTTTTGCAAAAAATGAAAATAGACTTATTAGATCAACGCAGGGCTAAAAATTGTGTTTCTGTGAGTGTGTGCATGTGTGTGTACTGTGCATATGTGTCTCCCTACCCCCTATCAATTCAAACACGTGAAACCGAATTGAACGAAATTTGGTACAGAGGTTGCACAAGCAAAGGGAACCTCAGTGTCATGTTTCATATTGCCGCTATCTTGACGGAAACGTAATGGCGGCCACCCAAATGTTCAAAGCTTAAATCAAATTACGACTAACCTAATCATCTGATCTCTACCAAATCTTGCAACATTATACCTTCATATGCGAAGTTTTTTTTTTTAGCAAACTTCGAGGTCATCAGCCCAATAGTTTGATGATGGCGGCCGTGTCTATGTGCAAATCACCCCCCCCCCCCCCCGATTTCATTCAAACACAACGATGCCCAATCGAACCACCTTTGGTACAGAGCTAGGGACAACTCAGTGTCATGTTGTATATCGCCACCATCATAACAAAACAGACATGGCGCCCACCCAAATGTTCTGAGCTTAAATCAAATTCCGACTTACCTAATTGTCCGATCTCTACCAAATTTTGCAACAACATACCTTAATGTGGGAAGCGTCTTTTTTCCCGAACTACAAGGTCATCAGCCAAATAGTTTCAAGATGGCGGATGTATGAATCATGCAAGTATTAAAGCCTATCCGTAACTTAACGATTCAACAAGGAACTGGCCTCAACAATTCAGCATATCGTACATACTGTCCTCAAGGAGGTGACCGGTAGGATATTAGTATATTATAAGGTGCGTTCAAACAGAAACGAGCCGGAGGCATAATTACAGAAACCAGTGCCTGTATGTTAGAAGTATTGGCCCTGGCTGTTGAGGCACTTGTCCCACTGTGACATGAGGCGGTGATTGGCTGTCTCATAAAATTCCCTGGGCTGCGATGTGAGCCAGTTCCACACGTACAGCTGGACGTCGGCGTCCGAGGTAAATCGTTGGCCCCGCAGAGTCCTTTTCAGGGGACCACACATGGCGTAATCACAGGTAGAGAGGTCTGGACTGCATGGAGGGTGGCCGAGAACCTCCCATTTGAATTTCTGCAGGAGTACCGCGACTGCGTTGGCCATATGAGGTCGTGCATTGTCGTGGAGCGACCACGGCGGCTATGGCGTTCACTGTCACTCGGCGGTCCTGGGTAATGAGTGCATCGACCAGCTGGACGTTGTCATCGGTAATGCAGGGGGGTGCCCCAGACCGGGCATCATCGGCTAACGACACCCGTCCTTCCCTGAAGCGCTTGTGCCACGCCTTGACCCTTGCAAGGGACATGCAGTATTCGCCGTGCACTTGTGACAAGGGCGATAAATGTCCGTTCCCCCTACTCCTTCCGCTGTCAGAAACCGAACAACACTCTTTGCTGTTCGGTTGACGCCTCCATGTCACTGTTTGCAATGCGACTGGCAGCGTTGGACGATTGATACATGCTGCTGCTCGCTTTGTATCGCCACGTGACGTGCACGCGTGCCCTCTAGCGACGGGCTGTGACCTTCCACGCTCTGGTCGGAACCACACCTCGTTACACACGCCACGATTAGCCGATGTCGTCACCGGTTTGCTCATTCCAGCCTCCGGCTCGTTACTTTTTGAACACACCTTATATATGTATAATAGAATATTATGTGACCATAGAAGTGACTAACAGGCCAGGCTTACCGTGCCAAATCGTTGTGGAACCGTGCCGTCCCGTCATATTTGTTAGTAAATTTATATATTTCCATAACTTCGTAAGTTTATATCCTTTTAGGGATGCAATGAAAAAAATAATATAGAAATGGCAGTAAACGCTAATGAAATCATTGATTTCAACATAAAATATGATACAGTTATACTAGACCAGTTGTTTACCAAGAATTATCGTAACGCATCCGTGGCGTAATAGTACCGACCTGGGCTCATAGTCTTGGGGTTCGTGGTTCAAGTCCCTGCAGCTTCGATTTTTTTTACCTTTTTTTTTTTTTTTTGGTTTTCATTGATTAATAACTACTCATGCGTTATAATGTTAAGCATATATAGTGTGTATTTGCAATTGAAAATCTTATATATAAAAATGGAAATGTATATCTGTCCGAGATTAATGGACTCCGACACCGTTTAACCGATTGCATTGACATTTTGTAGGGTTGTAATGCACACCCCAAGGAAGGTTTTTGGCAACAATAATTTTAGATAGCCCTCTCCATTCTTTTTATTTATTCCCTTTGGCACAAATCTACACTGTTTTTCTTGGCTCCAATCTTCACCGTTTCACCGATCTGAACCGAATTTTACGTACTTACCATTTGGAACAAGACGAGTAACACTATCTACTTGAAAATTCGGACAGCCCTCTCCATTCCCTTCATTTAGGCCCTTTGGCACAAATACTGAATTTCCATGCCCCAAAACCTTTATAATTGAATTTAAGGGCGTCATCACGAGGATGGGGACTAACAACATTGGCGAGGATTCGTTATTTTACAGTATCAGCGGAAAAAATGTTATTTTCCTTGCTTCTATGCATACTTTATTTGATTCTCTATGTTTTGCCGACAGTTTCCATATCATCTTTTAGGGTCTTTTTATACAGATGGTGACACTGTTCGTACGGAAGTTCTTGACACCGGCGTCTATCTATTTAACAGTCTGTTATTCCTGCATGCAAATCCCTTACAGGGACGGAATGAAAGCAGAATGGGACCTCGAGGTATGGCGTTGCCATGGTAAGGTTCATCAATTTCGCAGACCGGAAATAGGTGTCGGAAACCAATATGATATTTTGATATACTGTATTATTTATAGAGGTGGATTGTGGGGTCTAAAACGAGGCGTGATTTTGAGTGTAATTTTATAGTCTCTGGGCCGCTTATTGTATGTGAGTATTTGGATCTTTACGACCGTTTACCAAGGTATGATTGTTTCTATTTTGCACGGGATGCTTTCTTACTGTTTATAGATTTATTTTTTGTTACTTGAATGCTTCTGTTTGCAAATATTTAACTGATTTTTGTCGTTTTCTACCATTATGTGCAACCTAAATTCACAGACTACTGTGACGTATTCTACCGACTCTCCCATTAGTTTATTAAGTTTGCCTTAAAAATCTTACTGATCAATTGCGCAAACCTTTTTGAATAAAATCGGTATTTTGTTTTTCACGGCCAAAGATACCCCGCACAAGACACAACGTAAACCTATAAAAGTACCTGAATGTTAATTGCTTGGCCGTGATTGCCGATATAGAATCTTTTTGGAAGCCTTTATTGGGAGG
Source organism: Meconema thalassinum (assembly GCA_946902985.2). Taxonomy (NCBI): domain Eukaryota; kingdom Metazoa; phylum Arthropoda; class Insecta; order Orthoptera; family Tettigoniidae; genus Meconema; species Meconema thalassinum. The sequence goes on along the minus strand of OX336390.1, from coordinate 529,057,481 downwards.
TGAAAGACTGTTTGAGCGTTTAGCTCTCGGAGTTAGTACCGCTGGTGCACTAGATAAGAATTGAGGTAACGCGCAGCTCGCTATTCCTTTGTGGGACCCCAAATTGGCAACAAGAGCTCGCTGATTACCCGTCTCAAAGTTGCTAGGCGAAACCCCTCACAAAACACGTCATAAACATAGCAATATTGATGTGTTTAAAATGGTTTTGTTATTATTACTCTAAATCATGACATGATACATAGTTTAATCAATATTACTTACAGCGGATATGACAATTGCTACCAAGTTTGATGTATTTTGAGCATACTATTATTTATTTTTAAATAGAGTATGAGGACGTTAAACGATGGGTGTTCAATATTTAAGAGAGGTTATTTCAATTTTACTATATAGACGCCTCCGTGGCTTAGGCGGCAGCACGCTGGCCTCTCACCGCTGGGTCTGCGGTTCAAATCCCGGTTACTCCATGTGAGATTTTTGCCGGGCAAAGCGGAGGCAGACAGGTTTATCTCCGGGTACTCCGGTTTTCCCTGCCACAATTTCATTCCAGCAACATGCTCCACTATCATTTCATTTCACCTGTCATTCAATTAATCATTGCCCGACGGGAGTGCGACAGCCTTCGGCAGCCGGCACAGTTCATATCCTCGCCGCTAGATGGGGGTTTCATTCATTCCATTACCAGACCCGGTCGGTCGACTGGAAACAGGCTGTGGATTTTCAAGTTCACTACATAGAAGCTGATGTTTATTTCCAGTATAAAGGCGCACTTTCCTGCCTGCCATTAATAATTGGGCGAGCAAAGCTACGATATCCTAACATCCAATTGGGATCCCGAGCAACGCTGGGCTTAAGAGCTAGTATTATATATATATATACAGTACTTATAACACCGCCGGCCCCGTGGTGTTGGGGAAGCGTGCCTGCCATAAACCGGAGGCCCCGGGTTCGATTCCCGGCTCCGTCAGGGATTTTAAAACTGACATGAGGGTTGGAACGAGGTGCACTCAGCCTCGTGAGGACAATTGCGTAGCTGCCTGACAGTGAGGCAGCGCCCCGATCACGAAAACCAAGATTAACGGCCGAGGGTACCCGATGCGCTGATCTGCAATATCTGCAGGCCAAATGGCTGGGCAGCGGTCGCTTGGTCGGCCTAGGCCCTTCATGGGCTGTATAGTGCCAGGGGTTGACTTTGTTGTTGTTGACTTATAACACCACATATTTCAACACTCGAATACATCGATTAATATTCTATGACCTTGATCCGTGGTAGAGTCTACATTGTGGTTGTTGATTCTTTAGGGGTTTTGCGGCATCATGGTCTTGTAGCCCCGTTAACTTGGGTGTGTGTAGATGTTGTTTGATAACCTGTGTCACTATGATGTCTGTAGGCTCACTAGTGTGTGTACTATTATACGAGGAAGGATTTGGGTTGGAAGCTATTGTTGTTGTTGTTGTTTCATTTGAGATGCATGGACATCATGGTTATTTAGTCCCGTATACTTGGATGAGTGTTGAATTTAGTCTGATAACTTGTGTTATTGAGATGGCTGTATCAGTGTGTGTGTATATATAATTCAGGTGAAGATTCAATCAATCAACGTTTAATATCCGTATAGCACGTTGTATTTCCACAAGCTAATACAACCAACGTTCAATTATACTCCTTGAAAATGACAAAGAATTATAACTATACCAATGCATTTAGAAAGAATTCATGATGAAAATTAATAAATGTAAAACAAAAATACTGGAATGCAGCCGAAATAAATCAGAAACCTCTATGGAGATCAAATTGGCAGGTGAAAAGCTGAAGGAAGTAGGAGACTTCTGTTACTTAGGAAGCACAATAACCAGTGATGGACGAAGCAAAGAGGATATAAAAAGTAGGTTGGCTCAGGCAAAGAAAGCATTTCTCCAAAAAAGGAATCTGCTGACATCGAATATAGATTTAGGTATTAGGAAGTCATTTTTGAAAGCCTTTGTCTGGAGCGTGGCGCTCTATGGAAGTGAAACTTGGACTATTGGTGCAGCAGAAAAGAGGAGAATTGAAGCATTTGAAATGTGGTGTTACAGGAGAATGATGAAGATCAGATGGGTAGATAGGGTTACAAACAAAGAGGTATTAAGACGAGTGGGAGAGGAGAGATGTTTCTGGCGACTGTTAATGAAGAGAAGAGATAGGTTGGTAGGACACATACTAAGACACCCAGGAATAGCAAGCTTAGTTATGGAAGGAAGGGTCGAGGACAAAAACTGTAGGGGTAGACCAAGGTTAGAATATGTTAAACAGGTTGCCTCGGATGTAGGGTGTCGGGGCTATGTAGAGATGAAACGATTAGCTCAGGACAGGGAGGCATGGAGAGCTGCATCAAACCAGTCAAAAGACTGAAGACTCAAACAAACAGGCTATATGTTCTTTACTGAACATTTTGTTTTTGTTAGTAGAATTGCTATATTTCTTTATTCTGAAAGGGAGCAGCAGAATTAATCGATTCCTAACTTGTCTTATAGACGGTTAATATATTGATAACATTAGCCAACTAATGGCTACACTGCGTTCTTCTGCACGGCTGAAAGCAACGGGAAACTACAGCTGTAATGCTAATCCCGAGGATATGCACCTCTCTATGCATAATTACATGTGATGATGGCCTCCGCTCTTGCAAAATTCCAATCTGGAGGTAAACTAGTCCCCCGTTTGGATCTCCGGGTGGGAACTAATCGAGAGGGGGTTAACATCATATAAGTTACAAAGAGGAAATCTGACATTCTACGGATCGGAGTGTGGAATGTTAGAAGTCTGCTAGGCAGCGGAAGGTTAGAAAACTTAGAAAGGGAAATGGATAGGTTCAGGTGAGATTTGGTTGGGATTAGTGAAATGCGCTGGCAGGAAGTACAAGACTTTTGGTCAGGAGTCTATAGAGTCATTGGCACTAAATCAAACAACGGCTATGATGGGGTAGGTTTCATATTAAGTAGGACATTTGGACAGCGGGTGGAATATTATTAGCAATAGAGTGAACGGATTATTGTAGCGAAAATCAATACAAAACCTACGTGCACCACAGTGGTACAAGTCTATATGCCTACCAGTCAAACCGATGATCAAGATGTTGGAAAGCTCTACGAAGAAATAGATGAAATTCTGAGGTATGTCAAGGGTGATGAAAATGTTATAGTAATGGGAGATTGGAATGCTGTGGAAGGAAAAGGAAGATAAGGGAAGATAGTATGAGTATTCGGATTAGGAGAAACGAATGATCGAGGAAGCAGGCCGATGGAATTCTGCACCATGCGTTGTTCATAGCTAACACCTTATTCAATAACCACAATAGAAGAATATACACATGGATGAGATCAGGAGATACAGGTCGTTACCAAATCAACTTCATTATGGTCAAGCAGAGATTTCGAAACCAGATTTTGGATTGTAAGACATATCCCGGTGCTGACATAAACTCTGACCACAATCTAGTTGTTATGAAATGCAGATTGAAGTTGAAATAAACTGAAGAAACGTCATAAGCCAAAGAGGTGGGCAATAGACAGACTGAAAGAGAAGGATGTAAACGAAAGATTCAAGAAGAGTAAAAATAGGAAGGACTAATGAAGAACCTTAAACAAACATCAATTGCAGACGAATGGGCACTTTTGAAGAATGAAATAACAAAATCCGCAGAAGAAAACATTGGTAGGAAACTAAGAATAGATAGAAAACCATGGATCACTCAGGATATACTTGAAAGGCGGAAACACAAGAATGTCAGAGATGAAAAGGGGAAAGCAGAATACAGACGTCTGAGAAATGAGGTTAACAAAAAGTGCACGGAAGCGAAAGAAGAATGGTTGAAGAGAAATGTGCAGGTATAGAATATTGACGGATCATTGGAATACTTAAGCAGGAACAGGCACCAGGCAAAGATGATATACCGATGGAGTTGCTACGCTGCATAGGTGACGATGGTCTGGTCAGGTTATTTCACTTGGTGTGTAGGATTTATGAGACAAGTGAGTTACCCTCTGATTTCAAGAAGAATGTTATCATCCCTATACCGAGGAAAGTAGGGGCTGACTGATGAAGATTACCGTACAATCAGTTTGATTACTAATGCTTCAAAGATCCTGTCTAGAATAATTTACAAGAGGATTGAAAGTCAGATAGAAACGGAGTTTGGTGAAGACCAGTTTGTTTTCAGGAGAAATGTAGGAACAAGGGAAGCTGTACTAAGTCATAGGCTGATTTTGGAAGGTAGAATAAGGTAAGATAAGAGAACGTTCATGGCATTTGTAGACTTAGAAAAGGCTTTTGATAACGTTCCTTGGGCTATATTGTTTGACATTTTGAAAACGATTGGAATAAAGTACATGGATAGGAGGGTGATCTACGATCTATACAGATACCAGACAGCAGTCATTCGAACTGAAGGACATGAGAGAGAAGCTGGTATTCAGAAAGGTGTAAGGCAAGGCTGCAATTTATTACCCATACTTTTCAATCTTTACATTGAACAAGCAATGAAGGAAATTGGAGAAAAAATTTAAGTGGGAGTGAAGATTAAGGAGAAATAATTTCAACTCTGAGATTTGCTGATGACATCGACATTTTGGCCGACACTCCAGAGGATTTGAATGAGTTTTTGAATGGTATGGACTTCGTCTTGAGGAAAGAATTCATGATGAAAATTAATAAATGTAAAACAAAAAATTGGAATGCAGCTGAAATAAATCAGAAACCTTTATGGACATCAAATTGGCAGTTGAAAATCTAAAGGAAGTAGGAGACTTCTGTTACTTAGGAATCAAAATAACCAGTGATGGACGAAGCAAAGAGGATATAAAAAGTAGGTTGGCTCAGGCAAGGAAAGCATTTCTACAAAAAAGGAATCTGTTGACATGGAATATAGATTTAAGTATTATAGACGAGTGGGAGAGGGGAGATGTTTCTGGCGACTGCTAATGACGAGAAGAGATAGGCTGGTAGGACACATACTAAGACACCCAGGAATAGCAAGCTTAGTTATGGAAGGAAGGGCAGAGGACAAGAACTGTTGGGGTACACCAAGGTTAGAATATGTTTAACAGATTGCCTCGGATGTAAGCCGTGGAACTATGTAGAAATGAAACGATTAGCTCAGGACAGGGAGGCATGGAGAGCTTCATCCAACCAGTCAGAAGACTGAAGACTCGAAAAACAAAATAGCGCAGGTTATTGGCTATTTATCCATAGCCAACATAACGCAGGTTATCGGATATAAATCCAAGGTCAACATAACGGAGGTTACCGGACATAAAACCATAGCCAACATAACCCAGGTTACCAGATGTAAATCATACACACATAAGTACATGAAGCTGCTGAACAAGATATCCAAATCCCTTAAACTACAAACAATATAATTTTTCACCACTTACAGTGCTCCTAGAAACTTTGAAGGCATTTCGATAGCAACAACGGATTCCATACGTCTAATTGCAAGATTTTTTTTCGGAACATAATACGAGAGTAATATACAGTGAGGGCCATCCCTATGGAACGGAGACTCGGATGCGCCGCGCGACTGGCGGGCCATTGTGTGTAGCCGCCTGTCAAGCAAGGCATTGGTGCTAGCAGGAACGGAGCACCCAACTAGTTTAACACATTTACATTGTTTTATGTATTTAATAGCCATATTTACTTACTCGAATTTCACAGTAGTTGCTAAAAATGCTGTCCTTCATTTTCTAATAACACATTGCACAATCGTAGGAAGTTTTGGTACACTTGCTGTAATTCATCCTCACTGATATTTCACATCAGTGCAGTTATTTCTTTCTTGAGAACCTCCAGAGTACGCGGATTGTTTCTGTATACCTTTTGTTTGAGGTTCCCCCTCCTGTAAAAATCACACGGCAGTGAAACTTACGAACACATTTACTGGAAGACTTCTTCTTGAGACGATTAGTTTCCACTAGCAAAATTCGATGTTTGGTTCTCTACCTAACCATGTTCACGTGATACGTCGCAGGCTACAGTACTTCACAAAAGTCTTAATTATCACAACTAAGGTATCTTGCCAGCTGCCTATCTAATAAATGCAATGCCAGCATCCGGGGCTTATCGGCGCGCTGTTCAAAGTTGGCTACTATTAGAAGACTCTCAAAGAATAGGCTACCAAAGGCTATTACTGACTCTCAAACTCGAATTAGTTTGTCTTTTAGCAATACTTTCCATTAAATATACAGTACGTTAGCAGAAAACTTGAAAGATCTACTGTATGTAAACACTGCTAGGTGTATTACAAGGACCATCCGCTATGCTATAGGCCTACCTTTACAGCCTGTCACCACGCGACTGCATGTTGGATTCAGTGTGTGTCCGGTATTCCCTACAAAACATTCAGTTTCACCTGAAACATTCTGGGAGTGCAAATTAAGGACTCGCAATTTATTTATAATATTTGGCTTGTTTTTTACCTCTCAGAGTTTTGTTTTGTACGAAAGAATAGCTCATATGTGTTGATCTTTTAACTCCTTCCGTAACAAAGTGAATAACTGGGAAGTCCAACCAGAGCAACCAAAACCTACACCTTACAGACCTCAATGGTCTGACGATAGAAAATTGGCATTCTCCGACAGAATGAAACAATACTGGCAAAATAAGAAGAACGTCAAGAATTGAGTCCAAGTGCTTAACGCTTTCCAATATTGGGATAATACGCTGTAAATAAATAAACAATAATAATAATAATACTATTATTATTATTATTATTATTATTATTATTATTATTATTATTATTAGACTATTATTACTTCATTATCATTCTATTGATTGTGCTCTTTCTACACACATCAAAAAATGTTTTGCATATTGTCATGGAGCACAGTAGGGATTTATTTATTTATTATTTATTTATTTATTTATTTATTTATCGTATGGCTTTTAGTGCCGGGAGTGTCCGAGCACATATTCGGATCGCCAGAGGCTGTAGCTGCTTCAAGCGGACACCCATAGGGTGAGCTACAAGTTCCGTTCAATTTCAAGTAGTTCCAACTTTCGCTACCAGATGTGACTGATACTTAGTGGTGAACGTTGTAACATTGATAGAGCGTTCCAACGAAATCTAACCTAGAAATTTAGCTTCACACAAGTTTAGTCTGTGGAAAGATCTTTTGCATACCATAAATCTATGACATGGGACCGCCGGCTTTACTTCCCCTCCGAAGGAAGGCATACTGAAGGATTTTTAACGCTCTTAAAAAATCCGACCACTTCGACCGCGTTTGAACCCGCACAGCAGTTCAGCATGCTACCAACTATGCCACCGAAGCCGCTACAATAGGGATGAAAGTGCCTACACAATTCAGATCGGGAGCATAGGCAATCCATTCCATTCTGTGAATACATTTCTCCTGAAGAACATTGACAATGTGCGAGCGTTATCGCCCAAGAAAGTGAAATTTGGGCCGAAATTGTCAGCATAGCCTTTCACTACAGGTGCCAGGATAGTATCCCTGTAACGTATGCCTGTCATACGCCCTGGGATGTACACCAGAGGGGTTCGGCGACCATACATGGTGCTACCACAAAACATTACACCACCTCCTCCCTGTTGGTATAGGTCTCGGATGTACTGGTCGTGCATTCGTTCACCGGGCCAGGGGATGACAGATCATAGGGAGCGCGTGGGTCGGGGTAAGGCCCTGTACTGGATGTTCTGCCAACCAATGAAGAATTAATTTTAGTACTATGGTTCCGTAGTTGGCACTCACCCATTTCTCACACCAAACCGATTGGCGGGAGCGGGAATAGTCTGTTTTGATTGATTTTCCTCGTGGTGTTGTTGATTGTTTTGATTTGTTCGGTATTTTGATTATTTATTTGAATTGAATTGAGAGTCAATCATGCCACTGCAAGGGAGGAAAAATTGCCAAGCACCGGTATGTAAGAATTATAATCATTGATTATAATGATAGTAAGAACAATACGGCATCTTCCTGGTGTTGACCATGTGTAAAACTAGTGGGCAATATGGACTACTCTCGAATAAAAATATATAGAGAATAAATGTGTGCATTTCATCTCTTGTTTGTTTTCTTACCTATTCTCCTTTGCGTTGCAATAAAATTTGTGGTTTAGGGCTACGGGGAGGGGTGGGTGGCAGCTGGCATGCTAGGCAAAAAGTGAGGTTATGGCAATATAGTGTGTGCATTTCGACAGTTTTCTTTATATTCATCGAATATCCCAACAGTTCTGTCGAGTAGGAGAGCAATTTTTAATTAGCCTAAAGGTGAATTAAGCTCTAGAACGGCATAACTGTGTCCTTCGTGACAAATCTTTTGCCAACATTGGTATATATCAAAATGTATTATTTTCCTATCTGGACGTATATTTCAGCGCCTAGCGAAAGGCGCAATTATGTTTGTGTTATTTTCATCAATAATCAATAACTCATCGCAGAACATACTGTTCAATTACGTGTAATAAAGACTACATTCATATGGCGTTTTACTTTTTATGTTGCCAGACTTGCAAGTACAATCCATAGCCTCAGGCGGTGTTCTCTCTCGGAAATTCTATAACCAAAAGTGACGAATCTCGTATACTTTCATGATCCTTGCACCGGGTCGCCTCCACACTCGCACAGATCTATCCTCATTGACACAGGCGAGTGTACACAGCCGATATACACGCACGCAAGAACGGCTGATGGGTTTGGGACCACTACGACTCTTGGCCAGCAATATGCAACACCCTTTTTTGATGTGTGTACTGTATATCATATATACGGATCCTTACTAAAAGAGTTGTTGTTGATTCATTTAGGGGCTTTGTAACATCGTAGTTACGTAACACCGTGTACTTGGGTGTGTGTGAAATCTGTCATTGTGACGGATGTACTAGTGTGTTTATTTGCAATTGCGGCTAGGATTTGGGTTGCTGCCGTCCTTGGCCTTAATTTAGGTTCCATCCCAGCATTCACCTAGAGTAGAAATGGGGGGATTCCACGGAAAACTTCGAATACATACAGGATGGCTGAGGTAGAAATCGAACCCACCTTTTCTCAATTATGCCTCGCGAGGCTCAGTGAACCCCGTTCCTGCCCTCAGGTCAGAACTACATTTGTTGGCAGAGTTGGGATTTGAACCCGGACCTCCGGGGTGACAGTCAAGAATGCTGGTCACTGCATTGCGAGGTGGTCATTTACTAAAAGAATATACATTTGGTGAGGCGAATATGTGCTGACCAGCTGAGTTATGCCAGTGGGTTAGCCCCGTAATAAAATACATCATTTACATGCAACCACTGGTTTTCCCCTATTAGCAACTGTCGTGTTTTGCGAGCGAACTATATTGACAGGGTTTTATGAAGAGTGAGGGATCTGGACGTGACGCAGCTAATTAACACGAAATTTACTTTTAGGTCATTTCCTTGACCTCTCGTAGGTGTTATATTTGGAAAGAGAATTAACACTCATTGCTGACACAAGAGTGAATCCCTCTCGCCTTCAGCACATATTTACGACTAAATCTCACAACTGCCGACAGTTTGAGTAAACGTTTCCACGAGTCAACTGTGGATTTATGGTCGGCACTTGTTTCTCTCTGGTACAGTTGGTGTCTTCGCGTGGTCATGTCTACAGCATCCTCCAGTTCTAGTCCAGCTGGCGTGTCATCGGCATTCATTATGGTTAGTTATACTAGTCTACCACAACTCGAACCATGTGTATATACAATGAATTATTGTACATAAAAGCGTGTTATTTTGTGTTAAATATCGTATATAGTGTTTTTTCATATTAGGGCATATAAATACTTGTTTTCCCACCTAATGTAATTGGGCACAAAAATGTGTTGACCGACTGAAAAGCTTTCTTTATTATCACTGATGTTACACAAGAAGCGGAAAGACTTAGACTGGGTTGACAGGGTTTGTTAAATTTAATTTAGCAGCAAATAGTGAAATGCTATTAGTGAATTATATATATTTTTAAACAGTTTGTGTACCCCCATGATTTTGACTGATTTGAAGTATTTGAATGACCAAGAAATGTCATCCAAATACACACATCAAAAAAAGTTTTGCATCACCTCGGTTCCAAGAGTTCCGGAACCGTTAAATACAAAGGGAATAGAGATCAACACAAACAACATTTCAGCTCGTTTTATTGCTCATGAGACCCACACATTGCATGTTGTACCATCATACAGCTAGACTTTCAGCATTTGTGGTCCAGATTGCAGTACACACCACTACCTCTAATACCCAGTAGCACGTCCTCTTGCATTGATGCATGCCTGTATTCGCCGTGGCATACTATCCACAAGTTCATCAAGACACTGTTGGTCCAAATTGTCCCACTCCTCAACGACAATTCGGCGTAAATCTCTCAGAGTGGTTGGTGGGTCAAGACGTCCCTAAACAGCCCTTTTCAACATATCCCAGGCATGTTCGATAGGGTTCATGTCTGGCGAACATGCTGGCCACTGTAGTCGAGCGATGTCGTTATCTTGAAGGAACGCATTCACAAGATGTGCACGATGAGGTCGAGAATTGTCGTCCATGAAGACAAATGCCTCTCCAATATTCTGCCGATATGGTTGCACTATGGGTCGGAGGATGTCATTCAGGTATCGTAAAGCCGTTTCGGAGCCTTCCATGACCACCAGTGGCGTACGTCGGCCCCACATAATGCCACCCCAAAACATCAGGGAACCACCACCTTGCTGCACTCGCTGGACAGTGTGTCTAAGACGTTCAGCCTGACCAGGGTGCCTCCAAACACGTCTCCGACGATTGTCTGGTTGAAGGCATATGCGACACTCATCGGCGAAGAGAACGTGATGCCAATTCCGTGGGGTCCATTCAGCATGTTGTTGGGCCCATCTGTACCGCGCTGCATGGTGTCGGGGTTGCAAAGCTGGACCTCGCCATGGACGTCGGGAGTGAAGTTGCGCATCATGCAGCCTATTGCGCACAGTTTGAGTTGAAACACGACGTCCTGTGGCTGAACGAAACGCATTATTCAACATGGTGGCATTGCTGTCAGGGTTCCTCCGAGCGGCAATCCGTAAGTAGCGGTCATCCACTACAGTAGTAGCCCTTGGGCGGCCTGAGCGAGGCCTGTCATCGACAGTTCCTGTATCTCTGTACCTCCTCCATGTCCGAACAACATCACTTTGGTTCACTCTGAGACGCCTGGAAACTTCCCTTGTTGAGAGCCCTTCTTGACACAAAGTAACAATGCGGACGCGATCGAACTGCGGTATTGACCTTCTAGGCATGGTAGAACTACAGACAACATGAGCAGCGTACCTTCGTCCTGGTGGAATGACTGGAACTGATCGGCTGTCGTACCCCCTCCGTCTAATAGGCCCTGCTCATGCATGGTTGTTTACATCTTTGAGCAGTTTTAGTGACATCTATGAACAGTCAAAGGGACTGTATCTTGGATACAATATACACAGTCAACGTCTATATGCCGGAGATCTGGGAACCGAGGTGATGCAAAACTTTTTTTGATGTGTGTATTTAGGAATGCTCTTGATATTAACATCAAAATCAAAATACTTCTATACGGTTTGAACGACATGATAGGCTACTGTACTTAATACAGTTTATCATTCATTTAAGTCAGGGCACTTCCTAACAACGTGAATAACAACTTAACAACGTAAATGTTGAACACAAAACTTTGGTTCTGTATGATTTTAAAGAAAAGTAAGTTATTTAAGAGTGAAATCCTTTGTCGCGTCTATGAAACTTAGAAGCCATTTATTCAGTGTTCCATTTAAAATCTATAGCATATGCTCTTCAGTTGGTCAACATGTGGGAGGTTAAAGTTTATACCTGCAATGCAATAATTTAACAAACATTTAACATTCGACGAGTGAAACATGTCATTCCCCTAATTGGTGTAGTGTTGATAGAAAAAGAAAACAGAAAATGAGACAGATTTTTTTCCTGATCATTTTAAATTTAGTCCGAGACCGGTCAAGGTACCCATGCGTGCTAAGGCGCAAGGTCATAAGGTCGTACTACTTCGGACTCGCTAGATGAGAGGGCTTGAACCCAAACGTAGGGTGGCTTTGAAAAGTAGTTCTTTGTATTTTACCATTTTCAATTGCAGGCAAATGCCGGGAAGGGTTTATTCTAATTGGTAACGACCACCTCGTGGTGTAGCGGCTGGCATTCTTGGCCATCGCCCTACAGAACCAGGTTCGATCCCCGGTTCTGCCAAGACAATGTAATTCTGGTGTGAGGGCTGGAGTGGGGAACACTGATCCTCGTGAGACAAAACTGAGAAGAGGAGGGTTCGATTCCAATCTCAGACATCCTGGAAGTGGCTTCCCACTTCTACTTGTACTTCAGGCAAATGCCGGGATGGTTCCTAACTTAAGGCCACGGCCACCTCCATCCCAATCTTATCCCCAATTTACATATACACACACTAGTACAGCCATCATAATAACACAGGTTATCACACAAATTCCAGACACCCACACCAAAGTACATGGGGATACATGGCCACGATATCGCAAAGTCCCTAAGCAAGAAACTCTAATAGGTCACTTACACTTTGTTCCAACTACGTGGCCATTTTCATTAATCCTCATTATCTCCTGTATTTCAGGAGGCAATGGTGCAGACGAGCAGTCCCATCCCCGACTTCTACCGCGGGCGCGCCATACTGGTGACAGGAGCCACTGGCTTCATGGGCAAGGTTCTGGTGGAGAAACTGCTGAGGTCCTGCCCCGACATCGCCACTATATACCTTCTGATGAGGCCCAAGCGAGGCAGGGACGTGCGGACCAGACTGGACGAGCTCCTTAATGTCACTGTGAGTACAACATATCGCCGTGCCAGTGCAAGACCACGATAAGTGCAAATTTTTCAATTTTTATTTTTTTACAGCAATCAGTGTATTTTAGTGTGATCTTCAATGTAAAAGTGCAAAAAATGCAAAATTTATATAATTGGGCCCTTGAAGTAAAATGAATTGGTTTTGCATTGGAGTATTTTTTTGAAGATGTTCCGTGCAAAACAGCGTCATCTGCAGATGCATCAGTTTTACACTGGAAATTGAAGGAGAATTAATTTACCTTCAGTGCAAGACCAGGATATCTGCAATTGTCAAGCTGGAAGAGGGGCAAATGAAGTTGGTAGCTGCTTAATAGAGTTTCTGAAAGAATACCCAAATCAAGAAGCTACACGGTCTTGCCCGGGATTGTTTAGAATCTGGCATGCATTCTTGAGTTGTCTCTATTCACACGAGTAAAGATTTTCTTCTTTTCCCGCCCAATCAGTTCACTGTTGTTCCAAGCCTCAGTGTGGTAGTGAGTGTATTATAGTGAAGGGATGGAAACTGGATTATATAAATATGAAGAGGATATATCGCAGTCGTTGTGAAATGTTGTTAGCTTTGGTTAAAAAGGTATGTACTCTTTAGTTTCTGATAAAGCAATTAATTGTTTCCAAATGCAAATGCCATTACTAGTGGTTTCAATGATTATTTTAGTTTCTTTTTATAGTGCTAGGATTATATTCAGCCTACGTAGTGTTATGTTAAATATAAAAGAAATGTTCATAATGAAGGATTGCATTTGTTTCCATTAGGCCCAACTTTCAGAAAACCCACCAACCATTAGGGGAGATAGAATAAAGGTTTGCCAGAAGATGTTCATGGACACCCTTGGCGTGGAAAACACCATTATTTCTACAGTTATTTCCAAGAACAAGGATGGTTTCCTTGAAGAAGAATGAAGGGGGAAGCATGGAAAGCAAAAGAAGCTACCCCTAATGATAAGGGAAGGAGTGAGGCAACACATCAATTCAATTCCAAGAATGGAATCCCATTACATTCGAGCTGATACATTCAACACGAGAGTATTTTCAAGGTTCGTTGGATATATCCACATTATACCGTATGTATATTGAGAAATGTAAGTTAGAAAATGAACCGATTGCAAAGAAGCACGTATACGATACAATATTTAATATGGAATTCAACATCGGGTTTCATAGACCTAAGAAGGATCAGTGTATGATCTGTAAAGAATATAAGAATTCTACTGAAGAACAAAAGAAAAAACTTAAAGACAAATATGAGAGACATCATGCAGAGAAAGGAACAATGAGATGGGAGAAAGGAAATGATATTCATCAGGCCACTGAGGAAAACCGTGGAGTGGTGGCTGTGTTTGATTTTCAAGCTGTTACACCTCTGCCAAGTGGTGAAATATCAAGAGCCTTTTCCCAAACATATAGGTGTGTTTAAGAAAAGACTGACTATTTGTGTAAATAATCCAGTTAATTGTTGTATAATTGTTATTGAATTGTTATGTATAATTATTTATTTGTTATGTATATACAATTTGCCACCGGGGGACACACCCCCCATTGCAAATAAATGAATGAATATGAATATGAATATGAATAAAAATAAAAGAAAACTTAATTTATTCAATTTCACTATTTACGAAGCTGTCTCTAAAATTGGAAGATGCTACATGTGGCACGAAGGTCAAGCTGGAAGAGGGGAAAATGAAGTTGGTAGCTGCATAATAGAGTTTCTGAAAGAATACCCAAATCAAGAAGTGATTTTATACTCCGACAATTGTGTTGGACAAACTAAGAACAAATTCGTGTTATCTGCATACTTTTACGCTGTTCTAAAGTTAGGAATTCCGTCTATTCAACACAAGTTTTTGGTAGTAGGACATACACAAAATGAGGGGACGCTATGCACTCTCGCATAGAATATGAGAAGAAAAGAGCTCTGAAATCCGGTCCCATTTACGTTCCCTCTCAGGTTGCTACTATCGCAAGTCTTGCAAAAAGGACTGGGAACCTTACCTTGTAAGACAAATGGAAACAGATGACTTCATAGATTGCAAGTCATTATGGAATGACCTCGGCAAAATTTTTCCTTCAATGAGGATGGGGAGAAAGTTTCGTGGAATGCTCTCACTGAGATAATGGTGAAGAAGAATTCCCCTGGGGTGTTCTTTTATAAAACATCCTACCACGAAAAGCAATATAAACTAGTGCATATTAACAGAAAGACAAAGAGGAGCAGTCCACATCATCATCCCGAAACTCTCAAACTCAAACCAGCTTATGGAAAATCTCAAAAATATCAGCTAGCAAGAAGAAAGACCTTATTTCACTCTGTGCTCAAAATCTAATACCTAAGACGCATCACCCATTCTTCGTTACTTTGGAAGCGGAAAAGAACTGAGGTTCTGACTATTGAAGCAAATGACGTGCTCATGTTGAACTTGTGAACTATTTTCCAACATTCATGCCATCTTTGGCCTCAGTGTGCCTATTTTCAATAACAAGTATTTTTTTTCAAATCATAATTGTGTATAGAATGTTCAAATATAGCAGTAAACTAGGGAAATAATGAAACTGAAGTGTTGGAATTGATTAATTGTCTGACAATTTTCACAGAACAGTCAGTGCAAGACCACGACATCTGCATTTTAGCCCTTTTTGTGGGCCTTAATTACAAAATTTATAATTTTAATTAAAAGGACATTGTACACTATGCAATCAACCGAAACATTTCCAAAATTCAAAATTCTCTATAGATTTTCACACTGTCGAAAGGCTAATACAAAGTTATAGAAAACTTCAAACCCGTTTTTCTCAATAAAATGATTTTTGCATATATCGTAGTCTTGCACTGGCACGGCGATATACAGTAGCTACTTCAACCAAGTTATTTATTCTTTGAAGAGAATCGTCGCCGGAGACAAAGCTGCAATAATAGAACAGTAGGTCAATTACACATGGCATAATATTGTATCAATCATATAAGTAGTAGGTGCAGTATAGGTTATGTTAAGCGTTGTTATCTGACTAACAATGTGAAGATGGCAGACCCGCAATGACGTCACACCGACAGACAGCGATCAGCTCATGCTGCCAACTTTCAAGTTACACCATATTGTCTGTGCGCCAGGAGAAGTCAGTTCAACACGCTGCGACGGGAAGTAGGAGTTTGGCTGTAAGCATGCTCGGTCTGTCTATTCATAACCTAAATATATCGACAGCCAGTTCCTGCTATAGTTCTCGAACTTTCCTCGTTAACGACCGGTAACTCAAACGTTAGGCCGTAGCACGCGCGCCCACAATAACCAATGTTCGCTGCTGACCAATAGCATGCTTTCTCTGTCTCTCCACGTGGAGACCAAAGTCCAGTCCTGGCCATCGGCTAGCCTTTCAGGTGTCCAGTGTTGCAAAGTTGCGCGCAGTTCTGTCCAGTCTCGCAGCTTGCTCTCAGTGACTATGATGGAGAGTTGACAACGCGGTGTCTCGAGCTGGGAAAGCCCTAGCTCCCCGTAGACATGGAATGTAAACATGGCCTTATCGCTATTTTTTCAAAAGTGAGCCGGTAGTTAATGGCAAACGTGAGAGAACTATACCTCCCACATTGTACTTGTTCATCCAGCTTCAAGTACGTAGTCTGTAACTAAAGGCCCCTTAACACTTTTCCCATTTGCAGAGTGCATAGTATAAATAAAGGAAAAAAGAAGGTGTGAATGGTGAAGCTGGCAGTGACCGACTTGATGTGTTCGTAATGCGCGGTATGCAGTACGCGGGAAGATATAATTATGTACTGTAATTCAAGCTCAGCTGACTTCTCCTAGCGCGTGCACAATACGTGTCAGATTCAGTGACTGCAAGTAAACTGCAAACATGGTGACTTTGAAACATGAGTGAAAACAGTGCATACAACCCTGAATCAAATCAACAGTAGCCTAATTATTCAGGGTACATTGTAAATCACCATGTTTGTAGAGATTGGAGACAAATGGCGAATGTACATTGTTAGTAACATATTTTAGGTGATGCGAACTATATCTGGCCAGCTGGTTCATATCATCCAAGTACTTAAGTCTGCTAGCTATATAATCTAATCTACACTACACTACCCGTTTTCTGTCACGCCTTCAGCATGCTATTGATTATCACAGTATATTCACTGTTCGAGGCGCGTAGTAGCTTTACCTACGAAACTGTGCACTTTGCTACGCACTCATCGCAGTTGCATAACACAGACCATTAGCGTTTCGTCTTCTTGCCTGGTGTGGTAAGTTAGCCACTCATGGTGTGGTATTTCTCTACAATACGTATAAACAGATGGCAAATGGCAAATTCGACTGTTAATTTTACAAAATGGGTTAATTCCCAGAAACATATTGAAAATGTTGAATATTATCAACTCTTCACATCTTGACGGTTTGGTGCTGATTGTAATTTTAAGGGCTGAAACATCGAGGTCATCTACTTATTATGGTTGAATCACTTGTTGACGAAGTCCTTCATTAGAACAAATCCAGAAATGGCGAAGTCATCCATTATTAAAATAATACTAGCTTCAACTTATTCAACACTCTTCTCTCTAAAAAACAAACAAAAACAAAACAAAAAAACCGCACACAGATCATTATAATTCATTATTGCAGAACTGAAAGCAATGTAAATGACTAACTCGGGAGGTATATCAATGCAGTAATGAAGGACAGGAAGATTGTAGTTTAACGTGACCGTTAATCTCGCGATCATGAGCCACGGGACCTCCTTTTTCTACGTGGAATCCGAACCACAGGACATGGCATTTCCCTTCGAAAATCTCACTTACATTCAGCGGGAATCGAACCCGGTCCGCATTGGTGAGAGACAGACAGCTTGACCGCTGAGCGATAATGAGCACCATGTGTTCTTGTTCATGTTTTCGTTAAAAACAACGAACTGACTACACACTCCAACATGTGCATTACGATGGCATTTCTCCAGCCCCAAGAAAAATGGATTGCTATCAGAGAGTCGTCCATTGAAAACTAATAAGTATGAAAATTGTCGATGTGAAATAAACATGAGGAAAGTAATTTCGTTGTTACATTTAGTGGCTTGAAGCATCGTGATAATCAGCCCTGTGTTTTGGGGTTTATGCAGATATTTTCTGATAACGCGCAGCCTATTATTTTGGTGTTTCTACTAGTGTAGGTACAGTGCTTGTAAATGGAGTTTGGATGGGGAAGGAGGCAGTCATGATCTTAAGTTGCCGAGTTTTGTTCATCTTCACTGAGTTCATCGCTAACTCCTCTGATGAGGGCACCTAGAAAACTCATCTCGCCTCGCCATGGCCTCGCAGGGATGATATTATCCTGCGAGACACTGAACTATTCATTATTTTCCAGCTGTTCGATGGTCTGCGGAAGGATCGACCAGACGCTCTCAACAAGCTGGTCCCCATCGCGGGTGACATCACACAGCCAGAGCTCGGCATCAGTAGCACGGACCAGAAGATCCTGGCTGACAGTGTGTCCGTGGTGTTCCACTCCGCCGCCACTGTCAAGTTCGATGAGAAGCTCAAACTGTCCGTCTCCATGAACGTGGAGGGCACTAAGCGCTTGGTGGAGCTCTGCCACAAGATGGTCAAACTCGAGGTAAGAATTATTAGGTTTAGACACTTTGGGGTTAATGACCTCGTAGTTTCGCCCCTTAAAACTACAATAACTAACTAGCCTAATTGAGATCTTTTGACCTAAATAGTCATTTATTTATTTATTTATTTATTTATTTATTTATTTATTTATTGTATGGCTTTTAGTCCCGGGAGTGTCCGAAGACATGTTCGGCTCTGCCCGAGGCTATAGCTGCTTCTAGCGGACACCCATGGAGTGAGCTACAAGTTCCGTTCAATTTCAAGGGTAGTTCCAACTTTCGCTACCAGATGTCACTGACACCTAGTGGTGAACGTTGGAACTTTGATAGAGCGTTACAACGAAATCTAACCTAGAAATGTAGAATCACACAAGTTTAGTTAGTGGAAGGATCTTTTACATGCCAATAACCTATGACATGGGACCGTTGGCTTTACTTCCCCTCCGAAGGATGGCACACAGAAGGATTTTAACGGTCTTAAACATCCGGCTACTTCGGCCGGGTTTGAATCCGAGATCTTGGGCACAGCAGTTCAGCATGCTACCTACTACGTCACCAAAGCCGCTTAAATAGACATGATCTTCATTAAGAGGGAAAGAGGCTACATTGTTGACCTTACAGTAAGATAAGAGTCCCATCTAACTCAACCACCGAAATTGACGATAAATGTCGAAACATAATACAGTGGCATTATAGAAATACCAACTGGAGGATGTGCAAGTGATAGGTCTTATAAAACCTTCTGACGTCACGAGTTTCGCAGATCAACACTGATGAGTTCACACAGTAGTTTGTGGTCTCGAAGCTCTCAGAAAGCCAGTCTACATTTTGAGACTCCACGAGTAGTCTATGGGTAAGTTCAAACTCATTTTTACTTTGTATTCTTGTTTTAATGACACTTACAATTTATTGTAACTTTTACGTCAACTCAAAAGTTTTATATTTAGAAATGTAGGCCTAAATAATTTTCATAATCATTCTTCTTCTACGCCAGTATACTGGCGTATTATTTGGCTTAGGGCATCATTGAGCACAGTGGTTTCCATACTTATATAAGGCGTGGTTCGATTGTTTCGTTTTGAAAGATTTTAAGGCCTAGTACTGGTAGAAAAGTTTCTTTTTAATCTTCAACGTTCTTTTTAGTTCTTAAGCAAATTTTACAGTGTACTCGTATGTATAAGAGCTTTCTTTGACCCTGTACTTCCCAGATGTCTGGGTTGTTTCAAAGACAATTGGAGTTTGCTAAAGAATTGCATTTAAAATTTAGTAACGTATCGTTAGTTGTCTGCTCGCTAAAGCGCGGCGTTAGGTCATAGGGCCAAGCTCTCTGCTGACTCGGTAGACGCGTAGGTTCAAGCCCCACCTTCGGCCGTCCTTGAAATGGTTTTCCGTGGTTTCCCCATTTTCAACTCCAGGCAAATGCTGGGACGGTACCTTCTGATAGGCCACGGCCGCTTCCTTACATATGTTTGCCCAGTTTCATTCACCGTCATTCATTTCATCTTTCATGAACTCCTCTCATGAGGTTGGCGTCAGGAAGGACATCCGGCCGTAAAACCCATCCGGCACAAAGTCTTCCAGTGCATCTCATCCCCGACCCCGTTGGAAAACGGGAATAATAAAGGGTAGACATACATTGTTAGTTGTCTTCATAGACAGTGGTTACAGAAGCTGGAGAAGCTTTCCACAACCTGGAGGTTGGGAAGTATTGCCCAATTGGAGGAATACATTATTTTAATAACATATTTAACTTATGCTTTGAGAATCGCTTAAAATAAATAAGGGAGAGAATGATTATTTATAACCAGATGTGCAATGCTGGGCAGCGTTGGTGAACCAAAACACTGTCTGAGACTCGTGTCTCCTGCCTTCAAGGCCGGAGAAGTTACAGGAGAGATTACTTGTCCCTGAAAGTCAGCTGAGTTCAAGCAACCTCACTTGGTTAGTTAGCATTGGTATTAGCAATGTGCTGGCTAAATGTAGGTCCTGGTACTCGTGACATACTATCTTGGCTGTCATCCTAGAGGTCCGGGTTCGATTCTCGGCTCTGACAAGAAATGTAATTCTGGTCACAGGTCTGGAAATTGGTTCACTAAGCCTCATGAGATATAGCTGAGAAGAAGTTGGTTCGATTCCTACCTCAACCATCGTAGAAAAGATTTTCCGTGGTTTTAAACTTCTACTCCAGGCAAATGCCGGGATGGTATCTAACTTAAAGCCACGGCCGCTTTCCACCTAAATCCAAACACGTTCACTAGTATAGACATCACAGTGACACAAATTATCAGACAAATTCTGCACACACCAAAATACACGGGCATACATGACCACGATGTCGCAGAGCCCCTAAAAGAATTAACAGCCTAACACCAACACTCCCTTCATTTTCCTTCCAGGTCACAGAGTGGAACCTTACCCTCCACAGCCTCACTGGCCAATATTGATACTGACATTGTAGGTGTAAATACGCATGAAGTATTGCAAGAATAATGCCACCAGAATGTTTACCTAGGGGCGAGGGGCACTTGGAGTGACAGTGTATATTTTTCACAATTTCTTTTTTAGTACCGTATTTCTTTTTCTTTTTTGTTCTTCGATGAGTGTACTCTTCTTCTCATTGATGTATGTTGTAATTTTTAACTAGATGCATTTGGGCTTATGCCTGTGGTTCTTCATATTGTTAAATAAATAAATAAATACTATGCACTGTTAGGGGTATTGTTTATATCGGTGGATTTTACAATTTATATATTTATTTGTTCAGTCTCGAAACACCAATAAGGATTTCATGCGAACATTTGGAGTTAGCAGAGCATTCACTCAAATTACACAGAATCGTTAAGGTCAGTGCAAAAGTCGCTGGTTACTTTATTATTTTTATTTTTTTAAATCGAGTTTACCCTCCAGGGTGGTGGCCCCCACGGACTCAGCGAGGGAACTCACCCCTACCGCCCTTTCAGGCAGTGTCCTAGAGCTGGGAACATCTAATCGGAGTGGATACAACTGGTGAGGTGGGATTAGCACCTCGACCAGGCGGCCTCACCTGCAAAGCGAACAGGGGCCTAATGAGGGAAGGGAGTGGAAGGTTAGGATGGATAGGCAAGGAAGAGGGAAGGAGGCGGCCGTGGCCTTACAGTAATTAGCAACCCGGCATTTGCCCGAAGACGAGTGGGAAACCACGGAAATCCACTTTCGAGGATGGCTTAGGTGGGAATCGAACCCCCTCTACTCATTTAGGCCATCCGAGGCTGAGTAGACCCCGTTCCAGTCCTCATACGACTTTTCAAATTTTGTGGCAGAGCCGGGAATCGAACCCAGGACCTCCGGGGCGGCAGCTAACCATGCTGACCCCTACGCTACGGAGGATTTTCTTTTTACCGATAGAATAATATTTATTTGATTAGTTTCAAGTAGTTTCTGAAGTTCCAAACCTCTATTTAAAGGAAGAAATACAGTATATACGCTATAATAACTCGTTACTAAAGGAAATTCAAGTCGCTCGATCTAGTGAAATAACCACACAATATTCGAACCTGCCAAATATTGATTTTTCAGGTTCTCTCAAATGAAGAATGTGCCCAGAAGAAGCAGTGAAGAAAGAAACTGACCATAGATCAAACACACGTTAAGCTGAGGAAACAGCTGATAGCATTTCAGATGTCACTAGCACACATTTTAATTCATGAAGTGTTAGAATTTATTGTAGATTGTTACTAATTCATTTGAGTGGTGAAAGGAATTTGCAGAATTTGCATAACATATTGCGATTAGTTCATACCTCATTCATTAGGAGGGCAGTAGGCTGTGCAAAGCCTCAATCAAGGAGGGCTAGTACCTCTGCTCCATGGGCAACCGTGGTGACGCGTGAAAGTCGCATCCCCCCCAGTATTACGAAATCACAAGGCAACACTTAATATTTCGTCACGATTTATCCCTATAAATAAATGAAACAAGAAACACAATGTTAGAGACTCAGGGACATCAATATTGCTGAAATAAACATAACGCTGCAGTTTTCTGAGGTATTTCGGGGACAAAAAAAAAAACAAAAAACAAGAAATTTACGAACAATTGACGAAAGTTCTAGTCTACTTTATTTTTCGTCAAAAATATTTTTGAACCTCTTTAAGATGTGAATAGGAGTATTCCTTGAACAGGGTAAGAAGGCTCTAGTAATGTTATAAATGAAACAAAAATGGCCTTTACATTCAACTTACAAGGCAACGCTTCTGCTAATTTTAGAAGTAAAACAAAAATGACCTTTACATTCAACTTACAAGGCAACGCTTCTGCTAATTTTAGAAGTAAAACAAAAATGGCATTTACTTTCAACTTAAGGGGCAACGCTTCTGCTAATTTTAGAAGTAAAACAAAAATGACCTTTACATTCAACTTACAAGGCAACGCTTCTGCTAATTTTAGAAGTAAAACAAAAATGGCCTTTACTTTCAACTTAAGGGGCGACGCTTCTGCTAATTTTAGAAGTAAAACAAAAATGACCTTTACATTCAACTTAAGGGGCAACGCTTCTGCTAATTTTAGAAGTATAACAAAAATGACCTTTACATTCAACTTACAAGGCAACGCTTCTGCTAATTTTAGAACTAAAACAAAAATGACCTTTATATTCAACTTACAAGGCAACGCTTCGTCTAATTTTAGAAGTAAAACAAAAATGATCTTTTCATTCAACCCTCATCCCTCAAGGTAAGGCATCTGCTAATTTTAAACGAGTACTTGATGGCAGATGGCAGTGTTAAACGTAGCGTCAATATTGGGGAGAAGATCGCCTCAATTGCTCGTCAATTGTGCCAAGGTAGCTCACACCATACGATTAGGCAAATTATTATGATTATTATTGCTAATCTGTCAGGTTAGAGGCTTACAACAAGTAAGACACCCAATGTGCGATGCAGTAGCTGCTTACCCCCATTGACCTGACAAACCGCGGTAACATATGACACCGAAAACTGCACGTGTCTATTTTTTCATTGCCGAAGCTATTAGATTATTTTTTTTTTTCCAAAAAATAATTCGTTTAGCAATTTGTGGATCGACACCCGACCTAGCACACCCCCAACTATGAGTCTTGAAAAGGCGAATGTACTGATAGACACATATGCTCATCGTGAGAACCCTACTTAGGGCTACTGCGTGGGATAAGGGAGACAGGAACAGGAAGGAGAGCAGCTAGTATCTTCCTGACCTTCCCCTACATGATGACGTCGACAAGTTTACTGCTTCACTAGAAAAACTAGGCCTGCAACATACCGGTAGAAAGTTGTTGCTCTTCACCAAGGTCGATTGCATTACATCACCCAGTGACCCTGTCTTAGCTCTCTTTGGTCACAATGAAAGCTGTACCGACATAACTACTCGAATGAAATGGAGAGGAAAGATCCCATCTATTACGGTATTATAAGCTTTTCAGTCACGGTGGGTGAGTGGTTAACGTGTCGGTCTACTAACCCCAAGCTTGCAGGTTCGCTCCTGGCCGTGGTAAGTGATTTTTGAAAGGCGGCGAAAATTACGACACGCATATCATACGATGTTGGCATGTCAAAGAACCCATTTGAATTCAGTAGGCCGTGTTCATAATGGCAAAATTAATCTCGGAAGTTTCCGCCAACACAAAGTTTCTCATTTCTCTACTAGAAAGCGCTAGAGTGTTCAAGGAGCTCAGATATCTTACCTCCTTGGCTTTCATAGCGCTTCAAGGAACAACGAAATTCGGCATGCAAGCTACCCTCTGGGTGTCAAATAACAAAGCTTGCACCCGGCACCCGAGGCCATACGATATTATTATTATTATTAGTCGGTCAACACGAGTGTGCCAAAATTAGATTATTATTTGAGACGTGTTTTAATAAGTGTATAAATAATTCATGCAATTTATTTCAGACACTAGGAAATTAATTGCAACTCCCCGTGCAATCTAATAGGGTGCACTCTTGTTAACCGACTGAAAAACTTTCTAATAATAGATTACTTAGGCAGCACTGAAAAATGGCTTCTAAAATTTGAAGAAAGATCCCAGATCACTAGATGGAGGATTTAAACAAAACAAAAACAAACAAAAAAGATTTCTGATACATGAAAGACAAAGATCTGTATTAAGCGACCAGCGAAAACAATGACCCTTCAGAGGGGTGATCTCTTAAACACCTATTGTAAGTATTATAGTGCAGGAAATCTAATAATAGATTTAAACGCATACAGTACTTTATTTCCCCTCACCGTGGCCACAGCACTGAAGGTCCTTGGCCCACCAAGCGATCGCTGCCCAGCCACTTTGCATGCAGATTGCGGGGTGACACGTGATTAGCGCGTCGGGTCTCCTCGGCTGTAATTTTGGTTTTCCTGGCCGGGGAGCTACTCAATTGTTCTCACGAGGCTGAATGCTCCCCGTTCCAGCCCTCACGTCAGTTTCTAAAATTCCTGACGGAGCCGCGAATTGAAGCCAAGGCCTCCGGGTGAGAGGAAGGCACGCTACCCGAACACAACGAGCCAGCGTACTGAATGTTACTATAATATATTTACTGTACATCAGTTCACATTTTGTTCAGTAACTGCTGTGACATAAAGCCTCCTCACCGTGTTTTCATCCGACAGTCCACAATATATATAAAACGCTAAGGTGTATGTTACACAAAACTCAAGCTCTTAAACCAGAGGTAGTTAGGTTGTTTGGTTCCTCAGTTTAGGGCTGCGACAACGCGGTCATGTAACCCCGTATACTTTGGGTGTGTGTAGAATCTGTCTGATAACCGGTGTTAATTGTGATGGCTGTAGGCTATTAGTGTGTGTTATCAAGTGAAGACTGCAAACATTCAATTCTCAAGTAGTTCCTACTTTTGCTACCAACGCCACTGTCAACGACAACTAGTTCTGAACTTGGTTACTATACACCACCGCAGTCGGCTCCTGGCGACGAACGTTGGAACCTAAGAGCGTTAGTCAAATCTAACCTATAATTTAGCTTCACACAAGTGTAATTAGTGGAAGGTTCTTTTACATGCCGTATTTACTTCCCCTCCGAAGGAAGGCATACTGAGGGATTTTAACGCTCTTAAAAAATCTGACGACTTCGGCCGGGTTTGATCCCGCGACCTTGGGCATAGAAGTTCAGCATGCTACCAACTACGCCACTAAAGCCGCTCCAGAGGAAGTTGAAGGTGCGGTTTGTGCAAAAAATTTTCAATCCGTCTCAATAGTACAGGAAAAATCTTGCATTTCTTGCAAAGTCAACGGAAATATATTTGTTTATAAAGTGTGTTTTAACAAACAAAAAGCAAACAATCAAATAAACAAGACGATAGCCCCTGTGTGGCGACGAGCGCACTTATCAATAAAGACGGGCGGGTGGTTTATACACATGCGAGAGTTCTCGCTAGTTCTCTAATTGACAGCAGCAATCAGTGAACTATGGTGTGGTGTATTCTTATGGGCCTGGACATGTTTCAATAGTACTTTGGTAAGCTTCATTTCGCCACGACCCGGCATATTGAGTTTTACCCATGCTCACTCCGTGCAATGCCGGTATGGTACCCCGAGGCACATCACCACATCCTAGACCCTCATAATTACAAGAAATGGCCGCAATGATAAGAAATGCAGCACATGCTATTAGGCCGCGTAATACACAAATAGTGCAAGCGGTGTAGAGAATTAAAATGTCTGATACTCCAAGACTCGAACCTACGACCTCCAGCTTAGTACGCCGGTATAGAGGCACTTTAATTCATACTTGTATTTGTAAAGACTTTTTGGGACAAACTTTGCTATAAATATCGCAAGTTTGTATAACGAAATCTTTTGAGTTCTATGAAATTTTATAGATTTGTTGAAAAAAAAATTAGAAGGTAGCGTTCCAGCATTTGCCGGGAGTTGAAAATGGGAAACCACGGGAAACCAATTCAAGGATGGCCGACTGTGGGGCTCGAACCCACGTCTACAGAGTCCGCAGATAGCTCTGTCCCATGACCTAGCGCTGCACGTTAGCCAGTGTAGCTACCGCTGTTGGTAACTACAACAAGAATGTTTTGAGAAATTTTAAAAAGTGTAAAAAGCAAATAACAAAATAAAGTAGACCTAGTAATAACGTTCTGAACTCTGAGTGTAGTATCCCATTTCTTTCAAAATGCATGTTAACCTCTCATCTTTCTTTCTTTCTTTCTTTCTTTCTTTCTTTCGTTCTTTCTTCGGCTTAACCCAATTAATTGGGGGTCACCGGAGCCAACCAGACTCATTTTGGGTTTTGGCCGGGGATTTAAGGCCGGATGTCCTTCCTGACGCCACGTGATTTTTCAGGTGAAAATGTCACCCTGTTATCACCGGGATTCGAACTCTGGCCGTCCGGGTGAAAGCCGAGCAGCTAAGCCACTGCGTCATCACGCTCCCCATGTTGACCTATCATCCTCATTAGTAAATTGCGTGGCTCAGGGGTAACGTTCTCGCTTGCTGAGCCCAAGGTTGCAGGTTCGAAACCTGGCGCAGTCAGTTGGCATTTGAGGGTGCGCAAATGCGAGGGAGCCGTGTCAGTAGATTTACTGGCACGTTAAAGATCCCCTTCGGGGCAAAATTCCGGCACCCCGGCGTCTCTAAAAGCCAGTGTAGTTAAAAGGGACGTAAAACCAATAACATTATTATTATTATTCATTAGTAAATTTACAAAACAAAAGTTTGGTGCTTTTCAGTCGGTCAACACGACCAACTGAAAAGCACCAAACTTTTGTTTACTTAGGCAACACTGAAAAATGGCTTCAAACCTCACAAAATTTACAAAACAATTTTTCGTGAACTTCAATTTAAGTGAACTCATGGGCAGAACTGAGGACACGCACAGTAGGGTATATCATAATGAATGTCTAAGGAGGGGAGGATGTAAATTTTATGTTTTCAGAGTTGGTAACCTTATCACTATAGTTATCTGTAGTAATCTAACGAGAGCTGAAGTGAGAGAATTTGAGGCTTGAGTTTTATTCTTCCCATCAGTTTAGTGAATAGCTAAAACATTAAATACGTAATGTTAATGCAAGTTATTCAGGTGTTTGGAAATTCCAGTTACAACCTTTAAGGACTAGTAGAGGGAAGTGGTGCATATATTTTCAACAGGAACCCATGTCCGGAAAAGGAAACAGTCCGTTTCAATTCAGGTGTTTACTTCATTCACTTCTGCTCAAGGACTTTGACTAGCCGTGTCTCAGTACATGTGGCAGAACATCGAAAACCTTGATTGTGTCTGTATCTGTATCACAAACGATCGAATGTAACATTTAGCTATGTTGGGCATTTCGTACAAACTTTCAAAGTTTTATTGGAGGTTTAACTCGCACCCATTCAGACTGAATTGGTGTTCTGACATGGGAAGAGTACCGTCGATACGAAAATCAACAATCTGGCTAACATTTCTCGTTCCCTCAGCAGAAGTGGATGAGTTTACCCTTATAATATATCTGCTAAAATGTCAAGGGCAATTTTATTTTTATTTCCAACCACGCAGGGGTAGTCTATCACTGTTTTAATCAAGACAACCCGGGAATCGTTCTCTCTCTCTCTGGTTATATCAATGCGTTTAAGTTCCGTGAATCTGGATTCATAATAGCCTAAGTGTTCTTTGAACATGTTGTAGGCAACTCACTTCCTGCTTATTTGTATAAATTGATCGTACACGAAACCTACCTGTATTTGATAGAATTAATCTTTACACGGGATATTTACTGTATATGAAATTCAAAAGTGTTAACACACAATTAACAAAATTCAGGAAGCATGCCTATCAAAATGATATTAAAATGTCTTTATTAATTAAAATATTAAAGTATTTTTAATGAAATAAAGTATTAATTATTCAACATTTTTAACATAACCACTTGTAATAACTTGACATCCAAAGGGTAAACACCTGAATTGAAACTGATGTACAATGGAAACGGTACGTTTCCGGACATGGGTTCCTATTACGTACTCACTCCTCTCTATAAGTCCTATTAGTATGTAACCGGAATTTCCAAACACCCTGTTTATGCAGGGTGGGTAGGGTACGAGAAGGCAGCCAGGAACATAACTACTGCCCAGGCCAGGAAGAGCGGTTAGTTAGTTATTGTTGTTTTAAGGGGCAGAACTACGAGGTCATCTGCCCCTCAGGAAGAGCGGAAAGACGTGAGAAACGTATAACAAATGGTTAGGAGGAAAAATACGTAACATTCGGCAACGGCGCTTGCAAATCTACTACTGTTTGCGAACCCGAGAATCATATAACGATACTTTACAGACTGGTTTTGTGTAGGTATAAACATCAATAAATCTCAGAAACGTAATCATATTAACATATACCTGACGTGAGCCAGCTGTACCCAGGTCAAGGTTACGCCAGGTCAGGCCATGAGAAGGCCGGTCTCGCGGTGAGAGAGAGAACCCGTCCAAACACATATCCATCCCTTGGCACCTTTGGCACGCGCCCCTCGAAGCGTTGTTGCTTGAGTAATGTCAGCGAACGGTCCAAAAGAAACTGATTGCAGTAATATGGATTTTTGCGATGTTATGATTAGGCCTAATTGAATTACAAATTAGTGCATGCAGGGGTGTTAAAATGGAAATGATTAAACTAAAGCGATAACATTGTGACCATACGCAACTGTGATTGGTTGAGAATCATAATATCCTTATATCGGATTTTCTCTGATTCATGTCCCTATAATACAGTCCATTATACAAACTGAACACACTCACAAGTCCGTGGTGTGCTGTACAAAGGTCTCTCTCTCTTTATTTACATAGATATGTTTTGGGCTGGGGGTCTATCTGGTATAAGCGTGGACAGTTACGCGCGGACAAATTGCAGACACCTAGTTACCATGGCAACAAACTCAAGCGCACTTAGTTCCCCCTCATTGAAGCGTGTTGCGGTGACAATTTTCCGACACCTAGTTATCATGGCAACAAATGCAAGCATACTTGGTTCTCGCTCAATCACAAAGAGTGCCTCATGCTATGAGCCAAGACTGCATGAAGTTATTTGCTCCAAATCTGGAGTAACAAAATAGAATTAGATTTTAAATGCACCATGTAAAATTTTAAGTCTGTAACATGTAACATGTTTGACATGAGTGACCTCGCTTACATTCTCCCTGAAAATAATGTCCTTGTTATTGGCCGAAATTGTGTTCTTCTGCCTGTACCGTCCATGTGCTCAACGGCCCGCTTTCTTTCAACCATAACTGAGTTCTGTGAATGTTAATAGCTTGGCCGTGTTAAAAGCCTCGTCCCACTTTCTTTGTGTGGGGATTTCTAAACTTGTAGCGCATTTCTGTAGAAGTGTGAGGACCGGCTTGGAAATTCAATCACCTTGCTTGTGCGTATTTCAACATTCATGTTGTCACCTCTTCGTTCCTAGTTGCTTAGCTGAATGTATGATTCTGTGAGACTGCTCTCAGGAAATACACGAGTAAAGCTCAAAGTCGGTGTTTCTCCAAGTATAGGTTGCACTCAGCTTGGTCGCAGTTAAACATTTATGAGAATCGGAATATCAGTTACAGAAGTGCCACGTTATCCACTTACTTATGGTCACCAAATTCGCAGTGGCGTAGTCACGGCCTCTGACTCAAGTGGGGAGCTTACAGTCGGGAGAGCCAAGGTTGGAATCTCTCCACTAACAGTGGCTGTACTGAGTGTATTTTACCCGGGATTTTCCATACTCCAGAAAAATGCATGGACGGAGGCCTATTTCGGGTCTCGGGACACCTTTCCCAATCCTAGTCCTTTCTTAGGTATTATTTAGAAAGCTACCTATTGCAGTAGGCAGACCATGTTGTGACTTCCGAAAAATTTCGACATATTATCTTCGCGTTTCACATCCCCCAGACCCCAAAACTACAGTTAGTTCCAAAGTTTGTATATAATTTTTATAATAGTTAATCACTTTCTTGTGGACTACCGTCATTTTGCAACAATCACGTAAGTTATGCATAAAATATACACATTCAAAATCTGGGTCGAGAAAACATCGCACCCAGGGGATGGAAATGGTAGGGGGGGGGGGGCTGTTTCAAAAATGTGAAATATCGCTATAACTTTCTTAGGATGTGAAAGCATCGTATCCATTCAAAGTTCGTACTTTTCTTCGGATAAGGATCAAAAACTTATCGCAGTTAAGTTTCTTGATAGCAACAAGCATTGGCCAAAGGGGTGGGAAAAATGGAGTTAAGAGAAATACATCATAACTCCCTTAATAGGCACAATATAAAACCGTTTAAAATGGTCAATATTCCTCTAAAAGCTTTCGTCTGAAAGAATTTTTGATATGACCCACTCCTACGCCAAGAGCAACATGTTTTCGTAACTATAAGAATTGTAGGTTAAACATGTATGACTTTCCTAGGTATAATTGACAAATTTACAGAATTCGAAATAGTTTTCTATGCTGGGTGAAATCTTCCTCCGCCTTCTAGCATGCCGACAGGGATTTTTAGCCAACGTTTCTCATTTTACAAAAATGAGGAAAAAGTAGACTTGTAAGATCTATCCGGGAAAATGTGTATGTGTCTGTCTGTCCTTCTGTCTGTCTGTCTGTCTGTCTGTCTGTCTGTCTGTCTGCTGTCGTTCTGTCTGAGTGGGGGTCCCCCCTATCAACTCCTAAATGGCTGCAGCTATCAAAACCAAATTTGGTTTGAGTAAAGATCTATACCTGAATATATCATGGCCATATTTGGAAATGACGATAGTGCCACCAACTGCTGAAAAATCGTAATCGAAATTTGAGCTCAATGTTGGATATCTCGGAAGGTATGCATGGGAGCTATTCTAAATTTGGCACATATATAGATAATAATATTTTAGTTTAATTTTTAGGAGGCCATACATGACAGTGTTGCCAACATGATTCTACGGCTGCTAATAGGTCATATCGTTGTATGCATGTAACTTCCGTACTATCAATTTGATTTCAACCAAATTCCGTATGTAGCCTACTATGTGTACCATAACAGATATGACTATGCCTATTTTTAAGAGCTACCAGGGTGGCCAACTGTAAATAAATACTCTCTCTCTTTTGTTATCCTAATACCAATATATCAGAAAGTGTGCAAGCCAACCGCTCGAAACTTGGCACACGCATAGTACATACGATTCTACATTAATTTATAGTAACTAAAATACGTCAGTGCTGCCAACATGATTCTAAGCCAATTTTTAAATGCTAGTACGAGTAACTTCTATACTAATAAATGGATTTCAACCAAATCTCGTATGTGCTTTGTGTACCATAACAGATATGACTATGCATATTCTTAAGAATACTCTCTCTATTTTTTTTATTCTAATATAAATATATCAGAAAGTATGCAAGCCAACAGCCCTAAACTTTGCACACGTATAGTACCTGACATTCTAAATTAATTTGGAGTATCTATATACGTTAGTGCTGCCAACATGATTCTAAGGCTGCTGATAGGTCCATTTTTAAATACATGTAACTTCTATACTAACAAATGGATTTCATCCAAAATTGGCACAATAATAGATTTCAAATTAATTCTGAGCAACACATGGGTGACTTTGTTGCCAACATGATTTTACGCGCGATGATAAATCCAATGCCTAACAGCATGTAACGCCCATGCTATCCATTGGATTTCACCAAATTTTGTAAGTAGGCCTACATCCTGTAACTTCAGAGATGGAACTAAGAGTATATTCAGTCACCAGGGCTGCCAACTTAAGTGCTCTATTAGGCTACACTTTTTCAAGGTATATTTCGAACTAATTAAAAATTTCAATATTACCAACTTAATTTCGTCATTAATCTAGATAGGTCTATATAGATTAATCATTGGCACAAATCTTAAATTTTAAGAAAAGTAGGCGCTTTAGTTCGTTGCGGAACTACTTGTTTTTTAATGTCATGTATCCTCCTTAGAAGCCGAGTGCAGGTCTTTCTAGTTTACGCTCGTGGGCGACCTACGCGTCCTAATGAGGATGAAGTGAAGATGAAGACGACACATCCACCCAGTCCCAGGGCCAGGGGAAATAACCCTTGGAGATTAAAATATAGGATGGCCCGGCCGCGAATCAAACCCAGGATCATTCGGGCCAGAGCCTAGCGCGCTAACCGATTTGCCATTAGGCTGGACAATCCGAGTCCTTAACAACCACTATAACATTAACTACTATAAGTTGATAGCTGATGGTAGGCTTCAAGCGCATACTCGATATTATCCATTGACTTTCAGTTATTAGGTCGACTGGCTGAGTGGCGCAGCGGTAACGTTTTCGCCTGCTGTGACCTAGGCTGCAGGATCGAATCCAGGCGAAGTCAGTTCGCATTTGAAGGTGCACAAATGCGAGGGAGCCGTGCCAGTAGATTTACTGGCACGTAAATTCGCCCAAACACTGCATTAAATCAATCTTAGCCTCCGTGGCTTAAGCGGCAGCACGCCGGCCTCTCTCCGCTGGGTCCGTGGTTCAAATCCCGGTCACTCCATGTGAGATTTGTGCTGGACAAAGCGGAGGCAGACAGGTTTTTCTCCAGGTACTCCGGTTTTCCCTGTCACAATTTCATTCCAGAAACACTCTCCACAATCACTTCATTTCATCTGTCATTCATTTAATATCGGCTTCGGTGGCGTAGTTGGTAGCATGCTGAACTGCTGTGTCCAAGATAGCGGGTTCAAACCCGGGTGAAGTCGTCGGATTTTTTAAGAGCTTTAACAATCCTTCAGTATGCCTTCCTTCGGAGGGGAAGTAGAGCTGGCGGTCCCATGCCATAGATTTATGGCAGGTAAAAGATCCTTCCACAGTCTAAACTTGTGTGGAGCTAAATTTCTAGGTTAGATTTCGTTGGAACGCTCCATCATAGTTCCAACCTTCACCACTAAGTATCATTGACATCTGGTAGCGAGAGTTGGAACTACTTGAAATTGAACGGAACGTGTAGCTCACCCTCTGAGTGTCCACTGGAAGCAGCTACAGACTCTGCCGAGCAGAACATGTCCTCGGACACTCCCGGCACTAAAAGCCATACGATAAATAAATAAATAAATAAATAAATAAATAAATAAATAAATAAATAAATAAATAATTTTAAATAAAATCATTTAATCATTGCCCGAGGGGAGGGCGACAGGCTTCGGCATTCGGTACGGTTCATATCCTCGCCGCTAGATGGGGGCTTCATTCATTTCATTCCCTGACCCGGTCGGTCTACTGGAAGCAGGCTGTGGTTTTTCACTGCATTAAATCAATAATTACAGCATAGAAATAGAACATTCTGGCACTGTGGCGTCTCTAAAAGCTTCAGTAGTTAAAAGGGACGTAAAACCAATAACATTATTATAGTTCTTAGGTCATGTTGTGACATTGAGTACGAGCGATGTAGTTGCTATGATGTTAAAAGAAATGGAAGGAAGCAAGCTTGTAGTTTTATGTGACCGTTAATCTAGCGATCATGAGCCACGGGACCTTAATTCTTACGTGATATCCTAACCACAAGACGTGATACTTCACTACGAAAATCTCACATGCAAATACCGGGAACCGAACCCCGTCCACCTTGACCACTGCACCATCACGTCCCTGATATGACATTTCTATGCGGTCGTAAGTAGTAATTATTGATTTAACGCAGTGCTTGAGGGAATGAGCTTTCTTAGAACTTGGCATTATATAAAAAAAATACTACACTAGGTTTGATTACCGCTCCTTAATGGGTTCATAAAGTAAAGGAAGTGATTACAACTGCTTGGGCATATCCCAGTTACCGAAGAAAAGAAGGAAAATTCCTATTATAGGCAAATGAAGGACAGAGTTGCACTATAAGTTGCTAATTGTAGAGTAAATTACTGTAAGATATATTAACTCCATTCCCATGAAGAATTAAGTACTTATTAACATTGCCATTCATAGCAAGAAATCGAAAGTGAGTCATTTATCGAGAATTAAGCAATGGAGTTAGGGTGAAACAGCAAACACATACATTAGCTATGGACAGATGACCTCACTGTTTCACCCCTTAAAAAACACAATCATTCAAAAATAGCTGTGAAGAGAATCGATCATCCCTGCTCCTCTCTGAGAAAGTGTTTAAGTAGCGTGCGGTTCATGCGAACTGAATTATGTGACTTCTATAATGTTTGATTGAGAGACAATATAACTGTGTTGTGACATATCCACGTCACGAAGGTATCATTATAACCCCAACAATATTGTAAGATTAGTGGTAGCAAGTGAGTCACCAAGCCCTTGTCACACCTGGCTTTCTCATGTCAAGAGAAGGATACAGAATGTTCAATTGCCTTACTGTCTCCATCACCCTTTCGTATTACATAAATAAAATTTGTAGCCTAGTTTTAAGAACAAATTTTCATGCCAATCACTCCAGCAATTTTGACGCCAACCCATAGTAGTAAAAAACTGAGGGTTAGAGGCAGATGACCTCGCTGTTCCGCCCCTTAAAAGCACAATAACTAACTTAACTGAGGATATATTTGGTCATTATTCCACCTCAACTACGATAAATATAAAGTTTGGGCCAAAAATTACAAATGTTCAGACAGAAAACTTACGTTATTTGTAGAGTAGTTGTTGTAGCTTATTTAGGGTCTGCGACATCGTGGTCATATAGCCCCGTTTATTTGGGCGTGAGTGTGGAAGTTATATGACAACCTGTGTTATTGTTTTGGCTGTATTAGTAATTCAGGGGAGAATTGGGAAGGAGGCGGCCGTGGCCTTACGTTAGGAACCATTGCAGCATTTGCCTGGAGTATAAGTGAGGGAAAACCACTTCCAGGATGACTTAGGTGGGAATCGAACCGTCCTCTTCTCAGTTTTACCTCACGAGGCTGAGTATACCCCCGTTCCAGCCCTCATACCAGAATTAAAATTTCTTGGCTGAGACGGGAATCGAACCCGGACCTCCGAGCCATAAATGACACGGGGGCATTGGTGAATAGTCACATTTTACTCTAGCCTCTGTCAACAGATACATGAAATAAATAAAGGTCAACATTATACTTGTGAACTCCATATAATCCTAATACTGCAGACATAGCAGCCCATGTAATATATTTTAATCAGTGTGGCGGATGGTCAGATTACCTCGTAGTTCCGCCCCTTAAAACAACAATAACTAACTCCGTGTGACGGTAACTCAGAAATACACACAATGAGAAATGATAGCTATAAAACAAATAGGTATGACTTTGAAGGAAGCTCCTCTCATATTGGTCATATGTGAAGAGTGAGACTTATAAAAAGAGGCCATCCACGGGACTAAGAACCGGATTCTCCTGCATCCCGGACAAGAGCACTTTTTGGCCTTTACCAGAACGGTGTTCCATCAAGGAGATTCAGGTTCAAACTGAAGGGTGGCCTTATTTTCAACTCTTATACTTTGGATTTAAATAATGTAAGAAAAGTTTCCTATAAAGTAATTTACGCCTCCTTAGATTAGGAGTAAGAACTAAGACTCGTCTCAAAGGTCCAAGATTTGATTTCCAAATGTGTCAAAAAATGTGATTCTGCTCTAAGTGTTGGAGTAGTGTACACTCAGCCTAGTGAGTTAAGGCTTAGACAAATCCACCTCAGCATTTTTAGAAGTAGTTTTCCGTGGTTTCTTCTTCTTCTTCTCCTTCTTCTTCTACTTCTTCTTCTTGTTGTTCTTCTTCTTCTGCAGGCAATTGCCGGGATGGTCCCTCACTTAACGCCACGGCCGTCTTCCACCCAATCCTCCCCTTATGGGCAGATGACCTTGCTGTTCCACCACATAAAACAACACACGTTGGATGTGTTCGCAGGTGATAGCAAAGTTACGATAAAAAGGGAGTATTTCA
This sequence comes from Meconema thalassinum, assembly GCA_946902985.2. Lineage (NCBI taxonomy): Eukaryota > Metazoa > Arthropoda > Insecta > Orthoptera > Tettigoniidae > Meconema > Meconema thalassinum. Next base: position 529,021,214 of record OX336390.1, on the reverse strand, counting down.
ACTCTCTTAAAATAAATGAAGGACATGGTGCGACATCATGGGTCCTATTATATTCTCCCCAAGAGCGTACGTTTATTGTTTGTTTGGTTTCTCTTATGGATCTGAGACTGCAGAAAATGTCTTGTGTTGATTTATGTTCTGTTAATACACGCCATGTGTTGAGTAAACATATCTCAAAAACTCCAGTCTCACATATAGCCTTTAACATTCGGATATGAGTGTTAATCAGTTCTGCTTGCGCACCGGTAAGTGTTTTTCAGACCCTGACTGAGGTGGATCCAGAAATTGTCTTCAAACTTATTCTTAGGTTATTTTTTTTATCGTATGGCCTCCTGAGAGGCCAAGTACAGGTCTTTCTAGCCGACGATCGTGGGCGACATGCACGCCGGGATGAGAGATATAATGTCTGAAGATGGATGAAACTGGGCAAGGATGTGGAAGGAAGCGGCCGTGGCCTGTCAGAAGGAAGCGTCCCAGCATTTGCCTAATGTTGAAAATGGGAAACCACGGAAAACCATTTCAAGGACGGCCGACGGTGGGGCTCGAACCCACGCGTCTACCGAGTCAGCAGAGAGCTTGGCCCCATGACCTAACGATGCGCTTTAGCGAGCGTAGCCACCGCTGTCGGTTATTCTAAAGTGGAGTACGCTAACACTAATTGTGACTGGGATTGGGAATGACGTGCCCGTGACCTTAAGTTAGGAACCATCCTGGTATTTGCCTGGAGTAGAAGTGGGAAACCACAGTAAACCCCTTCCAAAATGGAAGTGGGAATCGAACCCACCTCTTCTCACTTTTTACCTCACTAGGCTGAGTGTGCCCTGTTCTAGCCCTCAGACCAGAATTAAATTTCTTGGCTGAGCCGAAAATCGACCGGACCGGCCGATAACCTAGAAGTAAGGCTCTTTAAAACAATAATAGAAAGTAACATGTATCATTCGGACTAGATGCGCTTACCACCCTCTGATGAGAATTATTGTAATGTGCCTTTTCGTACCACAGCTTCGCTCCTGAGAGGAGACTTCCACACCGAACACCATGGCGCAGTGGGCTTAACGTTGGATTACAATTCGATTTTAGCTACAGATGAGTCTAATATGTTTGAGCAGAAATAGGGGAGACTCATCTAAATGCACAATATAAAGGTGTTGTTACTAAACATTATAAATTTAAGGAAAGAATTTCGAAAAATCAACAAAGAAATTAAATTACTACATTGTGACACACATTCAGTTCTTACAATTACATCTGGCTAGTGTTGTTTAAATCAATCAATAACACTTTAGAAGAAATTCGAATTTAGTAACATTCTAGTATCTTTTCCTTTAATTTTTTTAAATACTAGAGGTACTGGGGCTAAATACGCGATTCCTTGTCAAAATCTGCAATATGCTAAGATTAATAATATGCTTAATTTCTAGACTACCACTAATAAATGCGTCCCCAAAATACATGTGACTTTATAAATATTTCACAAACAAAATACAAAACAAGTTTTCACGATTTTACCACCAGGTGTCGTTTCGCAATTCATAGTAAAGTGAAATTAAATATTGCAGTTGATTCGACACAACTGGTGAGATGAAGTTGTCTTTTGCTCTGAGGTATTTCTGCAGAAAAATTACATTTCAAGCTGTCAGTTGTAACTCTTCAGTCGGTCAACGCGAATTTGCCCAATGACTGGGAGGCGTGCAATATACCGAATATACTACACACATCAAAAAAAGTTTTGCATCACCTCGGTTCCCAGATCTCCGGCATATAGACGTTGACTGTGTATATTGTATCCAAGATACAGTCCCTTTGACTGTTCATAGATGTCACTAAAACTGCTCAAAGATGTAAACAACCATGCATGAGCAGGGCCTATTAGACGGAGGGGGTACGACAGCCGATCAGTTCCAGTCATTCCACCAGGACGAAGGTACGCTGCTCATGTTGTCTGTAGTTCTACCATGCCTAGAAGGTCAATACCGCAGTTCGATCGCGTCCGCATTGTTACTTTGTGTCAAGAAGGGCTCTCAACAAGGGAAGTTTCCAGGCGTCTCAGAGTGAACCAAAGCGATGTTGTTCGGACATGGAGGAGGTACAGAGATACAGGAACTGTCGATGACAGGCCTCGCTCAGGCCGCCCAAGGGCTACTACTGTAGTGGATGACCGCTACTTACGGATTGCCGCTCGGAGGAACCCTGACAGCAATGCCACCATGTTGAATAATGCGTTTCGTTCAGCCACAGGACGTCGTGTTTCAACTCAAACTGTGCGCAATAGGCTGCATGATGCGCAACTTCACTCCCGACGTCCATGGCGAGGTCCAGCTTTGCAACCCCGACACCATGCAGCGCGGTACAGATGGGCCCAACAACATGCTGAATGGACCCCACGGAATTGGCATCACGTTCTCTTCACCGATGAGTGTCGCATATGCCTTCAACCAGACAATCGTCGGAGACGTGTTTGGAGGCACCCTGGTCAGGCTGAACGTCTTAGACACACTGTCCAGCGAGTGCAGCAAGGTGGTGGTTCCCTGATGTTTTGGGGTGGCATTATGTGGGGCCGACGTACGCCACTGGTGGTCATGGAAGGCTCCGAAACGGCTTTACGATACCTGAATGACATCCTCCGACCCATAGTGCAACCATATCGGCAGAATATTGGAGAGGCATTTGTCTTCATGGACGACAATTCTCGACCTCATCGTGCACATCTTGTGAATGCGTTCCTTCAAGATAACGACATCGCTCGACTACAGTGGCCAGCATGTTCGCCAGACATGAACCCTATCGAACATGCCTGGGATATGTTGAAAAGGGCTGTTTATGGACGTCTTGACCCACCAACCACTCTGAGAGATTTACGCCGAATTGTCGTTGAGGAGTGGGACAATTTGGACCAACAGTGTCTTGATGAACTTGTGGATAGTATGCCACGGCGAATACAGGCATGCATCAATGCAAGAGGACGTGCTACTGGGTATTAGAGGTAGTGGTGTGTACTGCAATCTGGACCACAAATGCTGAAAGTCTAGCTGTATGATGGTACAACATGCAATGTGTGGGTCTCATGAGCAATAAAACGAGCTGAAATGTTGTTTGTGTTGATCTCTATTCCTTTTGTATTTAACGGTTCCGGAACTCTTGGAACCGAGGTGATGCAAAACTTTTTTTGATGTGTGTATATGAATGATAAGTAAATGGCACTTGATACTATTCCCTCTCAGAAGTAAACCCTGGATCTGCGTCTGAGATCTGGTTTATGTATCATGGCCTATCGGATTGAGATATCAGAAGCCAATTTCCAGTCTTGCCTAAGTAATCCATTAGTACAAGCTTTTCAGTCGGTCAACATGAGTGTACCCAATTTGATTGGGCGGGAATAACAATCAATTTCCTCATACCTGTTCCTAACATGCTACACTTAAAAAAAACCTTCTCTCACAAATGGGGAGGGAATTGGATAATGGATAAATTAAAAACCCCCATTCGTGTGAAAAGGGTTTTGTTAAGTGTGTCAGGTATTCATTTCAGGTACAATCAAATTGTCTACACTCATGTTGACCGACTTAAATTAGTTAGTGTTGTTTTAAAGGGCGGAACAGCGAGGTTATCGGCACTTCAACAGAGATTTAAGTTTACAAATTTAGAATTGAATTAAAATTTAGAGTAATAACCAAAATAATAACCCCTGGCACTACAACGCATCGGGCTCCCTCGGCCGTTAGTCTTGGTTTTTCGAGTGGACGCCTTAATATGAACGCTCTATAAAAGTTCCAACGTTCACCACTAGGTATCATTGACATCTGGTAGCGAAAGTTGGAACTACTTGAAATTGAACGGAACTTGTAGCTCACCATAGAGGTGTCCGCTTGAAGCATCTACAGTCTCTGGCGAGCCGAACATGTCCTCGGACACTCCCGGCACTAAAAACCATACGATAAATAAATAAATACATAAATAAATAAATAAATATGAAAAATACCTAAATTAATCAAACTAAGGAATAAATAAAACTAATAATTAATGTAGCCTAATAAACAAAATATTACAGAAAACAAAAATTCAGTATTAAAAAAAAAGTAAATGTATAATCTACTTGAAAATTTAGATGCCCAAACCCACTCTCACTTATAAAGCAGATAAGATCAGCAGCTACCACGTCTTTGGCTAATATAAGATCGAGTGTATTCAGCAAACCAAGGTTTCAGCAAAATCCACACCTGACTGACTGGAAATATTGTACTAATACATGACCTAATGTACCTCTCCAAGATTTAAACATAATCGAGGGATCATTCAGTGGAATACAAGAAGTTAAAAATGGCACTAAAATGATCAAGTAGGCCATGCTGCCATCTACTGATCTATTGTGGTGCAATGTGCACTGACTCGCTTACTTATTGCACTGTTGCATTTTTTTTTCAGTCTATGGTTCACGTATCAACAGCCTACTGTAACTGTGACCAAACTGAAATCCACGAGCAAGTGTATCCTTCTCCGGCAGACCCCGACAAGCTGCTGCAATGTGTGGACTGGATGGACGAAGAGCTCTTAGACACCATCACACCCAAGTAAGTGCAATTATCTCAGTCGTGGGCGCCTTGCTGAAATCAGATAGACTCTTTGCAATACGTATCTACTGTACCTAGGTACATCATAACATATACCGCACGGCAGGGCATCGTGATAAACTAACTCAACATTTCGCGGCCATTATTAATTAAATAACATATTTTTGGGAATTTATACGACGTCATGTTGATTAACTGGCCAACTACTACTGTGGTAGGTTTCTTAATATTTCTTTATGTTCGACCCTGACAATTATATGTCTGAAAACTGTATCATAATGATGGTCATTATAACACTATTTTTCATTATTAAACAGTTTCTCCCACCAATCACAGCTCAAGAAACAGTTGTTTGACCACTTAGATAAGGATACCTTCGCGCATGCGCTCAAAATCCAACATGTCTATATAAATTACCGAAAGTGCACCGTCCATATGTTCGCGTAAATAAACTGGTGAATATGAGACACTGTACCTTAATATCCCCAAATCCAATTTCTACACAGCGGGTTGTTTTCAAACGATTTCGGTGACATTTTTACTGAATACTGGTGCTCAATCTGCACATATGGCATTGAAGCGCACAGAGCGCATGCGTCGGTCGGTCAGAGAGCTGGGAAATCAGAGATATCCTACCCTGCGCAGCACCCGATCACAAAATTCTAGTGACAATCTCAACATATATTTATGAATATTTATGTTAAAACATATAATAAAGTTATAATTATCGTCGAACATAAACAGTCGTATGCAACTCGCCTATAATGGTAATTAAGACACTCGTATGGAAATTATAAAACTCGCATACGCTCGTTTTATAAAAAATACTCGTGTCTTAATTATAGCCATTATAGGCTCGTTGCATAATGCACTATTATGATCGACGATGTCGAAATGTAAATATTATATGTCAGAAAACTGTATCATAATGAGGGTCATTATAACACTACATGCTTCGCAGCGATGTGGCATGCTCTCTATCAGATGGTCCAAGAGCTCTTGTGGCGGTGTCGCGAAAAAAGCGACCAGCGAATTTAGCGACCAGCGAACTAAGCGACCATCACGCAATTTTACCTGCGCCTCGAAGGTCAACACTTCTGTGAATTTAGCGACCAGCGAACTAAGCGACCACCACGGAATTTTAGTAGTTAGTGGGACGTAATGCCAAAATCATTATTATTATTCTATTATTCAGGCGTGTTTAAAATCTGCTTTAAAATAGCGTCATCAGTACATTTTTAAACACTGATTTCCATCACACTTTATCCACGCTTTGGACTGGCTAAATGATAGAAATACATTTCTATTATTTAGCCGTGTTTAAACTCAGCTTTAAAATAGTGTCGTCAGTACATTTTTTTTACCTTTACCTGAGAGGACAATGAATTCTTCCTCCAACACTGATTTCTATTATTTAGCCGTGTTTAAACTCAGCTTTAAAATAGCGTCGTCAGTACATTTTTTGTAATGTTTAAAAAAGCAATATTTACAGATATATAAACATACATTTACAGAGTGTTTTCATGATCGTGAACTTAATCCAACTTTTGAAGGTAGGAGAGGGTTTGGAGACATGCCATTACGTCACCCGTTTCTTCATACTACTTCATTGCTTTTTCAATACCCGCATCCATTTTTCTGTATTTGAGTTTTCTTCGCTTTCCTTCCAGATTCAGTTGTAATTTCATATACATGCATGCTGAGTCTAGCTATAAACCGGTTGGGAATAACCCGGTTGAATGACTTCGGGCGATGTGATGGGCATGAGTCAGGGTAGCTTGGCAGCTTAGTTAACGTATTTCGTGATGGTCGCTTAATTCGCTGGTCGCTTTGTTCATGTATTCCTTGTGGCAGTCAATTCCATTCCTCCGAAAAGGCAATGCGAAGGTCTTGGAGGGTCCTTGGAGAAGGCTGGCGGGATATAATTTGCCTCCCCAATGCATCCCAGGCATGTCCTATAGAATTCAGATCCGCAGACCTCGCTGGCCAGTCCATGCTATGAATATCTTCCCCAGCCAGAAATTCATCCACTGGAGCAGCGCGGTTCGGTCGGGGGTTATCGTCCATTAAGAGGAAGTCTGGACCAACCGCACCTCTGAAGAGTCGAACATGTGGTCTCAGTACCTCATCCCTGTATATCCGAGCGTTCACAGTGTTCCTCGGACCACCCATGAAGATGTACAGGTCCGTACGGCTATTCAACATTATGCCCCCCCACCTTGATGCCTCCACCACCATACTGGTCCCGTTCCACGATGTTCCTGTGGTTGTATCGGCTGCCCGGTTCTCTCCAGATTAATGTGCGACGGGAAACGTTCTGCAAACTGGAGCGGGATTAATCTGTGAAAAGCACATGCCTCCATTCATTCATGGACCAGTTTCGACGTTGACGGCTCCACAGTAAACGGGCCGTCTGTGTGCTGGAGTGAGCGGGACGCACACCGCTGTACGTCTGGCAAACAGCCCTGCTGTTCTGAGGCTCCGGTACACAGTTTGCCGGGAAACGGCAACCCCTGAGACGGCTGCAAGCTTCGTCGACAATTGTCTTGCAGGTGCACTCCGATTTCGTCGGATGGTTAAGGCCAGATATCGGTCCTCCTGTGTCTCGAAATCGCCTCCAAAGCCTGAAAATGACACCTTGTGGCACATTCAAGGATACGGCGACTTCGGTCTGTGTCTGGTCTGCTTAGAGGCGGCCGAGTATTCTACCCTGCAAAGCGGGGTCCAAATGGCGTCTTTGTGCCATTATGTTGTCACGTTCACCACGAGGCTACACTTCACACACTATAACAGGGCAAACACGACTGATGGAATATGGGGCACAGGCACTGGCTGTGTTTACCTTGCGGTTACGCCGCTAGTCAAAGCAGGGAATACTCTTTTTCTACACAGAGTGAACACGTAAGGTTGGTAGGTGCATATGTAGTGCGATTTGCGGTCTTCCTGTTGCTCTGCTTATTCGTAACTTATGCTCAATTTTTGGACACTTATGTAAATAAGTGTATATTTAGATCGTAGGCTTTCGCGACGGTGTCTAGTTTATCTTCTAGACTAACAGCATGGAGCCGCGTCGTGTGTCGGTGATTGTGTACAGACACAAACTCGTATCCATGATTAAGGGGCTGCTGCCATGACAACCGTCAGGAAACAATCGCCGATACACGACGCGGATCCATACTGTAAGCCTAGATGATAAATAAGTGTATGTATAGTAAATATCACAACCCATACTTGTACACATAGATTTAATAGCCCAAGTGTAATGGATCTGATGATGATCGCTTGACGATCGAAACTGATCATCCAAGTGTATTTATTAATTTCATGTCATTTTTTTTCAGGATTAGGGAACCACTCATTACAATTGGGTACAATCGTGTTGGTCGACTGAAAAACATTAAATTTCTATTCCTGTATCCTGATAAAGAGGACGTGTTCTTGTGACATCCTAGCCAGATCAGTCTTTGCCGCAAATTGAGCCAACGGGGCTGGAAATTAATTAAACTAATGATTTCCAGTCGATGATTTGCTGTACGGTATGTCATACCCTACTCGTAACAAAAGAAAATACGACGGATTTAAATTAGTTCCGACACCACACCTTTTAGCTTTTTTAAAGATTGGCCTATAATGTTTATTGTTTTATAAAAAAAAATAACATAATTTAAAAGCGTTTTAAATGCGTAACTTGATTTGATGTTGGTTAGTAAAATTAATCTCTTGTAGCGCATTTGGTGAATAGCCTACATGACAAAATATAACCAAGAAATTTCCAGCAATGGAGACTCGGACCCAAATAAAACCTTCCATTTCGTATCTTGAATGAAAATCCACAGCCTGCTTCCAGTCTCCGACCGGGTCAGGAATGGAATGAATGATGCCCCCATCTAGCGGCGAGGATATGAACTGTGCCGGCTGCCGAGGCCTGACGCACTCCTCCGGGGCAATGATTAAATGAATGACAGATGAAATGAAATGATAGTGGAGAGTGTTGCTGGAATGAAATTTTGACAGGGAAAACCGGAGTACCCGGAGAAAAACCTGTCTGCCTCAGTTTTGTCCAGCACAGATCTCACATGGGGTGACCGGGATTTGAACCACGGACCCAGCGGTGAGAGGCCGGCGTGCTGCCGCCTAAGCCACGGAGGCTCCATTTCGTATCTTAATTTGCAATAAAGAATTGGGTTTTATTCCGCTTTGTCATTAATAATTTGGTCACCTCTATAATTATTTGGTATTGTATTCATGTATCATGCGACTTCGAACACATGTTTTCTAGTGTTGGAGGTGTGATGATGGAAGTGGGAGGTATCTCGGGCAACGGTGGCTGCTTTGGTTTAAGACAGGCTATCTTAAAATGTTGTTTTGCTGAGTAAAATGGGTGGCTTTGGTGTCGTAGTTGGTAGCATGCTGAGATTCTATGGCCAAGATCGCGGGTTCAAACCCGGCCGAAGTCGTTGGTATTTTTAAGAGCGTTAAACATTACTCAGTATGCCTTCTTTCGGAGGGGAAGTAAAGCCAGGTCCATTTCATAGATTTATGGCATGCAAAGAACCTTCCATTAACTACAATTGTGTGAAGCTAAATTTGTAGGTTAGATTTGATGAACACTCTATTAAGTTCCAACGTTCTACGCCAGGTGCCGGTTGCGGTGGCATCTAGTAGCCAAGTTCGCAGCTAGGTGTCGTTGAAGGTAGCATTTGGTAGCAAAAGTAGGAACTACTTGAAATTGATCGTCTGCAGTCCTTACATGAATTACAGATAACACTCACTAATACAGCCATCACATTTAACACCGGTTATCAGACAGATTTTTCACACACCCAAAGTACACGGGGCTACATGACAGCGTTGCTGACTTACGAAAAAACCTTGGTTTGCAGATGATATTAGTCGATGACGCTGTGGCTGCTGATCGCGTTATCCGCTTTATAAGTGAGAGTGGGTTAGGGCCAGCAATCTAAATTCTCCAGTGAACATTGACTCAACGACTTGCTCGTTTTTGAATGATGTTTTGTTTTTCCGTAATTTTTGTTTATTATTATAATTTTTATTTTTATTTAATTTTTTGTTTTTGTTATATTAATTATTGGTCTTATTAAATTTAGGTGTCCACCTCAAAATTTTAAATTCAATTCCAAATTTGTATTCTTTAATCTGTGTTAAGAGGGGCAGATGACCTCGTAGTTCCGCCCCTTAAAACAACAATAACTAACTAACTAACTAACTAACCAGCGTTGTCGCTGCCCCTAAACTGAGGAACCAACCATCCTGAGTAAAAGCGCTGCAATGTTTGGCTATCGTGTTGTGATTGTTATTGTTGGACTATGTTTCGTCAAGATAAAGATCATAAACCAAAAAACTATTTAGTCCATTACATGGGAAATCTACGTAATTGAAGGGTGAGTTTTAAAATGGAAAAGACCAGTAGAATAAAGGTTGAGTTGAGGCTGTATGAGTTCTTTATGGAACTAGTTGCGTTTTCTCGTGAACAGGGAAATCTAAGAAAGGCATTTGAAAGTGCCTGTAATATACTTTCGAATTAAGCTACTAGATGGTGTATGTGAACAACGGTGTGGGTCTAAGGAAGCACTCAAGTTAAGTCGGTGAGTGACTAAATTCGAAAATGAAGGTCAATGAAGAATGAGCAACAATTACAACTTAAATCTGAAGCTCCGTCAAAGAATGGCTAGAACTTATGTCTGGTCGACACTCTTATATGGTATGGAGGCTTGGACTTAGAAGGCTAGGACCATGAAAAAACTAGAGGCATTCGAAATGTGAATCCATCGAAGAATGTTATACGTAAACTACCATATGGGCCGTTAACGTTACGAAGAAAGATGTCCTCAGAAGAGCAAACAGTGATCGTACACTTTTGTCTACAATTAAATGTTGCAAGACTGCCTAGTTAGGTCATATTATACAGTACTTAGAAGAGCGAAATAGCAGTTGCTTTTTGCAAGGCAAAATAGATGGCCGACGAGGACGTGGCAGGAGACAAATATCCTGGCTTCAGAACATCAAGGAGTGGTCAGGGATTCGATCAGCAGGAAGATTGTTCCGGCATGCGGAAGATAGTAACTCCTTTGCTATGGTGTTCGCCAACGTTCGAGGGACCGAACATGCCACTTGAAGAAGAAGAAGAACGGTTGTACGTTAAAACAGTAGTACTCCGCAGCAGAAAAACTTGGGAATTCCATACAGAGCTACGGGAAACACTAGGGGTACGAGCCATGTCCTAGGGGGGTGTTCACGTTCTCAACAGTTATGACTGCTCCAAGGGGAATCATTCTCTAAAGTCATTTCTATTAATTATTTATTGTAATCATGACAATCAGAATTTAGTTATTTTTGTGCCCACTGTTTAACATTTGAGGTGCTGTGTGTTTCAGGATAGTTGGTAAGCGTCCCAACACATACACCTACACCAAGGCGGTGGCGGAGCACGTCCTGGTCTCCCATGGGGGCAACTTACCCATCGCCATCGTCCGACCATCCATTGGTGAGTCATTATATCCAGCCTTTTGATGGGCTATGCATTCCTCCTTCTGGTATATCATGCTGGCTTGATGGCAAAGGAAACGGTATTGATTCCATCATTTTATTGCAGTTGTTCATTCATTTTAGCGGCTTGGGATATCTTGGTCATCAACTCCGTTTAGTTGGGTGTGTGTTGAACTTGTCTGACAACCTGTATTTATGTGATGACTTTAGTAGTGTGTTTGCTATTCCTGGGTGTCTTAGTATATGTCCTACCAACCTATCTCTTTTCTGCATTGGCCTTTGCTAGAAACATTTCTCCTCTCCCAGCCGTCTTAGTACGTATTCATTTGTTACTCTATGTACCCATCTGATCATCAACATTCTCCTGAAACACCACATTTCAAATGCTTCTATTTTTTTAATGCTACACCAACAGTCCAAGTTTCACTTCCTTATTGTGTCACGCTCCAGACAAATGCTTTCAAGAATGTCTCTCTAATACGTAAATCTATATGCTTTCCTTGCCTGAGCCAACCTGCCTTTTATATCCTCTTTGCTCCGTCCATCACTGGTTATTTTGCATCCTAAATAACAAAAGTCACCTAGCCTACTTCCTTTAGCTGTTCACCTGTCAATTTGACGGCAATAGGGATTTATGATTTATTTCCGCTGCATTCCAATATCTTTGTTTTACATTTTTGATTTTCATCATGAATTCCTTCAAGAGGAGTCCATACCATTAAAAATTCATTCAAATCCTCTGGTGAATCGGCTAAGATAACAACGTCTTCAGGAAATCTCCGAGTTGAGATTAGTTCTCCTTGAATCTTTACTCTTATTTATTTATGTTCTCTTATTTCTTTCAATGCATCGTAGGCCTAGTAATTATTTGTTAGGGGAGCCAAGAGCTCTCTCAGCATTATTTCCTACCTTGAAACATAATTCAGCAAAAGTTTAAGATTATTGTCCAAGTCTCTTATTTCAATTTTACTGAGTGATATTGTACCCGTTCGTTCCAGTGACGGCAGCGTGGCGTGAACCCTTGCCTGGCTGGGTGGATAACCTGAACGGCCCTACAGGATTGATTGCTGGTGCGGGAAAAGGTATCTTACGAACAGTCCTCTGCTATAGGGACATGAAGGCTGACGTTGTGCCTGTGGATGTAGTCATCAACTTGCTCATTGCTGTAGCGTGGCACACGGCCACCAGCAGGTGAGCATATTACTCGTATACAGTACATCTAGAATGTTAAGTTTGGTTCAAGAAAGAATATCAATTTTTATTTTCTTTCCTATGGATGAGGTTGAGGGATCTCGCGAACGTGAGATTTCTGTTTGCTGGAACTTTTCACGCACCAAACAACCATTGAGTAGCACAGCCACCGAGATTCGCCAATGAACATTTGAATTTTTATTTCTATTAGACAATAGACAAAAGGAAATCTTTAAGAAAGAGGTTGCGTCAGAAGCAAAGGGTCTGGAAGAACAGGAAAATGGATGCTAGAGCTTCAAAAGGTAAGTTAGTTCGGTTTAAGGGGCGGAACAGTGAAGGTCGTCTGCCCCCTTGCTTCAAATGGAAGAAGAAAAATGCTATGGTACAGGCATGTTCTAATAAAAACCGGAACACGTTTTGATTCAAATCTCTCGCTAAAACGTATTTCTTAATACAAAAATTCCCTTTTCTTCCGGAACTTTTCAGCGTACTAAGTTGTAAATTATTTTGGAAGGAATTTCTCCTGTATGTGTGTTATATTTTAACACATATGTTTTTTTCAAATTTACTTTACCGTAGTTCAATTTTTTCTATATGGAAATGTTCATGAAAGTGCCGTTAAAAATATGCAATCTAAGAAGAGATTCATAAAAGATCAAAAACACAATTTAATTTTAAAAGGTCTGTCTGAAAGTAAGGAAAGAGTCCATGAAATAATTTTATTAGTTCCTGTAAACAATTTCTGAGAAAAGATACCGTAAATAAAAAGTGAAAAATTAGTATGGGCAAAATAGGATATCCTGGAGGTCCTTAAAGAGAACAGCATCCCTAAAATGTCCAAATTTAGCCTTATTAAAATTATGCGATTGAAACAATTACGTGTACGGGAGTATAAGAATTAGACGAGGTTACCCTACGTAGAAATGCAAGGATTAGCTCAGGATAGGGGTCATGGCAGGCTGCATCCTTCGAGTATAAGGACTAATGACCCTCACACGCACAAGTGGCATCGAATCCACCATAGTTTAATTCATTCATTCATACATCTATTTGCAATCGGGCGTGTTTCTCCGGTGGCAAATTGGGTATACATAACAATATTAAATAACAACTTAACTGAAGTATTTACACAAGTCGACAGTCTTTTATTGAACACGCCTACAGTATATGTTCGGGGAAAGGCTCTAAAACTGCGGCAGGTAGAGAGTTCCAGTTATCAATGGCACAGTTAACGAAATAATATTTACCATTATCTACCATTATTTGAAAGAATGATCACTCCTACTCATGTACGTGGGCCTTCCCATACGTTTGCTAAGCTCAACCCATGCTGGTTGATTGTATACGTGTTGTACATACCACAGAGTCTAGAATTCATCCTCCTAGCCTCAACCCAAGTTTCTTTAACATACGGGTCACACTGCTCCTGGGATTAAAGTCAGAGCACAAATCTAGCGGCATTTATTTGTACAATATCTAATTCTTTGATGAGCCGTACTTGATATGGATCTCAAAACCGCCGAGGCGTATTCCAGAATAGGTCTTACAAGTGACAAATATCCTAATTCATTAGCAGATGTACTACTTCCTTTTATATACTGTACCCTCATTACAAAGTGCAGCGATTTGTAAACATTAGAAACTCCACATCCTCTATAACTTCACTTTACTTGTGCTAACAGTGAAATTATTTTTGGTTTTTTGATAATTTTTCAAAATCTTCATTCTTGATAAAGTTACATAAAGTATCTGTTTACGTCTAGGCTATATAAAAATGCAGGACATAAACATACAGTAAAATATAGCCTAACTTTCGTAAATCATGCTACTATAATAGCCAGTGCTTTCAATTAGACTCTCTATAGTTAGAGTCCGGCGCGGATAAACAACACGTTAACTGTTATCCGCATCCGCCTTGCATCCGCAGGACTGTTATCCGCATTTTCCGCATTCGCATGTTTGTTATCCGAATCTACTGGCATTACAATATTGTTTTTAAAATTAGATATAGCATAACTTACTAAAGCAACATATTTAGCCATTTGAGGAAAAATACGTTCCCTTAGGCTTTGTATGTCACGTGTTGTTTAAATGGAATGTTACACCGCCAGAATTGCAACCCTTTCTTGTTCGGAGTGTTAATTATGCTTAATGACATAATTTGAATGAGATTAAATCATCATCTTACATTTGTCGTGAGAAAAACATAACGGAAAATTAGTCATAATATCCGGTTCCTGGTAATGATATTCAACAAGCTCGGGTTGTATTCTAAAAACTATCCGTAAATTTACTCCATACATTATCCGCAGCTTATCCGCTATCCGCACAGCCATGCAAACTATATCCACATGGCGATAAATGTTGCGGATATCCGCATCTAAACCACCGGCCGCCGGTCATGTTGAAACACCGGATCCCATGCGAACTCCGCAGTTAAGCAGCATTGGGCGTGGTGGACCTTGGATGGAATGCCGGTTCAGTAGGACCACGCGTTGTTGGCGCGGAAAGGAGGTGCGGAAAGAGCCTGGCCACCCTACCGCACGTAAACTCTGTCTGAGGAGAGCCTCTTCGGAGGCACGGACCTGCCTTCGGGCAGAATACCATTAGTAATAATAATAATCCGCATCCACGCAGTGCTTTATCTATAGTCTGTATTTTGGTGTTTCCATATTATTCTCTAAATATAGGTCACTTATATTTTTCCTCAGTAACATTTTTTGAAGAGCACTGTTTTCTCCACAGACCTAACAACATTGTCGTGTATAACTGCACATCTGGAGCGACGAACCCTGTACGATGGGGCGACATAGAGCAGTTTGGATCCCAGTACATCCTGGAACACCCGTTCAGTGACGTCATGTGGTACCCTGGGGGTAGCTTCAAGAGCAGTCGCCTGGTGAATAACGTATGTGTTGTTATCTTTCACACCATCCCTGCGTACCTGGTAGACCTGGTCTCACGTCTTGTTGGCAAGAAACCAATGTAAGTTATGGTAACTATCCTCTACTCTGCTACTTTGCGACCACCTCATGGTGTAGCGGCTAGCATGCTTGGCTGTCGCCCCAGAGGTTCGGCTTCGATTGCAGGCTCTGCCAAGAAATTTAACTCTGGTCTGAGGGGTGGAACAGGGTACACTTAGCCTCGTGAGGCCAAACTGAGCAGAGGTGGGTTCGATTCCTAGCTCAGCCATCTTGGAAGTGGTTTTCCGTGGTTCCAATTTCTACTCCAGGCATATGCCAGAATGATTCCTAACTCAAGCCCACCGCCGCCTCCTTCCCAATCCTCACCCGAATTTTAATGACATGGTCACTAATATTAATTTTTTAAATTGTAAACTTCATTACAAAATTGAGCATTTCTTAAAAGTTTTTGTCTAAATTTATAATTGAATTTTCTGATCTTTTGGATATTTTAGATATTTGTAATTTTGATAATATTTAAACTACCGTATTGTAGAAGCTCCATTGCTCGGCTTGAGAAGTGACATTAGTCAGTAATTGCTGTTTTAAGCAACAGCGAGGTCATCTGCCCCGAAAAGTGAGATTACTGTACTTGAAACAATGAGACTAGGTAGCATTTTCTCTGTATAGGAAGACTAGTTGTTGTTGTTTCGTTTGAGGGGTTTGGAAATCGTGGTCATTTAGCCCCTTATACTTGGGTGTGTGTATGTTTATAGAATTTGTCTGATGTCCTGTGTTATTGTGGAGTCTGTAGTAGTGTGTGTATTTGTAATTCGGGTGAGGATTGGGAAGGAGGCGGTGGTGGCCTTGCGTTAGGAACCATCCCGGCATTTGCCTGGAGTAGAAGTGGGAAATCACGTAAAACCACTTCCAAGATGGCTGAGGTGGGTATCGAACACACCTCTTCACAGGTTTGCCTCACGAGGCTCAGTGTACCCTGGTTCAGCCCTCAGGCCAGAGCTAGTGTTGATGGTAGAGTCGGGAATTGAACCCGGACCTCAGGGGCGACAGCCAACAACACTAGCCGCTACACCATGAGGTGGTCGATACTATTATTAACTGTAGTAGAACAAGATTTGAGCAAGGAAGGTTAGCAAAACAAATGAATGACGGGATCATGGCTCAAGTAAGACAAAATATTGCCAAATAGCCTAGAGAAGTGGGGGGTATATAAGACTCATAATTTGTGAGCTCTTGGAGATCAAATGGAACTGCTAAGGAAGACATCCCTCACTACACATAGCATAAACTACTGTACAAGAGCCTGAAAGATGAACGGTACATTTCTCTCAATTGATATTTTAGTTTTATAGAAAACATGGAAAACAGGGAATTCTCAGGAAATTTTTAAAACTGGGAAAATTCAGGGAATTATCAGGGTATTTTAATGACACTCAGGGAATTTTAGTTTTATCTTGAATAATTGGAAATTACTCATTCAAGTATAGTCTGGTGATGATTGTTCTTACTGACATTAAACCAGTAAGCTCTCATTTCTTGCAAGATTGAGCACACTGTGTATTTGTATATAAATGTGCAACTGTGTTATTTTTGAGAGCTACTTTTAATACTCACAAAGTAGGCTACAACAGATTTCTGGATGAAAAATTTAGAAATTGACAAAATATAGAAAAATATATTTTTCTGTTTTTTCCTTTTCCAACTTCGTCATTGTACACTCTATTGTTCGAGCACTTTTTTGAAATGCTCTTTAAGTACAAACTCTGTTTATATATTTATCATGGCCACTACTGTTACTCAGGGAATTTTCTGATTTATCCTGGAAAAATCAGGGAATTGTCAGGGAAATCTGTTAGTTTGTTTTGGTTAACACCCTGTTTAAGTCAACACCCCATTTTCTTGTACTTCCAGCATGGTGAGATTACAGGACAAGCTCCAGAGAGCCCTGCACTGTCTGGAGTACTTCACCACACATGAGTGGAGCTTCACTAACAACAATGCCTACCTCCTGCTGGCACAGATGCATCCACGGGACCAGGAGATCTTCAACTTCGATATCAAAAATCTCGACTGGAGGACATATTTTGAGACTTATGTACTCGGCACACGGAAA
Organism: Meconema thalassinum; assembly: GCA_946902985.2. Lineage (NCBI taxonomy): Eukaryota > Metazoa > Arthropoda > Insecta > Orthoptera > Tettigoniidae > Meconema > Meconema thalassinum. The sequence goes on along the minus strand of OX336390.1, from coordinate 529,003,911 downwards.
TACATACTGAAAGAGGACCCGAGTTCTTTCCCAGCTGCAAGGAAACAGCTTCGCAAGTAAGTACGGTACCATCTTCTTTCATTTAATAGAATACGCCGAACTCCGATTGTAGCGATGCCGGGGCATCCTATAGAAACGGAATTTACTTTCTGGACGTGCCTAGTCGTCGACGTCGTCGGCTGTAACTCGATTCCGAGTACACATACTTATTCCTGCATAGAGCTTTTCAAACTAGCTTGTGGATGTGTTTCTGAAGACTAAACAGGCCAATCCTGGCATGAAACATGCGCCCACATAAATTGCACTGAATGGTCGCGGGAGGGCGGGGTTATAAATTGACAAAGCTTCCTTGCTTGTCGTTTGACCTTGTACCCGTTCGTCCTGGGGATGCGATGACCCATCTGCTATTACATCGCATTCCTGGATTTCCAGGACAGAGCGGAGTTAAATGAACATGAAGTCAAATAAGGAATGTGTCAGAAATTCAGTTGAAATATCACAAAAGCAGAGGGTAACACGAGATAAAGTAACTCCAGGGTCGTTACGGGCTTAAATTTAATAAAAGAATACAAATATAAATGGGCGCCAGCAACTGAATCCCTAGCAAACCACATCCTTCCTGGCTAAACCTTAATTAAGACGAGGAAAGAAAAAGGAAAATCACATCATCATCAGATCACAACTAAGATAAAAACAAATTTATTCAACTTTGATAGTCAGACAGACATATTAAACACTCATCCTACCTGAGAGCATGGTCGAATGCCAACGTTAAATTGTCATTGTCCAGAAAATCGAACCATCTCTATTCTACACAAAGTGTATTCAATCCACATAAAATAGGAAAAATTTCTAAAGTTCTCTTGGGTTCTCAGGATCACCGTAGAACTATGTCTTTGCGTCACTGACATTCGTGATAACTGAGACCTAACTTCTCTTTAAATTAACATCATGAATGTGGATGTAAAAATATAATTAATCTGTCTAAACACATATATTCTAATCACATATTTAAATATCACATAATTTATGGCTTGCATGGCATTATTCAAATGATAAATATGTTAGTAAAATGCTCCTAAACATCGAATAAGTAATTTACACTATTTACACTGTCATTAATAATTGCTTGTTTGTGAATCACAGAAAATCCACTACTCATTGGTTATAATCATCATCATCATCAAAATTAAATATTTCTCACATTAGTTCTCATCTCAAAATTCAATATATTCATGTCAGAATAATCAATTCATCACCATTAAATCATTTAAAAGAATATTATAATCATCAATGCTTTATGCTCTCTAATTATTCACACACTCTCATTTCATCATCTCCTTCAGATTAAATCATCTTAAATCATCAATATAAATTGTTTAATTCATCCACTCAAATTGCAATTCTTCAAATCATATCTCAATTAAATTTATTTAAATTCATTTAAATTTATTAATCATCAGCTTCATTAATTATCACCTTCTAATTCAGTTATTCATCATCTATTCAATCATCTATTAATTTGTTTAAATCAGCTTATTTATTCAATCATTAATTCATCCATTTATTTAATTCATTGATTTATTCCAAAATTTAATTTATCAATTTATTTAAGTTTTATTCATCTGGTTATTTAGATTTTTATTATTTCATCGAGTCATTCTGATTTTTATTTCATTAGGTCAGATCATTAATATGGTTAAATTTCAGATTATTATTTCATTAATTAATATTATCAGAAAATCTTGAATCATCAACATTATTTATTTGTTTAATTTCCTAACAAATTGTTTAATATTGTAACATGGTTTTCTAGGGGGTTTTATGCCACTAACACAAGTTAGTTGGGCTATATCATATTTGTTAAACGCGGCAATAATTCGGCCAAGTTATATTATTTCAGTTTATTCAATTTCATATTATTATTATTAATAATATTTATAACGTCATTTTTGGAGCTTTTAAATTTGGAAGATTACAGATAGGATTTATACTAGTAGAAATCCGTATCTATATTGGATGATTCCAATATAATATTGCACGGCGAATCATTTCATACGTAAAGACGGGATTTTATTCATTAGGGGTAAGAGAGAGAGGTGTGTGACTCACTGGGTATTTCAATACAAGAATAGATTGAAGTACAATAGAATTACGAAATCCGAGGGAACACTTCAAAGCAAGAAAACGTGTCTGATTTGCGTCTTGCCCGGAAACGGAAAAAATAAAACGGGGAAGGAGTATCATGGCGGGAAGAGCCACGTAAGGTGACCAGCCAATCAAACAAGAGGAAGCAACGTAGGTCGGGGCATGACGAGATACGTGACGCACGCGGATTGGTCGAAGCAGCGAAGCCGCGGTGTTAAGCTCGACCCTGGTGGGGGAAGAAGGAAGCATATAGTCAGCGCACTGGGTGAGAGAAGAGAATCTTTAAGACTTTACGCTTGGAGCAGTAAGGAGGTACTTTGTTCGTTAGTCCCAAGTGGGACAATTTTATTCACGCTATTTCCGCTGATCACATCAGATCATGGATTCCACGGGTCTTGCAGTGTTTAGGCAAGCGACGTGTCGTGGTTCATGGAGTATACTCCACCACGAGCTGTAACTATCACTGTTAATGTACGAGGAAGGACCAGGACGCCGTCAACACCAAGGCAGAACTCCAGACGCTACGAGACTCCAACCACGTGGAGACAATGTTTCCGTTGGTAAGCATAAGTGATCTGCGACACACACTCTCTGTTTTTCGATAGGGCCAGTATAAATTCTTTAAGCATTAATTTGGAAATAAGTTAAATTCACGTTATTCTCCCGTCCGGCGTATTAAATAATTTTGTTCGTGGCAATGGTTAAAGTTGTATGCTCCGTTAACAGTGTAAATTTTATTCAGGATGCTGACATATTTTCTAAGTGTATTAAATTCAATTATTACAAAGTAGATTCTTTAATTCCAGTAGGTAGCAATAGTTATAATACCTCATCCTTCTCCACAATCAAATGTTGTCTCGGTTGATGATTCAATCATCCCACGGCCTAGTCATTAAGAGTTTCTCATAGGTTCTACTCACGCTAGGGGTCGATATTATATATATAAATTTAGCTTGGAACACAGTGTATCCAGCTTGGCGCCCAACATACATCAAACTTAGCAGCAGTATTTTCTGGCGAATAGTCCGCCCAAGTAGAAAACATTACATTTGTACGCTCAACGCAAGGAGCAGTAAACGCATTACATTTGTCGCTACCAACTTGGGGCGTTTTTGAAACCCATTACAATTGGCGCCCAACGTGGGGACGTAAACCCAGGAACATTTGAGGACGGAGAAGGAGACATATTTCTGTGCCGGTATTTTGGGGGTTATTTGTCTTCATCAGTGTATATCATTATTGTTAGGCCCCTTAAAACAACAATTATCATCATCATCGTATATCATTATGGGGGATGAGGAAGAAAGACAGATGAGGTTACGTAGTGGTCACCAACTGGAGAGCGATGATACGAGCAGTATGTCGAGTGATGGTAGTACCGGGGTAGCGGAGGTAAATCCCGATACTGAAACAGGGAGTGTAGGCGGCCAACCAGAATTAAAAACTTTACTTCTCGAGTTCATGTATCAGAAAAAAGTTAGTAGTGATGCCTTAAATGCAAAATTAGAACAAAACAGTAGGGAAAATAAAGAAAGTACAGAGGCTTTAAATGCAAAATTAGAACAGAATAATGCAAAATTAGAGCAAAACAGTTGGGAAAATAAAGAAAGTACAGAAGCTTTAAATAAAAAATTAGAACAGAATAATGCAAAATTAGAACTAAACAGTAGGGAAATTAGTGATAAATTCGAACTTATTAGAGGAGAAATCAGAGGAGTAATGGAAGAGAAGGTTAAAGAGATCATTGCAGATGTAGACAAGAAATTAGGAAAAGTACAGGAGGAGTTGGAAAGTAGAATCAGCACACAGGCTGAAAATTTAAAGAATTAGTTAAATTAGAAACACTGCAGGTTAAAAAGAAATTGGGGGGAGAAATTGACAAGATTCAAGTATCAACTAAAGAGGTTAAGGAACAGCTGGGGGGTAGAATTGAGAAAGTCCACTCGCAAATAGTTGCAGAAGTAAATGATTTAAGAGAGAGTAATAGAGAGAGCATTAGCAAGATTGAGGAGAAACAAGCAAAGCTATATGATAAAGTAGAAGAATCAGAAGGAAACATTAAATTAACAGTAAACAGTATTGAAAGGAAGGCGGAGGAGAAAATCGCAGAACTAGAATTAAAATTAAAAGCTAGGATCAGGCAAGAAAATAGTCAGAATAGGTCAGTTTTTGTGAATAGCACACACAGGGAGGTAGAATTGGGGAAGTTCAGCAATCGACAAGGGTGCCCAATGGAGTTCATGAATTCTATAGAAAATAAATTTGGGGAGAGGTTGGAAGATGGTAGTATTGAGTGGTGCCAGGTAGTTGAAATTTTAGAACAAGTGTTTGTGGGGGAAACGAGGAATTGGTTTGCAGTCTATAGAGACAAGTTTACTGATATTAATGATTTTAAAATGAAAATCTGTGAAAAGTTCTGGAATGAGGTTATTCAGTCGCAGCATCGTGAGGGAGTAGTGTGTGGTAAATATAACCCTAAAGGAAGCTCCACCATGACCGAATACTTTTTAGGACAGGTATTAGTGTGTAAATATCTGGATGGCTTGAAGGAGGAAAGTGATGTGGTGAGGTTGCTACTTAGGCACTTTCCCTATAGGATCAAGGAGGCTGCTTGTATCCAGAATGTAAAGACCATATCACAAGTAGAAAATTTGTTAAGCACATTTGATGCACTAGGGAGAGGGGGTTATGAGGACAATTTCAATGGGAACCAGGGTAATAATAATAATAGGCCTAATGAAGCCAGGCATCAGGAAGTTCAAGGCGAAGGGGCCAACGCTCAAAACAGAAATAATAATAATAATAATAATCAGCTAAATCAGAATAGAGGAAATGGCTATGGTAATCAATATCAGGGGAGGAATAATGATTTCAGGGGGAATCAAGGGAGAAACAATGATTTCAGGGGAAATCAAGGGAGAAATAATGATTTCAGGGGAAATAAAGGGAGAAATTATAATGACAATAATTACAACCAGAATAGGGGTCAAGGAAGAGGACAGCCTAGTGGTAGTAATATACAGCCAAACAATGACAATACAGCCCAGAGCAACCAGACCAGTGCCGTAGTTAGTAGTACTACAGCCAGCTGTAGCGGTTCTTTAAACGCGAACCAGGCTGCGAAGTAAGGTCAGAATCTCAGTCTGTAGCATGCCCTGTCCATACAATTATACAGGAACACTATGACCTAAATGTAAGAAATGAATTGTTGCATGAATTAAATGATGAATGTATTATCCAGGAAGTGGCTAGTAAAAGTCCCATTATTAAACTTAACGTGTCCGAGGCGCACACCGATGTTTTAATTGATAGTGGTTGTATGAAGAGTTGCATAAGTAGTGCATTTTATGATAAAATGAAAGGAACTGGTGTAAATTTTGAGGAGATACCAATTAAAAGCACTTTTGTTATCACAGCTGTAGGGAAGAGGTCTAAAGTAATTTCTAAGCAAGTTTTAGTGGACATTAAAATTAATAATCATATCGAAAAGCAGATTTGTCTTGTAATTCCAAACTTAGTTTTCAGTGTTATCTTGGGTTCTGAGTGGCTAAGTAGAGTGTCTGGTAACTTATGTTATGATGTAGGGAGTTTGAAATTTAAATGGGGAGATTCTGAAGTAGAAGTAGCGTTCAACGACAATGTTCAGGGGAGTAGTGTTGTAGGAGTGATTTGTTCTTTAAGTGAGATATCACCAGCCGAAGAGCGGGGTACTCAAATTTTTGTGGGCAGTTTGATTACGAACGGTAGTCTTGAGGACTCGTTACGTGATGCTGCATTTCAAGGGCATATAGAGGGAGACCAGTGTGTTCTGCTCTATGATGTGTTATTGTACAATAGGAGAGATTTTGAGGATCGCATTGGCATGGCCAATTGCTATACACATTCATTGAACGTTATTGATAGATCAGTATTCACAGGACATAGATATCCTATACCTTTCGCTTATCAGGGTGCAGTAGAGGCACAAATTAACCAGATGCTTGAAGATGGCATTATAGAGTACTCAAACAGTCAATATGTTAATCCTTTAATTACAGTACCGAAGGCCGACGGCACAGTTCGTATTTGTTTAGACGCTCGTTTAGTTAACAGTAGAATCAGTTCAGATCCGCTGAAGTCGATGTCCATTGAAGAGTTGATGCAAACATTTGAGGGGAAGAAGTATTTCACCTGTGTAGATTTAAGTTCCAGTTTCTGGCAAGTGCCACTTATGTATGAAGACCGGCCATTTACAGCTTTTAGTCATAAATATAACCTTTATCAGTTTTGCAGGGTACCTTATGGGTTAAAGAGTAGTTCAGCAGCTTTAATTAGGGCTTTAAACATCGCATTAGGAGATGACACAGGAGAGTTTGTAACTATTTACATCGATGATATGGTAATCAGTTCACGCAGTTTTGAGGAGCATCTACGTCATTTAGACAGTGTATTTCAAAAGTTAGATCAGGCAGGGTTCACTCTGAAACTGTCCAAGTCGTCATTCTGTCAGACAGAAGTGACATTTTTAGGTCATAAAGTGCCAAGTAGGGGTGTGACACCAGAGGAAAGTAGGGTTAATAAGATACTTAATGCAGAAGTACCACAGAATGTTAAACAGTTAAAAACATACCTGGGAATTTGCAACTTTTTCAGGAGGTTCGTTCTTAAATACTCAGGGTTGGTAGAACCATTTAGAAATTTGCTTAAAAGTGGTAATCGCTGGAGATGGGAGTCCAAGCATGATCTGGCATTTCAAGCGCTGAAGGCAGGCTTTGAGAAAGCTGTGGTGCTGAAGTATCCTTTGAAGGATAGGGAATATGTGGTAATGACTGATGCGTCACATATAGGAATTGCAGGAGTATTGTGTCAGAGAGATGAAGAGGGTAATTTGTGCATCGTATCTTTAGCATCACGAGGACTTACACCAGCAGAGAAAAGATATACTATCACTGAGTTAGAGCTTTTAGGAATTGTTTTCAGTTTAGGAAAATTTAGGATGTATTTAGTTGGGGGTAAATTTAAGATTCATACAGATCACCATGCTTTATTATATATGAGGACATGTAAACTAAGTTCTAACAGAGTTAGTAGGTGGATTCTTGCACTTCAGGAATACGAATTCACAGTAAAATATATTAAAGGGAAAGATAATATTCTTGCAGATATGCTTTCTAGGGACACATATTTATGTAGGGATAATCCTGTTGTTAAGGCAGAGGACGGTATTTTGTTATTAGCATGTGTGGACAGTAGCAACAGGGCATCGTTACAGACACTGAGATATATGTTAGTGGAGCAACGTGATGACATTAAGGATGTGTCATAAAATAAGTGTGTTTAGCTGGCGAGCCAGCCTATCAAATGAGTAAGTGTGGTATGTGGTGAATGGAAGACCTGATCGTCAAGGCAAGCGTATCAGAAATCACACAGGGGGGTAGTATGTAAGTAAATGAGAGTTTTTAAGGTACAGGGAAAGATGAAGGGAGTGGTGGATGCTGTTGAGCACTAAATTGTCTCGATGCACCAAGGCCATTTTGGCAGCGCTGATGGGTTCCCATTTATCTCCAAGAGATGGGAGAGCGCTTGTATAGGGCTTGTTAGCTTAAGGCGTCCACGAGATAAAAGATGGGCCATCAGAAGGCGAGACAGTCCTCCATGAAGCTCATACATATCAGCACACGTGGTTCCTGCTTACGACCTAGCTATGTTAGATCAGGGTTGGATATAATTAAGGTAGTTTGTGTACAAGGTACTAGACTTCATGAGATGTTGTATATAAGTAACAGATAAAAAAGTTGTGGCAACTAGGTCAGGTTCGATAGGTGGACTGGTCTGGGGTGTGAACTACTGGCTGAGCGACAAAAATGAGAAATTGTGATCTAGAGTAAGGTGGGTTTTTGTGTACATGTACTTAGTAAGATAGGGCACATACGGCACAGGAATATTTAAGTGTTATAAGTAATGGGTACTTACTGTTTTTTTTCAGTCATGTCTTCCCTTTTAATTAAAAATTTTACAGAGAAGGTGGGAAGTAGATCACTTTGCTCTACCGCGAGTGTGTGATCGTGTGAGATCGTGTACCATGATATTGGTATCCGGTAGGTGTGGAGCACCTGATATTTCTAGAAGAGTTCCGCAGTGGTTTTCTACTGAACACCATAAATGCGTGTGTAGTGAATTGTGGATATAGAGGGAACAATCTTATGTATGTATTTTTTCCCACATAGTATGCTGAGAGAGAGAGAGAGAGCGTAGAATGAACATTCGTGAGGATGACAAACATTTTGAAGAGGACAAAATAAGAACACGTCATAACAAGACGAACATTAGCGCAAAGCACATGATTGAGGGTTTATATGTGTTTATATGTGTGAAGGGTCATTTCACTTGTATAAGTTGTATTTTGGAGGGTTTTCTCTAACGTGTCTGGAATCATCAAGTGCTGTACCATATACATGGTAAAGTACATGATTATTCGAGGCGAATGTAACATGGTTTTCTAGGGGGTTTTATGCCACTAACACAAGTTATTTGGACTATATCATATTTGTTAAACGCGGCAATAATTCGGCCAAGTTATATTATTTCAGTTTATTCAATTTCATATTATTATTATTATTATTAATAATATTTATAACGTCATTTTTGGAGCTTTTAAATTTGGAAGATTACAGATTGGATTTCTACTAGTAGAAATCCGTATCTATATTGGATGATTCCAATATAATATTGCACGGCGAATCATTTCATACGTAAAGACGGGATTTTATTCATTAGGGGTAAGAGAGAGAGGTGTGTGACTCACTGGGTATTTCAATACAAGAATAGATTGAAGTACAATAGAATTACGAAATCCGAGGGAACACTTCAAAGCAAGAAAACGTGTCTGATTTACGTCTTGCCCGGAAACGGAAAATATAAAACGGGGAAGGAGTATCATGGCGGGAAGAGCCACGTAAGGTGACCAGCCAATCAAACAAGAGGAAGCAACGTAGGTCGGGGCATGACGAGATACGTGACGCACGCGGATTGGTCGAAGCAGCGAAGCCGCGGTGTTAAGCTCGACCCTGGTGGGGGAAGAAGGAAGCATATAGTCAGCGCACTGGGTGAGAGAAGAGAATCTTTAAGACATTACGCTTGGAGCAGTAAGGAGGTACTTTGTTCGTTAGTCCCAAGTGGGACAATTTTATTCAACCTAATTCCGCTGATCACATCAGATCATGGATTCCACGCGTCTTGCAGTGTTTAGGCAAGCGACGCGTCGTGGTTCATGGAGTATACTCCACCACGAGCTGTAACTATCACTGTTAATGTACGAGGAAAGACCAGGACGCCGTCAACACCAAGGCAGAACTCCAGACGCTATGAGACTCCAACCACGTGGAGACAATGTTTCCGTTGGTAAGCATAAGTGATCTGCGACACACACTCTCTGTTTTTCGATAGGGCCAGTATAAATTCTTTAAGCATTAATTTGGATATAAGTTAAATTCACGTTATTCTCCCGTCTGGCGTATTAAGTAATTTTGTTCGTGGCAATGGTTAAAGTTGTATGCTCCGTTAACAGTGTAAATTTTATTCAGGATGCTGACATATTTTCTAAGTGTATTAAATTCAATTATTACAAAGTAGATTCTTTAATTCCAGTAGGTAGCAATAGTTATAATACCTCATCCTTCTCCACAATCAAATGTTGTCTCGGTTGATGATTCAATCATCCCACGGCCTAGTCATTAAGAGTTTCTCATAGGTTCTACTCACGCTAGGGGTCGATATTATATATATAAATTTAGCTTGGAACACAGTGTATCCAGCTTGGCGCCCAACATACATCAAACTTAGCAGCAGTATTTTCTGGCGAATAGTCCGCCCAAGTAGAAAACATTACATTTGTACGCTCAACGCAAGGAGCAGTAAACGCATTACATTTGTCGCTACCAACTTGGGGCGTTTTTGAAACCCATTACAATATGGGTTATAGAACGTTGTCTTACAGTTTTATCACTTCCAAGTTATATCTCGTATTTAATTATCATGCCAAAAAATATTATTGCCTTCACAAAATCACGTTGGTTCTCACTATCCACAACTTCATCATCTACTATCACTTTATCAAATACCATATTTGAATACCACAATTATTCCACAAAACTCCATAAATATTCAGCGCACAGCATGAATCTCAAAAATTATGCTAGACTGGGTTCGACAACCTCATGTCTGCCTCAAAATACATTAGCAATATTGCAACTTCCACTTGGCAACTTCCACAAAATGCCTATCACAAACTTCACTTAACCACGTTGCATGATCTACAAAATATACATAACTGGCTTCAAATTATCAACGCACACAATCTCCAATAACTGTAATTAATCTGATCACATCTAGACAACTTCTTAAACAATTAAGAAAAATATTACATTTGTAATCGAAATCAAATTCAAGATCTGCTTTCAAATAGCATAAATTCTCTTAAAATTCTCATAAATTCACTTCACAGAAAAACACCAATATGCTATAATCTCTCACATCAAAATATGCAAGACTGATCTGCCTCAAAATAAATCTGACCATTAATGATTCATCTTACAAGATTCAATTACTTTAAATCCTTCTCAAAGGTATTAAACTCAACCCTAAAAATTATCAAAAGCATCAATTGTATCAGCTGTTAAATGAAAGTACTCTCAAATGAGTATAGCAACAAAATATTGGATTGGCAAACAAGAATTACAAAATGTAACCCTGCTGACATTTATTTCTAATTTATTTAACAAAATTCGACTGATATGTGACTAGTAGTTTCTTGTTTGATCCTCTTACAATCTCAAGTACACTCGGATGATAAAATTGAGTTCCTCAATGGCAAGTGAGATGAGTACCACCACGCAATCGTATAAATACGAAAGGCCTTGCCTCGCAGACTATCATGATAATGCCCTGAACGATGGGTAAAGATGTGTACCACCACGCAATCGCCTAAAGCGAAAGGCCCCATCTCGTCGTCTAATGAGTGAATGTACCAGATTGGAATCAACAAGTCTCTAGTTGTCACATAAAAGCGATATTCATTCTCTTGAGTGAATAACATCTTAATATCTCCAAACAATCCAATGGAAAAATCCCTACTGATGAATAATACACACTCGCTAGTATGCAATGAACTGACGAAGTAATTTAAATAATCCAATTGCAGATCACGAGTTCGAAATACTCGCCACAAAAAAAACTATCCAAGAAAACTATCCTTACTGGAAAATGTCTAAAAGACCAAACATCTGCTTAATAAAGCCAACCAATGGTGAGAATTTCGTATTATGGTGCCTGCCATATCATATGGTAACGCCATATTCTAGCAAAATTTGGAGCAAATAATGTTTAAGCCATGTCTAAATAATCGTATAACTCCTACTAGAAAAATATACAAGTATGCCCAGTGTTCATGGAAAAATCATATCAGAAAGTCATAACTCTTACAGTACCTTCTCATATCAGCTGTTAATATACTTCAAAGATCGTCGATTATCCTCGTGTGTAATAAATTTCTCGAAAGATCGACGTAAATCTCGTATCACCCACGCAATAACGATCGCCTTCATATCCCAAGTGAATCAGCTGTTAGACCTCCTCTTCTTCAGGAACCGAATCCATCGCTCTGTGGTGCCATCGCCTCTGTCTTCTACTCCGACATGATGAACTGCATGTTATCCATAGCGGATACTGTCCAAATTCTTACGTAAAAGTTCATGACCGTAGCGTACCCCATATTCTTCTTCTACGTTACGCCACTGTCCCATACAATGTTCGGTTTGCTTGTTAAAAGTTCCATCTCCACAGCGGTTAAGTCTCACTTGCAGAAAATAAATTTTATTTATGAGAGTGTATAAGTTTTTGAAACACCCTGTAGCTGTGTTCGTACTCGATATTTTATAATAATTCATGAAAAGGAATTGTATTAATGCACGTGCCAATGTTCATAAGTGCATATATTCGTAACATTTCGTTTGCTTAAAAGCGTTAATGCTAGCTTGACCCCATGGTCGCTCTACATGTTCCGTTATGAAATGCATAGTCGTAATGTCATTTGAATATCTAAGTTCATTTGAAGTTCACAATTGCAGTATATTATAACTATCTGCCTGCACAATTCGATTACTGAATACAAGTCCCAACTCAATGTTGTAACTGAATGTTGAAATGAAGTTCAGCTTCTTTAATATTGCCTGGGTATAAAAGTCGGAAACAGCACGCTCTGCTCTACTGCACTGTTCCAGAATGATCTACGCTTAAAGCCGGCCTCGCCATACCGCTTCGCTGTACTGTTCTGCGTTACAAAATGCAGCTCGAAATAAAGTTCTCAATCTCGTATTATAATGCTGTTTTAATCCCGGCTGTTCTCCTGCTTACACGGCCCGTACAGCTTGCTTCGTAACCGGTCCTCGCGCCGTCTACCGTGCGTTGCTTGCCTTGACTCACTGACCTACTTTCCGCTCTCCGCTTGGTGAAGTAATACTGTCGCTTTCACTCCACGTAACAAGTGCTGTGCACCACTCAACTTTGCCGTTCTCTCTGCGCATGTGTTCTACTCAGCCCTGCTGACTGAACTCAACTGATGTCTCTAGACTGCGTTGAGGAGCTCCTACCTGGCGCTGTCACGTGATGCTCCCCCACCTTCTGTGGTCATGCGTCACAAGTATAATCTCGACCACCATCATCTCGGCTATTAAGTTATACAATAACTTAAGGGATTATCTGTCTTTCTTCAAGTTATCACCATATATAATGCTTGACATTTCTTCTCTTCTGAGATGATATAATATCATGTTCCATATAGATCTTAATAAAACTTCATATTTCCTCCCATAATTCCATCTACTTGACTGGCAGTGCCATCTTAATCCTTGGCCTTCTACGTCATTTCCTAACATTCCTCTCGACTCGATGTGAGCGCTATCTTTACAACTTTTCCCATAAATCTCAACTACGGCTTAATGTCAGCTGGCGTAGCCGATAGCCTCAACTAGGTATCGGGTACAACCTCTTCATGTCTGCGACGTTCTTCTTCAAATAAGTTGACAACGGTCGATGCGATGTAGTGTTCCGCCACAGTAAACTGTTCGCAGCTGATGTTTCCCATGAGTGGATAGGTATACCAGTCGTCTTCATGATGTGTTTTAGCTGGTCTTTAAAACGCTTCAGAGGGTCCCCATGAGGTCTAGTTCCGGAGCAAAGTTCACCATAAAGGAATTGACGTGGAAGCCTGGTATCACTCATAAGGTGAACATGGTCTAACCATCTCAGTTGATGAGCGTTGATGGTTGCCTCAATGCTGTTGAGATACACTGCAGTGTTGGTAACGTAGTCCTCCCACCTAATGTTCAAGATGTATCTCATCTTTTGTTGGTGGAAGCGCTCAAGATTCCTGATGTAACGGTGATAGTGTGTCCAAGTTTCGCAGCCACAAAGTAGCGTTGAGATGACGTGCCCAGTATATAGGAGCTAAAAGAAAGGAAGGAAGCTTGTAGTTTTACGTGACCGTTAATTTTGCAATTATGAGCCACGGGGATAAATATGAGTTTATTTCTGTGTCGTTGCAATTTATATCCTTCTATAGAGGAAACTAGCAGTTGTCTTATTTCTAGCAATATGATCAGACAACTTCATTCTGCTAATTCCTTTAAGTTTTAATGGACATTTCTGGTACGGTATTCAAAGCATTGGTATTGTGCTGAAGTGCCGTATGAACTTTCTTGAACTTCAGCCTGTTTTGATCTTCTTTTCTCTGTTAGATGATTCCTAGCTTAATTATTTCCTTCTCTAATATCCTTTGCTGGCTTGCAATTAAAGTGAGAGGAAGGTAGCAAGAAGTTGAGGGGGAGGTCCTATAATATATATAATTTTTTTTTGTATAAATAATAAAATGAAATTATATTTTTTTCAATTCTTGTCTCTTAAAATGAAGTCGACCCCACAGATTCTGAAATTTTGTTTATGAACATATTCACTAATTTCCATGTTAATACTTTTTAAATATCTGCAGGTAATAACTGCCTGTCATAACCACTTCATCTAACATTATGAGACAAAATCTTCAGAAAAATAACCACAATAAATAAAAATTGTGTGCAGAATTTGCAGAAGCTTGGAGCAGTCTTTCGTCCATTGTCGCCCTGCGTTCCATGATGAGATTGGAATGAATGATGTAGGCTACATGACATAAACACCCGGTCCCCGAGACAAGGAAAATGGCAGTGCGAAGTTAAAACTGCCAAGAAATTTTACTTCTGGTGTGAGGGCTGGAACGGGGTCCACTCAGCCTCGCGAGTCAAAACTTAGAAGAGGAGGGTTCGATTCCCACCTCTGCCATCCTGGAAGTGGTTTTCCGTGGTTTACCCACTTCTACTCCAGGAAAATGCTGGGATGGCTCTTAATTTGAGGTCACAGCTGCCTCATTCCCAATTTACAAATACACACACGGATACAGCATTCACAATAACAGGGTTTATCAGACAAGTTACACACACAAATACACAGGGCTATATGACCACGATGTCTCAGCCCCTAAAATAATCAATCTCAACACCGAAGTTAAAACGCAGAAGGAAAATCGTCCTATCAATTTAGCTACAAAGCTGGACAAATGTAAATTAATTTAAGGACGTAATGCGGAAAGTAACACATGTTATACATTCGATATCCCATAGCCTATAATTTCACTCAGTATGATGAAGCGAGAAAAGTTAGCATCTCTTAACTTGGAACCCGGGCATCGTGTAGAAATGTTAGTGCTTAATAAATTGTATGGTTGTGCCATAAGAAATGCACAGAAAACAATGGAAAAGTGTATAAGAAAATATGAAGGCCAATTCGAGCTGTCATTAGCTTTTCACTATCTGACTGTAACAAGAATGCATGCGCCGCATTCCAGCGAACATGGCGTATCTGATAGATTGTGGTGAAGACTATTGTTTCACAGGACAGAAGATCGAGCTCATCGGCCTTTGATCTGATAAATAATATTATTCAGCATTCAGATAGGTTACAGAGGAAGCGAAGGAATTACCTAATGTATTTCCTAAACTTACAGTATGTTTCCGATTTATAAATGAGATGAACAGGCTAAAAAACGGCACTCTCTAAGATTAATTAAAAACAGTTCATTTCGAAAAAATAAAAGCTGGTAAACTTTCCAGAATGAAATGCCATGGCCACCTTTGTATGAAGCCAAAATTAAGTATAAACCGATAAATATACAACAATGATTGAAATTGTGAATTATCTTCGTGCATTTTATATGTGCTGTATACTCATCAATCTGTTCCGAATATGACTTTTATAATATTACATTTATTGTGCCATTACTTATGCATATTTTGTTTTTACCATAACAGAATGCATTTACCCTGCATTGCTTATTAAAAACCCACACATTATGACAATACTTTTATGTTTCTTCCAGGATGTTCTGGGTGCACCAGATAACTCGACTTCTGGTGGCAGTACTACTATTTCGTCTGATTCTGCTACGCTCAGATACAGCTCGCCAGATGTGCTACTCTCTTCTAGGAATGACGCTGCGTCTTTTAAATTATCTATGGCCTGCATAGCAACTCTCTTCCTTGGAGTAGAATATTCTACTCTGAAATTGCTTGTATAAAGACTCGGAGCATGACCTCTCCAGACACCCGCTCAGTTCTACGAGGCAATACCTCACAAATACTCCATTGCGTGCTATTATTCACGGAGTGCGATTATGTAGCTCGGTTTGATAGGCACTAATAAGACAGGCTACTAAGACCTATGCATAATTTAATGGGCATAGTATGTCAAATGACAAATTGTCTTTTTGATTTGCATCAAAATATCAAAACGTTCTATACATAGTTTGTTGTTGCTTACGTGCCCCAGACTATTGGTTATGGTAGACTTTGGGTGCCATGTAAACAAATAGCAAAGGGAAAATACCTAACAATATTGGTCTGCTTCTTTCAAATGAGCCATTCAAATTTTGATATTCGCTGATGGTCTTTTGAAAAGACCCTGGACGTGAGACTGCAATAACGAACTTAAAACTTTTCTCTAAAGGCCGAGTGGATGGAACTGTGTCCGCCAGTGGTGTCTTGTCCACTCGCCACTGTGTACGCAACTACTGTACGGTTTAAGGCGTTGCAGTTCACATGTATGTAACTTGTACATCTCGCCACATTATCAGCTTGATTACAACCAGCTGGTGGATCTAGTCTCTCAGCTTTACCTCCTTTTCTTCTTCTCGGAGATGTTAATGCCCACAGCAACATCTGGGGCTCCACTACCACTAGCGAGAGATGGAGAGGTTTTGAGAGGCTGATCAGGCAGCTGGACCTGTGTCTTTTATGCTATAGGTAATGACTTCAAGGCCGGGAATCGAACCCACAACCTTGGAATGAGGAGGCAGACACTCTACCCCACGGATCCATTCAAGAAGGCATTGATCAGACCTAGCAAAATGGCACTCCGGGAGTGACTGGGTTTATGCATCTTTTCCTTCACTCCACTATTCATATTTTGATGTCATGCCACCCTAGTGGAGGGGAGGATTCTCTCGATTGAAACCTGTAGGGTAGGCAATTTTGAAACAACAAAACAACTCAGTTTAGTTACATTGATTTAAAAACAAATGAATCAGTCTCATATTGTATCCAGCTTCAGGAAACTGTCATTTGTGCAGTACTTTGCATGCCATCTCATTGGTGCCTCTAAATACACGCTCAAGATATTATCAGTATAGCTCATATTAATGGAATAAACTTCGAATAAGGCACATACCATGTCTTAAAAATGTGCTTACATAGAGTACATTGCGGTATAGTGGTATCTAGTGAAGGTAATAAAGATGCAATTCTGACTATACCATAACTGTGATTCAAATACCGTATCAAGGTGTTTACCTACTCTATGTATGAAAATTTTGTATGTATGGTATGAAATAGATTTTTGCATTGAATAAATATATTTCATGTATGGACGTGCTTCACATTTACAAACATTACATATTTTTCGGAGCTCGTCAGTTTTTCATTTTCAAGCTTTTACAAAGACTGTACGGTGTTTTCACTTCCAAGCCTATCAACTTCAGATATACATCATAGGCCACTTTCCTTCTGATCTTGCACATGTAATAGAAAAATTTAACTCTTTCTAAACCTGGAAATGAAAAACTGTTTCGATGGCTTGTGGTATAATGGTTTAGCAAGTAAGAATATATAAATACTCAAATATTGAAATATCTTAACTTGCTTATTAAAAAGAGAAGGAATCTTGCAGTTTTACGTGACTGTTAATCTTGCTATCATGCATGTAATATAATCCATAAGTAATAATCCAATGAATAAATGTTCACAGTACTTTACGTTCAAGTAGTATCATACTGTACGTATAAAGACCCACTAATACCAACGTAATGACCATATAAGTGTGAACATTACGCACAGTCGCCAACTTGAAACTATCTCTACTTACATTAGTATAAAATAGGGGTAGATGACCTTGCAGTTATGCCTCTTAAAACCTCAATAACTAACTAGTATAAAATAAAGTCCCCGATTCTTGGATGTTCCGGGCAATCTCGAGAACCATTGGATGGATTTTGATGCAGTTTTCACCATTATCTGAAGGGTTTCTCGAGGAAGGTTTCTGTTGAAAATCATTTATTTACGACCAAAGGAAGCCGCACAGTAACGATTTCAGTGAATCGAGTCGAAAAAAATACCTACCGTCCGTGCGCCTTTTAGGCTTACGCTGGGTAAACCGTTAAAAAATATCTACTGTATATACTGTAGACCCTACTAAGAGTGTAAGAATTGTTCACCATCAAAAATTCTACAAAGAAGTTCTTGACAGAATATCTCCATCTTCAATACATCGCCCACTGTAAGTGTTTTTACGTTTACATTTCTTCCAACAATCTCCATTCAATTACTAGCTTCGGATACAGTTTACGAGCTAGATAGCGTGCGTATCTGCCCAGTTTCAGCCTTCGTTCTGCAGAATACACAGTCAAGTTTAGATTGGACGGATGGGGGATTTGTGATTCATGCACCTCGCCATTCTTAAATTACGTCTGACAAGAATTCGTTGCACATGCTATCTCCATAATTAATAGTCCAGTCAGTGATTTTAACCCATCATGCCGTGACGGAAAACGGATATAGGTCGTAGTTCATTGAAATCGAAAAGAATACT
This sequence comes from Meconema thalassinum, assembly GCA_946902985.2. Classification (NCBI taxonomy): domain Eukaryota; kingdom Metazoa; phylum Arthropoda; class Insecta; order Orthoptera; family Tettigoniidae; genus Meconema; species Meconema thalassinum. The sequence continues at coordinate 528,985,560 of OX336390.1, read as the reverse complement.
CCTTTTAAGCTTACGCTGGGTAAACCGTTCAAGATACTGGGCGAAGCCATGGCGAGTTGCTAGTAAAATATAACACGAAATAACTCTATTGTTATTGTTGTTTTAAGGGGCGGAACTACGAGGTCATCTGCCCCTCTTAACACAGATTAAAGAATACAAATTTGGAATTGAATTTAAAATTTTGAGGTGGACACCTAAATTTAAAAAGACCAAAAATTAATTTAAAAAAAAAACAAATAAAAATTACAAAAATAAACAAAAATTACGGAAAAACAAAATATTAATCATTCACAAACGAACAAGTCGTTGAGTCAATGTTCACTGGAGAATTAAGATTGCTGGCCCTAACCCACTCTCACTTATAAAGCGGATAACGCGATCAGCAGCCACCGCGTCATCGGCTAATATAAGTTTGAGTGCCATCTGCAAACCAAGGTTTCTTCGTAAGTCAGCAAGATCCACACACTCGGTTAAAATGTGGGCCACGGTGAAAATGGTTCCACAGGTACAAAGTGGGGGGTCTTCCCATCTTATTAGGTACGAGTGGGTGGATCTTGTATGACCTATCCTTAGCCTACACAAAATGACGGACCCTTTCCGTAACCGGAAAGATCTCCGCCCCACGCGAGTAGTTCCCTTGATCGCTCTCAGTTTACTGGGCAGTGGGTCAGCTAGCCACTGACTCTCCCAAAAAGCCAGAACTTGTAGGCGTAACTGAGAGCGAATATCTCTAGCAGGTACCTCCATTGGTCGAGGTGGTAGTGATACCGCCTCTTTTGCAGCTTCTCTCTAAAAGCCAGGGTAGTTAAAAGGGACGTAAAACCAATAACATTATTATTATCTTTTGCAGCTTGATCCGCTAACTCATTTCCCGCTATTCCCATGTGGCTTGTCAGCGTGGCACAACCCTTAAGAGCTACAGATTTCATACATTGAAGAAGGCACCTGCGAAAACTATTGGAATCGACAACTCGGAATATAATTGCGTAATAAAGACGAATCTTGGCAACAGATGAGTATAATTGCGTCAGTCAAAGTCTGAATAATACGCACAGCGGCCAACTTGAAATTTAAAAATGCATTAATTAATCTTTGAATCTTAGAACTATAATAATGAAATTTAGTAATAAGGTAGAAACTTATAAGCTCCTTGATATGCCAAAAGCAAAAGAACAGTGACTTCATACACTCAAGTTGGCGGCTAGGCGTACCATTAAAATGTGAAAATTAGTAACTCAGAAATAATTGCACTAAACTTGACTAAACTTGGTAGAAGAGGAGTAATATATAAGAGGATTCAATAGCGTTAGTAATTAATGTATCAAACTGAATATAGGGTGCAGCATCCAACCTGAATTTTCATAATTTAGAAATAAGTAACTTTCTATGTTTTAGAGCTACGATAATGAACATTATCGGTAACGTAGAAACTTATATCAATACCGACTACAATATATCAGACCGTAATACGACAATCGATCGAGCAAAGATGTGGTAATCATAGGGGAAGCTTTCGAGCAACGGTGGTTTGTTTACGTTTGTTGATCTGACATAGAAGAGTGGCTTCTACTGCCAAGAATTCGTATAAATTGTATATATCTCGAGTGATCTCATACTGTTTATCATGTTAATGGTGTACCGTAGGTAGTGTAGTACTCTGTGAATAAAATAAATACCGGTACCGGTACCATATAATGTGAGAAGTGTTGTGATATGTCATGAAACGGGTCGCACATGTTGTGTGACGAACTGTAGATCGAATTATAATGTTTCAGGTTATTTCAACATTTAAATTTCATAAAGACCAAACAGTAAAGGAGAAGTGGATAATAAATATACACAGGGATCATTTCGAAGTTTAAGCGCAAACAGTGATGTGTGTTTTGACAGTTTGAACATACAGTACTGAGCCCACTGGCCGAAGGTTTCGGGGAGCCACCGGTTTCAAATGACCCTTCCGAGACCCTCTTCCAGTTAACACACAAGTATAGGGGTCGGCACATTCATAGGCTGATGTTGCACTAAAGTCTGCACTCGGGGGTATCGGGAATTGGTGAGGTTCGATTCTTAACCAGCTCAGAGGAATGCATCGATAACAAGACTAAACAAGAAAAGAGAGGTCAGTCTTATGTTAAAATCACGAATACATTTTATTCAGAATAGATCCCTAGCCAAGCATGAGAGTTGCAAACGGCTAGTCCGATACTATTCTGCCCTGAAAGAAAATATAAAAAAAAGTCCTAATCAAGATCTAAATTACATTCATGGTACTAATACAAAATTGGAATAAGAACGAACAAGCTAAGAGTATGGCACGTAAGATCAGCCCTAAGCAATTACATCGAAAATGACTACGGGAGGATCAAACATCAAAAGAATCTACTGCAAAGCAAGACATTTACTTGTTTACAAATACTAGAAACATTTACATTTAATAGCAAGGGGAACATTTGTCCTATGTTATGATGGTGCCATCTCTAACATTTATCTTTAAATTTACGTGTTTAGCTAGTCCTAAATATCATTAATTAATAAACGAGACGTGTTTATTACAAAGAAAATCAAGCTATGTGCACAACGTTGCTGAATAAAAAAAGAGCTATGCTAATACAACACAAATACATACAATAATTCAGCACTCCTATGGTTGTGCAATTGGCACTGCCTGCGTACTCGATTTGTTACTGTTTGTAACAAATCATAGTTTCAAAGTGTTAAGAAAGTAGAAAAAATAGGAAAGCCTGCAAATGCGATGGTAATTAAACAATCACATCGACTCATATTGCTACCAATCTGATGTGTGTGCTACAGCTATCACATCACCAATTGGTTGTCGACTATTCATGTGGAAATGTATCTAAAATAACTTAAAAATAACTAAGTGCCGAACATTTGGTCCAGAAAATATTTTATTTAGTATTTATTATCTTTATTTAGGCTCAGGGGGAATTATGAGATTTGTTTAGTTTCACAAAATCCTATCTTTGATTATTAAAGCTTCACACAATTATTTATTCCTCACAGTATAGTTGTTCAGTGTACTCAGGTAACGTGTGTATCCAACTAATGCATAATAACTTAATAGTTTAATAGACACCCTGTGTCTCCTCCAATGCTTCATTATTATTATTAGACACCCTGTGTCTCTACCAATACTTCATTATTATTAGACACCCTGTGTCTCACTCTTACAATTACGGATTCGTCAATCCTGGCAATATCGGTCTGGTACGACTGCAGTAGTTCGTTACCACCGGAATAACCTCAATAACATGTCGGAGGTATTAATCCACCATCACGACTCATATCAATAATACCATAACAACGTTACTTACAATAAGTGTGGATCCCTGAATTATACACGTTTTAAATACTGGTCATAAAGGTTATGTGTGTAGAAAACACATTCTAACAACACGCTGAATTAACATGAAGGCTTCTGATACAAACTAAAGTGTGAGATTGTGCATTCATTAAATTGCCTCTTCCCTGAATGAGGTCGAACCTATGTTCTCTGGTTACAAAATACTGTTTCTTTCATTGCCTGTCTGGCTTCTCGTAAAGAAATAAACCAGTTTTAAAGTATTGATCTGTCAAAACAAATGTGAATAACGAAACTCTGCATTCCGTTTATATAATACTAGGAATTTCACAGCCTTGTAAATAAATAATGCACTGCCTAAGATCTATTGTGCTGTGTAGTGGTTCGGCTTGTACACATTGTAACCTTGGCCTTGTTTTAACATCTGCCAAAACTAGTTTCTTTGTCATCAGCTTGACAAAATAAAAGTTGATAATAACTGTTCTGAAATGATACGAAATTGACATTGAAAAATACTGCCTTCCTGGCGTTTATAAATTTATAACGAAACTGTAACTTTCCACACGTGGTTTTATAATAGCTACCTGCGTTGTGCACTATAAATGAAACCATACTAAAATCAATCTACTGTTTCCAACTCATTACAATTACGCTACTGATACATGATCTGACTTACAGATTGCAGCGACCCTCGTTCAAGACCCGCCATGAGGTGTTATAAGCGGTCTCCTCTATGGTCTTAAATCATCTCATCATCGTATCGGGCATCTTCCGTCATCAATTCCCCACGCATGATTTAGTAATCCATCTCCATTGCGTGGTTGGGGTTATATTCCAAAGATAGACGATTCAGTAGCTCCATAATGTTGCCGTTGGTTATACAATTACACATTTTTAACGTAAACTTGCACTCACAGACTCTAAGGTGCGGTAATAAATTGCCCATTTTTTACTCCGCCACTGTCGTTAAATTATCGCTTGTGCGATGCTCACTCGCAACTCACAGTTTATCAGTTTCACAGTTTATGATGCACTTAGGTGTGACCATGCGGTCGTAAAGTTTGCGTGACACGCTTCCATAGTTTTACCTCGTGGATCAAAATATTTCACTCTTTAAATGTAAATAAATGTCTTCAATCACTTGATTAGGCCTACTAGATTATGCCCTGATGGCTGTCCATTCGACTAATACACTTGGATTTTTCCATTGCACATGGGTTCCCTTCACGGAACGTGTCCTTACTCGTGCTTCAACATGCACATAGGTGTTGCTTCAACAAACGACAAGTAGGTACTGGCATCACTATGCATGGCGTTCACTCAGGACATGAGTTAGCCGCGTAAATTGACGGTTTCACTGATCGGCGATGTATACCGTATTTTAAATAAGCAGAATTAAGTTGATTAAATTATTGTTGATTCATGGAATGTCTAAAGTGCATAAAAATGTTATTATAAGTGATATTACTTCGACTTCTTCCCGCCGCTCACAGGGTATGTTCAGTTAATTTTCAACATGGATCTTTATTAGCTGTGCAAACATGCGTCAACGGGCGCAGTACATTTATGGTTAAGGGAAGGTCTTTCCCCAACTGAAGACGGTGAACCCGTTTGCATTCACGGAAAATTCTCAAATTACATTTGGTCCCAATCCCACAATTTTCCCTTATGAACCGTCTTACCGAAGAATTACACTTCCTAAAGACAGAAAGAACAGGAGTACGTTTACAACATGTTTTATTAGGTCATGAGGAAAATTTCGCATTGTGGTGTGAACAGGATGTAGTTTCTACTTTCGATATCTTTGGAAATAACCTTGATAATAGCTAGGTGGTTCCTTTCGCAGTTATACTGATAGATGATGATGGTAGGCATAATGACATACCGTCACTGTGAGTTTTAACGTGTCTAATTCTTTGGACGTAAATGCAATCTATAAGAATATCTATGTGCATGTGGAGAAATGTAAATGGATACTGCAGTGACAGGTGGATCAAACAGGACTATTTGGTGAGTCATCTTTCAAACTACAATAACCTATATCTACATTTCATATGATGCAAATGTTGGCCTTGTGTTTTGATTGTGACACTGGTATAATGGAAATTAAGTTTCCTTGCAACTCAAATCCAGTATTCGTTAGAGCTACTAATATGGGCTATTCTCAAGAGGCCTATCAGTCAAAGCAAAGATGATGATGATGATAATTGTTGTTTTAAGGGGCCTAACATCTAGGTTATCGGCCCCAGACAAAGCAAAGAAATACGTTGAACAGATTACCCATCTGTTTCTAAGAGGATGTGGTATAGGTAAAAATTCAGACTTTCACGACCGGTGTTGAAATAGGAATGTCCTTAGAAGACGGCCTATAAGCCCGCGAAACAGAGATTCCTGTGGTATAGGGTTTTCTCAAATATCATTCTTAATGGCAAAATGTAAACTCTACCATTATGATAAGTTTGTAACAGTATGTTCCGCATTATGTGGTCTCGGAGATCGCATTGAGACTATGGATCCTAAGGTCCTAGGATAGATTCCTGGTTCTGCCAAGAAATTTAATTCTGATATGAGGATTGGAACGGGGCACGCCCAGCCTTGTGAGGCAAAACTGAGAAGAGACGGTTCGAGTCCCACCTCAGCTGTCCTTGAAGTGCATTTCCGTGTTTTATAACTTCTACTCCAGGCAAATGCCGAGAAGGGGATATAACCTCGCTGTTTCGCCCCTTAAAACAATATCTAAGTACGAAATGTAGAGGTGGTTCCTAGCTTAAAACTACGGCCACCTTCTTCAAAATCCTAGCTTCAATTACAAATATACAGACTACTACAGTCATTACAATGACACAGGTTATCAGACAGAGTCCACACACACACACACACCTAAGTACAAGGGACAACATGACCTCTGAATGAATCAACATCCATGTTCTTATAATCAAAAATACGTATAGGTAGACCAACATCCTGTTCTTCAGTCTTTGTGGGATACATGTCTTTCCTGGACAGAGTTGGAGCTGGTTTTAACATCTTATCCGAATGAAATAACTCTCGCGTCTCATAATTTAACCCCAACAATAGTGTATTAGCATGTCATTTGAACTTCAGAAATGTTTAACATGTTCTCAATGCCAGTGAATGTCTGTTTAGTATCAGGTATGACAAGCACTTCATCAGACCTGTTTAATCAATTACAAGTATTTCTACTACACTTAAACAAATGCTCATTATCGAAGAGGAGGAAGAGGGGTATTATGATCAGCTGGGTTAGGGACTGGAGTTTTAAAGACATAACACTTAACATTATAATGAGTGCCAATACAACTGCAAGAAGGGAGTATGAATGATACCTAGGAGGGAGGAGACCAGTTGGCAGACCTAGAAAACAATGTACAGATCTGATAAAGAAGGATGTACAGAGGGGAGGCCAGGATTGGGAGAGGATTGTAAACGAAGAATGGTTCATGCATCGACAGAGATGGAGGGGGCTCTTATACCACACCCGGGAAACTGGAGTTGGTCAACGATGATGATGATGATGATGAACACTTAACAGCTCAAGCATTGTTTCTATTCGTTCGTTCGGTATCTGACGGCAAACAGACTACGTCACAGTGGAGTCCAGTCATACGTAGGACATTTGGTTCAGTAGTGTTTCAGCATTTATAATTTTTTCACTTTAGACTTGGAGACAACCCTATAACCTTACGTTTTGAGTAGGTATAAAGAAGAAAGGGTAAAAACCTACATATTAGTTGCCGTCAAATCGGATTTTTTTCAGCCATTCCTTTGATTTTTGCCGCTGTGTACGATAGTTTGGCATGTATATATTCTCAGTCATTGCTCAGCAGCAAGTAAATCAGGTAACGTATGGTTTATTTATACTTTAGTAATCCTATTTTGCATTATTGTAACTCCGTTTAAAAGTATTCTGTCTTTTATGTAAGCTATACCTATTTGCCTTATCCTTATGTTATGTCTGCAATTCAAGCTACTTATCTATCCACGTTGTCCACCTCTTGGTGTAACGGCTAGCATTCTTGGCAGTCACCCCGGAGGTCCGGGTTTGAGTCCCGGCTCTGCTAATATATTTGATTCTGGTCTGGGGGCTGGAACGGGGTACACCCAGCCTCGTGAGGCAAAACTGAGACGAGGCGGGATCGATTCCCACCTCCGCCATCTTGGAAGTGGTTTTCAGTTTCCCCCACTTCTTACTCTGGGCGAATGTTGGGATGGTAGCTAACTGAAGGCCACGGCCACCTTCTTCTCAATGCTCACCACACACTAACACAGGTTATCAGACAAAAATTCACACTCACCCAAGTACATGGGCCAAATGACCACCATGTCCATCCCCTCAAACGAAAGAACTCAATTAGCGTTGTTCATTACGGACTTCTTTGGTATTACATACTAAAGTTGTGCTTTATTACGTGAAACCTATCAATTATGGTGGAATTTAATTAATTATTCGAAAGTCTGCCTTTGGATTTACCACTATCACGATTGTTCTATGTCTGTCGGAGTCAAGAACTGCTCCCCTACGATTATCGCCATCTTTGTTTTGATGTTACGGTCTGAGATATTGTAGTAGGTCTTGCTTATATATACAGTAGTATCGAACGCCCTGACTAAAAGAACAACGACTCCAAACTTTCATAATGGGGGCTGGGTGTACTATTAAAACATAAAAATGAATCATTCAGAATATGTGCAATTAGTGTCGAACATGGTAAAATATATATAAAGAACCATATGAAGTAATTTGGCTCAAATAAGCCATAACAATAAAACATTGAATACAACGTGTGGTGGCCATCATGAAAATATAGCCTGATCGAATGATCATGAACTATCAAAGCCTCGTTAAGCTCCCTGGTCTGATAACACTCTGTGTAATGAATTATTTGAATTCATTTATGTACATATTTACTTATTTATTTATTTATTTATTTATTTATTTCATCCGTTTTCTTTTTTTTTAAATTAATTTATTTATTCGTTATCAACCCAGTGATAATGTTCATACTAAAATGACTCTTAGCATAATGAAGGTGACAATACAAAAATATGTTCAGTAAAAAAACATGCAATCTACTTTCTCCTAAATGTATGGGTATAAGTTCCAACTGTTTGTTCTTATGAAGGAGTATCCAGTAATTGAATTTCTTGCGATGTACTGTACTTTAAGTGTTGTACCCTATATAAGACTGCCCGTTTCATCATAAGTACGTTTTTGCATCCAGAGGAATTGATTGAATCATTAGAAAAATACGACCTTCCACCATAGTGAATGCATGGAATCGTGTATCTTGTGCCTACTGTAGGAAAACCTTTGTATGTGACACTACATTCACTCTTATTCTCAAAATTTGGGAATTAGGAGAAGTACCTAGTGACCTAAAGAACGCCACTATCATCACAATCTTCAAGAAAGGTGATCGTAGTGTTTGTGGCAACTATCGCGGTATATCGCTACTATCTACTGTGGGTAAAATTATTGCCAGAATTTGACTTAATCGCCTTCAGGTTATCTCAGAAAAGATCCTCCCCGAGTCCTAGTGCGAATTTCGATCTTCGAGAAGCACAGCTGACTTTATTTTCTGCGTAAGACAACTACAAGAAAAATGTAGTGAGCAACAGAATCCACTCTTCTTATTTGGTTGGTTGGTTCCTTAGTTTAGGGGCTGCGACAACGCGGTCATGTAGCCCCGTGTACTTTGGGTGTGTGTAGAATCTGTCTGATAACCGGTGTTAATTTTGATGACTGTATTAGTGTGTGTATCTGTTTTTTTAAATTCAAGTAGGGACTGCAACTTTGAATTTTCAAATAGTTCCTACTTTTGCCGCCAAGCACCACCGTCAACGACTACTAGGCCTAGTTCAGAACTAGCTACTAGACGCCACCGCAGTCGGCTCTTGGCAACGAACGTAGCAACCTAAGAGCGTTGTTTACATTCTTAACCTATCCAATTTAGTTTCACACAGGTGTAATTAGTGGAAAGATCTTTAACATGCCATAAATCTATGACATGGGACCGCCGGCTTTACTTCCCCTCCGAAGGAAGGTATACTGAGGGATTTTAACGCTCTTAAAAAATCCGACGGCTTCGGCCGGGTTTGAACCCGCTATCTTGGGCATAGAAGCTCAGCATGCTACCAACTACGCCACCGAAGCCGCCACTCTTCTTAGTCTTTTATGATCTGGAAAAGGCCTTTGACTCGGTTCCAAGATCTGCTATGTGGGCGGTGCTACAACGCTTTGGCTGTCCTCGACGCTTTGTTGATCTAATCCAAGCTCTCCATGATGGCATGACCGGTCAGGTTTGTCATCAAAATAAGATATCTGACGAATTTCCTATCACTCATGGACTGAAACAAGGCTGCGTACTTGCTCCAACACTGTTTGCATTGTATTTGGCTGCAATGCTCTATAAATCGCCCACAAACATCCCAGGTATAGAGGTCAGGTACCGTTTTGATGGAGGGCTCTTCAACCTAGTTCGATTTCGCTCCAAGAAGCTAACTCAGGTTACAAAGATAACCAATATGTTGTATGCAGATGATGCGGCATCACCTACACTCACGCCAGTGGAGTTGCAACAAACTGTTAATTGCTACAAGAATACATGTGATCGTTTTGGTCTCACTATTATTGTTCAGAAGACCAAGGTTCTGGTACAACCTTCACCAGGCACTTCCTTTCCGCACTTCAACATTTCTATCTCAGATACTCCATTGGAGCAGGTAGACCACTTCTCGTATCTGGGCAGTCTGCTATCCGTACACGGTAATTGTGGGCACGATGTTGAGAAGAGAATCGGTGCTGCCCATGCGGCATTTGGGCGACTATCGCACCGGGTATTCTTGAATAAAGATCTGACCGTGAAGACGAAGCTCATGGTGTACCGAGCTGTTGTGATCTCAACATTGTTGTATGGCTGTGAAACCTGGACCCTTTAATAACTCCATGTTTCTGTCGGGGGTGGTGATTAGATGTATTGTGTAGATACCGGTCGGTGTGTGTGGGTTTCCGGTATACGGTCTGCCCCAAGCGCAGGTCATTGTCCTGGTGATTAGCACATAATTCTTTCGATGCAAATACTATCAAGTGAGCAAGATGATTGTATTAATAAAAAGTATCATAAAATGGTCTTAGTTGTGTTTGACATTAAGCAACCATAAAACATCACAACAAATTGGTTGAAAAAGTGATGTCAGATAGCGTTAAAACTCATCATTTTGCACCAAATTATACAAAAGTTTCCCGGGGAGAACCCCGGACCCCCTATTATTTGGGCCTATACCATGCCCCCTAATCCCCGGTTGGCCACCCCCCGAAATAAAATTCTATATACGCCCCTGATGTGCTAATCTTCGTTGTTGTTTCTTAAAAGTACTTTGAGTTACCGGTATTCATTATCAAATTCTACATTTTTAAAATGGCTTCCACGCATTGTATTCAGTGTGTTCTTCTTATGGCTTGTTTATTACCAAGTTTACAATACATTACAATACCTTTCCAGTACCGTACTCAAAACAGAATTAAATTCCTTGGATGAGCTGGGAATGAAACCTGGGCCTCTGAAGTGGAAGCCAACAATGCTAGCCACTGCACCATGAGGTATAAAGCAACACTGTTATCTGATCACCTGGACATCAGTGAGAAGATGCAACTGATTGGCATTTTACCTGAAATGTGCCTATTGTGTGACACAGACAGGAGCTTCAACACTCAAACGTTCATTAAAGTTCTATAATTTACAAAGTATCAGCAGAGAAGTATTTGATCTACTTGTTCCATTCTTTTAATTGAACAGTCTTTGGATAGTGAAATAGAAATGGAAATTATTGTTACTAATCTGTTCTCAAAGTAAGATAGAAAGGCAGAAAGAAAGATGTCACAATTGAATATAAATTAGTATCACAGAACGTGTCAATACAGTATTTCATTTCCATCTTATCACTTTATTTTATCTCTGACACTCTACAAAACATCGTCTCAATAACTACAGTAAAACTCCAATTATGGCAATTGCCAAGGAATGGATACTTCATACTCAGGATAACCCTCAATGAGGATTCAGTAACATTAATTTAGTTTGTGCTGCTGGGATCATGAGAAGAAAAACGTATACCGTACTACAAGCAGGAGGACCTAAAATAAAATAACATTAAATTGGGATTTTCCTTATCAACCGATTATACCACATTCACTAAATTATCATTTTATACATGCCGATAGGTGAATAAAAGTTAAAATAATTGGCATTTATTCGAAGAAATAATCACCATTTGTCTCTTAACATCCTTCGCATTGAATGATTGTAACACGAAAATGTTGGGAAGGAACTATGATTTTAAACATTACTGTTCACTAGTGTTTCCTGAGGAGGGCTTGAATATCTCACTCATTGTGTTGGTTCTGTGGTAGATCCAACCAAAGTTGTTATCCCATAGCACTAATAACCACTGAGATAATGATGCCACCTTGTTTTCTTCTTATTTTTTCTTTTATTCCTTTTGGGACTAAATTGATTTATGTCACCATAATAGCAGGTCTTAACTATACAAATTCAATGATTTAAATATTTAAAAAAAATCAGATTAGTACTTTTGGAGGGAAATAACTGGGAGTAACACGTTACTTGTAACCGTTCACGGTAACCATTCTATGGTAACGACGTTACTAATTATAAATTGAGTAACTGTAACGCCACTACCGTTCACAGTAACGAAGTAATACAAAACGTCGTTATTTTTTCAAGATAGAGCAATCAATGTCTCTGGTGTTTATCATTCTATTGTAATATCATTTACATTTATTATCAAGTAAAATTGTATTTTTTATTGAACTGTTATTAACAGATTTTCCAAAGGAAACATAAACAAGCATTTAAGTACCTAGCTTTAAAAATTTCTTGTTATCCAAGTCTGGCTTTTACCTCGGACTCTAGAGAGAATAACTCATCCTTCCCCTTTAACTGGCAGTGTCTTGGGGGCAAACTTGTGATTCTGAATCAGCGATATGTCAAGACACATGGACCTAGGTGACTTTTGACCAGTTCTCTTTAGAAAAAGGTTAGACAAGGATTTGGGAAAGATGTGATCTTGGGTCATCGCAAAAGTCAAGGTATAACAATTTAGTCTCTAATGATTTCATTAATGAGTCGTAAATGTACAGAGGTAATAAAGTACCGGTATTAATTATTAATATGATTTACGAATTGCCAGTTCATTTTGTTCGTCCATATTACTGGAATCAACTATTCCATTCAAATCGAGCAAATTATAGGAGTATGGAAAGTGTTATTATGCAACTATTTTATACAAAAGGAATGGGAAATGAAGATGTGTTATTTTGATAATTGTAACAATAACACAGTTCATTTTCATACAAAGTAAATATTACGGTAACTTCGTTATTATTTTTGGTAAGCAACATACTTACTTTTAAGAAGTGACTTACCCAACCCTGAAATTTGCTCTATCCATGGTTGCAGATGTTGTTTGATAGTTTAATGACCACCCGAGTGGTGTGTACTAGTCAGATTATCAACATAATTACATTGCTCAATTTGTATAGTAAATATCTCTACTGGTGGAAGAATTAGTGCCAAGTGCAATATCACATGAGAATAATGGCCATAAAGGTAATCAATTGTTTTAACCCTCTGTTTAGTGACATGATGTTTAGTTCCTAAGTGACTTCGGTCTCTCGGACTGCCTTTTTGTTCGTTTTAAATTTTAGAGTATTATCTGAAGCAACTGAATTATATGCAATTCCTATATGATTTCATGATGTATTTAGAGCACAAAATGAAAAAGAAAACGTGCAGGGATATATGATACATTTTACTCGTACTAATTGGAAAATAGAAGTTTTAGAAACCACGTCTTCAGTGTTGCCTTTGTAATCCAGTAAAAGAATCACTTTTCAGTTGGTCAACACATTAATGTACCCAATTAAATTGAGTAGGGAATAGCAACTATCTATCACACTAAACTTAAAAAATAATATACACATTTCACTTTGATACACTTTGGTGAAGTTCGAATCTAGATGTTCTGGATCCCAATATGCACATTGATTGAAAATATAGTAAGTTATAATTATTTCAATATTTCTTTCACAATTCAAAAAAGATGTATGTCTAATCTAATGTCATCTTTTTTCTTACACACAACTTAACCTACATTGATCAACGTCACCATCGAAATCTAACCAAGAAATATTCCAGCAAAACCATTATTGGTATGACCAAATGATTTTAATGATAATAGTTGAATACTAAGTTAAATGCCAAGTTGTCTTACCAACTTGTTTCAAGTTGTAATTGAAACATTCCAATACTTTCGAAATCAGATATCTATTGGAATGTTTCAATTACTCGCAACTTGATTTTTTAATAATTTCTTCCAATAACGTGTTAAGATTGATGGTGATGATCACACTGTGGTCGAAACTAGTCCTAGTGCATTAAAACAATAACAATAATAATAATAATAATAATAATAATAATAATAATAATAATTTAATTATTGACTATTGGTTTTATTTAATAGCATTTAGATTTCAATTAGTAAGTGATAAATAATTAATATTCCCCACTCAATTTAATTGGGTACATTAATGTGTTGACTGATTGAAAAGCAATTCTTTTATGATCATGTTGGAAGCCTTTATTCAGTGTTGCCTTATTAAACGAATTATTAAAAGTTTTTCAGTAAGTCAACGCATGAAAATGAATCGTGTTTACGGAATGAAATTCATTTAAAATTTTGCGATTCTTTTACTTGTTAGAATAGTACTGTAGAATAGTACTCACAGAAAATTTCATCAGATATTTTGGAGAACTTGCAGTATATTTGCATGATTCCTGCTTGTAAATAAACATGCGAGAAAAGAACCCATCGTGAAAAACACTTCATGTGGCCTGCACTTTTATTCACCTCTTACGGCAGCAGCTACTATATTGCGTGACAATACTAAGTACCGACATTAGAGTCTGTATTACGAAAGAAGAACGCTGACAGCTGCCATCCAACCAGTCCTATGGTGAGAAGGTGAGCAACAACGAGACATGTTGCAATGTGCTCACAGACAGCGATGAGCAATGTCCTTGTCACTTACTGTCAGTATTATCCCGTGTACCTATTGAAGTGTATTTGTTTATTCCTTCACAGGATAGAAGAACCTACAGATAGCAGTGAAAATTGCATGAAAATCCGTCCTATGGTTTTCGTACCGCAACAGACGTTGAGATAACATATCACAGTGGCAACGCAGTATTTCCTTCCATGCTAGCTTTGGCAGTTGCCAACGTTCTTCTTTCTTAATACAGACTCTAGTGACCTCAGTCTCTCACACCGAAATGAATAATTAGTCCCAAACACTCAGCACATTCAATAAGAAACGGATGTTTGCATAACTACAGTATTCCCGGAGAGTATGTGAATGTACAATCCCTGCATTCCGGTAGATGATTTCTTTTTACAATATTATGTTGCTGCTTGGTCTGAAAAAACAGGATCCACAAATAGAGAAACTACAGTTAGAAATAGTTACAGTATGTTTTGGAGATGAACTTTGTGAAGCCTCTCTATTGGAGACTGATGTGTTGTAGCTTAAACAGGTACATAATTCAAAGGAGCTGACAATACTGTCCTTGTTCAGGTTTGGACAGGGAGGCCTCTTATTGCTACCAAACCCCCAAGCTTCTTTTGTCATTAGTTGCTGAAGGTTGTTCAACCTCCAAACATCATGCTTCATCCGGAAGATGAATCATATATTAAGATAAAACTGGTGAAATCAGGATCACTATTAGCCAGATAGGCAGGAGCACAGCCAAGAGCCGCACGACTTGATGCATCCAGAACAACCTGTAACAGTCAAAACCCAATTAATATTAAGTATCCACCTCAGAGCATTCTTACCTGTCACCGCAGAGGTCTGGGTTTAATTCCTGGTTTTGCCAAGGAATTTAATTCTAGTTTGAGAGCTGAAACGCGGTACACTCATCCTTGTGAGGCAGAACTGGAAAGAGAAGGGTTTGATTCCCACTCCATCCATCCTAGAAATGTTTTCCATGGTTTCCCACTTCCACCCCAGGCAAACGCCAGGATGGTACCCAAATTAAGGTCATGACCACCTCCTAACCATATCATAGTCCCAATTATAAATGCACGCACTAGTACAGCCAACACAATGACACAGGTCATCAGACAGATTCCACATACACCCAACTACATGAGGCTAAAAACTACGTTATCGCAAAGCCCCTAAATGAATCAACAACTCATGTAAAGCACTAAGGAAAGAAGCTTGTCGTTTTACGTGACCGTTAATCTCGCAATCATGAGCCACGGGACCTCCATTTTTGCGTGATATTTCACTTCGAACATTTCACATGCACTGACCAAGAATCACACCCGGTCCTCCTTACAGAGCTGCTTTACCACGTTCCCTGCGAACACTAACTTTATGATTCAACAACTCACATCTCACTCATATCTCCTTGTCTACAAAGTGGAATTTTGTTGGTGATTCGTTTAGGGGTTAAAGCATCACAGTCATTTAGCCCCATGAAGAGCTTCCACCAATATAAATTTCAAATCCTGGTCATATACCTGAAAAATCCGCGAAGATCCGCGAAAATGACAAATTTACGAAGAAAGAAGAGACACGCCATACGAACATTGATGAGCAAAATCACGAAGTTGTGTATGTTACTAAAATATGTGCATGTGGGAAAACTACGGAAACCACTTCAGGATGCCTGAAGTGGGAATGAAATCCACCTCTTAAACATGTTGTTTATTTCATCAAAACACTATTTTATGTGTTTTATTGATATTTTATGTAATTTTGTGAAAAATTGTTAATTTACACGTGGAGCTGATAATGCTGTGCGAGTAGTCATCTCAAGGGACTGTTGACCTCATTGTTCTGCCTCTTAAAGCAACAACCATCATTATCACCAGGGGTAGTCCTATCACGATAAAACCTGGTGAATTCGAACATCTTATTTCAAAATGTCGCGATATTTTGAATTTCACGTCATACTTTGGTCTTAATAAATATAGGCTGCATTTGGAAAAATCTGATTATTTCTAAAACCTGTATACAGGTAATTCGTCATTCCAAAGAAAAAAAATCCCCTTCATGATGACATTCAATCAATTTTCCCTCTACAATACCAAGTGCCTACTTCTGACGTCTACCCACCGAAGTGGCAAGTGGTCCACTCGAAATGCCTGCGATCCGTCACCGCAACATAAAGTCTGTGGGAATGTCCGATCGCCGATCGTGACACCTACTCATGGCTTTTTCCCGTATCCTATCGCGAGCTTGGCGACCGCCACTATGCTAGAAGAGCAGATACATTATCAAATGGGCCGATAATGGCGCCGATCACGTAACATCGCAATATTTTTCAGTACACGACCGCGAGTGAAGCGGTAAATTACATTAAATGGGACCGACATTTAGAGGATGCATTCTATGTTGGCAGATGACATAACTTACTCATTCCAGTGTCAGGTCCTACTACGAGCCAATTGCGCAGACATCATATTTTTTCATGCCTGGTCGCGAACTTGATACTGTGGGGCCAGACGGGCCGAGAACGCTGCCGAATACGGTAACTACGGTAACTATTCACCCCGCAATATGTTTCCATGCCCGATCGTGGGAACATGTGATCGCTAAAACAGTTGGAATCTCGTCAAATAGGTCGAAAGCGGAGCTGATCGCGTAACATTGCGATAGTTTTGCATTTTCGGTCACGAACTCTAAACCGTAAGGACATCGAGAATCTCGCCAAACGGGTCAGAGAAAACTTGGTAGGTGTTACCGTTCATTTTGACCCTATGCGGGCGAGGGCAGATACTACCCGCTGTTGAAATGTTTCTCGCTGCCTAAGCGATCACTTGCATATACTGCCCCGCTGTATATTTTTCCTTACGACGAGTACGGCTAACTCGAAATAATGTCCGAAGTGTTCACTCCAAGAACCGTGTTTCACCTTCCAATACTAATGTGAATTAAACATGTATAAGTTCAAATTAAGAGGTTGCATTCTATGTTGGCAGATGACATAACTTACTCATTCCAGTGTCAGGTCTTACCTTACTACCAGCTTTTGAGCTGTAGATTACACAACCGATAAAGCATAGTGTGCGATTGAATGATTGAAGAATACAACATAACTTTTGATCTTCTGCAGATATAGTTTTTAATATTTTGTGAAGTCAGCGCCACGACTATCATGTGCGGTAGTTGAATGGAATCTTGGTAGCCATTTTTCAGTTTTGCTTGCAACGTATCAGTATTCTAATTCTGGGGTGTCAATGATAATCTGGTGGTCTGCGCTGTAATTAGTGGATTACGTTATAAAATACAGGTACTACTTTCTCCATGTACATTACAGAAAGGTCAGCAGCAGAGCTAAATATGAGATCCCAAGTGCACAAAAATTGTCAATACATAACACAATGACGGTTTTGCTTGGTTTGGTTGGTTTCTTAGTTAAGGGGCTGCGACAACGCAGTCATTTAGCCCCGTGTACTTTTGGGTGTGTCTAGAATTTGTCTGATAACCGGTGTTAATTGAGATGGCTGTATTAGTGTGTGTTATTGATTCAAATCATTCACCCAGCAATTAAAAGGGTTAATGAAAGAAAACTTACTTCCGTTGCCATTTTCTTGCTTTGGGTATTGAACTGGGATCCTGCTTGAAGATGAATTTCCTGATTCCCAAGACATAGCTCTCAATGACGGGGAACCAGTCAATGGCTTCAATATCGAAGTTGAATGTCCACTGGTCCTCAGTGTTAAGAGTCTTGAAGAGAATATGCATGTTACTATTCTTGAACTGCCATTGACGAGTTGTGAAGTACTCAAGACCCTTGGAGCCTTTCTTTAATCTGGCCTGAACACGCACTAACCTATCAAATGAAACAGCATTGAGCTTTAGGATCATAGAAAGGTCTTGTGGGAATAGCTCCCATTGGAATGGTCATATCTGTTGAATAAGGCTTGAAAATGTGACCACAGTTGAAATTCAAACCAAAATCTCCTGCTGTCTGGACAGACACTTTAATCCTCTCGCACCACTGTGGGCCATGCCACAACCGTAATTCATTTTCGAGTCTGAGATGAAGAGGCGCTGCTTCTGGAATGACATAGAGATGGCTGTGATCCAAACTGCAGATACATTTCTAAGTCTTATTCAACAAACATTGAATTAATTCTTTGACTCATCTATTCAGTACGAGTGGTTAATAGTAGCCAAGGTGGGAAAATGTTCTCCAATCACATACCACCTGAAGAAATACTGTAGGAATTTGCATTACAGTGTTGAATAGGTAAATCTGCTGGAGGGAAAATAATTCCCATTATAATCAACTAAGAGAGAGGGTTATTTTTGTTTGCGAACCCATTTAAAAAAACTTTAGTTCATGCGGATGGTGTAGCAGAAATGGGTGTGTGTCCCATCCTAATTGTGGCCGCAGTCATTGCTGTGATTTGGTAGCATTTGCTGAATGCAATTTTGTAGTTTGAACAACTCAACCAAATAATGTCCAAAATGGCTGGTACACATGTTGATAAACCGTTGCTGGAATCCCCTAGGATATAAAGTGTATTGAATTTCAGCATCTAAACCATGGCAGTTGTTAGAGTTATGCATTCGTATTAAATCGTGTCATATAAAATGAAATATTTCAATGCTTGATTGCTCTCACTGACTCCAATCCATTTTGCATAGTTGTTAAAAATGTGCCCACTTAATCAGAAGATATATTTGTTGCACTCCCCACCCAACTAATTATTATCACTGCTATCTTATGAAGTTAGGGAGGGAAGCAACCAGGACAATTGCCCGTGGATGGAAGTGGACCCGTGCCCAGAGATCCTATTAAATATATTAACCTGGTATATAAAAACATATAATATACTGACAGAGAAAATATTTAATCTGAGCGAGAGGGAGTCTACAGTTCAATACCAAAACATTTAGAATCAAACATTACACACACGGTTTCTTTTAAGTTACAATACAACTATCATGCACACGCACTAAACAATTTTACAATAAATTACACATTGAGTTGGTAATCACAGATTCTTTTCCATAATTTTGTATTATATATAACACTCACTGTGGTAATAAACAACATCCTTTTGACTTACTTATTTTATATATATTATGCTCGGAAAGGAGAATTGTTCTCCTTCAGTTCACTTCGTGTTGGGTCCCGATCAGGCCCTCGTAGTGGTCAATTGGGGCAACTATTTAAGATATGACCTAGTCGATTGGCCAAGCTCTTTACGTATTTGGAATCAACCTTCAATTGAATTCTTCTTAAATATGTTATGAATATATTTATAAGGTACCCTATCAAGTTAATTTATATATATATATATATATATATATATATATCATCATCAGCAGCATCAGCTGATACTCGTATCCGAGCGTGCGTTCGTTTCTTATAAATATATGGTGCAATATTGTATTTGTAAAACATAATCCTAAGGTAAAGGAATTTAATGTTGAATATACTGTACTTGGGCAAAAGTAATAGAGGGGTGACAATTCTTTTTAAACTAAACGCAGCGTTAAATTATTAAATCTGATTCGGAAATTCTCAATTCGCTGCAATCTAAAACCTTACCACACTCGGGAAACGTTTCTACAATCTCTATCTGAAAATACAAATGAAGATGGCTCAAGTCACATTCGCGACAACATTAAGTAATCACTTCTCTTCACATCAAATTAGCAACAACCATTCTTACCTCCATATTTTAAAACAACTCCGCACCATGACAACAGTTGTATTAGGTTACACAACATTAAAAAAAACCATTAGGTTTCGCTTAACCCTGTCTATCACATAAAACAACAGAATATAAATTACACACCAATTCCCTAATCTGTTTCCATTCCCGTCAAGGAAACGTTTCCCCAATCATGCACACGAAGTACTGTAACTAATATAACATCACGTTTGTTTCAAACCATATAGTTATTAGGTGATGATGGCGGAATTTCACTGCGCGTTTGTTACATATACGCAATTCGTAATTTAGAAACGACGTATAACTATTCTTGACACACCGAGGAGGACAACAAAATTGAATCCGCCCCGAGCCTCGGCTCGAGAGGTTAGTCTGAGGCCACTTCTTAATTCTTGTCACACAACAATCTCTCTTCACTCTTCTTTTTTTTTAAATACCAACTAGCCGACCCTCGGGAGATCGCTGCCTGCCAACATGAGGCCGAGAACTTCTCTCTTCTCGCGGGCTGACAAACTAGCGATCCTTGTGTACGGTATGTCTCGGAAGTTTGCTTTTATGACGGTTGTAGTTTGCCGTAAGAATATATGGTCCGGGCTTCCAAACTCGAAAGACCCGGGCAGAAAATGTCATAGATAAAAATCATCTTTAAGGATGCATGCGTATCATAGCATGGTAGAAGTGGGACTTAAGAAATCAGGATGCTGGACAGAGAAGGTAATGTATTTCGTTATTAATGGTACGTAACTTTGTCTGATCCAATTGGACTAAAGAAGAGAAATGTGTATGTATATGAGTAGGAGACAAACCCAACTTGGTCTGTTCCAATTGGACTTGAGAAGAAAAATTTCTGGGCAGAGGAGTAGTTGGTGAATGACATGTGACGGCAACTGTCACAAAAAACACATTTACCAGTAGTGAATCAAGAATCGTCCCAAGAATTAAATGCGTAATGTTGTTGTTTGAGTCTTCAGTCTTTTGACTGGTTTGATGCAGCACTCCATGCCTACCTGTCCTGGGCTAATCGCTTCATCTCTACATAGCTACCACACCCTACATCCAAGGCAATCTGTTTAACATATTCTAACCTGGGTCTACCCCTACAGTTCTTGTTCTCGACCCTTCCTTCCATAACTAAGCTTGCTATTCCTGGGTGTCTTGGTATGAGTCCTACCAATCTTCTCTTCATTAGCAGTCGCCAGAAACATCTCTCATCTCCCACTCGTCTTAATACCTCTTCGTTTGTAACCCTATCTACCGATCTGATCTTCATCATTCTCCTGTAACACCACATTTCAAACGCTTCAATTCTCCTCTTTTCTGTTGGACCAATAGTCCAAGTTTCACATTCATAGAGTGCCACGCTCCAGACAAAGGCTTTCAAAATGACTTCCTAATACCTAAATCTATATTCGATGTCAACAGATTCCTTTTCTGTAGAAATGCTTTCCTTGCCTGAGCCCACCTACTTTTTACACCCTCTTTGCTTCGTCCATCACTGGTTATTTTGCTTCCTAAGTAACAGAAGTCTCCTACTTCGTTTAGCTTTTCACTTGCCAATTTCATGTCCATGGAGGTTTCTGATTTATTTCAGCTGCATTCCAATATCTTTGATTTTCATTTATTAATTTTCATCATGAATTCTTTCCTCGAGGTGGAGTCCATACCATTCAAAACCTCATTCAAATCCTCAGGCGTGTCTGCCAAGATGACGATGTCATCAGTAAATCACAAACTTGAAATTTCTCCTTGAATCTTCACCCCCATTTAAATTTTTTCTCCAATTTCCTCCATTGCTTGTTCAATGTAAAGATTGAAAAGTATGGGTGATAAGTTGCAGCCTTGACTTTCACCTCTATGAATACCAGCTTCTCGCTCATGTCCTTCAGATAGGATGACTGCTGTCTGGTTTCTGTATGAATTGTAGATCTCTGTGCTTTATTCCAATCGTTTTCAAAATGTCAAAAATTTAGCCCAATAAACGTTATCAAAGCCTTTTCTAAGTCTACAAATGACAATTACGTTCTCTTATCTTTCCTCTTTCTACCTTCCAAAATGATCCATGACTTAGTACAGCTTCCCTTGTTCCTAAATTTCTCCTGAAACCAAACTGGTTTCTATCTGGCTTTCCATCCTCTTGTAAATTATTCTAGACAGGATCTTTGAAGCAAGAATAATCAAGCTGATTGTACGGTAATCTTCACATCTTTCAGCTCCTACTTTCTTCTGAAATCGGAGGGTACTGCGCCCGAATTTCGCATAGCCACCTCGTAAATCCGCTGAGATGGAAAAGGATTGTAGGGACGTCGATACCCAGCCAGATACATCAACACTTCCCTACTAGGTGAATTACTAGGAACCCCTCGACGCATACCTGCAATGCAATAACGCTACTAATTAGTTACACATTTACTAACAAATAAAAATCCATAACAAGATGGTAGGACGAGAATCTCGGATCTCAAGCGTGAACGGTGAAGTTGAGACTAAGTGAGTTCTAGTAACTAACTGGCAGTATTATCGCACGTCGATTGCGAAATGAAAAGATGATCAGTTTCTATAAAAAATGTGCAGGCAAACAAAAAATCGTGCCTGGATTTATTATCTAATATTTACAAACATTAAATTTCCCTATCACCAATAAAATAATGTTTAAATGGAAAATAAAAATATTTAAGTTGGTAGATAGTCCTTCTATCTTTCAAAAACACTTTCAATGCAGTTTAAGTTGCATAAAAAATCATTATTCAAGAATAAACATTGAATGATTATACTTGATAGTCACCCTGTGACTCGATCACTAATAGCAGTCTGATCCAAAATCAGCTGTTCTTCAAAAACATGAAATTACATTACACTGTCCTACATGATACACTTATCGATGTAAATAAAATATATGAACGTAATACGAATGAATATAAACTATTAAATGCTAAATTATTTACACAAATAGAAATAACCATGTCCAGCATGGTTTAAAAAAACATCAAACAAGATCTGACGCGATCTATCAATCTTATAGCGCTTCTGTTGTTTTAAACAGTTCTGTTAAACACTCGTTCACAAACATTATAATTCTGGTATATTTAGAGTTTCTGTCATCGTAAATAGAACTATAGTAACAAACGGTGAAGTTATTTACGGTTCTCAATTGTCAAATCATTGAATAAAAATGCAATAAAATTAAAGAGCGAGACGGAACTACTCGGTTACACATAATAGACGTCGTGGATTTCATAATAATACTCTCTGACATGTAAACACATATACAACCCTAATGTCAGTTACTTTTTCAACACACTGTATCAATACTATGCTCTAACGGCAATACACTCATTTCCTTTCGTATACGGTGAACAACATCGCGCGTATTCTAGAAACACCGGTTGTCTCTAAAGCCGCCGGATTCCGCTCCCTTAATACTAGTTGTCGGCATTTATATTATTACTTAATAACTAGTAATTAATAAAGTCCCGGGCGACTGCGGTGCCAAAGAGCAAACGCCTCGCCCGGCCATCCTGTTCATTGCCGTTGTATTTGCATATGTTGTCATTATTCTTCCTGTGTCATTTTATTGATGTATTCATCATTGTTGGGCTTGCCCACTAGAACCCCTGTGAGGGCTCGCTGTGCTCCTCATTTAATATCTCTGGCCGCCCGGTGCGTGACCATTTAAGCTCTGGCGACCCGTTGTCAGCCATTTATGTGGGCACGGAATCGAATGATCGCATTCATTCCATATTATTCATATTTCATATTATTCATTATTTGTTTATTTGGTTGTCTTCACCTTTGCCACGCGGGGCAAGGACTTGTCGGATCTAGGATTGATCCCGCTGAATCCTGAGATCCTTCTTCACTCCTGCGAGTAGGAGACTAACTTCCCGCCATAGAAGTTCTACTTACTTACATACTAAACTAGGAGTCTAGTCCTAATTTGGTCGTCCCTAGGGTCATCTCCTGAGTCCGGTATGGAGCTGGCTAATTCTCCCACCAGTTCGTCAAAAGTCTCCCCTGAAGGTCTTGGCTTCGACGACCGTGGCGCATAGTGGGTGTAACTTTCCTCTGCCGAGGGGGTAGGCTAGACGCACCCCCGGTTTTGGCGTTTGCCCGCGCCAGGCCATCAATGCTTCAACCTTGCGTAATTCGTCTTTTTGGTCTGGGTCATTGAGCCAACTGGGGTAGGGCTCATCATCGCCTTCCCCAGCTCTGCTCCTGTGTGGTGCCTCTGACCTTCTGTTTACGCTGTCATCACAATTCAGCGTGTCATCAGATTCCTTTTGTATTATATAAAAAAAATAGTGTGATCTGTAAATAATTTACTGTGTAATTATGTAAATTTTTAAGTGTTCTGGGGTTGTAGAATCTTCTAAATGCATGGACTACTTCAGGCCTACTGTCGCTACGTCGGACTTCCAGCGGTAATGCCTTGTTAATTTTCTTGTAGGCGTTAATAGGGTTTTATGGCGTTGGGTCCTTTGTTATTAGGATCCGGGGGTGTTATCTGCTGGATGGGTTTAAAGCGTGGTAGGAGAGGGTTGCGCATCGTTGGGCTCCATGTTAATGGTGGCCGGGAGCCGGTGATACTATCAGGATGCTTTTACAGTGAGTGGACGGGGTAGGTACTTCCCGGGTTTGCAAAAATTTAAAAAATTCCTTGCAGGAGTAATAATAATAATACCCCCAGGTGTGTGGGAAGGATATACCATGCATGTGGCTGGATATGAGGCGTGTCCGCTCTCATTTGTGGATAGGTGTAGGCCGAGGTGTAATAATCCTATGTCCCTTGCATGCGGGATTATTTAGTAGAAAAGAATTGTTATTATAAATTTGGCCTCATCTCTTGCTTAGAGATGCGCATTACGCTTAGTTATCGTTTTTCCGACTCGCCCCTAATACTCGGGCGTAAGCATTGAGAGCCAGGGCGTAGTGAGCCCTCTCTTTAAACGCATGAATTCTATCAACCCCGATGTATATTTTGGCATGTAGTTTAGCTGTTTTTTTGTGTTTGTGTTGGCTAATGTTGTGAGTGACAAGGTTATGGAAGGAGAAAGGTGGTATAATGGTAGCCCGTAGGTGGTATTTTGGTAATCCCGCTGGCATTATCCATCTCTGCTCTTGTCATCCTCACTTGGTCAATATCTGCTTTCTATCCGCTCCTTGGGATGGTGAAGTGTGGTGACGCTATGACGTCACGTCCTAATGTGGTCTCTCATTTGTAATGTTAAGGTAGCAAGTGATCGTAGTGTAACTGGTCATGTCCTGATCGCCTATGATGGTTTTGGGATTAAAAATAAAACAAGAAGAGAAGTAGTTATTGGGGGGGGGGGTTGATCCTTCAAGGAATTTGTCTGTATTCGCCCCTGATTAGTGGTCACGTATGTGGGCAGGAGGTGCCCGTGGCTGTGGTTACTGAGGCTTGCGTGACTGTAGTTGCGTTCCGCTGCAGCGCGCTGTCGCGCGTGCCGTTTATCGGATACGCCTTATCGTGTGTCGTGATGCTAATTGTCAGCCGGCGCGTGTAACCTGTTATCGCACTTGTAAACAAGGTTCTGTGGCCCTATGATAAATCCGGCCTATCGTGTCTGTACATTGCTAAATGTTATGCCTGTTGTAACAGCGTTGAATCCTGTGTCAATGTATGCCATTATTATTGGTTTGTTTTTGTGGTCATGTCTGCATTTCATGGTCACTTCCGTTACAACAAGAGTGTCTGCCGACAGCAGTGTTGCAATGCTTTCGGAATTCGCAAGTCAGTGTTTTGTTTTGTGTTTTGTTTTCATGTGCTTGTGTACGGGAAGTCTGTGACGTTACGTATGTCGGCTGCCGGAACGTGACTTTTGCCAATGTCCGAGTGTTGCCATTGCTGTGCATTCTGGGCGGGCCAGTGTGCTAATCTGTCCTGTTTTTGCTTACCGTTGTTGTGTGTACATTGTTTTCCGCAAGACCTCTGCCTTGTGTAACTATGTGTAATCCATCTCTAGGAAATCTATTGTGGTCCCCGTGGAGGCCTAGGATTTTCGGTACGCCCCCTTACTGGGAATTCCTGGGTCGCCAATGCCGAGGTAGGCTGTTGTAGCGAGTACCCTGGGGCGAATCTATGCTCCTGTATGTGCGTTAAAGAACCCTCCTGTTATTAAAATCGTGTGGCTCAACCGCTTATGTGCTTGTATGGGGCCAATTTCAGTCTAATTGGGATTCTGGATATTTGTTTTCCACGGCGTCCGATTTTTACTGGGCATTCAGACCCGCGATCCCGTGTAATACTACGTGTTTTATATCTGCGTTGTCTGTTGGGGTTTGTGTGTCCCTAGTGTGGCTTTTGATTGTGTTTTTCGCGCCAAAAATACCATTGGTTAGTTTGTTTTTGGCACGAAGGTATTGTGTTAAATCGTGTGTGCGCGCCCGCCTTGTTCTAAGGTCCTGGTGCTACGATTTCTGTACCGTATGTACCATGGCACACGTATCGTGTATTTAAGGCACGCGAATGAAAGTATGTTTTAGCGTGAGTGATTTGTGCCTTTTGTGAAGACCCTTGTATTCTTATTTTGGGAGTTATGGGGTTTTGAAAACAGCGTAAATGACTGTGTGTATTACAGCCAGTCTAGAACGCTCGCAGGTCGCCTGCAGCTGGTGAAGGTCGCACGATTGTGTGTGAGTGTTATCGCTGACTTGGCAATGGTATTAAGTTACAACTGTGTAGGAAGGACTTTGCTTGCTAGATAGCTGGCTCATGTGCCAGGCCAATGTGTGTATGTTCGCCAACACGTCTGCCCACTGTCTACATATACAGCGTGTCTTTGGGCTTCTCGTAATGGAAAAGAACTCTCCTGTAATTACATATTGTGTCCCCAAGTTTTGTGTTGTTGTAAGCGTGGGGAGAATATATCCCTGTTAGTGGTACTTAAATGCCTTTATGTATGTGTGTCTCCGGACCGCTAGTCGCGTGTTTGGGGACTAGGTGTCGGAGGTGGTTTTATTGTTTTATGCATATAAATGTCTGTCAGTGTGATTATCCTTTACTTCCCTATCCTGCAACTGGATAGTTACCGGACCTTGCATTCCTGGTATTCAGGAGGTTGCGGGTTCGAGACCGTCTTTGTCCAGGATAATTATTCCTGGTGCCTTTTAGGCCTGTGTCTCCGGGACAGTTTTGGTAGTGTATTAACTGTTGTGTGGCAATGTGAGTTGACTGTGTGCCTTCCAGAAATATGTTGGTTTTCCCAAAGTCTGGGATTTTCACCCTATGGTGTTTATGTTTAGTTTGCGCGCTGTTATGGGGGACGAGAAAACTTCATGTTATAGGCAGTGTAATATATATAACGTATACCCATGGATTAAATTTATACAGTTCAACTTGGACAATTCGCACTTCACGGGATTGGTGAAAGAAAAATTGAGTTATGCAAACATTCGCATTAAGAAAGAAAGAAAGAGTAGGGAAAATACATTGTATGACGTTTACATAGTGGTTTACGTTCACTAAAGCAAATTAACAAACGATGGTACTTTATAACGATTGTACCGTAGTTAATTTCAAAAGTTTCAAATGAAAGTTGAAACCTGAGTGTACTATGCACCTATTTGACGCCGTTAGTAAGGCAGTAATCTAGTTATGTCACGGAGAAATTTACTATGTGTAAAAAATAGTTTGAGATTCTTGCCTGTTTCTTACGATTAGGGCTCTCGGCTATCACAAGAGATTCTAGCAAGTTGTAGGAACGGAACATAGAACACTTAGTCATTTCTACTTAGAAAGACCCGCCTAAGCTCTATGCTGTGGTTTGTTGCTTAGGCTGTATTCGGAATAGTTCTTCCCGACCCTGAGCCGCGTGGCCCGACTGATTGGCTTCCGCTTGGCTTTGCATATTAAAAACTTTGAATTGTCCAAAATATGTCCTGAATTAACCCCGATTATAATCCATTGATGGCCTAAAAAATGCTAGGGGCCAAGAAAAAACTAAGAAGAATTTTGAATTATACAATTTTGATTTAGCCATGTTCCACTGTATATACATGAAAATGTGCAGTTTTTGTCCGTGAGTCTCTGCGTGTCTACCGTTTACAGGGATGGAACCTGCCCTTTGTGTGTCCATTGTAGTGTTTCCTTCATGTAAAAGAGCCTACCTGTATCTGTAATTGTGGTGCAAGTGACATTGGTGTA
This sequence comes from Meconema thalassinum, assembly GCA_946902985.2. NCBI lineage: Eukaryota > Metazoa > Arthropoda > Insecta > Orthoptera > Tettigoniidae > Meconema > Meconema thalassinum. The sequence continues at coordinate 528,957,274 of OX336390.1, read as the reverse complement.
TGTTGTATTCCTGGTGAAAGTTGTTATCCCCTTCCGAGCGTCCTTGCTCGGGAAGGTGGATACTGTCGCCCTGTCACTAGGGCATAGGCCCCTGAAACCCATTGAGGTGCTTCTTTGCTATTTTCTGGAGGAATTTGTAGCAAAGTAAGCCTGGGCCTACTTTCACCGTAGTGCCTGGATGTTGGCCTGAATGTGGTTGTGTCTGAGGGGCTGATTGCGCTCCGCGCTACCCTAGCAGAGTTTATAGGGGTGTGTGTATTCCTGACTGCCCGGCCTCGTGGGGTAGGTAATAAGAACTTTCTTATACCCCGTGTACTGTGTGTTTGCGGCTGGTCAGTGTGCACAGGCGTGCGTTTTGCACCCTGATGGGCTGAAGGCAACACCCTCTTATGCATTCGCACCTGGGGTACACATGCTGGTGCCCGCTTCCATTCTGGCAAACTTGCCCTTTGAACTAGCGGTAAAGGCCGTGTAATTGCCTGTGATTGCCCTGGCGACGTATTGGAGTGCAGTCTAACCGATTTCTGGCCTATGGCCACGGTAGACTCCTGCCCTTGTGTTTTGTAAGTGTCTGAGAGGGACATCCTCGCAATTGCCGAGTTAGCGTATCTACGCTCATGTCCTCTCTCGGCCGGGCTGATGGCCCTGCCGCGAACTCAAAAACTCAAAAATGGCTTTGTTAGCCTGGAGCTCCCTATATTCTTCCCTAATTTTGGAACGTGGTTTCGTGTGGATGGGATAATATGCTACCACTTGTGTGTGGTTATGTATGTGTGCCGGGTGTGGACCTCTGTATGTGTCAACGTCTGTGCTTGCACTCGTGGTCCTGGCATCGAATTAGCCATTGCTTGCGTAGTCAGGCCCGTGTGCCTGGTGAACATGTATGCCCTGTCGTCATATTGTACCGTGGATGTCCAGATGTCGTGTAAGTGTCGCTCTCGCCCGCCCCCTCGGTCGTTTCGCCGCCGATCGCGTGTTTCATCCCTTGTCGTGGCGTGTGCTCCTGCTGTCGTCCTAGTTGGGCCCCTATAGTCCCGGCAGTGTGTTCGCCTGTAGGCCCTCTCCCGCTCTTCCCTAATGTGTCTTTCCTTGTTCCCCCTAGTTGTTTGTTTGACTGTCCTTTTACGTAACGTCGGGGTGGGTAGCCCCGTTCCTCCCTGTATTGGTGTGGGAGGGACATGTCCCCGGTTTCACCTGTTCTCTGTCCTGTTGGGCTTCCGGGCCGGTTCCGGTAATTGTTTGTGTGTGTGTGTCTGCCCCCGCAATGTGTTGGAGGGTGGTCTGCCCGATTTCTGGCCTATGGCCACGGCTGCCTCCTTCCCCTTTGTGTTGTTGGTGACTAAGATGGACATTCGTGCAAATTGCTGCGTTAATGTGTCCACGCAGATGTCGTTTGTGTGCTTCGTGAGTTTTCCATCTGCCAGCTCAAAATGAATGTTAGTGGCTTGAAGCTCTACAAATTCGCCCCAAAGCTCGGCGTAATCGTTCGTGAGCTCTTTGGCTTGGTCAGCTACCTTCGTGTTCTGTGTTTGTGCCCTGTGGTGTTCCTCCCTCAGCCTGTAGTATTGTTGTGTCAATTCATCATGTCTTTTATGTAGCCGCCAGTGTGTAATATTTAATTGTGTGCGAGTTGTGGCTATTCGAGTCCTGATGTCCCGTGACTCTCTACTGGAGCTCTGCGGGCTAGTGAGTGCCCTCATGATCGGCCCATAATGCATCCGTACGAGCTTTTGCACTTTTCGTAAGCGGTCCTGCTGGGCCCTAATTCTGCTATGCGATGCTATGATCCCATGGTACAAGTCAATGTTCCTCAGCATGGCCTGTCGTGCAGGTGAGTTCATATTTGTATATTGTGTTGAAGACGAAAGAAAAAAAATGATTTTAGTTGGGGGTTGTTAATAATAACACAAGTCCCCGTGTAATAAAGGAGGGAAGAGAAAAATTTCCCTCGTGTTGCTAGGGTGAAGGAAAAATAATGCTTTCTGAAAAAGAAAAAAAAATCAACTATCACTTGGCTGTGTGCGGTACGGGTCGTTTCTACCACGAGGGCTCGTTGTATGAGTCCTACCCTTACAGTGCGTGGTAGCCGTGCCTCCACCAATATGTTTTAGATCCCTTAGTTGGGGGGTAGTTTATGGATAAAACATTAGTGTCACTGTGCTAATTTAAAAGGTGGTTCCTAGTTGAGAGCAGCTTCCCGAAACTGGGAGGGCTTACCAGTGTAGGGTGTTGTTTAGTGTTTAAATGCTAGGGGGTGCTCCTATAAAGACGTAAGTATTTGTTAGGGGATGGTCCTCTGGCTGCAGGCTGCTGTGCTGGTCTGCCAGCTGGACGGAGTGAGTGATAGACGTGCTTATGTCAGTGGCTCGCTGCTATGCAGTCGAGTCGCATGCGGGAAGCACAATGAAACCTGAGCAAGCAATTACTGGCTACTATGGTCACGGTCAATCGTGACGAGAGTCAGGAAGGGTGTGAGGATGTAAAGAGGCGTGTAATTGTCAAGACAAGTGTAGTTTACTGACCATGTGTTTATTGGTCAGTGAGTGTGAAATTGTAAGTCCCTCTTAGGGGAATGTAAGTAATGATACAAGCTGAGTGTACAAGATTGTGGATGGGTGTTTACAAAGTGAAGGATTCTGAACACTTTGCTTAGTCTCACCTGATGATGGCAGCTGGCACAGTTGTCGGCTAGGGCCTTCAGCGGCGCACACTGTATGACAGATAATGCTCCAAAAAGGCCTCCCTTCTTATAGTTCCTGCCGTTGCTTAGTCAGCATTCCGTTGACGTAGCTGCCCCAGTTAGCTGGTGTGTAGATGTTTATGTTATGTGTTGCAAGTAGTTGGCCAACCTCCCGAGCTGGGTGGTCGCCTCTTGCCGTGTAAAGGTGATGTTCTGGTCATATGATGTTGCCAGTTGGGGTGGTTTTATTAGAAGATGGGGGGTGGCTCTCAGGGGGTACAGCCCCCCCGGGCCTGTACAATAGCGTCAGCTACGCTTTCAAACTTGACATACTCCTTTCTTCTCCTCTGAACAATGATCATAATAGACAATGCACGGTATTCCTTTAATTAAAACCCATCCTGCAACACTCCAAACGTGAAGAAGAATTAGCGACCCAACTACGTAAACACTACCTGTGAAATACGGTTCATGGTTCACTCCTAACCAACTCATCTCTAAATTACTCATCCTCGTGCTCTTAAACAGTAGTAATGTTCATTTTCACCACAATTCACCTTGTATAACATTCCACTTAACTTTCAATAATGCAATTCGTTTATCAACTTTCTCAATATACTGTGTTTCCACGATACAATAACATAATAACTTTAATAAACAGTAGTCCGCTCGTCTTTACTGTTAAATAACAATAATACATATCCTCCCGTTTCTGGTATACGTTGAATTAATTATTCATATTTAAACTTGTTTCATTACATACAAGACCTGAGGTAGATCTACAAATCTCCTGGTCTATGGTTTCGTAATAGCAAATTATTGCAATATGATTGTTGCTAATTTGACCTCCATTGTCAACAATGTGATCCTATTTCATGTTTAAATCCGTTATACAAATTGTCCATGACTATATTAACGTCATATTACATTATCATTCCGCAATTGGAACTGTTATTCTTCAATAAGATTATTTATAATATTTAATAAATGTTGTATTTATATACTGACATAATAAAATGTTTTAAACAATGTTCTAGCATTTTACAATAATGCTTTCTCTAAATAACGATGCAATCTAGCAATATTGACGCAATTTATTGCTTATTACGCATATGTATCGATCGAAGCATTCCCCTCCATAAAACAGTTTCGTTTAAAAGTGAGCATATTAAAACGTTTCTGAAAATACTAAAAACGGAATATCTAAATCCAAATTGAAATGAAATTACGTCTAAAACGACACACGTTTACGTATATTAAAATTACAGTGAAATCTCTAAAATAGACAACATAATAACATGAGTTATGAATAAGAAAAAACTACTCATGGGTTGGTCACCCCTGAAATAGCATCAAAGACTACATCAAACTACAGAGATATTGGATCAATCAATTTTCTACTTTTCCGATGAGCTGCTATCGAAATACCACTTCTGTTATGCTTGATGTTCTCCCCTTGGGTCGACACGCGCTGGTCGCATGCCTGGAACGAGTTACTGTTGGGACCGAGGCAATCAGCTGTCCGCCTCCCTCTCTGCTCGAACTGCAAACACCTGGCACCTCGCCTCCCTGATAACCGTCCTTCTTCTCTCTTCACGACTGCTAGTCTGGAATCTCGAACCCGGGATCAACGAACTCCTCTGCTCGTCGTCATCGTGAAGCATCTCTGAACGTCTCTGGTTGACATCTCTCCAAGTTTGTAGTGGACATTTGAATTGAATTGCATGTTGGATGTGCAGTTATGGCAACATCGATCCATGGTCGTCAAGATCACTCTGAATTCCCATTCCATAGAGTAGATTAACCTCCTTCCATAATTTAGTAGTTCATAGTAGTCTTCTTAATAAGAGTCGAATACGAATATCCCCCCTGACTTGAGATCATCATCATGGTAAATAATTGATGAATAATCTTCGGAGTAAATGCTGTTTCAGTACTGTAGCCTGTTAATGTAATTCTACTCGTTGTTCTGTCGAATTGTGAAGCTTGTAGAAACGAAGTCTTCTTTTAATGCGTTGTATTATAAAGTTGCTGCTTTCAATAGCAAGCTTATGCTTTTACTGTTTTTCCGGCGTCTCCTTTCCTTCATCGGCGATTACGCTGTCTCCACATGGTCCAGTCGGATCTCCTGGCCGTACTACCAATTTAACATAGAGCTCCGCTCGTGACCATTGCGCGCGTGGCAGTCTAGGCTGGAGTTCTAGCCTCGCGTCGAGTCCTATTCAACTGAATTTCGCTTATATCTCCTCTCCTGTTCATAAATATGTAATTCTGTTTTGCCAATTAAATCTCGTTTTCTCTTCTGGATCTGTAGAAGTGGTCGCTTTATATAAGCAAATTTAATATAATAGCGATTCCCACAAAATTTATGTGATCCAATCTGATTGGCTGTTGATTTATTATCAAAAAAACTCCCTGTTCTAGCCTCTTATCATCGTGTCGTGTGCATAATTTGTTGTTGTCAACTCGGCCAACCAAAACCGGCCTTATGCCCGTTGCTCACGGTAAAATTTTCCTTCAAATTTATTGTACAGTAATTTAATTTTATAAAATTTATGTTGCTCACGGTCAAATTCAAGTTTATAAAACCTTTGATAAAATTTTCCATAAAATAGGGCATGTTCTATTCCGTAAAATTAATTTTACGAAACGAACCAATCAGGGAAGCTGACATGAAGATGATGCTGGCGCCACGTGGTGAGAAGATTGTGAAGCTCGCTTGTAAACAAACTCTTCGAAAATAAAACATGGAGGACGGTTGTCGTTTGGGGGTAAAATTTATAGTCGATTCGCATTATTAACGCAAAGCGGTCATGAAACTTGCTTTAAGTACATTTGAAAACATGCGTGGTACTGAAAGAATTCATTCCAATCAATATTTAAGATATAATTGTAATAATTGGATATTTAACCATACGCGCTGATAAGAAGCGCAACAAATTGCTGTATAGGCAGTTGGAGAAGTGTGCTAGTGGTATTGCGCTCGCTTGCTGATTTGAAGATCCCGGGTTAAAGGCTATCCAGCGGCGGAGATTTTTACTTCCTTTTAATTATTTTATAATTTCCTCCTTACGTCGTACAGCAATATTGCAACTTTGTTTTGTGTTTTCTCCCATTTCAAATTCTTATTTTCCCTAAATACTGTAACCATGGACGGATACCATTCGTGATAACTATAAGAATTTAAATAGTTAAATATTTATCCCAGAATAATAATAATAATAATAATAATAATAATATGACACGTTCTGTATTTACTGGATATAGCTAGCGCCTATCACACAGACGCCGTTTAAAGAAAATATAGTTTAATTCTGATGTATTTATTCGTAGGCGTACCCACATAACAAATCTACTTGTTTATGTTGCCCCTAGGAAATCTACCTGAACGAGAAAAGCAATCCGATTGGTTGTTGTACTCAAACTTCCATGAAAACTGCCAAGAAAAATGGCACCTGTTCAATTTCGTGAGTTGTATGGAAGCTATTATCGAAGGCAGAACCTAGCATGGAAGGTACATATCACCCGGTGCTAGACGCGTCTATACCAGCGTGTTCACCAGTACTGGTAGAAGCTTTCATACTAACTAGTGTCGTGTGATACGGGCTCCCAAGCTGTTAGTGTTTTACTGGACGAGTACCAGAAATATCAGTGTTTGTATGAGGTTAAAACGCCCATATACCACAATAGAAATGCAAGAAGGGAGGCAGAAATCTCAATCGCCGAATATGTTTCACAAATTCGACCGAACACAGGCCAGGCTGATGTGAAGGCGAATATAAACAGGTTTCGAACTCACTTGCAGTCTCATTTCTGGAGAAATGCCTTGCCTCATGTTAAGTGTCCTGTCGAATAATTTTGGGACCAACGAGATCTAGGAGTTTTTTTAAAACTGCTTTCCTCCATTCTTAGAAAATTCCTATATGAATTCTGATTTCTAACCTAAACTCATTTTCGACCAAGGAGAGTATTCCTCTACTCTTCTCTTCTTGTTATCCATTCCCGAGTCCAGGACTTCCTAGCATTTCTTTTCTTCCTTTTTACCATTGTACGACATTTAATTGTAGCTAAAGCAGCAATTTTTGCAATGTTTGCTTTGTTTGTTGGAGCCATACTCTCAAACCAATGTGTGTTGAACAGCTGATTCTTGGTTCAGAAGTTTATCGGTAGATGGCGATCCTGATACATCCACGGATTTTATAAAATAATTTTACCGTGAACAACACAGCTTGCTTTCGTCAAATTTTTATAAAATTAGTTGTAAAATAAATTTAAGAAACATTTTACCGTGAGCAACGGGCATTAGGCTTGCTAACTTGAAGCCTTGGTCATATTCCAGTATCGAATGATCTGACTCTCCCTTGGTTAAATTATCATTCACTGAAATATTCCCAATTTAATTCTTTCCAAATCTTCTGAAAATTTTCCAAAAAGTTGCCAATATGCTTTTATTCACTTCCTATAATATATATATATATATATATATGAATAAAATAATTTTCCAATTCCAAATTCCACTTCTTACATCAATTGGTTCGCAAGTCGGTTCGATCCTCGGCTCAGTCAATGGCTGATGCTGGGGTGAATTCGAGTTCAGTACCTCACCTGTCTCATAAATCCTACACACCAAGTGAAATAACCCTACCAGACCATCATCACCTATGCAGCGTAGCAACTCAATCGGTATATCATCTATGCCTATCTGTGTCCATCTGTGTCCATAATATTGCAGGACTTAGTCTTCTTAATCCTTCGATAAGCTGTGTCCTAATTTCAGACAATTTTCTATACCTGCACATTTCTCTTTCAGCCATTCTTCTTTCGCTTCCTTTCACTTCTTGTTAACCTCATTTCTCAGACGTCTGTATTCTGCTTTCCCCTTTTCATCTCCTACATTCTTGTGTTTCCGCCTTTCATCCATTAATTCAAGTATATCTATTGCCCACATTTTTGGCTTTTGACTTTTCTTCAGTTTCTTCCACTTTAATCTGCATTTCACACAACCAGATTGTGGTCATTTTTCATGTCAGCACCGGGATATGTTTTGCAATCCAAAATCTGGGTTCGAAATTTCTGCTTGACCATAATGAAGTCGATTTGGTAACGCCCTGTATCTCCTGGTCTCGTCCATGTGTATATTCTTTTATTGTGGCTATTGAATAAGGTTTTAACTGTGACCAACTCATGCTCGTTTCAGAATTCCATCAGATTGCTTCCTCGGTCATTCCTTTCACCTAATCTGAAATCTCCTACTAGGCCTATCTTCACTTCTCTTCCTTTTCCTACCATAGCATTCCAATCTCCCTTTACTGTATCATTTTCATCACCCTTGACATACCTCAGAATTTCATCTATTTCTTCGTAGACCTATTCAAAATTTTCATCATCAGCTTGAATTGTAGGCATATAGACTTGTACCATTTTGGTGCACGTAGGTTTTGTATTCATTTTATCTACACTTATCCGTTCTCTATATTGCTCATAATATTCCACCCGCAGGCCGTTGTTTGATTAAGTGATAAAGACCCTATAATCTCCTGACCAAGATTTCTGTTCTTCCTGCCAGCACATTTCACTAATCCCAACCAAATCCAACCTCAACCTATCCATTTCTCTTTCTAACATTCCACTGCCTAGCAGACTCCTAAAATTCCACGCTCCGATCCGTAGAATGTCAGAGTTCCTCTTTGTCACTTCTGTGATGCTAACCCTCTCTCGAGTAGTCCCCACCCGGAGATCCGAACGGGGGACTAGTTTACCTCCGGATTGGAATTTTACAAGAGAGGAGGACATCATCACATGTAATTATGCATAGAGAGGTGCATATCCTCGGGAATAACATTACGGCTGTAGTTTCCCGTTGCGAGCCGTGCAGCAGAACGAAGTGTAGCCATGAGTTAGCTAATAATATCAATATCTTTACCGTCTATAAGACAAGTAAAGAATTGATTTATTCTGAAAGGCTGCTACTCGCCTTCAGAAATAATTGAGCAATTCTACTAACAAAATACTAACCTTCTACTAACAACCAAACACCGTACTAAAATTCTTCTGTTGTTGTTTGAGTCTTCAGTCTTTTGACTGGTTTGATGCAGCTCTCCATGCCTCCCTGTCCTGAGCTAATCGTTTCATCTCTACATAGCTACCACACAGTACATCCGAGGCAATCTGTTTAACATATTCTAACCTTGGTCTACACCTACAGTTCTTGTCCTCGACCCTTCCTTCCATAACTAAGCTTGCTATTCCTGGGTGTCTTAGTATGTGTCCTACCAACCTATCTCTTCTCTTCATTAGCAGTCGCCAGAAACATCTCTCCTCTCCCACTCGTCTTAATACCTCTTTGTTTGTAACCCTATCTACCCATCTGATCTTCATCATTCTCCTGTAACACCACATTTCAAATGCTTCAATTCTCCTCTTTTCTGCTACACCAATAGTCCAAGTTTCACTTCCATAGAGCGCCACGCTCCAGACAAAGGCTTTCAAAAATGACTTCCTAATACCTAAATCTATATTCGATGTCAGCAGATTCCTTTTTTGTAGAAATGCTTTCTTTGCCTGAGCCAACCTACTTTTTATATCCTCTTTGCTTCGTCCATCACTGGTTATTCTGCTTCCTAAGTAACAGAAGTCTCCTACTTCCTTCAGCTTTTCACCTGCCAATTTGATCTCCATAGAGGTTTCTGATTTATTTCGGCTGCATTCCAGTATTTTTGTTTTACATTTATTAATTTTCATCATGAATTCTTTCCGTAAGACGGAGTCCATACCATTCAAAAACTCATTCAAATCCTCAGGCTTGTCGGCCAAGATGACTATGTCATCAGCAAATCTCAGAGTTGAAATTATTTCTCCTTGAATCTTCACTCCCACTTTACATTTTTCTCTAATTTCCTTCATTGCTTGTTCAATGTAAAGATTGAAAAGTATGGGTGATAAGTTGCAGCCTTGCCTTACACCTTTCTGAATACCAGCTTCTCTCTCATGTCCTTCAACTCGAATGACTGCTGTCTGGTTTCTGTATAGATTGTAAATCACCCTCCTATCCCTGTACTTTATTCCAATCGATTTCAAAATGTCAAACAATTTAGTCCAATCAACGTTATCAAAAGCCTTTTCTAAGTCTACAAAGGCCATGAACGTTCTCTTATCTTTCCTTATTCTACCTTCCAAAATCAGCCTAAGACTTAGTACAGCTTCCCTTGTTCCTACATTTCTCCTGAAACCAAACTGGTCTTCACCCAACTCCGTTTCTATCTGGCTTTCAATCCTCTTGTAAATTATTCTAGACAGGATCTTTGAAGCATGAGTAATCAAGCTGATTGTACGGTAATCTTCACATCTGTCATCTCCCACTTTCTTTGGTATAGGGATGATAACATTCTTCTTGAAATCAGGGGGTACCTCACCTGTCTCATAAATCCTACAAGTGAAATAACCTGATCAGACCTTCATCTCCTATGCAGCGTAGCAACTCAATCGGTATATCATCTATGCCTGGTGCTTAATAAGAATACTTCATAATTTATTATTGTAATAATATTTGATATTGTTCCTGCTTAAGTCTTCCAAAGCTCTATCAAATTCTGATCTCAATATTAAATCTCCTTTCGCATCCTCATCAATTTCCTCCTCCCTTTCCATTACATGATTCTCAATCTCCTTTCCCTTATACAAACTCTCTATGTAAGCTTTCCACCTCTCAACCTTTTCTTCCCTATCTGTTAGAGGCTTTCCATTTGTGTCCTTAATATTACAGCACTTAGTCTTCTTTTCCCCAAAAGTATTCTTAATCCTTCGATAAGCTGTGTCTACTTTTCCTAATTTCAGACAATTTTCTATACCTGCACATTTCTCTTTCAACCATTCTTCTTTCGCTTCCTTGCACTTCTTGTTAACCTCATTTCTCAGACGTCTGTATTCTGCTTTCCCCTTTTCATCTCTTACATACTTGTGTTTCCGCCTTTCATCCATCAATTCTAGTATATCCTGAGTGATCCACGGTTTTCTACCTATTCTTTCTTTCCTACCAATGTTTTCTTCTGTGGATGTTGTTATTTCATTCTTCAAAAGTGCCCATTCGTCTGCAATTGAAGTTTGTTTAGGGTTTTTCATTAGTCCTTCCTTTATACTCTTCTTGAATCTTTCGTTTACATCCTTCTCTTTCAGTCTGACTATTGCCCACCTTTTTGACTTTTGACTTTTCTTCAGTTTCTTCAACTTTAATCTGCATTTCATTAAAACCAGATTGTGGTCAGAGTTTATGTCAGCACCAGGATATGTTTTACAATCCAAAATCTGGTTTCGAAACCTCTGCTTGACCATAATGAAGTCGATTTGGTAACGCCCTGTATCTCCTGGTCTCATCCATGTGTATATTCTTCTATTGTGGTTATTGAATAAGGTGTTAGCTATGACCAATTCATGCTCGGTGCAGAATTCTACCAGCCTGCTTCCTCGATCATTCCTTTCACCTAATCCGAAATCTCCTACTATCTTCCCTTCTCTCCCTTTTCCTACCACAGCATTCCAATCTCCCATTACTATAACATTTTCATCACCCTTGATATACCTCAGAATTTCGTCTATTTCTTCGTAGACCTTTTCAACATCCTCATCATCAGCTTGACTGGTAGGCATATAGACTTGTACCACTGTGGTGCAGGTAGGTTTAGTATTGAATTTTGCTACAATAATCCGTTCACTATATTGCTCATAATATTCCACCCGCTGTCCAAGTTTCCTACTCAATATGAGGCCAACCTCTGCTTGGCCATTGTTTGATTTAGTGCTAATGACCCTATAGTCTCCTGACCAAAAGTCCCGTTCTTCCTGCCAGCGCATTTCACTAATCCCAACCAACTCCAACCTCAACCTATCCATTTCCCTTTCTAAGTTTTCAAACCTTCCACTTCCTAGCAGACTTCTAACATTCCACGCTCCGATCCGTAGAATGTCAGATTTCCTCTTTGTCACTTCTGTGATGTTAACCCCCTCTCGAGTAGTCCCCACCCGGAGATCCGAACGGGGGACTAGTTTACCTCCGGATTGAAATTTTACAAGGGAGGAGGCCATCATCACATGTAATTATGCATAGAGAGGTGCATATCCTCGGGAATAGCATACGGCTGTAGTTTCCCGTTGCTTTCAGCCGTGCAGCAGGACGCAGTGTAGCCATTATTTGGCTTATATTATCAATATCTTAACCGTATATAAGACTAGTAAAGAATTGATTTATTCTGAAAGGCTGCTACTCCCTTTCAGAATAAGTAAAGAGCAATTCTACTAACAAAAATACTAAAAATACTTTAGTTCTACCAACAACAAAATACTACCACTTAAACAGTCTGTCACCAGGCACACTCACATGGACCCTCGCACATCACAGTCTAATGAAACAACCCCCAAGATTAGCGAGTTTTAACGCCAGATAGCTAATATCGGACAATATCTACATAGAATTTACAGAATCCATGGCCTTCTGAACATAATTCTTAGGATACTGTGGGCTGACAATCCTTAGAACCTATATAGAGCACTGTGCCTTTATAGCCGAAATGCGCAAAAATGGCCGCATGCAAATAAAGTAGGAGAGCTGTCCCATTATTATTGCGATTTTGAATGAAGTGCAGATGATTGTGAATGCGAACTTAATTTAGGAAGTGAGTATCAGCTGCTTCAGAAATATCCAGTGAATATGAAGTTGAAAAAGTCTCTGGTTCATCGGACAATGACAGCTCCGACTGGGTAACCTGAAAGCTTACTCCTGCAGATTTTATGTAGTTCCCGCATACTTTGACTTCAGGTTTCCAACCACCGCCTCCTCCAATGATGGATATTTAACGAATGAAACATTGAAAGAGATATTGGATGGGGCACAAAAAGTATCTTAAGAAAATTTTAGGAAAAAAAAAACAACGAATTGGGAGCGTGATCAGCTGAAGAATTTCGAGTGCGAAAGGTTAAAGAAGTGTCTCTCTCGCAACACCAAATTGAAGCACTACTCCGAAGTTATTCGCCCTGTATGCTACAGAATGCTTGGTACTGAACAGGAAAGGTTTAATGGACAAACTGGAGATTCAGGAGAGGAAAATCCTGAGAAAAATACTGGGACCAGTTAAAATAGATGACGAGTACAGAACAATACCAAATCAGGAGCTGGACAGATATGCTGAGAAAATCACAGTTATGGCCAATTCTACTGGCTTTCTATGGACATGTCTCAAGGATGAACCCAACAAGACTAACAAACCGGCTTCTCAACTAGGGAGAGAATAGAAAGACCGTGACACCGTGGCTAATAGAAGTTAACAAGGACATCCATGTTAACTGAAGATAATGGAAAGTGATATTAGAAACCGATCATATTTCAGAAAGATGCTTAAAACAGAAGAGGTTTCAGGACAGACCATTCTGTAAGAAAACCGACACCATCTGGACAAAAGAGAGAAAGGATGAACATAGCCAGAGAATGAACGAATATTGGGCAAACTTCAAGTCCCTCGCCAAGCTGAAAAGTTGAACGTCGTGGTATCTTAGTTGGCTCATCCAAAATAATAATAATAATGCATTATGACGTTTCAATGGTCTAATGGATGCAGAATTGTTTCCTACTATAGAAAAGCGTGTGCAGGCATGTAAATACCGGTACATACAATGAAATGAAATACCAAGTAGCCTTTAAAAAGGTAACGAAAATTGGCAAGCTAAAAGTATCGGCCAAGGTGGGAATCGATCCACCTAAAATCGGTTACTTTATCCATGTTCGAGTATGCTGTGGCCTCGACCACCATTAGCCTACTTGGTGCCAAAGCTTCCTTTATGTAATGTCGCAAGCATTTGTCTTTGTTAACTTTGTACGAAACGTATCTGTATTAGTTGTGTTTCTGTTAATGATATAGATATAGGTATAGATATGAGTAGTTTGCAGGAAGTTAGAAACAAGAGGATAGCCAGCCATTCGATGGAATGAGCACAGTGGCCCCCCTGGTAAGTGAGAGAGAGGAATTAATTAAGTCGGTTTTATCATCACATTGCCATAAAATGTTGAATTAATATATCTGACATACATCACGTGCCCTGATGCTTCTATTGAATGCTCATTTATGCTATCCCGTTATAAAGTTCAGTTAATATTTGTTCCAAACATTTTGCAATCCTTAGTAGAAATAAAGGTAGAAAGAAGGAAAAACTATGTAGATACCAAGACTACACTCATTCTTTTGTTTGAGAGATTGTACAACCTACAGATATGCACCCTCGGCACTGTGTCCATGTGCACACACACTTGGTTCCCTGTTCTACTGGAAGCACAATGAGAATATGTCTTACTTGGGCTTCTTGCCTGTCAGCCTCCTGTAGAAATCCACTGTATAAGCCGGGATCACATGCAGAACGAATGTGTATACAATGTTACGAACCCAAGAGGAATCAATGCTATCCACAGGGTACCACACTGCATCAGCCAGAGGATATTTGTGTACATAGACAGAACACAGGTCTAAAAAAGTCTTCCAGGTGATGGGATTCATCTGACCGGAACTGCAGTTGTAAACAGTGATAGTCTTGGGCTGAAGTCTGGCTGTCTGCCATGCCGCACAAATGGTGAGATTTACTGCTATATCCACAGGAATTAGATCAGCCACCTTGTTTCCATCACAGTATATGGTGCGAAACAAACCCTTTCCACCTGCTGCCAATAGACCTGCCGGTCCAGCCAGACTATCCACCCAGCCCGGCACTGGCTCCCGCCATGATGACAGCACTGCAACACCAAAGTTACGAACTAAAGGAGAAAAGAACCATATAAACCATTAGAAATATCAACAAAGTAAGTTCCTACTTTAACGATTCTGTTATCATTTTGTCTGGTTTTCACTTTATCTTACACCATCTTTTTCCGGACAGAAGATCATGTTGAAGAATGCTCCTCACTAAACACTGTTCTGAGTGATAGAAATACTTTCTGAAGAGATTGAGTCTTCAAAGTGAGCTCATTAGGGGTTATAGCATTGAAGAGCTATTGATCAGATTGATGGCTTGAATGCTACAAAGACAGTGAGGTTTCTGGCAGTTAAGATCCTTTTTATGTGTTTGTCACTGTTTTTCCCTCTTAACTCTCCCTCCACCCGCACCTATGGTATCATTGCTTTTGTCCTTTATTCATGTTTTATCCCTCTTTTCCTGATCAATGTTGGATGTCCGTATTTCAATTTTTCTTTCATAGATTTATGAGAGCTATCCATGATTCACAGGTTGTAGTAGTTTATGGATATAGGCAGCACAGAACTGTGAAAAAAAAGTCCACACAAATTGTTCGAAAGTTACTAAAATTTTGTGTTTCAGCATGTTGTCTGCTGACCATTTTGATCATATAAAGTTTGGGAAATGTCTGTTTTAAGTAAGATTCTTGTTTAGAATTTTCAATTTAAAAAAACACCTTTTATTTAGTAACCACATTGAATGTAACGCTATTCTCGTGAATTTTAGTGGGAAGCGAGTTGCATTGAGTGATGATTTGAGTCATGGTGTGAGTAAGTTTGAGGAACTTCGTGAAGCTTTTGAGTGTCGAGCCTAATGCGTTGTGATGGTTTTACGTTGTGCTTTCGATGGCTGCGCTGAGGATTTATTTTCTTTCGTTTTGAGCACTCCTGTGATTTGTGAAGCTGGGTTTGTAGCCCTGTGATGTGTTAGCTTAGGTTGGAAGGGAGGCAGTGTGGAAAACCATTGTTCTTTTGTGAATACTGGCCTCGTGTATTTGGTGATGTCTAAGTGTATGCGCGAGTTCTTGCTGTAAAACCCTCTGCAACTCATTAAATTTTACATTAGACTGTATTCCTAAACGCGGTTATTCTATTTGAGCTTGTGTCTTAACGAATATGAAACTCTGTTAATTTTAATATTGTTATTGGCTTAGTTTAAAATCTATTTTCAACCCTTTAATCATTCTAATTTCAGACCCTTAAGCTCACATTTTAGGAGTAGTATCAGCTTGCGTTAGATCAGTGTGAGACAGTTACATCCCATTGTTATATTTTAAGTTTTGTCTATTTTACCATACCCATTTGGCTTTGGTCATTGTTGATCGCTTAGATTTTCTAATGTCAAACATACCAAAGCTCTAATTTATAGTTCATAAATTTACATGTAGACATATTCATCCCCCCCCCCCCCCATATCTAGATTTAAGTAAGTTATATTTCTATTTATAATTGTGTACTGTATTTGTTTGTTTCTGTTAACAAATTGATGTTTTGCCACCTACCAACCTCAATGTTTTCTAATTTACGGAGCGGCCTCTTGAGGCCATAGCCACCCCCTTCCTTTGTGATGTTTTAAGCCCCTACTCAAAATTCAGTCGAGTCTCTTGATTGACTCTGGTAGCAGCTACCGAGTTCACAGTTTGAGGGGGTGGGGCAGTGAGGGGTAGCAGAATGGTGTTTCTAACTCTTGTGTGTTCATAAACCATTGGGGCGAGTTCAGTCTAGTCTGTTTTAGCAGATAACGTTAGGTCAGTAAGAGCGTCTGGACCAGGGAGCTGCCATTGAAGTTTGTGATTTAAACACTGGAGGTGCGACTTTGATCATGCGTCAAGGATAACAATTTAAATTACAGAGTTTTACATGGTGCCTTTCTGCATCACAGCTAGAAGGTAATATTGTTTCTTGATCAATATTCAGAATGGGTATGAAAATCATAAGTCCACAATTCCTATTACATCCATCCAGTCATCTGCCCACTTGCCAGCTGTCACTTGTGTCATTGGTGCACTCAGATGAGCTGGAGGAGGAATTTTTCTCTTCAGATCAACTGAAACTGAAATCCGACAGATCATTGTTCAAATGTAATATTGACACTATGCCTATGTTACTAAGCTGTTGTTTCGATTCCATTACATAAGAAGACATCAAAATATGTCATAAGTCGAGACACGGAAATACTGCTTCACACAACATTTGCAAATCTAACCTATCACTACCAGGAAAAAATATCTTACTAATATATTGAGGAGATTCTTGAAAGCATTTGGTTTCATCCACTACTGGCTTGCTGGGCCTATCGTAGCTTCACCATCGTTAGCCGTCACTTTTCAGGGTTCCTGTAGGACCTTCACAGCTACCGTAACGGTAGATGAAAGCAATGGTGTTTGCAGATGATTTGATAATTTGGGGAAACGAGGAGGAAGTACAGGAGCAGTTGGACGTGTGGGAAGGAATAATACAAGGATATGGGATGACATTTAGCATAAAAAGAGTGAGACGGTGATCACAACAAGGAAGAAGGAAAGAACCACAATTGGAATAAAAATTGGTGGGGAACAGCTGAAGAAAGTGGGGAGTTTCAAGTATCTCGGAAGCCTGTTACAAGATAATGGAAGAAACTATAGAGAAATAAATGAGCGGAGGAGACAAGCAGAAGCATTCCGGAGGAGTGTGAGAAGCATGATATGGAGCAAGGGTGTCCCTCAGAACAGCAAAAAGGTCATATATCGCACGTACTATATCCCTATCCTGACGTATGCCTCGGAGACCTGGGTTATGAAAGGAAGGGAGAAGAGCAAAATACAAGCCTGTGAGATGAGGTTCTTGAGAAGCAGTATTGGAGCGAGAAAGATGGATAAAATAAGAAATGAGAGGATCAGAGAATTAATGAAGGAGGAACCATTACAGGATAGTATAGAGAAATCTAGACTTAGATAGTATGGACATGTAAAACGAATGGAGGAGAATAGGATACCCAGGAGGATACACGAGACGAAGTGGAAATGAAAGAGACCGAGAGAAAGACCGAGAGACAGGTGGCTGAATGGGGTGGAAGAAAGCGTAAAGAAGAGAGGAGAAGACTGGTCAAGGGTGGAGGCTGAGAGTTGGTGGGAAGACAGAAGTCGTTGGAGAGGCTTTTGTTCCAAACAGACCCGGCCAGTGGCTGGAAACTGTGCAAGATGATGATGATGATATTGAGGGGATTCCCCACATGAGTAAGTTAGAAAGAAACAGCTGATGCCATCTAGGAGCAATTGTGTGTATTCTTTGACCACTGAAGTGGGATATTTAACACATACATTACATACATGGTTCCATCCATCGAGGTTTAATATTTTCAAAGTCCGTTAAGGTAACAAGATACCAAATTTATCTCTTTGAATTATGACTGTGTTCTCATTTTCCACACTTTGATAAAGGGATTAAGTGGCTAGAAATATGTTAAGTGAGTGTGAATGTGCCTTCACGAACAAACAATTTATTTTTGGTGTTGTATAAGACTTGAAAAGTTGGGAGTTGAACCTGCTGAGTATGAGGCCTGATCATGGCAAAGGCTGTGGTAGTGTAGCTGGCTAATTTTCCGGCCCAGAAAGCAGGCAATTTGAGTTTGAATTCTGCGTTTTCATTTTACAGTCTTGATCAACAATTGATTTCTCCAAAGAGAAACTATTCTTAAGTTTTCCTATATTTCTTTTCAGACTTGAACTGTGATATTCTTTTTAACTCAATGCAAAAACAGTTCATTCAACAATTGTATTTACATATTTAATGAAGAAATACCTTATAAGAGCTTCTGAAGTTTTTGAGTGTTGTGACATATGTTGGTGTTATTGCATGATTTTGTATACCGTAATTACAATTTTTAAATTCAAAAATAATATTTCCTCTGTATGGTGGCTTTTCCTGTTTTAAACTGCCTGAGGTGGCACCCACCACTTAGGTGACCAAATTCTTTGGTGATTCGGCATGTCTAGAGCTGGTATTTACTGTATACAGTGCATTTCATTCATGAGATACGAAATTCTTCAAAGTGAGAGACACACCCAATTTAAAACCACCCAATGCGGCCCACAGCAGGCCCACTCAACAGTGGGGAGAGTTCTCTCACACACTGTACCACTGTGAGTTGAACTATGCTTGTGATTTTTTTTAAACATGACATCACCAGTAAGAAAAGAATTGAATTTCCAAAACATTTAAATATTGTTTTTTATATTATATATTATTCACTTCCTAGTAGAATACTCACGGTATATGAATGCATGAAGGAAAGAGGATTATAATTATTCTTATCAGTACCTGAGAGGCAAAAGGGCTTAGCGATTTTAGTTATGACCAGCTGTAGAGTCTGTATAATCTAACACATCTACAGAACAATGATAGTTGACCTATCTCTTCTGCATATTGCAGATATATACAGTTTAGGAGAGAAAACACACATATGGGACATCCGCCTTTTGCAGCAAATAGCTTATTACTAGAACAGTACATGAGGGACACAAGCTTCTTTCCATCTAAGTATTGTCTACATGGGAAGGAAGATTTATTGGGCATACACCTTTGGCTTGTGTCTTTGAGGCTTCACTGTTTTCGAGTTCTACTTTAAATCTGTAAAAAGAAAGTCCTTTTGTCACTTAGTTATGGTTATTTAAAAGCAAATACCAGATTATACAATTCTTGTTGTTTGAATCAGCATGCTTTAATTTATAATTATAATACACATTATATGGCACAAAATGGGACTTTCTTTTGCATAAATAACCCTGACTCCCATCAATCATACCAAAAAGTAACTTCAACCGCTGGTTTCTACATTATAGAAAAGGTAGTTTCATTTTTACCTATAGATGGCCTGACAATGGACACGGGAAGTTTCCCTTTCTCCTTGAGAAGAATGCTCTCAGCTAATGCCTTGGAGAATGTATAAGAGTTGGGACGTTGCCCTAGGAGCCTGCAACAGGTATATAATTAACATGTCAAAACTGAATATAATAATAATAACTATAACATTATTAATAATAATATGATCCCATAAAATTACAATGCCAACCAAAGCAGCAGGTATATGCAAAAATATAGAAGGCATACATGAGTGAAACGCTAAGTAGAGGGCATCGGCATACCCCCAACTTCAGCATTGATACTGCCTCGTATTGTACTCGTATATACATGCCACTTCCAATTTACTTTCCACCTTTCCACCTCCTCTATGAGATTAACTTTGCCCTCTGAAAATGGGTACCTGGCTAATAGCTTCGTTTTAATCTAACGAGTTCTCTAACAAAATGTCCCAAGGACATCTACTCACACTGGGGAAACAGCATCAATCTGTTCATCATTCATACAGTCCATCCGCTGTATGATGTTCTCAGGATCATAAGGAGGAGTGTAGATAACCTCATCAACCTCTTCCCGATCGCAGTTACAATATGTTGTAGATATATGGATGAGAGCCTGCAAAATGGGAAATAACTTGGTTTGGTAAATGCCTCCCCCAATGCTCTTTAACTGATCAGAAATATAATGTGAGTGATCAGTACCAGTGGAGTATTCTGAATTTTGTATGAAGGCATGCAAGTGATAAACACGCATGGGAAATTTGATGATGATGATGATGATGATGAAGATAATAATAAAAATATCTCATCAGATAACTGTAGCAGTAATGCGATATGAACAGCATAAATTTTCGAAGTGAAATATCATGTCCTGAGTTAAGATTCCACGTACAAATGGCCGTCCCGTGGCTCATGACCCAGATAAACGATCACGTAAAACTCCTTCCTGAAATCTATACTACTCGTAATATATAAAAATGAGATGGTGTGTGTCTGTGTGTGTCCGTGTATTACTCAATCACGCAAGAACCACTGGTCCGATTTAAATGAAATGTCGCATGGATGTAGCTGTTTTACCTGGTTAACATATAGGATACTTTTAATTTCGACATATTGCACTATTTAAAGATGGCGACCATTTTAGTGATGTCACTACACCCTTTGGTTTCAAAATTTCATATTTCCATTTCAAATAAAAAGAGAACGCTATGAAATAGCAAACTTTAGATGGCATATGCGAGGTTTAAAATTTAATTTTCTATCCGAAAGGTCCTTTTCACTTTTCGTGTATCTCCAACGGTTAGCGAGCAAACCTAAATTTGTGCTATAAAACACAGTCAACGCCGAGCGATGTTAGTCATTACAAAAATAAAGCTCAATGTAGGTTTGTCTGTCCGTTATTTATACAAAATAATCCACACCGTTTCGCCGATCTGAACCAAATTTTGTAGAATTACCCTTTGGAACCCTGCGAGTAACACTGTCTACATGAAATTTTGGACATACTACTCCATTCCCTGCATGTAGGCCCTTTGGCACAAATCTACACCGTTTCACCGATCTGAACCAAAATTTGTATACTTACACTTTGGAACCCTACGAGTAACACTGTCTACATGAAATTTCGAACAGATCACTCAATTCCCTGCATTTAGGCCCTTTGGCACAAATCTACACCGTTTCACCGATCTGAACCAAAATGTGTATACTTACCCTTTACAACCCTGCGAGTAGAGATGGGCAGCAGTCGACTGAAAACAGTCGAATTAGTCGATAGTTAAAACAATCGACTTATTCGACTGCTTTTAAAAAACAGTCGAATGAATTCAACGACTACTCACCGTATCATAAACAAGTCGTTTGCAAACGACTGATCCCAAAGCAATCGTTGGAAATCATTCGAATGAAATAAGTCGTTGGCAAACGATTAATTCCAAGCGAATGGAAGGATTCGAATGTAAGTAGTCGTTGTAAACGACTGATCCCAAAGCAATCGTTGGAAATCATTCGAATGAAACAAGTCGTTGGCAAACGACTAATTCCAAGCGAATGGAATCATTCGAATTTAAGTAGTCGTTCTAATCAAACGACTTCTTCAGGATAACGTCATGCAACAATTCATTGTGCTGTATGTTTATTGTAGATCTTTAATTAATAAGTTAAGTATACCTGTAGGTGCCTATAGTTTTATACAGTTCGTTGATCAATGAAATAGCCTAAATCCAGTTGTCCAAGTTATTGTAAATGTTAAGCATTCAATATTTAGGTTATGTTTGAACTCCAGATACCGGTTTTGTAGCCCATCATCCCAGGCAAACCGGTAAATACCTTTGCCTCCCAGTCAGATGGACCATTTAGCCGTAAGTTTGAATTAGAGTAAGGTTGTAGAATGCGTGGTCAGATTTAGACAATAGCCTACTCCATGAAGGGGTCATGGCTACGCCTTCTATGTTTGTTTAATGAATAGAGTAACTGAAATGTGGGATGTATACTGATTTTAAGATTTGTGGAATGAGTTTATGATTTTTTTAATAGAATTTAATGAAGTCTTCAGTAAAGTTGAAGGAGACATGATCGTGTTTAGACAATAGCCTACTCCATGAAGGGGTCATGACTATGCCTTCTATGTCTGTTTAATGTGTAGTGTGGCTGAAATGAGGGGGGTTTACTGATTTTAGTGTTTGTGGAGTAGTCTTTTCGTTTATAATTTAGGTTTTTGTGAAGCTTGTTGCGGAGTTGTTTAATGGATTTTATTGCTCTGCAAATGAAGTGTATTAGGGGGTTCTGGGTTTGGTTTAGCTGTAGTTTACAGGGTTATGGCTGAGAGTTGTTGTAGCAGGTCTAACAACTGTGTCAGAGCAGTGGCGTGCTGTGTGGGTGGGGGGAGGGTTTAGTTGCAAAGACATGAGGGCAGGGATGGAAGAGTTGTAGCGTTGTCTGTGGTTAAACTACCGTTGCCTTATGGCTGATTTTATGTAGCCTACTGGCATCCATCATAAGAGGCGGCATGTGTTCCCTCACAGTTGGCGCACTTAGGCTTATCTCGAGGTACCGTACAGATAGAGTGGTAATGTGAATCTCCACATCTACTGTCAGGACAGCTTGACCGTACGCACAAATTGATTCTGGTCGTCAATTGTTTAGAGATAGGCAGCACCGCAGCAGTCGACTGAAAAATGTTAAATCCATCGACTTGTTTGTCTGCTTTTAAAAAACAGTCGAATGAATTCAACGACTACTCACCGTAACATAAACAAGTCGTTTGCAAACGACTTATCACAATAGGGATGTATAGAACTAGCACCGATAGAGCGCACTGCTGTTGTACTGGGTAAGCGCAAGGCGCTCTTCATTTGTCTCCTGTGTTCTCATGCCGCTAATATCCACGAATTTAAGTTGTTTAAATTGCTATTTTCGTGACTATGCCGAGCTATTGCAGTGTTCCTCTTTGCAAAAATCAGGGGAATCCGATTTTGTGTCACCAATTTTCACAAAATAAAGAAATGAGGAAGAAATTGTTACATGCTATTAGAAGGAAACATTTCGGTGAAGAAAATCCGACCGAAAATATTAATGTGTGTTCCCATCGTTTTCAACTCGATGACTTCACGAAAACTGTGTTGGGCAAGTGTGATTTACAAAGGGAAATAATTCCTACCTATAAACTGAATAGACATATCGATAACAACCACTGAATTTATGCGTTTGTATTTGAAGGTGAGAGAGCAAGATTAAAACCGGGCACTGTTCCATCGCTTTTTCCGTGGACCACGAACACAGCACAAATAAGGAAGAGGCCATACACAAGAAAATTGCCAGTTTACCACGATAAGCCTACAATATCGGAATCTGCATAAATTATCTCCATTGAAGTACGCTACGGAAAGAAATCGTCAATATACAGGAAGAAGTGAATGTAACATTTGTGACTCCCATTTTCAAAGGCATCAATACTCGGACAATTACTTCAAGAATAAATGTCACAACATTAACAGTCAAAAACGTATTATGGTTGGTTTCTTGAAATCAGAATTAATCGTCAACTTACATCTGCCCGACGGAGAATGTGGTACCGGTAGTGACTGACTTCTACATTCTTGAGTCATAGGCCTAAGTTAGCCAGATGAATGGAAACAGTTCATGGCCTTAAAACAGGGATTCTCAAACTTTTTAAATACTGTACCCCTAAGTCGTTTCCAAGGGGTACGGAAAAGATTTGTATTAAGAAATTGACAAATTACAAAAGAACCAAACGTTGCGATGCATTTTGAGGTAAACAATACCGGTATCAACTTTCTTTCATCATGTTTACCTTAAAACAAGACCGTTTCATGTACGCTATCAACCAAAAAAATACACGAATCGAAGTTTATAAGCAAGGGGAGCCAGTGAATATTTAAATCTCTATTTATAAAAGGAAGATTATAGTTTTACGTGACCGTTAATCTAGAGATCATAAGGCACAGAAGACTTCCTCTTTACGTGGAATCCGAACAGGACAAGGCATTTCACTTTGAAAATCTCACATGCATTGACCGGGAAATCTCTATTTATGATTTAAGTCTTATGGAGATATAGGCTATTTATCAATATTGGCCTACGATACTCAAGCATGCTGACTCCTATTCATAATTTGAATAATAAAGCGTGTTACAATTTTGTTATTACCGCTGTAACCTACTAATTCTTCCTTCCTCCCACTAGTTTTAGCGCCTCTAGTCCGTAGCTCATTTTACAGCTGTTTAACGCTTAAACGCTGAAAATCGTTCATAATATATTAGAGGATATACCTATAGAATTAATTAATATAGTCTTGGAGTAAAATTAGAGAAGGTATAATTTACTTTAGCTTAGAAAACTCGGTCACAATCTATACATTCCTCGTAGCTGACTGGGGGAAACATAGGACGATCGCCTTGCGCTTACCCAGTACTACACGAGCGCTATCTGGCGCGAACTTTCTCAGGCTACATCCCTATTGTGTTTTAGCTTTTAACATGTAGAACGCGTTCGGATAGTTTTACGTTCTGGTCGTCAATTGTTTCAGCACATGGATAGCGCGCGCATTAAAAAAAACTTTGTATTTTCATTGTTGCCAACATCTCCACTGAAAGTTCGCCCTCGTTGCTGTTCTAAAGTGTTCTATTTTCGTGTGTATTTACTGTAGGCCGTAGTTTTCTTGTTCAAGTCGTATTTCAGCTCTACGTTCTTAGTACTTCAGAGAGGATTAAATTAGTGAACACATAGCCTAACTTGTTTAGGACTCTATGGACATATTTTACATTTATTTTTGGTATTAAAATATGAAGTGTGATTATTTCAATGTTGGCTATGGAATTGTTCCCGGTACTTAAGAACTCCCTCTCAGTAATAGTGATTTAATTTACTCTTAGGTTACCGTAATTAAGTATTGGTCTATTACTTAACTTATCCACAGTACATACAGGTAATGAATGAGCCCTGTATCAATACCGGTATCGGGGAACATTTACTCACACATTTTGCATTAAATGAAATGTGCAACATTGTAAATAATGGCTGCACTCTACACGACGTAAACCACCATTTCGAAGCACAGTAAAAATAAATAAATAACTTTGACCAATTGGATGTTGCCGAGCGTCGAGTAGTCCAAACTAACGTCTGCAAAAATAGGTGGGTTAAGGAGAAGTTTGATTTTCATCAGTTGGTACGACTCAACTCAGCCGGTAACGGCTTGCAGTGCTTTGTACGCTGCCTAGAAGCGACTACTTTCAGTCGAATACATGAAACAACACGCTTAGGACAAGACCAACTACAATACTCAGACCTTAATGCAGGTCTCGAAAGCGTGAAAATGGCGTATGCTGAAGCCCCGGCATATTGTTTGTTTACATTCGTTGCTGGGATACACTATTTAGCTTTGATTAGCTTCGTTTGATGAAAGTTGCGATAAACTGTCACTCGTCTGTAATTTTTAGTGTCTTCTGTATGTCTGTAAAGTCCAGTTCGCGTTAATGTACTGCAATCGTATGTAAATATGTGATAATACGCTTAATAAGGACTGGTTCGTTTGTGTGATGATTGTCTAGTCAACCGATGGCATTGTGTCATTTACTTCGGATGTTGAAGTACCTGAGACTAAAGCATAATAGAAGTGACTCAAGAATATACACCGCAATGATTTGCTAGTTAGTGGCAATATAATAATAGCTTAGTACACTTCATTAGTGCCGAACTTAAGTACGTAAAGGGAAAACGCAATGAGCATCTACGGCTAGACCAAACCATTGACGTTATCATGAACGCTCAGCAATATGTGCCTCCGTAAATCCTTACCAGTCTGACAGATGTTCTACACTGCCTTGTATGCACGCCAAATAATACAGTGAACTTTTTTATTGGTTAAGGAAGATATTCCCCCTGTGCCAAACAGTGAACTCATTGTGTTCCGTCATTATTCATACTTTTGTGATTCTTACAGCTTGCATGTTATTTTTATTATGATGTGTGTAATAAAGTGTTGTGAGTACCTTGCCAATTATTTTCTTATATTGCGAGATGGTGTGCCGCGATAATTCCGTAAGAGGGAGATGGTGCTTTCCAACCTATAGTACTGTACTAAATCAACTATCTCCAACGTACAACTATTCCAAACGGTAACAGCGAATGTTTAATAGGTTAGATGGTAACATATTATCGTGTCCCTTGTGTGTAGTATTCTCCATAATTATGTACTGATATCCACACGACGACTTCTTTGCATATTTCAATCAACTAATTCGGTGTGATGTTTTACCCGAGATTTTAGACAATTCCACGAGAGGTCTTAATTGAATTGTATCTCTATGGTGTTGGTTCGATTATTTCAGGCAACTATTCTCATTCCGATTGTGTACACAAATACTCTGCATGTGCTGGGACAGCACTTCAGTAACCGGGTACTTTCTTCTCTCTTACTTCAGAATCTATTTGATTTTTTGCTAATAATATTAATCTATAATTACTGAACTTAAATACAAATCGTGATAACTCGCCAAAAAGCGTCTTATTCAACCACAGAAACAGTGAGACTATTGTAGCTGCCCCTTGGGTAAAGACGAAGAAACCTATAATTCGAAGCCAGCACTATATAGATAAATTAATTCAGGTAAGTCTAAATTATTGATGCATATTTCTTCGGAACCTAGTCTCGTCTTGTGATATCTTTTATGATATTAGGTGAGTAAAAATAATAATTTACACGAACTGTGACAATCCCGATGACATGATCTTAGCTATTGGTAGGGCAACCGTCGCCGCCATGTTTTTTCTACATTAAGGTCTGAGTATTGTAGTTGGTCTTGCTTAGGAGCAATGCGAATTCAGGTAACCATTCGACTGAAAGTAGTCGACTATCTAGTCGATAGTTTCTCCCAATGAATGACTAGTCAGTCGATGGTTAAAAGTAGTCGATAGTCCCATCTCTACCTGCGAGTAACAATGTGTTTGGAACAGTTACTCACGTAACCGTCAAGAGGGCAGCTCCATTAGATACAGATTGAGAAGGCTGTGGATGTCCATGTGTAGGCTACGGCACAGTATAGATACCAATACAGTATGGACACTTCGGCAAAACCGGAAGAACGGATTTTCAAAAAAACAATTGATAAGGGGGAGCACCAATACACCTGTAAGCCGCTAGGTAGCACCACTTATGGACAAACACATGATAAACAGCTGATTGATGAATGTATATTTTATGTCATTTATTTAACTCTATTTCAACACACTAGCTCTCTTTATAATCAGATATTGTAAGAAAATAAATAACAAGAAAATAGAAAGTGTTAATACTACTGTGTTTTAATTTTAAGAAGTGTGGAATTTAATGTTTACCACCACATTCCTCCAGTCCTGTGGTGTCGCATTGTGATTGCATCGTAACGATGAAAGGTTATGATATGTTTTTAATGATTAAATTAACACACGATATATTGAAAAGTGTGGGGGAAATGTGGATTTTGTTTCTTAAACTTTTGTAGTCTGAGATAATGCAATTCAAGTTTACTACAGTAACTGTAAATAAGTATTAATTTTTAATGTTCTTAGCTTCCTAACTTAAATACCCGGGAATTTATTTAGTCAATAAAAAAGT
Organism: Meconema thalassinum; assembly: GCA_946902985.2. Classification (NCBI taxonomy): domain Eukaryota; kingdom Metazoa; phylum Arthropoda; class Insecta; order Orthoptera; family Tettigoniidae; genus Meconema; species Meconema thalassinum. Next base: position 528,929,875 of record OX336390.1, on the reverse strand, counting down.
CATTTTGATGGGTGGGGACAGCCTTATTATGCAGTGTTATTTTCACATTTCATGATATGCCTAGGCTACTTATTACTCCTCATTTCTTAGCCTACTCACACTTCCGTCCATTATCTTGTGTTCCAAGAAGAATTCAATACCGGTATCTACTGTAAGTCATGTGCTAAGGAATCTCTTTTCATTACCGGTACCTTTATTAGTTCCACGTCTTTGTGTGGCTATTATAGGAGCAACAAGTAGCTTTCAGATTCAACAAATAGACTATACATTTACTGGTAGATTGTTTTGTTTAGCCTACAGATGGCCTAAAAATAAGTAAAGTAAAGCTGAAATACAAGCTCAGGGCTTACAGTAAGTAAACCGGCCAACCACCCTTCGTACAGAGGCCTGCTTCTTTAATCCTAGAAGCCAAGGTCACACCCAGATCTCCATTCGGAGATCCTAAAGTCATCATATTATAGTTTTGGACTGGGTTTTGATTCTTGGTTAATGCATGTTAGAATTTCAGAGTTGCATCCAGTGGTTCAAATTCCAAATATAAAAAAGAAAGGTTCTGTGGCTTACGATCACGAGAGCCACGCGAAGCTACAAGTTTGCTTTGCTTTCTGTCGCTAGTGAATGTAATAAAGTAATATAACTGGTAAATAACACTATGTGCAATGGTGTCGCCAATCAATCAAGTAAAACGCCCAGTCCTAAACTTGCTCTAACCATAGCTTAACACCAATCAGACCTAACTTTAACCTCGTCACGACTAATAAGTTGCCATCTATCCGCACCGCACTTTTTACTTGTCAGTGGTATGTCAACTCCTTATTCTTCCCATTCTGCAGAAATGGAGATATTGTAGGATGAGTTTTCCATGCGATGGATGGTTTTTACACCTGGATGAGAGAAGTGTTAGGCTCATAATGCTGCGTGGCTTTTGGAGAGGCCTGGGGCAGATCTTTCCAGTTGGTACCTGTAAGCGACATGAACATCATAGTGGAATTAATACTGGTCATTAGGGGGCCTAACTATATGCCATAGCTTCAGTTACTAGGCCTACGTCAAGAGTTAACAAAGGGCTATCGTGGTGTAATCAGTTCACACTCTGCGCAGAGTGCTGGGATTCAGTTTCAAGTCGTAACAGCAGTCTTATTTTAAACACTTAAGTTTCAAAGTACTGTATGTATAATTTTATTAATGCAGCCAATGGCCATGTACTTTTCTTTTCAGGACGGGTCAGGGAAGGGATATAGCAGGGAAATTGGCCGTGGATTTATTGAAAGGAACCGTCCCGGCATTTGCCTGGTAGTGAAAATGGTAAACCACGAACACCATTTTCAGGACGGTAGAGGTGGGATTCGAACTCACGCTCTCCCGATGCCAGCGAGGCACGAGGTAGCACATTAGCGCTCTCGGCCACCAAGGCCGGTTCAAAGTATGTATGCCTCATGGTAAGCTATAATCTGGAGTCATTTATATAACCATATTTTTTGACATACCGGTACTGTATATATTATTATAGTTCCAATTAGGACCTCTTTGGTCTATGACCCGTGTACTTGTGTGTGCATGGTATTTGATAATCAGTGTTGTGGTAAATGTAATGTAATTGTTGTTTTAAGGGGCGGAACTTCGAGGTCATCTGCCCCTAGAGTGTTGTGGTGACTAGCAGTGTTTGTAACTTGAACAGTACTCAAAAAAGGTTTTGCATATTGCGATTTAGTGTTTTGCTATGTGTACTATCCTACCAGAGAATTGTTACCGGTGGCGGAAATCGGAACTAATGCGCTACACCCAGCCACACGCCTGCGATAGTCGTGCAGTTGTTGCCAGCGAAACCTCATCGCATGTCATTTGTGTGCATGATTCGTGCTGGGTCGTGCGCTGTGCGGTGTGTTCTCATTGTACGACTGTGCATGCGTTCCCCCTCTTGCTCAGCAACCGCTCGCGGCAGCCATAACAAGGCGAGCTGACGTAATGTATACACAACAGCCCCACTCCACGTCTAGTGGTAACAATTCCCTGGTAAGGTAGTATGTAATGACATACAAAGAAAAACAACACACAATATGCTGTGCAAAAGAGACAAACACTTAAAGCATAACAAAAGTGGCAATCTTTTTCATGTTGGGGCATATCAATACCATGTATGGCCACCACGAGCCGTAAGGCATGCTTGCCGACAAAGAGGCATACCGTACTGAGAACCAAGGAACCAACCTGGTTTGGGGCAGATTATCCCACTCTTGGAAAGCAGCTTCAATCAGTTGCTGAATGTTTGTTTGTTTGATAGTTAGAGGATTGGGATAGTGCGAAACTGCACTCTTAATCTTTTCCCATGCATGTTCGATACTGTTCATGTCCGCAGAATATGCAGGCCACTCCATTCTCCGTATGCCTTGCATCTGAAGAAACTGATTGACCACCCTAGCTCGATGGGCATTATCGTCCACTAGTGTAAAGCCCTCGCCCATTGTGGCAGCGAATCCTGTAACGACAGGTTTGAGGATGTTGTCTCTGTAAAACCAGACAGGTCATGTTACCGTGGATAGGAATTAGAGGCGTACGTCGACCAAACATGATCCCACCACAAAACATGACTGAATTTCCTTGCTGTTGGAGGCGTTCCTGGATGAAGAGCTTGTGAAATCTCTCACCCACCCGTTGCCACGCTCGTATGCTCCTGTTGTATGGGTTTATTCTCACGCCCAAGTACACAGGGCTGACGACCATGATGTACAACCTCCTACATGAAACAACAAGCATTAGCATAGCCACCTGGCTATGGCTTCATGAGACAGTGACGGCAGAGAATTCCAATCTTCGTGCTCCAATAGAGGAACAGTTTGACTATGGTATGATAATGCACCGGATGTTACAGCCATTCCAATAGACCAAGAGGCACTAAGGAGCAATCTGGCCACCATGTTAGACAACTTCTGTACATCGACTGCAATCTGTTGTTTCATTTCAGGGGCCTGGACATCGTGGTCATTTAGCCCCGTGTACTTGGTCGAGTGTAGAATTTTGACTGATAACCTGTGTTATTGTGATGCCTGTCTTAGTATGTGTATTTGCAATTCCGGTGAGGATTGGTAAGGAGGCGGCATTGGCTTTAACTTAGGAACCATCACAGCATTTGCCTGCAGTAGAAGTGGGAAATCTCGGAAGACCACTTCCAAGATGGCTGAGGTGGGAATCAAACCCTCCTCTTCTCAGTTGTGCCTCACGAGACTGAGTGTGCCCTGTTGCAGCCCTCAGACCAGAATTACATTTCTTGGCAGAGCCGGGAATCAAACCCAGACCTCTGGGGCTACAGCCAAGAATGGTAGTCACTACGCCACAAGGTGGTCCATGACTGCAACCTGGATCCGCTGTAAATATTCTCAGAATTGCCCAGTAACTTTACACATATTATGGATAGTTATTGTTGTTTAAGGGGCGGAACAGCAAGGTCATCTTTCCCTCTTAACACAAAATAATACAAATTTTAGTTGAATTAAAATTTATAGGTAGATGCCTAATATTAATAAAACAAACAAAAATAATATGTATGGAATAAAAATTCAGAAAAGAAAAAGTTCTTTGAGCAAATGCACATACAGGTACAGTATTTTTCTCACCAAGATACGATGAACTATATTATTAGTAGGGCCATGATTCTTATGCAAGATATGTTTACCTAACAGTAATAATGTGTGAGTCCTCCAGAGAGACTCGTGCGGGTATTTTTAAAGTTAACACCCATATACTGTACATTCTAAGAAGACTATTGAAACCGTAGTCTCCGAACTACCATTAAAACGAAACAAACAAACCCCGTGGCACTACAGTCCATGAAGGGCCTAGGCCTACCAAGCGATCGCCACCCAGCCATTTGGCCTGCAGATTATGTGGTGACGCGTGGTGAGCGCCTCGGGTCCCCTCGGCCGTTAATCTTGGTCTCCATGAGCGTGGCGCTGCCTCATTGTCAGACAGCTATTCAATTGTCCTTGCGAGGCTGTGTACACCCAGTTCCAGCCCTAACGCTGGTTTCTGAAATCCCTGACGGAGCCTGGAATCGAACCCGTGGTCTCCTGGTGCGAGGCAGGCGCGCTACCCCAACACCACCCGAGCTATATTACTCCATTTAATTGGGCATGTAAAATAATTTGAAGATGGAATGTTTGGTGCATGGAGCATTCTGGGAGGGGGGAAGGGGAATTAGAAACCATAGAAATTCACTTTTATTATGACCAAGAGGTGGATTAGAATCCATCCCTTTTCACTTAGATCACCTCGTGGTGTAGCAACTAGCATTCTGGTCTGAGGGCTGGAACGGGGTACACTCAGCTTTGTGAGGCAAAACTGAGAAGAGGTGATTCTGATTCCAATCTCGGCCATCTTGTAAGTGGTTTTCCTTGGTTTCCCACTTCTACTGCAGGTAAATGCCGAGACGGTAGGCTACCCTAACGTAAGGCCATAGTCGTCTCCTTCCCTATCCTCACCTAAAATTATAAATGCACACACTAATACAGCCATCATAACGAATAGAATAAGAAGTGATATCACTGGCCTAGTACGCCTGGTCCGCCGCAGCGCAGCGCTGGCTCCGATCTGTGATGTAAGTTAGCATTGGCGCTTACGAGACTTTAAACCTTGCGACCTGTTTTACATGTTAAAACACCGCAAGATATCCTCATAGGCGCTAATAAGTTTGACATCTCCTCTTACTTTACTGTGCCCAATAATAATTTAGTAAGTCGTCTCTTGTAACAGTTCAGTTTCGACAATAAGCAAAGACAAAGAGCAAGTTCAAAATGCAATTAGTTTTGCCAGCTATCGGTAAATTTTAAAAAAGAACGGAACAATTGACCTCGCTATCAGAAAGGATTTCTTCACATTGTTACACATTTTACATTCCCTCAACAGACTTGCAACACAGACAAAAAAAAAGCCGTACGAACGCAACTTTCAACTTTACCGTAGATTACTATAAAATTCAATAATAACCATTAATTTCAGTCCACAAACACCAAAATCAGTAAACTACCATCATTTCAGAAGAACTTAACATTAAACAGACATAGAAGGCATAGTCATGACCCCTTCATAGAGTAGGCTATTGCCTAAAACTGATCACGCCTCCTTCAGCATTACGGTACATATATGTTTTTTAACTCATTGTCTTTTTATTCTCATCCCTTTCTTCACAGAAGTAGTCTTTAATGGCATCAAGAGCATTTTTATTTACACCATACTGGACAGATACTTAGGCAAATTAGGATTATATGTGGAACAGAATAGTCTTTCAATCGCCAGTTGGTTCTTGGGAGAAGTAATACTTCCTTCCCTTCTATCACAAATTTGTCAAATTTAACAATTAAATCTTCTGAAAAGTGAGTAACACAGATGTAGGACTTTTCAGTATGTTCCCTATCCTTCCCTGATATGGCCCCTTTGCACTTTATAAAACGTTCCTAATCTTTAGGAGGTTTGAAAAACCGTCTGACCTCTTTACAGTCCCCATAGCTAGATCTGCATCCTGGTACAAAAGAGCAAGGCATCTTCACTAATCACATTAAGCACTCATGAAAATGTAAGGGCTAAACTGCTGTTTACTTACATTAAATAACAATAAAATTAACACACGAAGATAACGTCAACACACGACAAGAAATTAAATTCCATTTCGGTCAATGCTTCCTACAATAGCATTTCAGGTATTAATACTATGAAGTAATAGTGTAAGCACTTGTATATCAATAAACGTTTGCACAGAACACCACCAAAACACTCCGACCAATTAAATACTTAATAAATCGCACATAAACACACAAACATTAGTGGAAATCAACAATCTCAAATCGACTGTAGCGCTGCGTAGCGGCGAGTGCCAACCCGATCCGTATTCATTACATGCTATTGAGGGAGAAGAGATCACACTTTATATTCTATTCGTTATGCAGCCATCACAATAAGGCAGTTTATGAGACAAATGATACACACATCCAAGTACACATGACTACAGGCCAAAATTTAAATTCTCCTTGGCAAAACCTGGATTCAAAACTGGGCCAACCAGTTAGAAGGCAGCTATGCTTACTTCTAGACCATGGCAGTAGCTGTGGAAACAATGGGATTATATGTTTGGCTATTTTTATTTCTTGGATATGAATATTTCTTTTATCCCCTTACTTCACTCCCAAAGTCTTTTTCATACTAATTGACAGTGTCATGGAGCCCTTTCATTCTAGAGAAAAGGATCATCCATGCAGCCTCAACGTTGATGGAAAGTAGAAGAGGCTAAGAAAGGAATGGGGAAGTGACTGTGGTCAATGGGAAAGCCACCATCTCAGCATTTTGAAATGAGAAACAAGGAAGCTAACTTGAAATGACAGGTGAATGGACATGAACCAACTTATTTCACAAACCAGGTCTTCAGTGTGGTGATGTGATTTGCAGTTAATGTTGTACAACATCCTTAGGTCTCAAACCCCAATCCTTCCATTTTCTAACGGGATGGGATAACCCAGAACTAATGGATCGTTGCACCTGTCTAAAACCATGGAGGATTATGATAAGTCCTTTGGCTGTCCAACAATAAAATTGTAAGTTATTTTGATTTAGAAGTTATTGCTTCATGAGATTACTTCCAAATCCTTTGTTGTAATGCAATAAACAAACATTCCTGATATCGCCATGATCTCAGATCACTGATTTGATTTCTGATAGAGAGAGTCAGTTTTTGAAATATTGAATTAATGAACTGCTTCAGACCTGTCTATCACATTTGTTGACAACAAGACAAAACTATAGCTATCAATCACAGAAGCTGCAGATTATCTGACATGAATTCTAGTTTCTCTACTAAAAGGTAGCGATAAACAATATGTTGGTTTTTGGTGTAAAGATTTGCCTAGGTAGCTCCACTCAAAAATTGCACATTACTTTTCTTAGTAGGTAGCTAAAACCTTGCAGGTATAGTATTATTAAATTTATTTCGTGTTAGACCAACTTAAATGTTACAGTATTTAGGAAGTTAAATTTGCTCCTCAATGACAATGCCAGAGCATTAAAAATCACTATTGAGAAAACCTCTTAATGATTAAACACTCGCTACCATATTTTATATACTGTAGGCTTCTAGGCCAAGCCACTTCAGGATATAGTCACAAAATTGGTGAGCTTCACCTCTGAAAATCGAAAACAGGAAAAAATAATGTTTCTTAAAAAAAAAAGTCAAATGTTTCCATGAAAATATATCAGAATACCCAAACATTTGCAGAAAAATATGCCTGTTTGAGTTGGAATGTTTAGGCTTTCATGGCCAGAAAATAAATTACTGCATATTCTTCTAGGTACGGTACTATGGATATGATGGGGCACAGACATGGCATAATACCTAGAAGAATTCACTGTAATATTTGTACGAGTTGTTTCTACATAAACCATGTAAACAAGTAAGTAATACTGTAATGCAGAAAAAATGTGCGATTGCAAGCAGAAGTTTGTTCTTGACACTTTTAATTCTCTCTGTGGAGTTACTTCAGGAAGAATATAGTGGTCGTAACCAGATGTGGCTGGTTGAACAATATAGGGGAAATCTGCTGGGACCTTTCCTTTTAATAGGTCACAGGCTTTTCCAGTACCTTGCCCAGTTTCGTTCATCTCTAATTAACTCTGATGAGTATAATATTTCTTGAATTGTAATCTTCTGTAAATCTTTCTGCCTAATCAACCCTTAAATGAATAAATAATGTGCAAGTAGTAGGACATGTTCTGGATATTAACTACATCCTTCATCAGCCATTACAATTTTAGTATGTCATTATAAAGACACACCACTCAGTCCTTCACACATCCTTAAAAAGAAAGGAGACAACTTTTCCTAGCATCACTTCACAATCCATACGATTCCTGACCCCCACATAAATATGAATAATCAAGGGTAGAAATTAAAATTGATGCACATTATGAAATTTATACCGTACCACATACTATGACAAGTGTAGCAAGCACAATGCCTATGTAACATTGACATAGAGGTACTGGTACTGGATACTTGTGATAAACATTTATACCAAATTCTACACCTTTAGCTTGTATCACATGAAACCTTGGCCATGTTTACAGCTAGTATTAAACAGATTATTTCTGCAATGATGAGAATCAAGTCCTTACCCAACAATAGAATAGGATGTGAGGTGCAACGTGACATTATCTGAGGAATTTCCGACATCCCTGAACAGATTTGAACAATGTGGCTTAATGTAAACATTGAAATCTGTTGCTATGACTTACGATAACTGTAAATTTTAAAACCATTGAGCTTTAAAATGGTATATGAAACTCAAATTTATGAAAATGTTTGGATAGGCAGTAGGCTATTTTCATGTAGATTTATATAGCCTATATTTATGACCAATACATTCCATTTTCGCGAGACCAACTCATGGTGCAGCAGATAGCTTTCTTGGCTGTCACCCCCGTAGGTCTAGGTTTGACTCCCGGCTTTGCCAAGAAATTTTGATTCTGGTCTTAGGGCTGGAATGGGGTACAGTCAGCCTCGTGAGGCAAAACAGAGAAGAGGAGGGTTCGATTCCCACCTCGGCCATCCTGGAAGTGGTTTCCCTACTCAAGGCAAATGCTGGGATGGTTGTTAACTTAAGGACACAGCCACCTCCTTCCCAATCCTATCCCCAATTTACAAATACACACACATCCACCACAGTAACACAGGTTATCACACAATATGCCCACCCAATTTCTCAATTCCCGAGTGATAGTGTACGGCTTGTTGACACCCAGAGTTTGGTGTTACATCTCCTCACTTATGCAAGGCTCCACTCTTGTATGATTATTATGTATTCATTTGCAAATAACATGACCAATACGGTATTGCTTTAGTGGCACCATGTTCTGCATGTGACATAGTGAAGAAAAATCATCGTTGCTGAACGTATAGAAGTATCCAGGAATTTGATTAGTGTGTATCGAAGATACAGTTGTTGTTGCTTATTTTAAGGGCTGAGACATCGTGGTCATATATCCCCGTGTATTTGGGCGTGTGTGGAATCAGAGGGAGGTATCACTTGAGAAGAAATTGGGTGGGCTTATCATTTACATGGATGGGCAAAATTTTAGTGGTCCCACAGAATTAAATAAAATTAAGGGCATTGTGATATGTCTATGAGGTAGGAACACCAAGGTTAACAGCCCTGGTTTTTAAGTCACACAGCCTTAATGCCATGCCGAGCGTAGTGAGGGGGTTGCTAACCTCAATAGTTTGTCTCTGAAAGCAACACTATTTACAATTCTGAGGGACTGGAGTACCTTCAGTCATTTTCAACAATCATGGGATTGTAGCTTTGGGTACACGACAATCCAAACTTCTCCAGAACTCTTCAGGAATAGCACAAAGTCCCATAGGTGAGGGAGCAAATGTTAAATCTGATTTGCATTGTAGCTTGTAATTAAATCACTTAATTCACTGTAAAGGGCTGCAGCTTAACAAATTGCATTTAATAAAACATATCAACTAACTTCAGTCAGGAAACCATTTGCCTCCGAGGCTAAGTGGGATTAGAAAACGGACACTTTAAAGGAGACAATAGCTTCTCTAGGGTTGAGATTTAATGTTTGTTGGGCATTATTACCTAATCTCAGTCTAGCACTGCCCTCCTTGTGGTTTAAAACACTTCCTTTGAGAAATAAAGGCTACATACCCTATATATTGACGTGTAGATTTGCCACGTATGCCAGTAAATCCTCCTGATTACAGGCCTTTATCCAGTCATTATATCTGGATTAGGAATGAGGAATTTGTGAATTAATGGATAGGTGTTTGAGGGTGGCATCTCATGGGTATTAAAACCAGAATTATTCGATGAAACGTGTGATATTTGTATTTACCGCTCCAATGCACGAGGAAACCGGAATGCTGTTATGTCCAGTGTGACAAGAGCTGCGCAAAAAATTACAGCACAGATGTTGGTTTCCCACATTTCTGCCATTGGTTAAAATGCAAAATTATATTTCTGAGTTGATTTTAATAATTACAAACAATGTTTTCATCAGACAAATTCGACAGGCCGCACTCAATGAATACGGGTAGACTGCACTCTCGCGGATACATGGTGAACCGTCGCCGCCATGCGTGCGTGCGTGCGGTGCTTCCGGAACCGGCCGATTCAAAACCATGACGAAAAAATTACATGGTAAAGGCCTGATGTGTCCTTACTGTATTGATATATATACTGTGGCTACGGTATCTTTGATTTTCGATTGTCTCTTTTTTATTGGTTATGTTCCTTGTCTAAAAGAAGGATTTTTTAGTAAAATACGAGCAGACATTAGCGTCTCCTCTGAAATAAATATAGTTTTGTCTTTTATTATCTGTGGAGAGAGCTTGCCTTCATAATTGAGGGAAGAAACATGGTCCTCTGGGCCGGGATAGATAATACTTTTAAAGTATCAGACATCAAACAAATTCTCAAAAAAAAAAGAAGGTATGCGACAATTGATTTCAAGCAGTGTGACAATTATTCTGTTAATACTTCCTCTCTGCTCACAATCTTAATTATGGATGTCGCTGAAAAGAGAGGACTAATTAAAAAAAGAGCTGTAATAAAAGCTCGTCTGACACGAATTGTCAGCTACGTAGATAGTTTTCAACAAGGTGGCAACTTGAACGACATTCGTGTTAGGCAGAAGTTATTACATACCTCCTAGGAAGAATATAACGTAGTACAAGGCCAGTTAGAAATAAAAGACACAGAAGAATCGCATGATATTGATAGGGAGACATTTGAAGAACTGTGCTTAGAGATAGAGTCTAGGATGGACACCTTACTAGAACCCAATACCACTTCACAAGCTGTTCCTTCTAATTCCCCAAATATTAAACTGCCAAAGATTGCATTGCCAATATTCAGTGGCATAATATCAAACTTCAGGCACTTCAGCGATACCTTTCAGTCACTGGTAATATATAATACGTGTCTGACAGACATTCAGAGGTAGTTTTATTTACTTTCATGCTTATCTGGCGATCCCCATAAATTATTAGAAAACTTACCTGTTACAGATAATAATTTTAGAGTATCCTGGGAGTTGATCATCCATTGATACGATAACCCCAAACTAATCGTAGACTGTCACATTAAGGAACTATTAAACCTACCTACTGCAAGAACTGAGTCTCCTAAATAACTCGGACAGTTACTCAACCAGCTGCTAAGTAACTTAAATGCAATAGAAGTATTGGAGGTGGACACTCCCCTACGCGAACTAATCCTATCACACATGGTTTTGGAGAGAGTCAATCTGAACCTTAGAAAGCAATGGGAATCCAGGACCTCCAGTACACATTTTCCTAGTTTGAAAGATTTAGTAACCTTTTAGGAAGGAACTACCCATACATTGGAGCTCATCGATCCCGACAAACAACTGATCCATCATAAGAAGGTCGTTCCTCAGTACTACTGCAATGCGTGCATTTTGTAGGCATCCCCACAAGCTTACAAAATGTTCGAAATTTAAGAATACGGATCTCCCAACTAAATTAGAATTTGTCAAAGTGAACAATCTTTGTTTCAATTGTTTGAGTGTCAGCCATAGGCTAGTAGAATGTACCGCAGGCAATTGCCGTATCTGTAACAACAAGCATAATACCTTGTTACATAGGGACCAAGAGGGGCATCGCAAGAGTACAAATTCAAGTGATTTCCGGCATCATCAACAGACATACTGGACTGTGAAGGGTAACTATAATCACGTAGACGTTCTTCTGTCAACATCTGTAGTAAGAGTAACGGACGATATAGGGAAAACGTTCCTGTGTCGAGCGTTACTTGATAGTGCCTCTCAAATGAATGTTATGTCTAAGTCCTTAGCTGACCGCATGGGAATAAAATTAAGTCGTCAGTCAATTCCCATAAGTGGCATCTGCGATGTCCAGGCTGCTGAATCATCACATCTTTGTCAAATTCATGTCTCATCTAGGATTACCGATTACAATGTGCATGCAGTTTGTGGCGTGTTACCTCATATTACAGGCCTGCTTCCAAAAACATCCTTCGACAGTTCGGATTGGCAAATACCTGAAGACATTGAATTAGCTGATCCCCATTTCAACAAACCGGATCAAGTCGACCTTCTCTTAAGAGCATCCATATTCTTTGATTCGCTCTACAGTGGACAATGGTTTTCACACAGGCGTGTTGTCTGTAAAGAAGCGTAAAAACAGTACGTCCTCCATCGAGTGTCTGGACCAGGACGTGGTAGACGGACACGTGGCGATCGTGAGTCAACTGGATGCTACCGAGACTGATAACATAAGCATCGGTATTGACGCCAAGGATGTTCGCAGAAAAAGCGTGAAGAAGAAGAAGAATGTGGCGTTCTGTGGCAAGGTGATCGTCGTGACGACCGCAGAGGATAAGAAGGAAGACAGCTACATCCCCCAATCCCGTCCTGGAGAGAGTGCTCCGGTCAGCATTCCACAAGCAGGACTCGCCTCATTCACCCGACTTCCAGATGGAGGTGCAGAGTCTTCAGTCGCGAGACTCGGACCAGCCAGGGGCAATAGAAAGCAAGATCTACCATAATTTCCATCAACAGGTGTACCAGAAGCTGGTTCCTCTGCATTCGTACTATATCGTGGGGCCAAGGAGCGTTCAGGTTCAACCTCAGGTAGTCCATCAGGTGTCACGACCTCCCAGCATCCCAGGACCGTACCAGCAGCCGGAAAAACCGCGGCCGTATCACCCCGTTTCGGTACCTCAGTCCTACCCCGAGCAGATCAGGACGGTACCCAGCAACCTATCATCACCAGCAGCTCATTCAACAGTACTGGTAACACATTTGGAAGCGTTGGTCAAAAGACTACCTATCCCAGCTACAACAATGCACCTGGTGGACTTCTGATGCAGCGAACCTTCAGACTGGTACTCTGTGCTTTTGAAGGAAGACAACCAACCACCACTTGTATGGCAGACGGGGATCGTGGTCGATGTTCACCCCGACAATGACAGCCTCGTGCGTGTTGTGACAGTACGCACTTCAAGGGGGACCTACAAGCGCCCAGTGCCGAAGGTCTGTGCAATTCAGCAAGACAAGTGAAGTGCTTGAAATCAATGTGTTATATTTCTGATTGGTTAATTATCTTCTTACTCAACTGAACAACATGTGAAGAAGACATTCTTAAAGGTTTAAATACCCCCTTTGAGTGTGATATTTCAGCATTGATGGTGCAAACCAAGATGGGACAGTGATCGAAGAGGATTATTTTGCTTTCATAAGATATGCTTCCTAGTTTTATTGTCGTAATTTATATAAATTACGGTGGGCAGAATGTTTGGAACAGTTACGTAACCGTCAAGAGGGCAGCTCCATCAGATACAGATTGAGAAGGCTGTGGATGTCCATGTGTACGGTATCTTTGATTTTCGATCGTCTCTTTTTTATTTGTTTATGTTCCTTGTCTAAAAGAAGGATTGTTTAGTAAAATACGATCAGACATTAGCGTCTCCTTTGAAATAAATATAGCCTACTGTAGTTTTGTCTTTTATTATCTGTGGAGAGAGCTTACCTTCATAATTGGTTGGCAGAAACAAACTGCCTACATGAAATTTTGGACAGGCCACTCCATTCCCAGCATTTAGGCCCTTTGGCGCGAATCTACACCGTTTCACCAATCTGAACCAAAATTTGTAAATTTACCCTTTGGAACCCTGCGAGGTCACCAAAGGAGAAAAAGTACAGCTTCATATCAAGTGGAACAACGTGGAGATTGAGCAAGTAGAACAAATTGAATACCTGGGCACCATCTTCAGATAGGATGGAAAATTAGAGGCAGAAATAAACAACAGAATTAGAGAAGCTAACCAAGTTTACTATGGTATAAACAACATAATCATAGGGAAGAAAGAAATGACCAGAAACACAAAAATGCGGGTGCTGTGTACCTGCCAACCCTCCTGTATGGTGCAGGGAGTTGGACAGTGCATAAAAAACTGGAGAGTCGTTTGGTCGCCGCATAGATGAGATACTTGCGGAAAGTTGCCGGGAAAACTCGAAGAGACCATATTAGAAATACCACAGTGAGAGATGAGCTTCAGCAGGAGCCAATAATGAATGTAATTGAGAGGAGAGGATTGGGCTGGATTGTTCACCTAGAAAGAATGGAAGATGAAAGGAAAGCGAAGCAGGTGTGGCGAGCCAGTCCTATAGGAAGAAGAACACGAGGAAGGCCACGGATTGAATGGGAGGAGTACATCTTGGGACTGATCAGGAAGCGAAGGAAGACCTTGGGTGATGTTCAGAGAATGACGCACGACAGAAGAAACTTTAATAAATGGCTGAAACGTCCCGACAACTAACGGTACAAAGGGAAAGAGCCGTGTGTATTTAGATTAGAACCATACGTTTCGGAGAAACCTTGCCTCCTTTTTCTAGCCCAAAAAAAACATGAATTATTTGTATCAAATATATAATATAAAGTATAAAACATAAAATATAAAAACTAAAATCTAAAATTTGAAAATATAAAATGTAAAATCATCATCATCATCAAATTCCAGCTCCAGTCACCCGGGTGCTGTTAACGAGCCCTCGCCACCTTTTCCTGTCCATGACTAGTTAGTCTTCATGGGTCCTTCTCCAGTCTAGCCCCTTTGTCTTCAAGATCATCCTTGATTTGGTCCAACCATTTCTTCTTTGGTCTTCCTACTGGTCTTTTTGCTGGAATAATCTTGTTGAAATAAGCTTTTGGTGTCCTCTCATCTCCCATTCTTTGAAGATGCCCATACCATCCTAATCGTTACTTCTGCAAATATTTTGTAGCACTGATATCTATGCCAGCCTCTGTCCTGTTTGTTTCGTTCCTTACTTTGTCTCTCCTTGTCCTTTGAAGCATTGTTCTTATAAACTTCATTTCGGATGCCTGAATCCTACTTTCTTCTCTTCTGGACAGGGTGCATGTTTCTACTCCGTAAGTTAGAATTGGGATGTAGTATGTCTTAAACAGTATATGTTTACACTTCCTGGGCACTTTATTATCCCACAGTAGTGTTCTAACTTGTGCATAGAAGGTAGCTGCATTACTAGTTCTATTTGTTACTTCACTGTTGTTGTTGTTGTTATCCTTACACACTGTGCTACCAAGATATTTAAATTGATCTAAATTCTTAAATGTAACATTTAAATTCTAAAATATAAAAATAAAAATCTAAAATCTAAAATTTAAAATCTAAAATCTAAAATCTAAAATAAAAAAATTGCATGCATTAATTTAAATCTTACTAGGAAAGTAAACTGGAGGAAAATGGATCCAAGAAATCCAACAAGATCTCAAAGCAGTTGGACTCAAGATAACAGATGCCGAGGAGAAAAATAAAATTAACACCATTCTTAAAACTCACTAATTTTCTGCAGAAATGACACACAGAAAGCCTATGGAGATTTCAGATGAGTTGAGAAAATCCCGATCTGAAAGAATGAAAAAGTACTGGAAAGAGCGCAAGAACCAAGCAGTACTACCTTCAAAGAAGAAGTGATTGTGGAACGACTCAAGTGGTCCAATGTGACCAATCAAGATTAATAATAATAATAATAATAATTTAAATCTTAAATTAGGTTTCTGTGGGTTAGAAAATTCTTGGGTTAATGACCTTTCACACTCCCTAGGGGTTGTATGACCTTGACGTGGTGGGAGTGCTTGCGAGGTCTAATGATCCATTGGGCTAAGCCGGCGGTAGCGTAGCTACTGGTGGGGCCTCCCATGCCGGACAGGTCAATGGTGAAGATCCAGACTAAGAAGCAACCCGACCTACTGCCTTGTAGGTAGAAGAGGGATCTTCAAAGGCTAAGGGACCAACCCTGACAGAAAAGGCAGCCACCCAACAGGCAGCCCTGCGCAGGGGCGACTTCCCAGCCATGTAAAAAGTATTTAGTCACAAAAATGTCGAACACATATGGAAACCGGACAGTCACTAAGATGACGACCAGGCAAAGGACACGGACTGATCTAATGATGGCTACGTGGAATGTATTGAGTCTCAACAGAGCGGGGGCATTTAGATACTTGAATGACTAAATGAGCATGTATCATATGGGAATAGCTGCTCTGCAGGAAATAAGGTGGAAGAAATCGTGTACAATGGACTCTGGCGATTATACGATGTTTTGCAGTAGTAGTGGGACAGCTTGTTTTGGAACCGGATTCCTGGTACACAGGGCATATAAGTCGGCGATTGGAACTATAAACCAATAAATGGTAGGATATGAACACTGACTGTCAAAATGCAATTCTTTAACATGTCACTGATTTGTGCTCATGCTCCAACAGAAGAGCATGACAATGAGAATGACCCTTTTATGAACAGCTAGAATACACATATGATTCTGTAGCAGAAAGTGATGTAAAAGTGATCCTAGGAGATATGAATGCCAAAGTTGGAAGGGAAACCGTGTTTCCAACACATGTGGGAAAGTACAGTTTACATAATGATAATGGATCAAGGCTGGTGGACTTAGCGATAAGTAAAAACCTCACAATAAGCAGCACCATCTTCCTATATAAGAATATTCATAAAGGGACATGGAGATCTCCGGATGGGACCACAGTCAACCAGATAGATCATGTACTTATACAAAGAAGGCACAGCTCGGACATTTTGGATGTCAAGGTGAGAAGGGGGGCTGATGAGGATTCAGACCACAACATGGTGATGGTCAAGTATAGAGAGGATATCAACAACAGTCTATACCCATGTAGAAAGATATAGGAAGTATAATATGGCTTCAATTATTAATAACGAGAAAGAAAGAACAGAATTCCAAAGAGAAATGGATAAAACTATATGGGCGATAAATGTTGACGAGGAGGCAAACCCAGATGAACATTGGGGAATAATGGGAAGAACAATATGCCAAACAATGGAATCCAAACTAAAAGTGGAAAATAGAGTTAGGCAAAGTAGTTGGTATGATGATGACTGCAAGAGAGCTATCGAAGAACGAAATAGCGCAAGAAGCAAGATGCTCCAGCGAGACACTAGGTCCTACAGACAGCACTATGAGGAAAGGAGACGTATTGCAAAAGCCATATGCAGAAGGAAAAAAGAGAGATTTTGAGAAAGATAAACTGAAAGCCATTGATGAATGAAGAAATGAAAAGGATCTTAAAAGAATGTTTAGGGGAATAATGGAGATAAAACAAGGTTGGCAGCCACGAACAACAATCAGTAGGGATAAAGAAGGAAATATGATTGGAGACGAAGTGAGAATACTACACAGATGGGAAGAATATTTTAAAGAACTGTTGGAATGAGGTGAAAGCCAGGGATCGGAAGAAGAGGATCAGGTGGAACCAAATGACAGCAATGATGGCGAAGAGGAACCAACATTTGAAGAAGTAACGGAAGCTGATAAGGAGATGAGACATTTTAGAGCCCTGGGTGAAGATAAGATTCGGTTTGGAATTTTTGATTACATCTCGTTACAAAGTCACCAGGAAAGTAGGCTATGGGTCAACATTTTTGGAATTTTGGAAAAAGGGGGTGTCAGCCTCGACACCTCATTTATCAAACTCCACCCATGCATTCGAGAGATATCGACTTT
The DNA here is from genome assembly GCA_946902985.2 of Meconema thalassinum. Classification (NCBI taxonomy): domain Eukaryota; kingdom Metazoa; phylum Arthropoda; class Insecta; order Orthoptera; family Tettigoniidae; genus Meconema; species Meconema thalassinum. Next base: position 528,912,283 of record OX336390.1, on the reverse strand, counting down.
GCCAGGTTAGTAGGTGACGTCACCAGGGAAGTAGGCTATGGGTCAACATTTTTGGAATTTTGGAAAAAGGGGGTGTCAGCCCGATTTCAACGACACCTCATTCGTCAAAATCCGACCATGCGTTCGGTTTGGAATTTTTGATTACACCTCGTTGCAAAGTCACCAGGAAAGTAGGCTATGGGTCAACATTTTTTGAATTTTGGAAAAAGGGGGTGTCAGCCTCGACACCTCATTTATCAAACTCCGACCATGCATTCGAGAGATATCGACTTTGCCAGGTTAGTAGGTGACGTCACCAGGAAAGTAGGTTATGGGTCAACATTTTTGGAATTTTGGAAAAAGGGGGTGTCAGCCCGATTTCAGCGACACCTCATTTATCAAACTCCAACCATGCATTTGTAGAACATGTCACGTGACAAGGTTAGGTTAGGTAAAGTTAGGTTATGTTAAGTGAGCTAAAGTTAAGTCTTGAAATATCCCCTCTCTGTCTTGTACTTGACAAGGCAGTAACCATTATGCTGTCATAAAAAGGGCTAAAATATATACTTTTCAAGACCAAGAGAAAAAAAATCCACTAAACACATTGACAAAAATAACTTGTCAAATAAACCAACACAAAAGCCAATATATAAACCAATACAAAAGCCAATACAAAAAAAGTCCTCTCGGCACGCCGGAAGGCGGAGGTAGATTTCACCGGACAAACTTGGGGATAGGCGAAAATAGGCAGAATATGCAGGTTTTCGTAGAAGGATCAGACCTCATTTATTGCGAGAAGGTATTTTATAATTGGAGCTTAATTAACTTTGTTTTTCGTCATTTTATGCTTATTTTAAACATTTTATTGTCTTATGGGAACGGTAACCTTCTTGTCATTTGGGGTCCATTTTTATACTTGTGGTCACACTGTCCTTATGCAAGGTTTCGAAACTGATGTGTAACTATGTAACGGTCTGTTACTTCTTCACGCAAAATTATATCTCCAGCAGAGATTTTGGTTGGTTCCTCAGTTTAGGGGCTGCGACAACGCGGTCATGTAACCCCGTGTACTTAGGGATGGCTGTATTAGTCTGTAATTCTGGCAGGGACTGCAGACGGTCAATTTCAAGCAGTAGTTCCTAATGTTGCTACCAGGTACTACCGTCAACGACACCTACCTGTGAACTTGGCTACTAGATGCCACCGCAGCCAGCAACTCGCAACGAACGTTGGAACTTCCCCTCCAAAGGAAAGCATACTGAGGGATTTTTAGCGCTCTTAGAAAATCCGACGACTTCGGCCGGCTTTGAACTCGCGACCTTGGGCATAGACATTCAGCATGCTTGCTACCAGTTACGTCACCGAAGCCGCTTCACACTTAGTCAGATGGAATTCTGAATATGATCTCGTGCAAGTGCGTTATCTTGGCAACGTTTGATGGCTCATCCCTCATCAATTTAGTAGTGTTGCCATGGCAACCACTGATAGCTCTTGGCATTTTCTTATAATTCCGAAATCATTTTTCTCATCCCTTGGCATAATGGTGGGTCATATCAAAAATTCTTTCAGACAAAATTTTAGGTAATTAATAGGGGAATATTGTCCATTTTGTACGGTTTTGATATTGTGCCTATTAAGAGAGATATGATTAATGTTTCCCGAAAAACCCACTTTTTCCCACCCCTTTGGTCAATGGTTGGTGCTATAAAAAAAACCTCTTCAAACATAAATTTTTGGGCTTTATCCGACACATAGTATGAACGTTGAACGGATTCGATATTTCACATATTAAGAGAGTTATAGCAATATTTCACTTTTTCGAAAAAAAAAAAGCCTCCCATTTTCACCCCCTTCGACCGATTTAGCCCAGTAACGAACTCGACCGAGATTTTATAGGTATACATATTCGGTAAAATATTCAAAGTGATTGGTGCAAAATTACGGCAGTTATCGTGTCCACAAGAAACTGATATGCATATATATATATACATATACATACATAAATTATATATAAACTTTTGAATTGGCGGTGGTTTTGGGGTCTGGGGGATGTGAAACGCGAAGATATGTCGACATTTTCCGGAAGTCGAAACATGGTACCCATTGCAATAGTTAGCTTTCTATTGAAATCTACCTCTGGTTGGTTCCTCAGTTTAGGGGCTGCGACAACGCGGTCATCTAACCCCGTGTACTTTGGGTGAGTGTAGAATCTGTCTGATAAACGGTGCGAATTGTAATGGCTGTAGTAGTCTTAATTCAGGTAAGGACTGCAGACGGTCAATTTCAAGCAGTAGTTCGTAATGTTGCTGCCAGGTACTACCGTCAACGACACCTAGCTGTGAACTTGGCTACTAGATGCCACTCCAACCAGCAACTCGCAACGAACGTTGGAACTTCCCCTCCAAAGGAAAGCATACTGAGGGATTTTAGCTCTCTTAGAAAATCCGACGACTTCGGCCGGCTTTGAAACCGCGACCTTGGGCATAGACATTCTGCATGCTACCAGTTACGTCACCGAAGCCGCTTCCCACTTAGATGAAAATACTGAATCTGATCTCGTGCAAGTGCGTTGTCATGGCAACGTCTGATGGCTCATCCCTCATCAATTTAGTAGTGTTGCCATGGCAACCTCTGATAGCTCTTGGCATTTTCTTATAATTGCGAAATCATTTTTCTCATCCCTTGGCATAATGGTGGGTCATATCAAAAATTCTTTCAGATAAAAGTTTTAGGTAATTATTAGGGGAATATTGTCCATTTCGTACGGTTTTGATATTGTGCCTATTAAGAGAGATATGATTAATGTTTCCCGAAAAACCCACCTTTTCCCACCCCTTTGGTCAATGGTTGGTGATATAAAAAAAACTCTTCAAACATAAATTTTTGGGCTTTATCCGACACATAGTATGAACGTTGAACGGATTTGATATTTCACATATTAAGAGAGTTATAGCAATATTTCACTTTTTCGAAAAAAAGCCCCCCATTTTCACTCCCTTCTACCGATTTAGCCCAGTAACGAACTCGACCGAGATTTTATAGGTATACATATTCGGTAAAAATTGATTGGTGAAAAATTACGGCAGTTATCGTGTCCACAAGAAACTGATATATATATACTTTTGAACTGACGGTGGTTTTGGGGTCTGGGGGATGTGAAACTCGAAGATATGTCGAAATTTTCCGGAAGTCGAAACATGGTAGCCTACCCATTGCAATAGTTAGCTTTCTAATGAAATCTACCTCTGGTTGGTTCCTCAGTTTAGGGGCTGCGACAACGCGGTCATCTAACCCCGTGTACTTTGGGTGAGTGTAGAATCTGTCTGATAAACGGTGTGAATTGTAATGGATGTATTAGTCTGTAATTCAGGTAAGGACTGCAGATGGTCAATTTCAAGCAGTAGTTCCTAATGTTGCTACCAGGTACTACCGTCAATGACACCTAGCTGTGAACTTGGTTACTAGATGCCACCCCAACCAGCAACTCGTAACGAACGTTGGAACTTCCCCTCCAAAGGAAAGCATACTGAGGGATTTTAGCGCTCTTAGAAATTCCGACGACTTCGGCCGGCTTTGAAACCGCGACCTTGGGCATAGACATTCTGCATGCTACCAGTTACGTCACCGAAGCCGCTTCCCACTTAGTCAGATGTCAAAGTCAACCCCTGGCACCATCCAGCCCATGACGGGCTAAGGCCGACCAAGCGACCGCTGCCCAGCCATTTGGCCTGCAGATATTGGGGTGACGCGTGATCAGCGCGTCGGGTCCCCTCGGCCGTTAATATTGGTATTCGTGATCGGGGTGCTGTCTCACTGTCAGACAGCTACTCAATTGTCCTCACGAGGCTGAGTGCACCCCGTTCCAACCCTCACGTCAGTTTTAAAATCCCTGACGGAGCCGGGGATCGAACCCGGGGCCTCCGGGTGAGAGGCAGGCGCGCTACCCCAACACCACGGGGCCGGCTTAGTCAGATGGAAATACTGAATCTGTTCTCGTGCAAGTGCGTTGTCATGGCAACGGCTCATCCCTCATTAATTTAGTAGTGTTGCCATGGCAACCTCTGATAGCTCTTGGCATTTTCTTATAATTCCGAAATCATTTTTCTCATCCCTTGGCGTAATGGTGGGTCATATCAAAAATTCTTTCAGACAAAAGTTTTAGGTAATTATTAGGGGAATATTGTCCATTTTGTACGGATTTGATATTGTGCCTATTAAGAGAGATATGATTAATGTTTCCCGAAAAAACCACTTTTTTCCACCCCTTTGGCCAATGGTTGGTGCTATCAAAAAACTTATTTGACATAAATTGTTGGCACTTATCCGACACATATTATGAACTTAGAATGGATTCGATATTTCACGTATTAAGAGAGTTATAGCGAAATTTCAATTTTTCGAAAAAAAGCCCCCCATTTTCACCCCCCTTCGACCGATTTTGCCCATTAACGAACTCGACCGAGATTTTATAGGGATACATATTATGTAAAAAATTCAAAGTGATTGGTGCAAAATTACGGCAGTTATCGTGTCCACAAGAAACTGATATACATATATACATATATATATATACAAATTATATATAAACTTTTGAACTGACGGTGGTTTCGGGGTCTCGGGGATGTGAAACGCGAAGATATGTCGAAATTTTCCGGAAGTCGAAACATGGGACCCTTTGCAATAGTTAGCTTTCTAATGAAATCTACCTAAAAGCCAATATATAAGCTTATGGTAAGTCATTTCATCACCAAAACAATTGTAACCTTTGTAGTGTAAACATCATACTGACAGTTTTTTTTATAGGTTTGGCAACTCCGTTTCAGTCAATGGTAAATAGTTTTGATCTTTTCCCTCTGTTGAGGATGTTGTTGTTGCTTTTTCCTCTCCATTACACCCGCAACAACAACGTGAATGGTAATTTGCAAATGATAATTTATACATCACAGGCTGTCAAACGTTGTTTAGCTTTGCAATAATACTTTATTAGCATGATCCAAAAGATTTATAGGTACATCACCACATTGTAAACATTGAGAGGCTAATGCACTTGAGTCTTAATTCGTTTCCCAGCTCTAACAGCTAAAACAGAGAACTATACTAAAAATCTCTGCTTAGTATAAAACAAAGTCCTCGATTCTTGAATGTTACAAGTAATCTCGAGAATCACTGAATGGATTTTAATGTGGTTTTCTCCATTCTGAAAAGGACATCTCAAGCAGGTTTCTGTACAAAATTATTTATTCATCATGATGAAAAATAGCCTGGTGCCAAAGTGCTTTTCAAGCTTACGCTGGGTAGACAGTAAAATATATATATATCTATATACTAGGTACTATGAGTGTAAGAATTAATTTCAAAATCTATAATATATTAGCCAAGAGTAAATCAAACTCTTATGCTTAGTTAAGACATAAGCAACCTATCCAACACCCCAATCTAACCTTAGGTATAGTGAAAACCATAAATATATAGGTCTAAAACTGTTATAAGAATGTTATATTAATTGCTGGTACAGAGCAATGACAACAGGGTAATTAGAGGCTGTTACAACGCAGTCATGTAGCCCCCTATACTTTCAGTGTGTGTAGAATTTGTCTGAAAACCGGTGTTAATTGTAATGGTTGTATTAGTGCGTGTTATCTGTGATTCAGGTAAAAGGACCGCAGACGAATAATATTTTCAAGTAGTTCCTAATTTTGCTATCAAATGCTATCAAACACAACACCTAGCTGTGGACGTGGTTACTAAATGCCATCGAAGCTAGTACTTAGTGAACGTTGGAACTAATATAGCGTAATCAAACTAACCTACAAATTTTAGCTTCCACAAGTGTAGTTAGTGAAAGGTTCTTTTTCATGTCATAAAGCTATGACATGGAACAGCAGGCTATGTTATAAATTAACATGTTAAATAAAGATGTTTGTGTGAGCTAACTCAAGTGATAGAACTATGTAATGAAAATGGTAGAGAGTAGAGATTGCCTATCTAGATCCTCGGCCTTAAAAGTTTAATAAGTTCATCTAAGGAAAAAAACAAAAACAAAAAAAAAAGGTAAAAGAAAAAGCAAAGTCTGTCTAAGAGACAATGGTATGATTTAGTAATAAACAATTTTAAAGTAATGGTTTTAAAAGTATGAGAAACCGCTGTGCTAACTGCTAATTAGGGATCATACACCCTATATGCTTGCAAACAGTGGTTTAAAGACCAGGCTATACCTTAATACATTAGGTCAGTTTTGTGAAAGAGCTAGTGTTGCCCCTAGGAATAACAACAAGTATTTGTCTAGAGTAAACGTGTGAAACCAACGAAAAACCCGTCCATGTTGGTTAATGTGTGAACTAAACCCCACCTCTTCCCTGTTTTGCCTCACGAGGCTGAGTGCACCCTGTTCCAGTCCTCACGTCAGTTTCTAAAATCCCCTGACAGAGCCGGGAATCAAACCCGGGGTCTCCGGGTGAGAGGCAGGCGCGCTACCCCTACACCACAGGGGCTGCTAAACTGTTATCAAATATAGCATAAAGTGTTCCATTTTCTCTCTTTGTATCTTATTTGCTGCTACTAAAAGTCACTGTAAACAGATTGGCGACAAGCGGAAGCAGATTAAATTACAGCAAAGTCATCATAAGTGCAAGTGAGCATGATAGAGACTTCGCAGCAGTTCAGTCTTGTAAGGGATCCAGGCTTGTTAACGAAATATTTCTGTCATTTATGTAAGTGCATTCAGGTTAAGGGGCATTTGTGTCATGACCCCCCACCCCGTGTGTTGAATACAAATGTTTTTACATCTTCTGCAGTTAATCACCTACATGTTAAAATTTGGCACTCTAGGCATTGCCTTTCCTAATATTGGTGGCTTCGCTAACAAGCTAATGTTTACTTCCATGGATAAGCGAATCCTGATACAGGTGAGTGTAAAACATTTTATACTGTTTAAGTCTTTAGTCTTTGATTGTTTTAATGCACTTCTCCATACCTCCCTACCCTGAGCTAATCGTTTCATCTCTACATAGCTACCATACCCCTATATCAAAGCAATCTGTTTAACATATTCTAACCTTGGTCTACCCCTACAGTTCTTGTCCTCAACCCTTCCTTCCATAACTAAGCTTGCTATTCCTGGGTTTCTTAGTATGTGTTCTACCAACCTATCTCTTGCGTTTTTGTTAGAATATGCTAAAAAACTTAATAACCAGTGCTAATGTAATGGCAGTAAGAGTGTGTGTACTTGTAATTCAAAATGAGGATTGGAAAGGAGGCTGCCGTGGCCTTAATTTAGGAACCATCCCAGCATTCACCTGAAGTACAAGTAGTCGTCGTCGTCGGCTGTAACTCGATTCCGAGTAAACATACTTCTTTCTGCATAGAGATTTTCAGACCAACTTGTGGATGTGCTTCTGATGACTAAACAGGCCAATCCTGGCATAAAACATGCACCTACATAAATTGCACTCATTGGTCGGGGGAGGGCGGGGTTGCAATTGACGGAGCTTTCTTGCTTGTCGCTTGGCATCTTCATGTCTGCGACGTTCTTCCTCAAAGAAGTTGACAGCCGTCGATGTAGTGTTCCGCCACAGTAAATGGTCCGCAGCAGATGTTTCCCATGAGTGGATGTCTATACCAGTTGTCGTCATGATGTGTTTTAACTGGTCTTTAAAACGCTTCAAAGGGGCCCCATGAGGTCTAGTGCCGGAGCAAAGTTCACCTAAAGGAATTGACGTGGAAGCCTGGTATCACTCATACGGTGAACATGGCCTAACCATCTCAGTTGATGAGCGATGATAGTTGTCTCAATGCTATTGAGATGCGCTCTCTCGAGAACTGCAGTGTTGGTCACGTAGTCATCCCACTTGATATTCAAGATGTATCTCATCTTTTGTTGGTAGAAACGCTCAAGTTTCTTGATATCACGGCGACAGAGTGTCCAAGTTTCACAGCCATACAGTAGCGTTGAGATGACGACAGCTTTGTACACCATGAGTTTGGTATGCATCTTTAGGTCTTTATTCATGAAGACTCTGTGCATTCAACGGCCAAATGCTGCATGGGCAGCCCCAATTATTTTGTCAACATCCTGTTCGCAAGTGCACCGTTTAGACAAGATGCTACCAAGAGTCCAAGATATGAAAAATGATCAACCTGCTCCAGTGTTGAGTCTAAGATGGAGATATTGAACTCAGGAAGAGGTAATCCTGGGGCAGATTGTGCAAGCACCTTTGTTTTCTTTGCATTGATGGTGAGACCAAAGAGATCACACGCAGTGCTAAAGCGATTGACCGATTGTTGAAGCTCTGCAGGTGTTGGAGCAGGAGATGCGGTGTCATCGGCATACTGCAGTTCTGCCACCCGGGTAACTTGGGTATGTCTCTGTGAACGAAGTCTTGCCAGATTGAAAAGACCTCCATCGAAGCGAAACTTAATCTCTATGCCTGGGTTGTTGGAAGATGATTCATGCATCATGGCAGCCATGTACAATGCAAAGAGTGTTGGAGCAAGCAACAGCCTTGTTTCAAACCGTGAGTGATTGGAAATGGATCGGATACAGAGTTACCGTGAAAAATCTTCCCAGACATTCCATCATGAAGAGCTTTAACTAATTCCACATAGCGATCAGAACATCCAAAGTGCGTTAATACTTTCCACATAGCAGGTCTTGGTACTGAATCAAAGGCTTTTTCCAGGTCATAGAAAACTAAATACAGGGGCTCCTGTTGCTCTCTGCACTTTTCCTGGAGTTGTCTGGCACAGAATATCATGTCTGTTGTGACCCTGGAGGTTCGGAAACCACATTGAGACTCGGGCAAAATCCTCTCCGAGATACTTTGGAGCCGGTTTAGGAGAATTCTTGCGAACTTTACCTGCAATGGATAATAGCGATATACCACGAAAGTTCCCACACACGCTACGATCGCCTTTCTTGAAGATAGTTATGATGGCAGTATTCTTCAAGTCGTCAGGTACTTCTCGAGTTTCCCAAATTAACAGGATGTGTAAAAAGTCGAGTCTTCAAGGCCATACCTCTACTTTGTAACAACTCCAGAGGAATGTTATCAGGACCAGGAGCCTTTCTCGGCTTTAGTTGATTGAGCGCTTTGGTGAAATCTTGGAATGTCGGCGGAACCGCCATCCATGGTTGTTGGGGCTGCTGAGGGAGGTTTCGAAGAAAGTCCTCGGCAACATTGGAGGCACGATTTAGAAGTGCAGGGAAATGTTTCTTCCAACGCTCCACTGGGGTTAGACTTTTACCTCAAGTACAAGTGGAAACCATCTAAACCCACTTCTAGGTGACTGAAGTGGGAATCAAACCCTTCTCTTTTCACACAAGACTGAGTGTATCACCGTTCCAGCACTCAGACCTGAATTAAATTTCTTGGCAAAGCCATGAATTAAATCCAAGCCTAGCGGTGGCATTCAAGATTACTAACCGCTACACCACGAGACGGACATTAATATTTCATTATTTGGTTTTTGTTTCATTTGAGGGGACTTTGACATCGTGGTCATATAGCCCCGTGTACTTGGTGAGTGTGGAATTTGTCTGATACCCTGCATGATTGTCTTGGCTGTATTAGTGTGTGTATTTATAATTCTGATGAGGATTGAAGAGAGGCGGCCGAGGCCTTCAGTTAAGATATATTCCAGTATTTGCCTGGAGTAGAAGTGGAAAATCACAGAATGGCTGAGGTAAAAGTCTAACCCCACATCTCAGTTTTGCCTCATAAGGCTGAGTGTACCCCATTTGTAGCCCTCAAACCTGAATTAAATTTGTTAGCAGAGCCATGAATCAAACCCTGACTTGATAGGTGACCGACAAGAATACTAGCCATTACACCAAGAGATGTTTCATGAATATTAGTTGTTGTTGTTGTTGATTCTTTATGAGCCTTGCAGTATTGTGACCATGTAGCCCAGTATACTATACTTTAGTGTGTGTTTTGTCTGAGTAATCAATACGTTAGATTTATCACACTCACAGTAGAGCTAGCTGTTGCTTTGGCGAAAGTGTAACGTGACACTTATTGCAAGCTACGGTGTATTCTTACCAAGCCAGGTCGGCAAGGCATACTGTACATTGTAATCATTTTTATATATACATCACCGTGCGTGTAATGTGTGTTTAAGTCTTCAGTCTTTGACTGGTTTAACACAGATCTCCATGCCTCCCTGTTCTGAGCTAATCGTTTCGTCTATACATAGCTACCACACCCTGCATCCGATGCAATCTGTTTAACATATTCTAACCTTGGTCTACCCCTACAGTTCTTGTCCTCAACCCTTCCTTCCATAACTAAGCTTGCTATTCCTGGGTTTCTTAGTATGGGTTCTACCAACCTATCTCTTGTGTTTTGTTAGAATGTACTGTCGGGTTCAAAAAAAGAACCACTCCCATACTGTTAAGTCTTTTGGCCACGGACCAGTCTAAAGGGGCCAGTCGATAGATATCTAACCTCCTTGACTTTCATAGCGTTCAAAGGAACGATGAAATTCGACATGCAAGCTGCCCTCTGGGTGTCAATTAACAAAGCTTGCACCCGGCACGTAGGCCATACGATATTATTATTACTATTATTATTATTATTATTAGTGCAATAGGATCTCTTAGGCCCCTTAAATCAGTTATCATCATGCAAATAGTATGTCTTTGTATAAGTGCAATGGTGTTGGTGCAGTACACTGAGATTACCAGCTGCAATAAGCGTTGGTGCTTTCAAATTTACCTTCATTTATTCCAAACCTTATCGTTGAGCGCTATGTGGCGATAAATTATACTATTGCTACCTCAGTAGCTTGGGACAGCCGAAGTTTTCCAAAGTGTCCTGATTATTTTCCTACGGCGCTAAGCGACTAAATACGACTCTATTGGTCTCTACATTTCTAACAGCCAATGAGATATAAGCCCTAGGCATTGTCTTTTATTTCACAATCATTTTTTTAAATTTGTTTGTAAATTACATGTGTGAGTGCTGTAGTTACAAAATAGGCTTTTCCCTATTCATTATTATCATTACGGGAAAATGAACTGATTTTTACGTCCATTATACTGTAGGCTACTAGGCCTAGACCTACTTATCACCCCCACTACAACCACCACCACCACCACCACCACCACCACCACCACCACCACCACCACCACCACCACCACCACCAATGTTATATTTTTAAAATATTTTTTTCTGTTAGTTGAAGTATCATGTGCCAGTTCTGTAGTAGTATTCATTATCATCCATAAAACAAATAAATCCACCGGGCGAAGCCGGGCGATACTGCTAGTATACGGTATATATATAGTTACTGGTAATTAAATACCTAACTAGAAGTGGCACTAAATGGCATGGGCGCCCATACGGGGGGGCAGGGGGGGGCCATGGCCCCCCCCTGGATCCTTGAAAAATAAAACGATGTGAAAATCAGACTGAGAACATACTTTATTTTTTTTGCAAAAGTGCTTACAGTATTCTAATTAATTTGTACTAAATATAAATACTTCAGATATTTAACATTCCGACAGGCCAAACATTAAATACTGTATAATGGCAGTGGAAGCATTAAGCCTGTCTGGCACACGTCAGAAATCTGAATTTTTAAAAATTACAATATTTGCTGAAGAATAGGTTTGCTTCAATTAGTGAAACACTCATTCGTTCTCTACATAGTCTATTACGTAATGGTGCTCGATCAGGCGCAATTTGCCTCGCATATCACTTTTGCAACAACAGCAAATGTGTAGAAGGGTCATTGACAAACTGGCCGATATGGACTTGAATGTCATGTGGAAAGACGTAACTACTGAAAGGTAGTTGACGAATATGTTGACGAATATGAGATAAGATCAGTAGCACCCACCGGAAGGTTAAAATCGTCCTACATATTATGTCAGTTATGCAATAGTTCTGGTGCGCTTTCGCTTTAAATTAGACACTTGAGTAATATTACAAAGTAATATTGTAATTTATATGCGCGTAGCCTACATTCCATTCGTGTGTATTGTGTTCACTATGAATGGCCGCCTAGACTGTGTCTGTGTGCTGACAGTAGTATTTATTAATTTTGTGTGCTTCGTCTACGAATGGATTTATATTTCATTTAAAGGTAAGTAATGCAATCTTATCTTATATATAATCCAAAAAGGAGGTACTCACTCGTTAATCATCGTATCTTTGTAACCACAAGGGTTATGAAACTGAAATTGTGCATGTTGATTACTCTCAGTTTGTGGGTGCTCACTAAGAATTGTTCTTAGAATATTCAAGCTTTAAGTGGGTCTGTTCGGCCATTTGGTACTCATGCATGGGTCAATATCGTGGACGCCCTTAGGGGGACTGGATTTCCGAGAATGTTGAAATAAGATTGTTCATTGTCACACCAGTTTATTTCTTAAATGGAAGTTGCAAATAGTCAACTGACAACTGTTACAACAACAAAAGTCTGCAATGTTGCTGACGTAATATGTATTTACAATTTTTAAATAAAAATAAGGTTCTAATGATGCCATGCACTCTTGTCACCAATGGATGATGATGATGATGATAATTGATGTTTAAAGGGGCCTAACATCTAGGTAAGGTCCAAATTTCAATACGGTTATGCCTAGTGTTAAATACCGTGTGTTTCCCCATCACTATCTTGAGTGGCTACTACTTTTGCCACCTCACTACGGCAGTGTCGATATGAAAAGCACGTTCTGGAGATATTTTTAGACATTGCAACATCGCTAGCGTTTCTTAACCCCTAAAATAAGCTTTTCTATGCTGACTAGTAAAACACTGGTCCTGTAAGGTCGTGCTTACAATAGCTTACAATATTGGATAATTTACTGTATTCAGACCCGTATTGACAAGGGGACAAACTTGCAACTGCCAAGGGACGGAAAAATTTCTGGAAAACTGTACAAAACTGCTTGGTCATTAAACGTCAAGTTGATTTAATTTAAAGCCATCCACAAGAGAATATACCGTACTTTGGCATTGTTGATTATTTAAAGACATAAATAAAAGGATCGTCTTAGTCACCTTGGTGTTCTTGCTGTTGACCTGACTTGAATGTGAAATTGTACCAATGAGGAAATTCCAAACTTGTTACCGGTATTTAAATAATTGTTTTTGCACATTGATTGTGTATGATATAAGATTAAAATTTAATGTACATTCTTTGTATTATTATTTAAATTTGTAATTTTAGCAAACGCATATTTATAGTGCATGCCACTCATAGTTAAATACACACTCAGGCGAAGAAACAGCCTCATATGTTATGGAAACTTTGTAACTGCTCGGCTTCACGGGTTGCGTGAGGGTTAAACACCTGTACGGTATGAGCAACAGCAATAAACATTCACTCTTAACTACACTGGTTACCTCATACATAAAAGCACTATATATTTGGTAAAATTTACAATATATTCTGATACCAGACATGAAATACACTTCGCAGGATCCTCGTCGTACAGACTATCTAAAACTCACTATCATATTCACACAGGCACACTTATGACATATTGATGGGGTGACTGGTACGTACAGGCGTTGACTTCAGCAGTGACGACTTAACTCTACTGATTCGGGGGTTAGTTGCTCCCAGAGAATCACTCCTACTTACTCGCAGCACAATTACTATATATTTCACACGCAAGCCTCTCAACTGTGAATATTATGTACATTATTACTTTGATGGTCAGCATCCAACGATTTATCTAGTTTCATGGGTCTGATTATACAAAGATGCTTTAAATCCGTGTGTTGGATTATCGCATCTAGTCCGCTCCTGAGTTTACTAATACATAGCATATTTTACTAGTATTTGTCGTATAACAATTTACCTCTATGGTCTCAGAATTTCGGTATACAGACGTTAGTTTACAATACTTCATGCGATTCGAGACAAACAATCTAGACTATTTGTTTGAAACTAGGCTCATAATTCCCTTGAGAATGTATAGCCAGCAACTCAGTAATTGCACATCGAACACCAACTTGTGATCGTCTGAAATAACTTCCTTCTCCACCAAAAACACACAAGTCCAAAATACAAGTTCCACTCCCTCACGGAGTCTTACCAAGAGTACGAACCATTCCACACGGAGTCGAAAGGATGCGTACACCTCCCTACACGCGGTCCAAAGAATGATTACTACTCCCCACGGAGTCCTAAGAATGAGTCGCCCTCACAGCTTCGTCAAGTCTAATAACATTCATCTCCCCTCCACAAATCACTGGCCTACCTGGCTTCCCTCACGGGTCCAGCCAATCAAAACAAAACATTACCATATAAGGAGTTCCTTCTTGGTCTTCAAAATACCCTAGACACACCCCTATCACAGGGTTGCCAAGCCTCCAACCTGCATGAGTGATCATGCACTTGAGCTTGCGAGAGAAAAACCCAGGCGACAACAAGCCTACTTCCTGGTTCTTGCACACAATTCCAGACTCTCTGACTGAAGATTATTCCAATGTTAAAATATTCACATATAACTAGACTCAGATCCTGCCAATTACAATCCCTTAAAACCTAAACAAATTAATCGGAAATAAATCACATGATATTATACACTTCATTACATAATTATAAAATATAATAAGGCATCAAATAAAAATATGAGGACGATTATGAAAATCGTACGTCCCGAAAGTAAGGGTTCGATCCCTTGTGACCGGGGAAGGTTACAACTTTAATAAATCTGCATATTCCAAGTCGGGGGCAGCAACGTAAATCCATCGTGGCATGCATTGTAAGAAAGGACAGAATGTAGTAATTTGATCTTTAAGCCCATCTGTGTAGTTGAGTACCTCAATTTAAGCTCCACGATGACGACTGGTTACCTAAATATTCGAAATTTGATTGCCGACGCTGACAGCAGCTATCCCTAGTAGGCCTACGATATTTTTAACACTACCTTCAGTGAAATACCACGTTCGTATCATGTTTCATGTTCCGGGGCACTCATCTCAAAACTTCGCTATCGGTACTCTGAAATAACATTACTTATACACATTCGCCTAATGACACATTATTACATAACCCGGAATTTCACTCAGAGTCAAGTACAAGTTTAAACCTGTTTACATTTACAACAATGCCAATTATTGAATATAAAAAGGTGTGTGGGGGGGGGGGGGGGTGACAGGTAGGTAATGAAACGAAAATATTTACTTGGCCCCCCTCTGGAAATAATCCTATGGGCGCCCATGCTAAATGGAACTCATGAGATTTCATGTACCAAGACGAACAAATGTCGATCACACCTGCAAATTATTAAAAGTAATGGTGGTGATCGTCGTTTGAAGGGATGGAACATCCAGATCATTTGCCCCCACTCAACACACAATTGATTTGAAAAAGGAAGAGTTCTAACCACTTGATATATGAGGGTATTGGGAAAAGGAAAAGAAATGACCATAATACACGGTCTTTATTTTTGCTTGGCAAGAACATTCTCGCTCACGCGCTCTGCCAGTGACAGCTCAGTTCCCGGCGACCGCGCGCACGTATGTACGACAGAATACCACGCTTAAAATCAATATCATGCATTTTTACTCACCATGCTTACAGTAGATGCTGAAAATGTTCCCCATCCGCTGTCAAACATAATCGGCATCTCCTTATGAAGTTCCCGGTTACTCTGGTTAATTTAGCTTCAGTAAGGAAATAACGACATTTTCGTCTATTTTTTATCGTTTACTGAACCTGTACGTTTGAATCTCTTAGCCAGTTGATTTATTGTCCGATTTATAGGAATGGGTCTCCCTGGAAATGTCATTCGAAACTTTTGTCTTGTTCTAATAGCGCACGTTATGAACGGCACGTAGGCCTATTATGCAGACCTTCGCTCGACCTTGGCCGCCGGTCCCCGGCGCGTGATCTCCAGCCGTATTGCCCGGGTATTCACTCGCTCTTCTGAAGACGTGTGAGCTCCGAGCTAATTGGTTGTTTCAGTCTTTCAGTGTTTTATAAAGCTACTGTGTACCGGTACTGTATATCTTATTGTGTAGCGTTTTATTGTGATTGTGTATAGTGCTGTAATGCCTTATGTGAAATATTCGTTACGTGAACGAGTATATCTGCACAATACGTACATAAAGTGCAGGAAATCGTGCGCTAGAACAAGACAAAAGTTTCGAATGACATTTCCAGGGAGACCCATTCCTATAAATCGGACGATAAATCAACTGGCTAAGAGATTCAAATGTACAGGTTCAGTAATCAATAAAAATAGACGAAAATGTCGTTATTTCCTTACTGAAGCTAAATTAACCGAAGTAACCGGAAACTTCATAAGGAGATGCCGGTAATGTTTGGCAGCGTATGGGGAACATTTTCAGCATCTACTGTAAGCATGGTGAGTAAACATGCATGATACTGATTTTAAACACCGTATCCTGTCATACATAAGCGCGCGCGGTCGCCGGGAACTGAGCTGTCACTGGCGGAGCGCGTGAGCGAGAATGTCCTTGCCAAGCAAAAACCAAGACCCTGTAGGTGGGAGAATTGAGGATAACCCAGGTCTCAGATGACCACATACTGTACTATCTGGGTTGGAAGAGAACTAGAGTTGACCACGAAAGATTGACAAGAAAGTTAGAGAAATGATGGTATATTGGCTTTCACGGCCAGTGAAACGCACAAATACTAGCGTTCTGGATGACGCCTGTATTCACTGGCCGTGAAAGCCAATATACCATCTTTTTGGAAGCCTTCATAGTGAGGTTAGGCTTCTTGAACTTCTGGTTCTCGCAGTAAAGAGGCGCAGGTGCACTTCATAAAAGGGAGGTAGCGCGCAGTTTGTTACTCCTGTGGCGGTCCGGGCGGGGACACCAAGAGCCCACTGATGAGCCAGCTTGGTGTCCTAGGCAAAATCCCACACAAGACACGACACAAACCTACAAAAATTGCTGAGTTTTGAAGAATGGAGCCCAACACAAGTGATTTGGATTAGTATCCTATCAAACATTTCCAGGCTTTTAGGGCAAATAAATGAAATTTAAAGACTGCAATGTTAACAATGCAATGCATAATCAGACCCTAGTGTATAACACTCGTTACCGAAGAAAAAAAATTGAAACTCGAGAAGAATAGAGGAATAAACTACCGTAAAAGGTACCCATTAAGGCTGAAAAACAAAAAGGCATCTCATTCTCTGAATAGCTAAATACATACTTTCATCTCACAGCGAACTGCAGTGAGATTTTCTGCACGCCAGTCATAGCCATCTGGCTTGTGTTGGCACTAAGGGGGGACCCTACTGAATTTTCTATGTTTTGTAATTACCATCCAATTTACATGAAATTCTAGGATTGAGTTGTTGTTAGTAACATAAATAATTTCCAAAAATTTTAACCTGATTGAGTGGTTAGTTTTGAAAATATGATCATTAAAATAAAAGAAAATTGTTGATTCTCAAAATGTCCCAGGTGCAACAATTTTACATTTCCCATCTCAAATCTCTTTCATTGTAGTGAAGAAGGACTAATTAATAAATTGTAGTATTATTTTTATAGTCTGGTTAGTACTTCTATGTTATAAAGGTATTTTTGGTACATCGTATAAAACTTACAAAACACTCCAATATTCCATGGACTGGCACATCATAATTCAAAAATTTAGCAACCATTTTCAAAGTGAATACTACAAATTATGAATACTATGAAACTGTAAGTGTATTTTAAATTTCAAGTCATTTTCATCAAAACTGATGGGTATGGTGCATTTTGAACACTGAAAAAATACACTTTCGAGAAAAAGCCGTTTTAGTAAGCAGACACGTTTCAAATGAACATACCTGTCTCAGAACTTGCCAGCACCATACATATCCCCTTCCTTGTAATTGTTTCTGCCTTGGTTTTTGCCAGTTTCATCTTTTTCCTAACAGTTTTTTTTATCTCATGTTTGGTCCTAGCTGAGCTCTTCTTTTTTCGCACCTCGACCCTGTCTTTGCTTATCTTATGTACACTGTCACTTATTTCTCTGCCTAAAAGGGACATTTTCAGTTTCTGAGTAGCAAGTGCTCCCATATTAAATACACTTACAGCATTGCCATGCCTACTCTTGATTTTGTGGAAAAGAATGTTTAGGTTTTGATTCACTATCAACAATTTCAGCAATAGATGTGTCACCCCATCGCTTTCTAATATTTACAGTAGCCCGTACACTCTTTTTTTGATTTCCTGCTACTAGGCTTCTTCCAACGACTATGAATGGAGTGCATTTTACACACTTCACACCACAAAATCAATAAAATAACCACAAATCAAATAAGTTACGCTACTGCAAGTTATAAAATCACGAATCATTTTCAAAACAATAACAGTTTCTTACAAACCATGTGTTTCCTGTACCCCGTAATCACGTAATCACTTAATTTGAACTCAATTCAAAGAAAGCGATCTTTTCCAGTTACTATAGGCTTTTAAATAATAAATATGAATTCACATAACATCTCAAATCAATCAAGTTTCCAACAGTAAAGTAAAGGAATTAGTATTAATATTTTGCAAAAGTTCCGCCTAATCAATACCTTTATTGTATTATATATAAATGATCACTTAGTGGTCATTGGTAAATGTTTCGAGGCCAAATTGTTTTGTCCCCTTCATCAGCCTATATAGAGAAAATGTGGTTGGATAGCTTAACACTAATAAATATTCCCTTCAAAAACCTTATTATGGTGCACCATAATGAAAGGTGAAAGATGTGTACCCCAAAGATACATAAGGAAATAAAATAAATAAATAAATAAATAAAGAAAGAAAGAAAGAAAGAAAGAAAGAAAGAAAGAAAGAATGAAGGAAAGAAAGGAAGAAAGAAATATAAACAATTCATGCTTTTGGGCTAATGCCGTGTGTATTTTTAATTTAAACCATACGTTTCGGAGAAACCTTGCCTCCTTTTTCAATGGAAATAAACAATGTGGCCAAAGAAAGTATATCAATGAGATTACAAAAAATATAGATAAATTCCTCTGTTCGTCACCAGAGAGCAGCTGCCAGAAATTACTGTATGGACCATGGTGGAACGGCGGACAAAGTAGTAAGTAACCAGAAGGTAAAGGGGTCGGTGTGAAAATATAGAAACTCCTCGAAGAATGAGGAGGGGGGGGAGGGGGGGGGGGGTTAGATGGATATAAGAAAACATAAACAAAAGGGAAGTGTATCTGAACAATACCTAACGTCATACAGTCAACGGCGAAAAAACAGATGGAAACTCCTCCAGTGACGAACAAAGGAGATCAAATCCAGGCTCTGAGCCCTAGAGGGAAAATGTACAATTTTAAATATGTGAAGAAACAGAGAGACTGAGAGGAACTATCTCCCTAGATCCTTAATAACTGGTAGCCAAGTGTCACTTAGCTGATATCCAGTGTCTCTGTTAAAATTATTGGGATTTTTACGAATTTCAACTGCCTCCCTTATAATTCTAGACCAGTTGTGCTTAACAAGGGCAAGCGCATGAGCATCCTTGAAACATACATCGTGCCCTGAAGACAGGGCATGTTCAGCTATAGCTGATTTGTCAGGTTGGTTTAGACGGATGTTCCTTTGATGCTCTTTGATGCGAGTTGCAATGGAACGTTTTGTTTGTCCAATGTAGACTTTTCCGCAAGTACAAGGGACTTCATACACCCCAGGTTGTAGTAATGGAGACAATTTATCTTTGTTTAATGCTAAACGTTGACCAATTTTCGTCATAGTGCCGAAAACTGTTTTTATCTTGTGCTTGCGGAGAATCTTAGCAACGCGGTCAGTGGTGTTGTGAATATAAGGGAGGTAAGCAGTTCCTCTCACGTCGGAGCTCTGAGAAGGTTGTCTATCCCTCCTTCTGGGATGTAGGGACCTATATATAGTGGATTCATTATAGCCATTACCCTTAAACATGGTTTGTAAGGCATGTAACTCTTCCTGAAGAGTTGATGCCTCACAAATACGTTCCGCTCTTTTGGCTAGAGTTGTTATAATTCCTTGTTTTTGTGCTGGGTGGTGGTGGGAATCCGCATGTAAATAACGGTTAGTGTGAGTTGGCTTACGGTAGACGCTGTGCCCCATGGAGCCATCCACTTTCCTCCTCACAAGAACATCCAAAAAAGGTAAGCATCCACCTGACTCTAGCTCCATTGTGAAGTGGATTGAAGGATGCAGCTGATTTAGGTGGTTCAGAAAGTGGTTCAGTTTCTCAGAACCCTCCTCCCACACCACGAACGTATCATCCACATACCTCCACCAAATCACAGGTTTTAAAGACGCCGAAGATATAGCCTCCCCCTCAAAATGTTCCATGAAAAAATTTGCCACGACAGGCGAGAGTGGACTTCCCATGGCCACACCATCAGTCTGCTCGTAATATTTACCATCCCACAAGAAATAACTGGAACACAAGCAGTGGTGGAATAATCGGGCAATGTCCTCAGGAAACAAATCCTTGATGAGTGACATGACCGAGTCCACCGGCACTCTGGTAAACAAGGACTCTACATCAAAACTCACCAAAATAGCATTTGGTTGAACGGCGATGGTTGACAATTTTTCGACGAAATGGGTTGAATCCCTAATGTAGGACTGTGTGCGCCCCAAATGCGGCTGAAGCAACTTGCTGAGATATTGCGCAAGAGCATAAGTTGGAGAACCTATTGTGCTAACAATTGGTCGAAGAGGGACGTCTTGCTTATGGATTTTTGGAAGACCATACAATCTCGGAGGAACAGCATCTCTCGGAATAAGACATCTTCCCTCTTCTTTTGGAATAGATGACAGTTTAACAAGCTTAGCAGTGGCATTGGATACACGAGTGGTTGGATCACGAGTGCACAGTGTGTAGACAGGATCAGATAACAGAATCGAGATTTTACTTTTATATTCAACGGTATCCATCACCACTGTCGCATTTCCCTTGTCAGCATGAAGAATAGAAATGGTGTCATTATTTCTTAGTTCCTTCAATGCCTTTCTTTCACCCCGAGTTAAATTGGGTGCGGGTACTTTCGAGGATCTTAATATCCTCACACTTTCTTGTCTAACTTCTTCAGCTTCATCTGGAGGTAAATTGTAGATGGCAGCCTCAACGGATGTGATCAACTCCTCTGTAGGAATTTTGAAGGGTGCGAGAGCAAAGTTGAGACCTCTGCTTAGTAAAGTTGTTTGATAGTCATCTGAAGGGGTATTAGAAAGATTGACTACAACTTTACTAGTATCAAGAACCGTACGAGGAGCTGTTTGTCTCGAGGACAATCGAAGGAACTTAGCTCTTTGTCTATCTACAGCCCGACAAAAATTATTCTCGGCCTGAATAGCGGAGATACGTTCAAAGAACAGCCACAATTCCTCTGAGAGAATGCTACTAAGAAGCAGATGTAAGTGTAATAACTCACGGGAAACTGCGTCCAATTCAGTACGAGAGTTCTGGATCCTCCCGATAACGAGTGCCTTGCTAACGCGCTGATAAATTCTCATAGCTTTATGAGTGTGTATAGTTTGCTTCAATTTTACACAGTTGGGAATGATGTTATGATCCCTGCATCTAAGAAAGAAGGACAACGATGAAAGGAGAGAGCTCCTTCTTCGCCTCAACTTACTAAATTTAGATGATTGTCGAACAACTTCCTCCCCATAGAGGTTTCTAATTTGCATATTAAGGCTTTCACGGCCCGGATTATTATATAAACAATTCATGCTTTTGGGCTAATGCCGTGTGTATTTTTAATTTAAACCATACGTTTCGGAGAAACCTTGCCTCCTTTTTCAATGGAAATAAACAATGTGGCCAAAGAAAGTATATCAATGAGATTACAAAAAATATAGATAAATTCCTCTGTTCGTCACCAGAGAGCAGCTGCCAGAAATTACTGTATGGACCATGGTGGAACGGCGGACAAAGTAGTAAGTAACCAGAAGGTAAAGGGGTCGGTGTGAAAATATAGAAACTCCTCGAAGAATGAGGAGGGGGGGGGGGTTAGATGGATATAAGGAAACATAAACAAAAGGGAAGTGTATCTGAACAATACCTAACGTCATACAGTCAACGGCGAAAAAACAGATGGAAACTCCTCCAGTGACGAACAAAGGAGATCAAATCCAGGCTCTGAGCCCTAGAGGGAAAATGTACAATTTTAAATATGTGAAGAACAGAGAGACTGAGAGGAACTATCTCCCTAGATCCTTAATAACTGGTAGCCAAGTGTCACTTAGCTGATATCCAGTGTCTCTGTTAAAATTATTGGGATTTTTACGAATTTCAACTGCCTCCCTTATAATTCTAGACCAGTTGTGCTTAACAAGGGCAAGCGCATGAGCATCCTTGAAACATACATCGTGCCCTGAAGACAGGGCATGTTCAGCTATAGCTGATTTGTCAGGTTGGTTTAGACGGATGTTCCTTTGATGCTCTTTGATGCGAGTTGCAATGGAACGTTTTGTTTGTCCAATGTAGACTTTTCCGCAAGTACAAGGGACTTCATACACCCCAGGTTGTAGTAATGGAGACAATTTATCTTTGTTTAATGCTAAACGTTGACCAATTTTCGTCATAGTGCCGAAAACTGTTTTTATCTTGTGCTTGCGGAGAATCTTAGCAACGCGGTCAGTGGTGTTGTGAATATAAGGGAGGTAAGCAGTTCCTCTCACGTCGGAGCTCTGAGAAGGTTGTCTATCCCTCCTTCTGGGATGTAGGGACCTATATATAGTGGATTCATTATAGCCATTACCCTTAAACATGGTTTGTAAGGCATGTAACTCTTCCTGAAGAGTTGATGCCTCACAAATACGTTCCGCTCTTTTGACTAGAGTTGTTATAATTCCTTGTTTTTGTGCTGGGTGGTGGTGGGAATCCGCATGTAAATAACGGTTAGTGTGAGTTGGCTTACGGTAGACGCTGTGCCCCATGGAGCCATCCGCTTTCCTCCTCACAAGAACATCCAAAAAAGGTAAGCATCCACCTGACTCTAGCTCCATTGTGAAGTGGATTGAAGGATGCAGCTGATTTAGGTGGTTCAGAAAGTGGTTCAGTTTCTCAGAACCCTCCTCCCACACCACGAACGTATCATCCACATAACTCCACCAAATCACAGGTTTGAAAGACGCCGAAGATATAGCCTCCCCCTCAAAATGTTCCATGAAAAAATTTGCCACGACAGGCGAGGGTGGACTTCCCATGGCCACACCATCAGTCTGCTCGTAATATTTACCATCCCACAAGAAATAACTGGAACACAAGCAGTGGTGGAATAATCGGGCAATGTCCTCAGGAAACAAATCCTTGATGAGTGATATGACCGAATCCACCGGCACTCTGGTAAACAAGGACTCTACATCAAAACTCACCAAAATAGCATTTGGTTGAACGGCGATGGTTGACAATTTTTCGACGAAATGGGTTGAATCCCTAATGTAGGACTGTGTGCGCCCCAAATGCGGCTGAAGCAACTTGCTGAGATATTGCGCAAGAGCATAAGTTGGAGAACCTATTGTGCTAACAATTGGTCGAAGAGGGACGTCTTGCTTATGGATTTTTGGAAGACCATACAATCTCGGAGGAACAGCATCTCTCGGAATAAGACATCTTCCCTCTTCTTTTGGAATAGATGACAGTTTAACAAGCTTAGCAGTGGCATTGGATACACGAGTGGTTGGATCACGAGTGCACAGTGTGTAGACAGGATCAGATAACAGAATCGAGATTTTACTTTTATATTCAACGGTATCCATCACCACTGTCGCATTTCCCTTGTCAGCATGAAGAATAGAAATGGTGTCATTATTTCTTAGTTCCTTCAATGCCTTTCTTTCACCCCGAGTTAAATTGGGTGCGGGTACTTTCGAGGATCTTAATATCCTCACACTTTCTTGTCTAACTTCTTCAGCTTCATCTGGAGGTAAATTGTAGATGGCAGCCTCAACGGATATGATCAACTCCTCTGTAGGAATTTTGAAGGGTGCGAGAGCAAAGTTGAGACCTCTGCTTAGTAAAGTTGCTTGATAGTCATCTAAAGGGGTATTAGAAAGATTGACTACAACTTTACTAGTATCAAGAACCGTACGAGGAGCTGTTTGTCTCGAGGACAATCGAAGGAACTTAGCTCTTTGTCTATCTACAGCCCGACAAAAATTATTCTCGGCCTGAATAGCGGAGATACGTTCAAAGAACAGCCACAATTCCTCTGAGAGAATGCTACTAAGAAGCAGATGTAAGTGTAATAACTCACGGGAAACTGCGTCCAATTCAGTACGAGAGTTCTGGATCCTCTCGATAACGAGTGCCTTGCTAGCGCGCTGATAAATTCTCATAGCTTTATGAGTGTGTATAGTTTGCTTCAATTTTACACAGTTGGGAATGATGTTATGATCCCTGCATCTAAGAAAGAAGGACAACGATGAAAGGAGAGAGCTCCTTCTTCGCCTCAACTTACTAAATTTAGATGATTGTCGAACAACTTCCTCCCCATAGAGGTTTCTAATTTGCATATTAAGGCTTTCACGGCCCGGATTATTATATAAACAATTCATGCTTTTGGGCTAATGCCGTGTGTATTTTTAACTTAAACCATACGTTTCGGAGAAACCTTGCCTCCTTTTTCAATGGAAATAAACAATGTGGCCAAAGAAAGTATATCAATGAGATTACAAAAAATATAGATAAATTCCTCTGTTCGTCACCAGAGAGCAGCTGCCAGAAATTACTGTATGGACCATGGTGGAACGGCGGACAAAGTAGTAAGTAACCAGAAGGTAAAGGGGTCGGTGTGAAAATATAGAAACTCCTCGAAGAATGAGGAGGGGGGGAGGGGGGAGGGTTAGATGGATATAAGGAAACATAAACAAAAGGGAAGTGTATCTGAACAATACCTAACGTCATACAGTCAACGGCGAAAAAACAGATGGAAACTCCTCCAGTGACGAACAAAGGAGATCAAATCCAGGCTCTGAGCCCTAGAGGGAAAATGTACAATTTTAAATATGTGAAGAACAGAGAGACTGAGAGGAACTATCTCCCTAGATCCTTAATAACTGGTAGCCAAGTGTCACTTAGCTGATATCCAGTGTCTCTGTTAAAATTATTGGGATTTTTACGAATTTCAACTGCCTCCCTTATAATTCTAGACCAGTTGTGCTTAACAAGGGCAAGCGCATGAGCATCCTTGAAACATACATCGTGCCCTGAAGACAGGGCATGTTCAGCTATAGCTGATTTGTCAGGTTGGTTTAGACGGATGTTCCTTTGATGCTCTTTGATGCGAGTTGCAATGGAACGTTTTGTTTGTCCAATGTAGACTTTTCCGCAAGTACAAGGGACCTGGGGTGTATGAAGTCCCTTGTACTTGCGGAAAAGTCTACATTGGACAAACGAAACGTTCCATTGCAACTCGCATCAAAGAGCATCAAAGGAACATCCGTCTAAACCAACCTGACAAATCAGCTATAGCTGAACATGCCCTGTCTTCAGGGCACGATGTATGTTTCAAGGTTGCTCATGCGCTTGCCCTTGTTAAGCACAACTGGTCTAGAATTATAAGGGAGGCAGTTGAAATTCGTAAAAATCCCAATAATTTTAACAGAGACACTGGATATCAGCTAAGTGACACTTGGCTACCAGTTATTAAGGATCTAGGGAGATAGTTCCTCTCAGTCTCTCTGTTTCTTCACATATTTAAAATTGTACATTTTCCCTCTAGGGCTCAGAGCCTGGATTTGATCTCCTTTGTTCGTCACTGGAGGAGTTTCCATCTGTTTTTTCGCCGTTGACTGTATGACGTTAGGTATTGTTCAGATACACTTCCCTTTTGTTTATGTTTCCTTATATCCATCTAACCCCCCCCCCCCCTCCTCATTCTTCGAGGAGTTTCTATATTTTCACACCGACCCCTTTACCTTCTGGTTACTTACTACTTTGTCCGCCGTTCCACCATGGTCCATACAGTAATTTCTGGCAGCTGCTCTCTGGTGACGAACAGATGAATTTATCTATATTTTTTGTAATCTCATTGATATACTTTCTTTGGCCACATTGTTTATTTCCATTGAAAAAGGAGGCAAGGTTTCTCCGAAACGTATGGTTTAAATTAAAAATACACACGGCATTAGCCCAAAAGCATGAATTGTTTATATAATAATCCGGGCCGTGAAAGCCTTAATATGCAAATTAGAAACCTCTATGGGGAGGAAGTTGTTCGACAATCATCTAAATTTAGTAAGTTGAGGCGAAGAAGGAGCTCTCTCCTTTCATCGTTGTCCTTCTTTCTTAGATGCAGGGATCATAACATCATTCCCGACTGTGTAAAATTGAAGCAAACTATACACACTCATAAAGCTATGAGAATTTATCAGCGCGCTAGCAAGGCACTCGTTATCGAGAGGATCCAGAACTCTCGTACTGAATTGGACGCAGTTTCCCGTGAGTTATTACACTTACATCTGCTTCTTAGTAGCATTCTCTCAGAGGAATTGTGGCTGTTCTTTGAACGTATCTCCGCTATTCAGGCCGAGAATAATTTTTGTCGGGCTGTAGATAGACAAAGAGCTAAGTTCCTTCGATTGTCCTCGAGACAAACAGCTCCTCGTACGGTTCTTGATACTAGTAAAGTTGTAGTCAATCTTTCTAATACCCCTTTAGATGACTATCAAACAACGTTACTAAGCAGAGGTCTCAACTTTGCTCTCGCACCCTTCAAAATTCCTACAGAGGAGTTGATCACATCCGTTGAGGCTGCCATCTACAATTTACCTCCAGATGAAGCTGAAGAAGTTAGACAAGAAAGTGTGAGGATATTAAGATCCTCGAAAGTACCCGCACCCAATTTAACTCGGGGTGAAAGAAAGGCATTGAAGGAACTAAGAAATAATGACACCATTTCTATTCTTCATGCTGACAAGGGAAATGCGACAGTGGTGATGGATACCGTTGAATATAAAAGTAAAATCTCGATTCTGTTATCTGATCCTGTCTACACACTGTGCACTCGTGATCCAACCACTCGTGTATCCAATGCCACTGCTAAGCTTGTTAAACTGTCATCTATTCCAAAAGAAGAGGGAAGATGTCTTATTCCGAGAGATGCTGTTCCTCCGAGATTGTATGGTCTTCCAAAAATCCATAAGCAAGACGTCCCTCTTCGACCAATTGTTAGCACAATAGGTTCTCCAACTTATGCTCTTGCGCAATATCTCAGCAAGTTGCTTCAGCCGCATTTGGGGCGCACACAGTCCTACATTAGGGTTTCAACCCATTTCGTCGAAAAATTGTCAACCATCGCCGTTCAACCAAATGCTATTTTGGTGAGTTTTGATGTAGAGTCCTTGTTTACCAGAGTGCCGGTGGACTCGGTCATGTCACTCATCAAGGATTTGTTTCCTGAGGATATTGCCCGATTATTCCACCACTGCTTGTGTTCCAGTTATTTCTTGTGGGATGGTAAATATTACGAGCAGACTGATGGTGTGGCCATGGGAAGTCCACTCTCGCCTATCGTGGCAAATTTTTTCATGGAACATTTTGAGGGGGAGGCTATATCTTCGGCGTCTTTTAAACCTGTGATTTGGTGGAGGTATGTGGATGATACGTTCGTGGTGTGGGAGGAGGGTTCTGAGAAACTGAACCACTTTCTGAACCACCTAAATCAGCTGCATCCTTCAATCCACTTCACAATGGAGCTAGAGTCAGGTGGATGCTTACCTTTTTTGGATGTTCTTGTGAGGAGGAAAGCGGATGGCTCCATGGGGCACAGCGTCTACCGTAAGCCAACTCACACTAACCGTTATTTACATGCGGATTCCCACCACCACCCAGCACAAAAACAAGGAATTATAACAACTCTAGTCAAAAGAGCGGAACGTATTTTTGAGGCATCAACTCTTCAGGAAGAGTTACATGCCTTACAAACCATGTTTAAGGGTAATGGCTATAATGAATCCACTATATATAGGTCCCTACATCCCAGAAGGAG
The DNA here is from genome assembly GCA_946902985.2 of Meconema thalassinum. Lineage (NCBI taxonomy): Eukaryota > Metazoa > Arthropoda > Insecta > Orthoptera > Tettigoniidae > Meconema > Meconema thalassinum. The sequence goes on along the minus strand of OX336390.1, from coordinate 528,884,391 downwards.
GGATAGACAACCTTCTCAGAGCTCCGACGTGAGAGGAACTGCTTACCTCCCTTATATTCACAACACCACTGACCGCGTTGCTAAGATTCTCCGCAAGCACAAGATAAAAACAGTTTTCGGCACTATGACGAAAATTGGTCAACGTTTAGCATTAAACAAAGATAAATTGTCTCCATTACTACAACCTGGGGTGTATGAAGTCCCTTGTACTTGCGGAAAAGGCTACATTGGACAAACAAAACGTTCCATTGCAACTCGCATCAAAGAGCATCAAAGGAACATCCGTCTAAACCAACCTGACAAATCAGCTATAGCTGAACATGCCCTGTCTTCAGGGCACGATGTATGTTTCAAGGATGCTCATGCGCTTGCCCTTGTTAAGCACAACTGGTCTAGAATTATAAGGGAGGCAGTTGAAATTCGTAAAAATCCCAATAATTTTAACAGAGACACTGGATATCAGCTAAGTGACACTTGGCTACCAGTTATTAAGGATCTAGGGAGATAGTTCCTCTCAGTCTCTCTGTTCTTCACATATTTAAAATTGTACATTTTCCCTCTAGGGCTCAGAGCCTGGATTTGATCTCCTTTGTTCGTCACTGGAGGAGTTTCCATCTGTTTTTTCGCCGTTGACTGTATGACGTTAGGTATTGTTCAGATACACTTCCCTTTTGTTTATGTTTCCTTATATCCATCTAACCCCCCCCCCCTCCTCATTCTTCGAGGAGTTTCTATATTTTCACACCGACCCCTTTACCTTCTGGTTACTTACTACTTTGTCCGCCGTTCCACCATGGTCCATACAGTAATTTCTGGCAGCTGCTCTCTGGTGACGAACAGAGGAATTTATCTATATTTTTTGTAATCTCATTGATATACTTTCTTTGGCCACATTGTTTATTTCCATTGAAAAAGGAGGCAAGGTTTCTCCGAAACGTATGGTTTAAATTAAAAATACACACGGCATTAGCCCAAAAGCATGAATTGTTTATATAATAATCCGGGCCGTGAAAGCCTTAATATGCAAATTAGAAACCTCTACGGGGAAGAAGTTGTTCGACAATCATCTAAATTTAGTAAGTTGAGGCGAAGAAGGAGCTCTCTCCTTTCATCGTTGTCCTTCTTTCTTAGATGCAGGGATCATAACATCATTCCCAACTGTGTAAAATTGAAGCAAACTATACACACTCATAAAGCTATGAGAATTTATCAGCGCGCTAGCAAGGCACTCGTTAGCGAGAGGATCCAGAACTCTCGTACTGAATTGGACGCAGTTTCCCGTGAGTTATTACACTTACATCTGCTTCTTAGTAGCATTCTCTCAGAGGAATTGTGGCTGTTCTTTGAACGTATCTCCGCTATTCAGGCCGAGAATAATTTTTGTCGGGCTGTAGATAGACAAAGAGCTAAGTTCCTTCGATTGTCCTCGAGACAAACAGCTCCTCGTACGGTTCTTGATACTAGTAAAGTTGTAGTCAATCTTTCTAATACCCCTTTAGATGACTATCAAACAACTTTACTAAGCAGAGGTCTCAACTTTGCTCTCGCACCCTTCAAAATTCCTACAGAGGAGTTGATCACATCCGTTGAGGCTGCCATCTACAATTTACCTCCAGATGAAGCTGAAGAAGTTAGACAAGAAAGTGTGAGGATATTAAGATCCTCGAAAGTACCCGCACCCAATTTAACTCGGGGTGAAAGAAAGGCATTGAAGGAACTAAGAAATAATGACACCATTTCTATTCTTCATGCTGACAAGGGAAATGCGACAGTGGTGATGGATACCGTTGAATATAAAAGTAAAATCTCGGTTCTGTTATCTGATCCTGTCTACACACTGTGCACTCGTGATCCAACCACTCGTGTATCCAATGCCACTGCTAAGCTTGTTAAACTGTCATCTATTCAAAAAGAAGAGGGAAGATGTCTTATTCCGAGAGATGCTGTTCCTCCGAGATTGTATGGTCTTCCAAAAATCCATAAGCAAGACGTCCCTCTTCGACCAATTGTTAGCACAATAGGTTCTCCAACTTATGCTCTTGCGCAATATCTCAGCAAGTTGCTTCAGCCGCATTTGGGGCGCACACAGTCCTACATTAGGGATTCAACCCATTTCGTCGAAAAATTGTCAACCATCGCCGTTCAACCAAATGCTATTTTGGTGAGTTTTGATGTAGAGTCCTTGTTTACCAGAGTGCCGGTGGACTCGGTCATGTCACTCATCAAGGATTTGTTTCCTGAGGACATTGCCCGATTATTCCACCACTGCTTGTGTTCCAGTTATTTCTTGTGGGATGGTAATATTACGAGCAGACTGATGGTGTGGCCATGGGAAGTCCACTCTCGCCTGTCGTGGCAAATATTTTCATGGAACATTTTGAGGGGGAGGCTATATCTTCGGCGTCTTTCAAACCTGTGATTTGGTGGAGGTATGTGGATGATACGTTCGTGGTGTGGGAGGAGGGTTCTGAGAAACTGAACCACTTTCTGAACCACCTAAATCAGCTGCATCCTTCAATCCACTTCACAATGGAGCTAGAGTCAGGTGGATGCTTACCTTTTTTGGATGTTCTTGTGAGGAGGAAAGCGGATGGCTCCATGGGGCACAGCGTCTACCGTAAGCCAACTCACACTAACCGTTATTTACATGCGGATTCCCACCACCACCCAGCACAAAAACAAGGAATTATAACAACTCTAGCCAAAAGAGCGGAACGTATTTGTGAGGCATCAACTCTTCAGGAAGAGTTACATGCCTTACAAACCATGTTTAAGGGTAATGGCTATAATGAATCCACTATATATAGGTCCCTACATCCCAGAAGGAGGGATAGACAACCTTCTCAGAGCTCCGACGTGAGAGGAACTGCTTACCTCCCTTATATTCACAACACCACTGACCGCGTTGCTAAGATTCTCCGCAAGCACAAGATAAAAACAGTTTTCGGCACTATGACGAAAATTGGTCAACGTTTAGCATTAAACAAAGATAAATTGTCTCCATTACTACAACCTGGGGTGTATGAAGTCCCTTGTACTTGCGGAAAAGGCTACATTGGACAAACAAAACGTTCCATTGCAACTCGCATCAAAGAGCATCAAAGGAACATCCGTCTAAACCAACCTGACAAATCAGCTATAGCTGAACATGCCCTGTCTTCAGGGCACGATGTATGTTTCAAGGATGCTCATGCGCTTGCCCTTGTTAAGCACAACTGGTCTAGAATTATAAGGGAGGCAGTTGAAATTCGTAAAAATCCCAATAATTTTAACAGAGACACTGGATATCAGCTAAGTGACACTTGGCTACCAGTTATTAAGGATCTAGGGAGATAGTTCCTCTCAGTCTCTCTGTTCTTCACATATTTAAAATTGTACATTTTCCCTCTAGGGCTCAGAGCCTGGATTTGATCTCCTTTGTTCGTCACTGGAGGAGTTTCCATCTGTTTTTTCGCCGTTGACTGTATGACGTTAGGTATTGTTCAGATACACTTCCCTTTTGTTTATGTTTCCTTATATCCATCTAACCCCCCCCCCCTCCCCCCCCCCCTCCTCATTCTTCGAGGAGTTTCTATATTTTCACACCGACCCCTTTACCTTCTGGTTACTTACTACTTTGTCCGCCGTTCCACCATGGTCCATACAGTAATTTCTGGCAGCTGCTCTCTGGTGACGAACAGAGGAATTTATCTATATTTTTTGTAATCTCATTGATATACTTTCTTTGGCCACATTGTTTATTTCCATTGAAAAAGGAGGCAAGGTTTCTCCGAAACGTATGGTTTAAATTAAAAATACACACGGCATTAGCCCAAAAGCATGAATTGTTTATATAATAATCCGGGCCGTGAAAGCCTTAATATGCAAAAAAGAAAGAAATAGTTGAAATTTGAAAAAAAAAAAAAAAAAAAACAATGTGTTAACACTCTGAAACTTCACCCTTTCTTGCTGATCACTGAAATTGTGCACTCTTCATGTAGTCCAAATCTTCTGAAATATGTGGCGACAATAACACATTTGAGGATAAACCACACGCTGTATTATGGCTTGCAGATGTTAAAGAAACTACAATGGCTCAGCTTTGTAGCCGTTGCACTTCACTGCGGTCTGCAGACGCTAAACGAGACATAATCTGCTCCGTGGCAGCATTCAGATTATATTAATATGCCAAATACAATCCACCAGTGATAAATGTATTGCCAGGATCACAATACGTCACCATAGATGAGCCCCAAAAACCATGAAGCTGCAGTGCCGAAACAACATCTTACCAGAATACTCTTGAATATTTAATGATGGAACAGGCCTCCAGTTTGTTATGAAACAATTACGAAAGAATGGAAAATGTCACCTATAAGTCTACCATCTGTGATGATATTTAGCAATATTTCAACTTACTTTAGGTTAAACGATAAGTTTGTGTCGGCTTTGGCTTGTGTTTTGTTATACGTTATTGTTGAAATATTACACTGCAAAAATCTTCCACTTCTTAGTTTTATGCAGTAATGCAATAAACGCATACTGTAAATATGTGACGATAAATGAGGGTTACATTATTGACTGACCTCAAGTTTGAGCATACGGTGACACAGCGCCAAAAGCTTCTTGGTTCCCAACAAGTTGATGGAAACCGCCGACTTGAGAGACTCGTCAAACCTGACGGTGGCAGCTGCATGGAAAACCACTGCTACAGTCTCGATGAGAAGCTTCTGGTCCGACTCGCTGATCCCCAGTTCAGGCGCCGACACGTCTCCTGCTATGGGGATGATCTTATTGATATCCCGGGGTCGCTCCTGGCGAAGCCGTTCAAATAGCTGCAAATCATACGCGCTCTTCTTATTAATAATGCTGTCTGGTTTTTTAGTTAAAAAAATTAGATAAAACCGGAAGAAAAAAAGAAAAATTCCTCCGCTACACTGCGGAACATCGAATCATGAATATGTTCTTTCTCTGCGAAGTGAAGTGTTATATTCTATTGTACAACTTGATGAGGGTAGTACCCACTCGCGCCCACTTAAGAGCAAGGTGCGCGGTAAACCGTCACAGTTTTAATGCGCATCACGCAAATTTTGGCTTGATCTCCAGCTGGGGTTGCCCGATTTCAAGAATGGAAAAACGGAACACACGTCCCAAAAACATTTTTATCAAGGATGTTAAATGTTGTAATAAATGCAGCCTATATAAAATAAACATTACTTAGTCAAATACACAAAACTAAAACTAGATATTGCTATCATATCATATAGGCCTATGACACCAGAAACTTACAAATACTTTTCATTTGAACGACCCATTGCAAGGATTGTTTTTAAATGTTCGTCATAATTGAAATATGTGAACAAATCTTGTTTTATCAAACTAATGGAGCTTCTGTTTCTATCATCCCTCCATTTGATATTCATGACAGAAAAATCTCTCTCCGTAAAATCATTTGAGGGGAAAATGCTGAGTATGAACTTCACAAGGACTACGATATTCCTTCATTTTGTTGCCCCTAATAAATCTATAACATGTACCCATTTATCTGACACAGACATAGAAATCCTTTTCTCTTTCAAACTAGCACCTGTACCCAGTGCTGGATTACCCATTAGGCCCGACTAGGCCAAGGCCTAGGGACCCCAATTATCTGGGGCCCCCAAAAAATAACGAATTGTTCTGCGGAGAGCTCGTTTTCAAGTTTGAAACGGATCAAAAGTGCGCAAAGAAGTATCGTGTCACAAGAACGATTAGACATGCTAAGTTTAATGCATATCGAGTCAGATGTTCTGCGGGAAATTGATTTTGATGACATTGTAGAAGATTTCATTGACCGAGAATACAGAAAAAGACATTTTATTACATTTTACAGAAGTAAAAAATAGTATGATTTGTTAAATTGTTCATCAAGTCATCTGAAATGTTTTCAAATAACGATGATCGTGATTATAAAAAGTGTACTAATCATCTTGAGAAAAAAACCTCTTGTATATACTTTATTAAATGTACAGGTGCTAAAAAATAAAAATTATTTGAAAAAAAATAAAGGGGCCCCAAAAATCTGAGGGACTTGGGCCTCATTTTACTTTAATCCGGCACTGCCTGTACCCTACCACTCAGTAAAGTGAAGCAACGCGGTCGGCGTGCCGGTGCCGATGCTATTTGGCGTCACTAACATCAATCGCCAATCACAAGCATGGATTGCTCAAGCGGGACATTTGAAAATTGGTGCGAAATTGGATATAATAACAAAAAAACTGTATATTTTGCGTTCCGTTGAAGATTAAAACGAAACGGAGAATAAAACAGGAAAAAACGGAATTGTTTCAGGTAAAACGGAACGTCTGGCATCTCTATACTCCAGCCTTGTATTTTATGCAATATAGCTTCGAAACCAACCCTCCCAAGAGTGGTATATTTGCCACGGCCAAAGCGGGAGGCCAGAAATTCATCATGTAGCCGTTCGATAGTGTACCCTATACAGGGTGATTCTTATTAACCTTTAAAACTCTCTGTAGCAACGTTGATGGCATTCAGACAATTAATTTGATATAGGACACTTAGGGTCGCAAGTGTCCGGAAATACCTTAAAAGTGAACCACAACTGTTAAACATATGACGTCATCAGGTGACTGCTCAGCTCCATCGGTCAGGCCCGTGCTCCCTTACGCACACCAAAGCAAACGTTGAATATCATATCACTCTGGTTCGGTGTCCTGCATCCTCTTGGAAGGAGAAGAGAGAGAAAAAGAAAGCTGATGGATAGGCCCCGGATTTGAACCTCAAACCCCACGTGCCCAAGTCGCACATGGAGACTCGGAGCCATAGTGATATGACATTGATTGTTTGCTTTGGATGCTTTGGTGTGCGTAAGATAGCACGGGCCAGACCACTCGAGCGTAGCCGTCACCTGATGACGTCATATTTTTAACAGTTGTGGTTCACTTTTAAGGTATTTCCGGAAACTTACGACCCTAAGTGTCCTATATCAAATTACTCGTCTCAATGCCATCTACGTGGCTACAGAGAGTTTTAAACGTTAATAAGGATCACCCTGCATGTTGCATCAAACCCTTGCAAAATCAGAACACAGAAACAAAGTCAAACGTGGATGTGTGTTGTGTGATCCGGGTTTTCGTATCTTAACAGGAGATGAAACATGGGTGTACCAAACAGCACTTTATTTGGCACCTGGTGTGGTAGAAGTAAATGCTAGCTACTTAATTGTATTATTGAAAAGTAACATGAGAGCATGCTGTGAAGGCAACGAATGATGCGGTTATGATACATTGGCAGTGATACCAATTGTTGACAGAATTCCCTATAGATATTAAAGCCCCGAAGCGGCAAACATGGTGACATCGAAACATGAGTGTTTATTTTATTCTCGTACGAGAATATCAGATGCCATGGATAATCCGCAGCTGCCTTTGTTAAATGACGTAGCCTATGCGGAGCGAAAACGACTCAGATCAAAGAACCCTGCTATTTCCACAGCCAGAATTTTGTCAGAAGAGAAGTTCGACATTCGTCTCTCATGGAGCGAAAATTGGCAACAACACTGCCTTGAACGATGTCGTAGCATGCCCTGTATCCTGAAAAAAACCTCCAGGATTTGATCAACCTCGCTCTGTGTGGACAGCCCTCAATCGTCCGCACTAGCCATGGAAGATGTGCAGACGCTCTCCACAATTGGGGAATAGTCCCGTCATCAAAATGTGAATGTGGTGCTGAAAAACAGACAATTCATCACTTAGTGACCGAGTGCCCAAACAATGCATATTGTGGGGACTTCAAGAACTTTTTAACTGTTATAACAGACACTGTATGCTACATAAAGAACTTGAATATTTGTATATAGATATACGCACATCAAAAAAAGTTTTGCATCACCTCGGTTCCCAGATCTCCGGCATATAGACGTTGACTGTGTATATTGTATCCAAGATACAGTCCCTTTGACTGTTCATAGATGTCACTAAAACTGCTCAAAGATGTAAACAACCATGCATGAGCAGGGCCTATTAGACGGAGGGGGTACGACAGCCGATCAGTTCCAGTCATTCCACCAGGACGAAGGTACGCTGCTCATGTTGTCTGTAGTTCTACCATGCCTAGAAGGTCAATACCGCAGTTCGATCGCGTCCGCATTGTTACTTTGTGTCAAGAAGGGCTCTCAACAAGGGAAGTTTCCAGGCGTCTCAGAGTGAACCAAAGCGATGTTGTTCGGACATGGAGGAGGTACAGAGATACAGGAACTGTCGATGACAGGCCTCGCTCAGGCCGCCCAAGGGCTACTACTGTAGTGGATGACCGCTACTTACGGATTGCCGCTCGGAGGAACCCTGACAGCAATGCCACCATGTTGAATAATGCGTTTCGTTCAGCCACAGGACGTCGTGTTTCAACTCAAACTGTGCGCAATAGGCTGCATGATGCGCAACTTCACTCCCGACGTCCATGGCGAGGTCCAGCTTTGCAACCCCGACACCATGCAGCGCGGTACAGATGGGCCCAACAACATGCTGAATGGACCCCACGGAATTGGCATCACGTTCTCTTCACCGATGAGTGTCGCATATGCCTTCAACCAGACAATCGTCGGAGACGTGTTTGGAGGCACCCTGGTCAGGCTGAACGTCTTAGACACACTGTCCAGCGAGTGCAGCAAGGTGGTGGTTCCCTGATGTTTTGGGGTGGCATTATGTGGGGCCGACGTACGCCACTGGTGGTCATGGAAGGCTCCGAAACGGCTTTACGATACCTGAATGACATCCTCCGACCCATAGTGCAACCATATCGGCAGAATATTGGAGAGGCATTTGTCTTCATGGACGACAATTCTCGACCTCATCGTGCACATCTTGTGAATGCGTTCCTTCAAGATAACGACATCGCTCGACTACAGTGGCCAGCATGTTCGCCAGACATGAACCCTATCGAACATGCCTGGGATATGTTGAAAAGGGCTGTTTATGGACGTCTTGACCCACCAACCACTCTGAGAGATTTACGCCGAATTGTCGTTGAGGAGTGGGACAATTTGGACCAACAGTGTCTTGATGAACTTGTGGATAGTATGCCACGGCGAATACAGGCATGCATCAATGCAAGAGGACGTGCTACTGGGTATTAGAGGTAGTGGTGTGTACTGCAATCTGGACCACAAATGCTGAAAGTCTAGCTGTATGATGGTACAACATGCAATGTGTGGGTCTCATGAGCAATAAAACGAGCTGAAATGTTGTTTGTGTTGATCTCTATTCCCTTTGTATTTAACGGTTCCGGAACTCTTGGAACCGAGGTGATGCAAAACTTTTTTTGATGTGTGTATGTACGGAGTTATGTTTCAATAGCTGGAACTATTATAGAATTTCATGTATGTGATATTCTAATGTTTTTATGTGCCATACGCTAAACAAATAAATAACCATGTTTGTAGAAATGGGGAACAAATGGTAAGGTTTATCTTTGGCTACGTATTGAAATCGACGCGGATTATAACGCAAGCACAAGAGTTAACGAATAACTATCCCACTTTCCCTGCGCCCTCATTAACTAATTACGATGCAAGAAATAAAACACGGTTGCAAAACTTGTTTGGGATTTTAAAAATACACGCAACTCTGCTACAATATTCAACAATACCAGATTTTTGAGTAACAGTTGAGGAGACGAGAACCCACAAAGAAATTTACTAAACTACTGATTTGAGCCATAAATACCTTCTGTAATGATTCAAAATAGATCTGGGAAAGGATGTAGTTCACTCCTTCGCGGTCTGTAACCCAACCACCATCCCCTTTTATATCACGACTCATATAGTAAAATTCTGGTAGCATGCTGAGCTTGTATGCCCAAGATCACGGTTTCAAACCCGGCCATAGTCGTCGGATTTTTAAGAGCGTTAAAAATCCCTCAGTATGCCTTCCTTCGGAGGGGAAGTAAAGCTGGTGGGCCCATGTCAGAGATTTATGGCATGTAAAATAATCTTCCACTAACTACAATGTGAAGCTAAAATTTGTAGGTTAGATTTGATTAATGCTCTATTCAAGTTCCAACGTTCGCCGCTAGGTGCTGTTATGGTGGAAAATAGTAGCCAAGTTCGTGGCTAGGTGTCGTTGACGGTTGCACTTGGTAACAAAAGTAGTAACTACTTGAAATTGATCGTCTGCAGTCCTTATCTGAATCACAGATAACACACTCTAATACAGCCATCACAACTAACACCGGTCATCAGACAGATTCTACACACACCCAAAGTACACGGGGCTACATGACCGCGTTGTCGCAGCCCCTAAACTGAGGAACCAACCAACCAAATAGTGAAATTCCAGCTGTGTCCGCCATTATCCGCATGAATTATGCACATGTACAGTATTGCCAACCCCATGCATACGGTACTAATTGAATCGGTCGGAGCTGAAAAGCATTAAGTCAGTTGTCAGTACTTTTCAGGAGACAAATAAAACGTCATTGATGGAACAGAACTTAACAAACACACTATATTAGTCATGTATGTTGTGAAACAACTATTCAGGTTATATTTTTGTTAGCGGAATACCAATTTTAATTTAATATACATATTTTTCTAATCAATTTTGCAAACGTGACTTAATGCCTTTCAGCTCCGTGGTCAGTTTAGTGCGGCATAAAGCCATCCAGAATGAATATTTCACATGATATTTTATTTTAAAATGGATTTGTAACATAAAAACCACCCAAACCCTGTACAAATGTAATTTACAATGGCACTGTAACACGCGGGAATCTTGCAGTGCGGCGAACATGAAGTGCGGAATACCGCGCTGAAAGGTAGGAAGTCGTTAACTTAATGCTTTTCTCCTCTGATCGCACTACATGTAGCAGTAGTTTCTGGCTTAAACCCACAAAACAAATTGCTTTGTGATGTATTTTGGCTTGCCAGTGAGCTTCCGTGCTTTTTCTCCTATGAAAATGTTTTGTGTGTAACTTAAATAGCAGAATGACTTAATTCTTTCCTATGCCGTTCCAAGGCCCTTGGGTCAATACTTCAGAATACTTATTCTTTAAAAAATGACCATTTTCGACTTAGGTTTTCAGCTCCGACCGATTCAATTGTTTTTGTAAAAGCTACATTTGCGTTGACCAATCATTATTAAGTAGCGTGCCGATCTCATGTGGTGGTGTATTTTATATCTTACGCGTGGGCAACACTGCCGTGACGTCAACGTGTCGTCATGTCTCCACCCAGGTAACAGTTGACGAATGCTCAGCGATTGAGGAACATGACTGCCGTCGTTCAATGAACAAGAAACAAACACACATATTTACGTAATTTAGCTCATATTTCCAGTGCATTAGTCTTATGGAAAGAATTCATGATGAAAATTAATAAATGTAAAACAAAAATACTGGAATGCAGCCGAAATAAATCAGAAACCTCTATGGAGATCAAATTGGCAGGTGAAAAGCTGAAGGAAGTAGGAGACTTCTGTTACTTAGGAAGCAGAATAACCAGTGATGGACGAAGCAAAGAGGATATAAAAAGTAGGGTGGCTCAGGCAAAGAAAGCATTTCTACAAAAAAGGAATCTGCTGACATCGAATATAGATTTAGGTATTAGGAAGTCATTTTTGAAAGCCTTTGTCTGGAGCGTGGCGCTCTATGGAAGTGAAACTTGGACTATTGGTGTAGCAGAAAAGAGGAGAATTGAAGCATTTGAAATGTGGTGTTACAGGAGAATGATGAAGATCAGATGGGTAGATAGGGTTACAAACAAAGAGGTATTAAGACGAGTGGGAGAGGAGAGATGTTTCTGGCGACTGCTAATAAAGAGAAGAGATAGGTTGGTAGGACACATACTAAGACATCCAGGAATAGCAAGCTTAGTTATGGAAGGAAGGGTCGAGGACAAGAACTGTAGGGGTAGACCAAGGTTAGAATATGTTAAACAGATTGCCTCGGATGTAGGGTGTGGTAGCTATGTAGAGATGAAACGATTAGCTCAGGACAGGGAGGCATGGAGAGCTGCATCAAACCAGTCAAAAGACTGAAGACTCAAACAACAACAGTGATCCTAGAAAGGTATGGAAATACTGTAATGTATTATTTATTTATTTATTTATTTATTTATTTATTTATTTAGCATATGGCTTTTAGTGCCGGGAGTGTCCGAGGACATGTTCGGCTCGCCAGAGGCTGTACTGTAGCTGCTTCAAGCAGACACCCATGGGGTGAGCTACAAGTTCCGTTCAATTTCAAGTAGTTCCAACTTTCACTGCCAGATGTCACTGACACCTAGTAGTGAACGTTGGAACTTTGATAGAGCGTTACAACGAAATCTAACCTAGAAATTTAGCTTCACACAAGTTTAGTTAGTGGAAGGATCTTTTACATGCCATAAATCTATGACATGGGACCACCGGCTTTATTTCACCACCGAAGGAAGGCATACTGAAGGATTCTAACGACATCAGCCGGGTTTGAACCCACGATCTTGGGCACAGCAGTTCAGCATGCTACCAACTACGCCACCGAAGCCGCTAAAATCATGTATTATCCTTATTAACGTAGTTGTGTCAAAGACAGATTCTCGTCTCCTCAACTATTAATGATTTTTCTTACCGGAGCGTTAATGAGCTGAGCGAGACGGGCTGCCACATCCTGACCCTTTTTAGGTCTCATCAGCAGGTAGATGTTCTTGATTCCAGGACATGACCACAGTAACTTCTCCACCAGCACCTTGCCCATGAAGCCTGTGCCGCCCGTTACGAATACGGAGCGGTCGTGGAAGAACTGGGCCACAGACACATAGTCGGAAGGTCCCGAGAGTATCGCCATATTGCTAATAGCCTGACAAGCTAACAACTGCAGATATTAGACGCTATGCCGCTTCTGCAAAGGACGGAGAATAACAGGTATAACTTCTAAGTAGTTATTTTTAGTACCGTACGGCAATGAAACAAGTAGGCCTACGATACAGAATTACTCACATATAAACTTCTCTCTTTGAATGATTAATTAATCAATGTTATTGTTGTTGATTGATTTAGGGGTCATGTAGCCCTGTGTATTTGTATGTGTATGGAATTAGTTTGATAACCTGTTTTATTTTGGTGTCTGTAGTATTTGTAATTCAGGTGAGGATTGGGAAGGAGACGGTCGTGGCCGTAAGTTAGGAACATCCCGACATTTCCCTGTAGTACAAGTGGAGAAAACACGCAAAACCACTTCCAAGATGGCTGAGATGAGAATCGAACCCTGCTCTTCTTAGTTTTACCTCACGAGTGTGCCCTGTTCCAGCCCTCAGACCAGAATCAAAATTTCTTGGCAGAGTGTGTAGTTTGTCTGATAACCTGTGTTAATGTGATGCCTGTATTAGTGTAGCCTATATATTTTTAAATGAGGTAGGATTTTGATTAGGAAGCGGTCGTGGCCTTAAATTAGGTACCATCCCGGCATTTGCATGAAGTAGAAGTGGGGAAACCACGGGAAATAATTTCAGGATGGCTGAGGTAGGAATCGAAGCCACCTCTTCTCAGTTCTGCCCTACGAGGCTGAGTGTACCCTGTTCCAGCCTTCAGGCCAGAATTAAATTTCTTGGTAGAGTCGAGAATCGAACCTGGACCTCCGTGGTGACAGCCAAGATTGCTAGCCACTACGCAACGAGGCGAACGTACTTAGAGTAGACTATTAACCTAACTAACCACATTAAAAAAGATCACCAGATAAACAGAAACAGACATAACCGAAATAGTGTTGACCACATTCATATCTGAAGCTCATTACAGTAATAAGTTAACAAATCACAGTGTTGATATATTTAAACAATATTAATAATAACTCAACATTTATAGAAGTGCTATAGACCAACTGAGAAATATTATCTTGTAAATGAGATCCACACGTTATACACAAGTTATAAAAACTTTTTGTAATTTCATCATTGTAAATATTGTTGTATTATCCTTTCAAGATACGAGTGCCGGCGGATGAGGTGGAAACTATTCTTTGTTTACTTGTGTCACGCTGTCAGCCTCCTTGGTTAACAGGTACAGTCGCGTGGGTAGGATATGGCACAGCTCCAATAGCCTCAGTCAGGCCCGACGAGAGGGAGGGACAAGCGCCCGGGGCTGTAGCCCCAGGACCCGGACATTGTGAGGGGCTCGAGGCGGCAAAAGGGCTAAGAGTGGACAACTTCACTTCCATTTTGAAATGTTCTTACATGAATTTTTTCGGTATAAATGAACTAGTGAATAGTAACCGAAACATTACAAAAAGAATATAGGCCTACTGTATAATATATTTTATACATTTATTTATAAATATTATTTAGGATATCATTTACCTTTTCAAGAAGAACGAGACATAACTGCAAAAATAACAAATTATACTAGAACAACAGGAATTATCAATCACGTAATGAAGCCATCTCTTGTCCAAAGGCATACACGCTTACGTTTGTATAACACATTAGCCAGACCAACCCTATGCTATAGCAGCGAGGCATGGACAACAAGATCTCAAGACATCTCCACACTAACAGCACGCGAAATGACATTCATGCGCCGAACAGCAGGCTATACTAAATGGGATCATAAGAGAAATGAGGATGTGCTGAAGGAACTAAAAGTTAAACCAATAACTACCTACATTGGTGACTACCAAGAGAACTGGAAACATCATGTCCAAAGGATGGCACCTGGGAGATTACCAAAGGAGATTCTTCGCTACCAGTAACGGGGAAATAGATCAATAAGACGTCCGATGAAGATATGGAGGGAAAGTGCAAGACCGTAACGGGACATTTGGCCCAATACTTGGAAGGAAGATGATGATGGTGAAAAATGTCCATTGTGTTTTCCGCCTCTCTCCCGGGGAAAGCACACAGTAGCCAGAATTCTCCACTTAATTTACAAAGCACGAAATTCTGTATAGGGCGGAATGGTTCTAATTCAATCTGTGAAAAATTTGACTACTTCATTCATTTCTGTAAAGAATATAGTTTATACTTGTGGTGACCGAACACAGCCAGTTGCAATGAAAAAGATATGTTAAATGCGTGTGGATCAACATCTAAAAGAACAAGCAATGTGAGTCGAGACATAAAGAAGAGTGGTTGAATAACTGAAAACAAAGTAAACTGATATTCACTATGAACAAATTCCATAAAGTTTGTTTTATGGGTTAACAGTGCTCAAAATAAGTTGTTGAATATTGCGATTTAGTGACTTGTTTATTTTTCTATGTGCATGTAATCACATTATACACAATAGAGGGTACATACAAAGAAAAACAACACACAATCTTCTGTGCAAAAGAGACAAAAAGGTACAATAGGATTAACAAAAGTTATAATAAGTTAATTGGCCGATCGATTTGATCTCCGAAGCAAATAATCGTGACCTTCAAGAGATTCTACGCAGGAAAAAGGTTTTAGCAGGTCAGGATTGTTGTTATTTAAGAAATTGAGCTCCTGAGTGGAAGTTATGGACTAATTTCTGGTCTCAAAGCTATATAAGCCTGTAGCGTGAGGTCCGTGCACAAGTTGTCAGACCATTGTTGTCAGGCCTCTCTACCATGACGAATAGAAATAAATAGTGTTATCACTTACCGAGTTCAACCGCGCCCCGCTCGGCTAGCGCTAGCGGCGCTGATACCCAACGCTACACAGTCAACTGTTCAATAGTGGGATACGCGCTGGGCTACGTAAACCTCTTTACAAAGACTGCGGTTACGCGGATTACACCAAATTGTGTGTTTAGACTTATGAGTAATACTGTCAAAAAGTTAGTATTAATATTCTCTGACCCCATGTAGAACTATCGTTTAAAACCCTCCGTTAGTCGCGCATTGGACTGACAGCTCCATGGTTCGTTATATTAGTTTTAATATCAAGCCAACAGTTCAAGTTATGATCTTATCGTCTCGTGACATCTTACACCAAACCTTAGTAAGCATTTTTCTGGAGTTGTGAAATAGCGTGCCTAAAAATAACTTAAACACAAGTAACATTTTGTCAGCGTGAGATTGATAGTACCAGCGCTCCCAATGATGTTACATTCTGTCAGTGAGTGGCAGGTGTGCTGTAATACCGATTATTTGGCTTAGTAAGTTGCCTTAGTTAATATCAGAAAGGAGATTGCACCTTACGAAAACCTAAGGATGCAGATGAAGCGTGTCACCTTCTGCTGAAAGATAACGAATAGCTCATGATTATGATGATAATGCCACAGGCTATCAGACAAATTCTAAACAATCCCAAACACACGGGGCTACGTGACCACGACGTCGTTAAGTCCCTAAGGAATCAACAACTATTATTATTTTAGGCCTATTATTATTAAGAGGGATTTTTTTTCGTTTCAGGTAAGAATGGCACGAAATAGAACAAGTAACCATGGAAGGCTGCCTTCATTCCGTATCCTACTGGCCGACTTTCGTGATTTTACATCAGAGGATAGATATTTCGGTAAATTTTGAAAAATGTGAGGTACTGATCCTGGTTTTAATTTCCACTTCACGCGAGGAATTTCCACGTTCTCATAGTTTACTACGAAACAGTCAGCCTTTATAATAATTAAATCTTCCGAAAAACGCTCGTCACAGATTCTATTTTTGATCGACAATTGCTTATCTTTCCACGGAATAACTCTCGCCCATTTCGCAAACAGATTTGTTTCTTTTGGCGGTGTGAAAAAATGTCTACCATCAGATTTTCTTCGTAACCCGATTTACTTCCAGGAACAAAACATTACGACATTTTCCCAAAACAACAGAAAACTTAGTTGTTTGCACACACAAAGCACTGCACAGACATTCGTAAACTATTACAAAGAAACAAATTACCTCGAATAATATGACTTCTCGCGCACATGATATTACTGTACTAACCTCGTGGGTTACTGTCACACGTGCTTATGGTTCGGCGCGACTTCCGCGCCACACACTGGCTGGACCATGAACTACAATGCTTAAGTAGCGGAGCGATGACACTGTTTATTTCTATTCGTCATGTCTCTACGTTGCCAGCCAGAATAGAAGCGGTCAAATATAATATAGTTACAAACAATAAGTGAACAAATTATCCCGAAGTACTATAACTACTAAAAGGTTATGAGTACAGTATTACACACAAGTTAACATGCCACCATAGGGTGGGGCTGCGATACTCTGAGTTCGGAAGAGGGCGCTCACAAAGCGCGAGTATACAAACTAACAAAGAAAGTGTCCACAACGTAAATACGAAAATAATTAAGTACAATAAACCAGGTAAGCTATAAAGTACGTTCATGTAGATTAGTGGTTCAGAGGAACATTTCGCGCCGCGAATGAGTGAATGAACAATATATATCACGAGATATTAGGCCGTTTGTAAAGATCTAATATAAACAGGAGACCTTTAAGGGAATGATCAATAGGCGTTCAGGGATGCAGCGACAATTAATGATATTTGGGCTACACATGAACTAATTAATTTGAATATTATTGCAAGTGCATAATAAACATTCGGAACGTCAGAAGAGAACGGGATTTCTTTGATGGCGGAACGAGCATGCACGAGAGGGTAATTCTTCACTAATCCAGGACAGTACGGGGATGATGCGATCCTATAGGACTGTGACCGTAGCAGGAATCACCATGCTCATGGTTAAGATGAGGCAGGAAGTTGAAACAAGTGAAGTGTATATAAATGAGGAGTATTAAGTGTTTTTTAAGTGATTTAAGTGTTTTGTAAAGTGTCATAAGTGTTATAAGAAATGGCAGGTGTGTCAGTGTGGAGCTTGAATATAGCTCGGAAATAATTTTTATGTGCATCATGAGTGTAATGATGGAAGGGTAAACGACACAGGATGGGCGAGCCCTTATGGAGCCATTTTTACAGCCAGATCGGTGAGTACCAGCCTTTTTGATTAAAGTGTATGATTGTAATTTTAAAATGTGTAATAAAATGGAAGGAAGGTACCCAATGAAGCGTGAATTTAAGTTCAAAGGAACAGTGCCAATAATTCATGAAATAAAATAAAACGTTAAAATAACAGTAGATTCAACGAGAAATTACTAAAGCAGTTTGATGTGTAATAAGGTATAGTGAGGGGAATGTAAGCCCTCTGATATGAGTACTAATGCAAATAAAATAAATATTGCTCAGAAGTAGAATAAAGGTCAGGATAAGAATACGAGGCCAGATGGAGAAGGGAAGAGGACGTCTAATTAAAGTAAAAGTTAACTAGGGACCAAGTGCCCAGAAGGTAAAAAACCAAATTATGAATATTGAAAGATTAGTAATTTGTTTATGGATTATGATAAATTGAGATAGTTGATGGAATAGCACAGCTGAATTGGGCTGGATAACATAGATAGTGGATTTATTAATGAGAGAGAAATAAGATGGATTTCGAGAGTAGACATCCCGTAGGGACTGAACTGAGTTGTGTGTGGAAGTGAATCGAGCGAGTGTGCACTGATCGATGCCAAGTGCGGTATCGGGTTGTGATGTGGGTTGTTGGACCCAAAGTTGACGTTCCCAGAGGTATTCATTAAGTGGATCGTGCTAGTGTGAATTGGATCCGATGCTAGTGTAACATCGTGTTTGAGTCGGCGATGTACAGTTGGGCAGGCAGACCCAGAGTTGACGTTCCCAGATCGTCGAGTACGACTGGAGGTTTGAATTAATGCTGTGAGCATTCGAGAGTTTCGTGCGGTAATGCACAGGTAAAGTACGTGGTGCGACGGGGGAGATTATACTCACCCTAGTCGTAAATAATTGGCAACCGTTCAGTCTCACGTGGAAACATGGTCTATAGCTCGAACCGAGGACTTTTGTAACAGGGTGACGTGTTAGGTCATCATAATGGGATATTTTTTGTAAAGCCATTTGATTCCAGGGGAAATAGTATCATAATCAATACAAACAATTATAAAAGGAGTGGATAACGGAAGTCCCTCACAGTTAATTACGTGTCTTTTCGAGTAAAGAAGCTGGCTTATTGTAAATAGATGATGGTCTGACCAAGCACTCCCCTCTCCAAGGGCGAAAGACGTATTGTCCCCATCCCACAAAACCCTCCTTAAATCTAGTGTGCATGAAACGGGACTGACGGCTCTCAGCTTGGCATGGACAAATGTGCTCGACAAAATGAAACTAACCCAGATTGTTTGAAGAATGTGAAATTCCTTTCAAATGAGATTAGATTGAACTGTTAATAGATTTACACTCACAAATAAGAGGATCTGAGTTCGTATCCCGGAACTGTCCTGAACGTTGACTATTGAGTATTGGACCCTAATTAATAATAATAATAAATATAAATTGAAAACGGGTACGCGAGATAGTACCAATGATGATTGTAAATCCTGGCCAGTTGATGCAAGAGTCTAAAGGTACTTACTCGATAAGGCATGTAGAATGCGTGTGTAGGGTGAAATTAAATCCTGAGTGGTCAAAATTGAGATGATTGTTCTTTGAATAGAATTTGTGATAAATTCATTTGTTTTGTTATGTGAAGTAAGGGTGGAAGTAACAATGTAAGTGGTTATATTGGAAGAACCATATAAGAAAAACATGCTATTGTTTGCAAATCATCAGTTAAAAATAACAGATGCCAAACGTCATAACGAGGGCTAGTGTCAGATAATTAATTTAGAATTTTGGGAGTTGTAACAACTAATAGATAATTAATGAAGGAATGTGTTGGGAAATTTCATTGGTGGCCGAAGAGAGGGTTGTTTGAACTACATGTGAAGGTGTGTCATTGATGTTAGCAGATTTTCATTTTGCTTTTGTAGATACTAGCGGACCCGTGCGAGAAATTTCGCTTGTTCATAAACCACACTTTCCCCAATAGGTTTATAATGAGAGACTTAAGGAGAAAGGTTGTTACTCAAAATTTCAGCATGTTAGAGCATACTTCTAACAAAAATCTATATTTATGAAATTAGAATGCAATTCGTCACTACTAATGTCATTTTTGTGCTGAGTCCATTGATTGACAGCTTAGCTGTATCACTCATTGGTTATTCGATATTTACGAAATTATACGATTTGAGTACTCATTCCTTTGATTTACTGTTTCTGAAATCCACGCAAAATAATAAAGGAGAGACCTCAGAATGTAAAAATGACTTGAAACAGGCGTCACAGCGGTTAAAATGTGAAGTGGACAGCAATTATGGAGCGTATTTCCCTACTGCAACAGTATCTGCAAATCGCACACTTCGTAAATTTTTAAAAAAGTCATTGTTTAAAGAAATTATAGATATTTATGAAATTAGATTGCAATTTGTCACTGGTAGTGTCTATTCTCTTTCATTTGAATGCTCATTTGTCACGATCGGTCGCTTGTTAGCGCCTCAGGAGGGATCTATACTACTGATTATGAGGTTTGGTTTAGATTTATAAATATTTGGTTTTTGGAAAGCTTTTGTTTCGAGTCAATGTTATTGTTATTCCTGCTCGAATCCAAATCATATGGTTGTGAACTGTGGGAGGAACGCACCACGAAGCCTCCTCTGAGCTACCGGACAACAATCATATGATCCATTTTTACAAATGGGAACATTATATAACTTAGTTAATTAAGAGCGTTAAATATCCCTCAGTATGCTTCCTTTCGGAGGGGAAGTAAAGCCGGCGGTCCCATGTCATAGATTTATGACATGATAAAGAACCTTCCACTAATTACACCTGTGTGAAGCTAAATTATAGATTATACTTGAGTAACGCTCTTAGGTTCCAACGTTCGTCGCCAGGAGCCGACTGCGGTGGCATCTAGTAACAAAGTGCTGAACTAGTTGGTCGTTGACGGTGGCGTTTGATAGCAAAAGTTGGAACTACTTGAAAATCCAATGTATGCAGTCCTTACTTGAATTAAAATCAGATAACGCTAATACAGCCATCACAATTAACACCGGTTATCAGACAGATTCTACACACACCCAAGGTACTGTACACGGGGCTACATGACCGCGTTGTCGCAGCCTCTAAACTGAGGAACCAACCTATATAGTAAAATTCAATTTGTGTCCGTCATTATTATTTTATTATATGACAAATAGAACATTGCCTGCCCCACGCATACGGTACTACTCATCCATAATCTTTATCCAGACCAATGGTTTTTGCCTAGACCAATAATTACTAGGTAGCCATTTTATACACCCGTGGTTTTTGTCACGCACAGTGGGAGTACTCACGCATCACTAACCTATTGTTTTACCAATTAATGCTTTTTCTCATAATTACAAGGTGTATTTTGTATCCCACGTGACGTCAATGTGTGCACATCCTTGGCCGTGGTGCGCATCGGTAACATTTGAATGAGCGAGGAACAAAAACACATATTTACGTAATATAGCACGTATTTCCAGTGCAGTATTGATAATAGACAGTAATTTCAATTGGTAATGACTCCCTGAATATGATATAAGGTATGGAAATTATGTATTATCCAAGTGCACGTGTAAAATCCATGTTTGGCTCTCTTATGGTTTTAATGAAATAAATGTTTAATACATTATATACTCACGAGACTGAGTGTATGTTGTATTTCTTCAAATGCTGCAAAAGTTTCACTTGATTTGACTAAATACACCGTTTCTTGATTTTCGCCCCCTCCCCCCTCCCCAAAAAAACCTACGATTAATGTTGGCATGCTTGCGTTGAATACTACTTTAGAGTCTACATCAAATGTTTTTGCTGACGGACATGCACTGATGAATATCCAGCAGGCCATATGGGGGCTAAAAGCAAAAGCTGCAATCTCCCCTTTTTTCTGAAATCGATATTTTGAAGGCATTGCATACAGTGACCTGTCGGCTTAAAGGAAACTAATCTCGTTTGTTGGTTCCTTAGTTTAGGGGCTGCGATAACGTGGTCTTGTAGCCACGTGTACTTTGGGTGTGTGTAGAATATGTCTGATAACTGGTGTTAATCTCGTAGCAACAACAACGACAATAGTAACATTTAACATTTAAATTACAAAACTGTTCACATTGGTCTGTCCTTAGAAGCTAAGTCTGCAAACTCCAAGTTCATTTTTCGAAATTTGAGAAGCTAAACCAGCAAAATCCAATTCCACCAATCAGAGCGCTCGATTTCATTACGTGATCTGTGCGGGTAATGGCTATTTGTTGTTGTCTGAATAGAGTGTTGTTTGTGTGCAAATTTACCTTGCTAAGAATAAGAATTGAAGCGTTTGAAATGTGGTGTTACAGGAGAATGATGAAGATCAGATGAGAGGAGAGATGTTTCTGGCGACTGCTAGAGAAGAGATAGGTTGGTAGAACACATATTAAGACACCCAGGAATAGCAAGCTTAGTTACGGAAGGAAGGGTCGAGGACAAGAACTGTAGGGGTAGACCAAAATTAGAATATCTTAAACAGATTGCCTCAAATGTAGGGTGTGGTAGCTATGTAGAGATGAAACGATTAGCTCAGGACAGGGAGGCATGGAGTGCTGCATCAAACCAGTCAAAAGACTGAGGAAACAAACAACAACACAAGAATAAGATTTGTAAAAGTGAATGTGTAACATGGAACCTGACCTAGAAATTGGCATTTCACCTTAGTCGAGTCACCAAGAAAAGCTAGGAAAAGGCCGAATCATCCTGAAACCTGGAAAAGAGACGTTGCCAAGAGGTTGAGGTTAGTACTAATTTTAAGAGTAGGCTTATTTCTCCACGTTTCTGATATTGTAATCCTAGTTTAAATTACTGAAATGTTAGTGTTGCCGTACTTTCTAAATGGTTTTCCTGCGGTAACGCGTAATGTTGTTCATTACAGATATGAAGCATAACATTTACCGACGTATCCATTGTGTGGTCATCATACTAAACGCTATCGTTGTAGCGTATTGCCAATGAAACAGAGCTTTTATTTTCATGATATTTTTTATAAAAACCAAGACAGGCAATCGCAAAACAATTTCATTTTGCAATACACCAAATCCAAGCAAATTCAAAGAAGAAGGTCTAAAACAAATGAAAAGACTCCAATTTTCTTTTTACAAAGTTATTTTTGTCAGGAGAAATGATGAAACCGACATGATACCTGTATGTCAAAATGCCTCCCTACAAATTCTTCAAATAAAAAGATCACGTGTGGAGTTTGTTGCAAAGAACTTTAAAAAATGTGGATTTATACCGGAAGAAACCAGAGGAGATCATGTGTCAGCTAAATGCAATAACAAGAAGCAGTCAATTGTTATGTTTATTTCTTCTTTGGCCTGTATGCCTGTTTTGCCGTTATAAAAGTGGCCGCAAGTAGGCTACTTATCTGCTGACCTTACCGGGAGCAAAACTACATAAAATGTACAATGAAAAAGTTAAGGTATATTTTCAACCTAAATTTTAACATTGGCTTTGGCAGCCCTCATTTAGACATGTGTTCAACGTGCATAGAGCTAACGGAAAGAATGAAACTCGAAAAAGCCCTCAGGAAAGATATGAGCTTCTCGTTCAAAAGGCTAGCAAAAGCGGCAGATGACCTTGCTGTTCCGCCCATTAAAACAATAACAATAATAACAAAAGTGTTTTATGATCATTTGAAAGAACAAGCCCCTGAAGTTATGAATATATCATTTGACTGTCAAAAGAAAATTAACCCTACCCAAAGTTTATGATCAAGAAGCTTATTACAGGCGGCAGCTTTATCTTTATTATCTGACTGTTGTGAAAGGTAGCTCCAAGGATAAGCTTACCAAAGAAAACTGTACCAGCTATTTATGGACTGAGGATCTTCACAAGAAAGGATCTAGTGAAATCGCATCATGTATCTTCCACGACTTGAAAACTCTGACTTCACTGGCAAAACCAAACTGAGGCTCTTTGCAGACGGATGCGGGGTGCAAAATAAACACCAAATCATCGTAGTGATGTGCTCGAAATGGCTATTCAACATATTGAAATCATTTACCTAATACATGGACATTCATTCATGCCACCAGATAGCATCTTTGGCAACTGTGAGAAAAAGTTCAAATATTTGCAGCAGATTGAAAACCCTGGTCGATATGTGGAAATAATGTCTAGTTCTTGAACTGTTGTAAATGTGGGTACTGACTGTGATGTCCATGACTGGCGAGGTAAAGCATACAATGAATAAATGGCATTTCAAGTTCTCTCCGACAAAAAAAAAAAAGTGTTTTTATCAAGAGATCAGGTAAAAACCAAAAGCAGGTCGTGATTAAGGGACAGATTTCTAACAAAATCTAATGCAACCGCAGCAAACATTAACCCTAACTTGATTTCTCCTGGAGTTCTAGTGAAGTAAAACTCTCTGACGTGAAAAAACTGCTTGAGGTTCACCATGGCCCTAATTGGATGGAAAACACCAGTTTGTAATATTACAAAAACCTTCTCGAAAAGTGTGATGACCAGGAAAACACTCAAGATTAAGTCGAAACTGAGTGTGAAGAAACAGAAGAATCGCCGGAGACTACTGAGTAGAAAAAGATAAGAAGTTGTTCTGTAAGTCAGCAATCACTAACACGAACATTTCCAGACAAAGAATTTTACGTATTTCAGTGTTATGTACTTCAAAAGTTACTGTTTAATATGTACGGTATTAAAAAGTTCCCTTTTAAACTTCGAGTCATTATTTATTTCCTTGTAGGGCGTAGTAGCACAGCGGTCAAGCTGTTGACCTCTCACCACGGTGGACCGGGTTCGATTCCCGGTCAATACATGTGGGATTTTCAAAGTGAAATGGCATGTCCTGAGGTTCGGATTCCACGTAAAGAGGAGGTCCCGTGGCTTATGATCTTGAGATTAACGGTCACGTAAAACTACAAACTTCCTTCCTTTTTTATTTCCTTCCAAACTGTATAATATTATAGTTAACACTATAGTTAAACGTGATGAATATAAACACAGCGATTAGACGATATCTAGGCACTCTTAGATATAAGTCTACAAAATGTTGATAGCAAAACCAGCAAAGTCCACATTTCACAAGCAATACTAGCAATCTCCAAACAAATATCCTCTGTAAGTATTTTAAACATGAATTCTAAGCCCTATTTTTTGTTTTGTGAATGTATTCGTTGTATACCTTAGAAATTGGAGAAAAATAGACTAATAATCTGTGTACTCTTGGTTTCACCAGCTCAAAATTTCTTTTCGTTGTCCTGCAAAATTTGCTGGAGTGGACACTGCAGCTTTTGCTTTCCGCCCCCACGTATAGTCCTATCTGAATGGATTCACATAGGTACCCTCAAATACCAGTCGACGCTGTTAGGGCTCAATCCACCAAGCTTGGGTCCAGGAGGCAAACGCCTCGACCAACTAAGCCACACATCCAGAAGATTTTCAGTAAGTTCTCACCCAAAGATAGCAGAGGCTATCAACCGCCAAGCACTAACCTACGTTCATTGTATTCCCCTACGAAAAGGCATTAGTTAGGCCTTAAGCTACTGAATACAATGAGGCTCAAACAATCGGGAGAATATAGGCCAAAATTGAACTCGAAGCTGCACACAATGAAATTCACGAATAATATTATAAGACAATTAAAATATATAATTGAACATCCATTACCCATAACAACGCCATTTCGAAAATTATTTATACTGTAATATGCATACCTTTCAATCGAGTGATGATTAACAACACACCTAATTGCAGTCGAAATAATCATAAATTACCTTTGGAAAATGGCTTTAGAAACTGATAAGTCCATCCAAGGTACGCTAAAAAGAGGACACAGAGACAGCAGAAGCATTTTTGTTTTTTATACAATTGGTAGAAGTTCGCGCTAAAGATCTTATAACTTAAATTATAAGATCTTTGGTTCATGCAAAATCACCCTTCCGTTGAATATGAGATATACAAGTTTGAAATTGAACGATTGTCGTACCCAAACCATGGTTTTCTAAATTGCCGAAAATTACTGCTAGGATCGCTTCTACATGCTAAGGAGGAAATCAATTTGATATCGTCTCAACCACGAGTTCTCAATGTACCTGCCTCCTAATCTATAAAGTTAGATGTATTCATTATTTATTAATTTAACCTGCTACCAACCGAAAATGTGTTAATCCTAAGCAATACTACGTTGAGTACAAACGGTTGTTAAAAATATTCAATGATGATCTCAGACGTAACGGCTGACATACAGACATCACACCCCTGGACCTTGGATGATGTGATACTTGCCCAAGCAATAGGCTACGCCTTGAATTCCCAGACGCAAACTTGGAATGACAGACTGGCTCAAAATGAACTGCGCCTCATCAACCATAAGACACAATATCTATAATGTAGCCCGCAAACCAACGATACCATCAGAATTAATTATCAAGACCTGCTGAAGTCCATGCACTTGCGACATCGTGGTCATCTTTTGAAGACTGCTGCTAAGCTGAGATCAAGGACGTCATCCAGAAACTATGGGGAACAACATGGGGCTCTAATGCTTCAACTCTTCGTTCTTCTGCAATTAACCTCGTTCTATCTGTAGCTGAATATAGTGCCCTCACATAGGGAAGATCGATGTGGAAATCAACAAGACCATGCGATTGATATCTGATTAAATGCACCCCTATTCAATGGCTTCCTGTTCTGAGCTACATTCCTCCACCCCATCTCCGCAGGTGTAATATCCTGGTCAAAACATACCACAATATACTTCAAAAATCAGGATCACCCTATTCATGCTGATACCTGCTGCTTGTCCACCCAGACTTCGCTCAAGGCAGCCCCCTTGTGAAGACAGCTATGAGACTTATCAATGAGAACTTTGACATAGCCCAGCAGTGGTCTCATGATTGGAAGATTTTGCTCCACACGATTGCCGAGACATGCCATCTGTCACATCTAAAGTACATGGCTTTGATCTTCCTCGTCGGATATGGTCGAAATTAAACCGGCTCAGGACCAATTCTGGTGTTTGTGCGGACTCTTTGTTCAAGTGGAACAGGATACCCTCTCCAAAGTGTGACTGTGGAGCCGATAGACAAACGGTGAAGCACATCATTCAGGACTGTCCTCTAAGAGCCTATGTTGATAACATAATAGATTTTACCTCAGTGAATCCTGCATCAGTGGACTATATTTTGCATTTAGATGTTAAATTATGGGGCTATCTGGTTTTTTTTTCTTCAATATTTCATTAAGCTGTATATGATGTAAGTGTGTACTATACCATACGATTAATTATAATCGTGGTCATGCAGCCCCGTGTATTTGGGTGTGTGGGAGTTTGTCTGATAACCTGTGATGTTGTGTGTGTATTTGTAATTCAGATGAGGATTGGGAAGGAGGCGGCCGTATGAGGCTCAGTATACGCCGGTTAGAATGAGTCCACTAGATGCAAAAGCGGAATTACAACGAAACTTAATAAACGAGGATTCTTACAACTCTACGTTCATCACAAGAACATTCAATTTTACTGCCAATAGTTGTTGTCCTATGCCCATACATTCAAAAGAAAGTAGGCTGCAATGATTTTACTGAACATCTTGTTGTACCGTGTGAGCTGCCATCACGCGGTACTTTCATAAATCATGGCAGAAACCATCCTGTATTTGAAAATATGCGCCTAGTATACAGAATACTGTACCTCGCAGGCAACGCTTTGCGTACTTCTACCCAGCAACTTGCTCATGTCACCGAAACCGAGAACCCGGAGTTTTGGCCTAACGGAGTTCTTGTCAGAAAAATCCTTTTTCGAGGCCTCAGGCGCAACAAAGGAGCTTCTTTCGACTAACCAAACACTGAACCTTCTCTTATGGAATGCGGAAGGACTCAGAAACGCGCTGCACCAGGTCTAACAATACATTATGACGTAGTGATCATGACAGAGACTTTTCTACAGGAACCAGTAGACCTACCAGGTTTCTACGGAATACAGTCATACGCAAGTGCCACAGGAGGCAGACCAGCGGGCGGAGTGTCTTGTTTCCTCAAACCGTCAGTAGTTAAGGACAAAACTTTCCAAACCTATTTCGCTCCCAACGGGGCAAGTGTTTAATTACAGGAGAAAAGCCTTTCTTCACGAACTGTACGAGAAAAAAGCAAATATATAGCCAGACTTCTATCGTACTGACCCCATGATCAACCAAGAATGGACGAATTCAAGCTACGAACTGCGTCATACCATGACAAGCTTCGTAGTTCATGGATTCCACCACAAGCTGTGCCATAGGAAGACGTTCCATGAACCAAACGCAAACTGTGTATGTGGACTGTGCGGGAAAAAGTGTAAATCTGACCCACCGTAAATAATATAGAAATAACGGTTACGTCTCAAAACTCACGAGTCTCAGAACTCACGAGCTAAAAATAGTAACAAATAGGCTCAAAACTCACGACAATAAACTAGTAGCTGAATGAACATTATAATAATAGTCTAAAAACTCACGATTCCGGAGAGCACACTGCCCTTCAACCCATGTTTGTCCACCCAGTATTAGAATGGGATTTCGTTTGTATTGTACAGACATCGCAGTGATGCAGGTTATCAGACAAATTCTATGCCCACCCAAGTACACAACCACGATGTCGCAAAGCCCCTAAAAGAATCAACAACAACATCTTGATGTACTTGATGAGAGAATTGCCAATTACAGCTCTGGCTGGCTCTAAAAATGGACCTTTTCGCAATGAACTGGCTTGGCCATGGCTACCTATAACCTTATTGGTGGCTATGACTTGGTTCGTGAGTTTTGAGACTGGCCCAGGTACAGAAACCGGTTAGAACATACTTTTACTAACCCTCATCTTGAAATTCGTGAATTTTGAGACTCGTGAGTTTTAAGACTCGTGAGTTTTGAGACGACACGGAAATAACTTGGGTGTCCACAAGGTAATTTACATGTTACTCCTACAGGGTGAAGTTCACGGCTTGAAGGAAGGTACTGTAACCGACAGGAAACAAAGGCTGACCAAATCGAAAATATAGAGCATTATTTAAGCCTCGGGTCAAAAATACCCATGCGCCAGTCCTCGTGGGTCAAGAAAAGTCGTTCCTTTTCACTGAAACTCTATGGTACGCTGGTAAACATATTTAGTGCAACCATCTACAGTACACAAAGTACAAAGCCTCCGTGGCTTAGGCGGCAGCACGCCGGCCTCTCACCGCTGAGTCCGTGGTTCAAATCCCGGTCACTCCATGTGATATCTGTGCTGGACAAAACGGAGGCAGACAGGTTTTTCTCCGGGTACTCTGGTTTTCCCCGTCAACATTTCATTCCAGCAACACTCTCCACTATCATATCATTTCATCTGTCATTCATTTAATCATTGCCCCAGAGGAGTGCGTCAGGCCTCGGCAGCCGGCACAGTTCATATCCTCGCCGCTAGATGGGGGCTTCATTCATTCCATTCCTGACCCGGTCGGAGACTGGAAGCAGGTTGTGGATTTTCATTTCATCTACAGTACAGTACCGTACCTTACCCTTGTACATACCAGACAGTTGTGCGTGCTATCTAATAAGGGAAATCCACAGTTGAAACGAACTCCTACTAGTAAAAGATGAACATCTCTTATATTTTGTTGAAGACCTGAGACTGAACCTACTGCTGCCCGTTACACCTGGATATGAGACTACTGACAGAATTGAAAAGGATGAGAGAAGACATGGGACGACTTTTACGGGACTGACGCGATGCTTTCAACTGAACGGACAAATGCATTGTACGATTTGCGTCATATAGTCACGAGATTTCCGGTGCATGGTTTTCACTTTAAAGTATGCACCAAGAAGAGATTTCATCAGCCGGACCAGCAGTGTATCTGTTTGCTATGTGGAGAGCAGTGTGATAGGTATCACGTGATGTTGTGCAAACAAAGACGGGTCACACTTACAATGTTTTGTAGTGAAAACTAGGGCATTTTTTTGTTGTCTTTTAATGTTAATTTATTAATTTGGCCATTAGCTGCAATAAAGTTCTTATTATATTTTGCTACATTCTACTCAACAATGTGTATTCATGTACTGAAAATATAGTGTTTAGGTACATTTTTGCTAGTTTTAGCTTGCGATAGTAATGCTATTACATAGGTGGTAACTCAGCGCTGCAGTGGTCAATACACGCACTGCTAGGAGGGAAGTGTTGATGCAAAGAATGCCACGATCACAGTATAGTAACCATAATGGACACATCAGGCCTTTATCACAGTATAGTAACCGTATGCAGTATGGACACATCAGGCCTTTACCGTTCTTCCGCTTTTGCCGAAGTGTCCATACTGTATTGATATCTATACTGTGCCACGATTGAGTAGGCTAATTGGCTATTTGCATATGGTGTAGAAGAAGTTGAACATAGAATAACAAGATAAAATCCTAATCAAAACTTGACTGAATCTGGAGAATCTTACAATAAGGACAATACACTCAAGTGGTGTTCATCCCTCTTTTGCTTGAGTAGAGAATTGAGGTAGGTGGGACAATGTGATCTTGGTAGATACGGAGAAGTTTTATGTAATCATTCCAAGAGTTAAGCGAGAATATGAGTTATTTGATAGTAAGTTGTCGTTTTCACCATGTGTTACTACCCTTAGCTTTATAATAAGTTTTATTGCAGCCAAACGGCCAAGGAAAAGGAGTTACAGTTGTAAACGAATAGAACATGTATGTGAAAATTTCCACTAAGTGCATTTTAGTTAGTTAGTTATTGTTGTTTTAAGGGACGGAACTACGAGGTCATCTGCCCCAAGTGCATTTTACACTGTTACAGGTACTCTGAACATAATTCAATTACGGTTAACACAGTAACTCACTACAAAATTTATTCCTTGCTGTATTCCATTAATGTAAATACTCTGTTTGCGCAGCTGCCGAAATGATATCGGTCACACTGTTTGCCTGAGGGCTGATGACTTCGTTGTTCTGACCCTTAAAACCTCCATAACTAACTACTAACACTGTTTGCCGCACAGAGCGCACACACAGTCTAGAGAGGGCTCATGGAAACCTTACGTGCAAAATGTGTAATGAGATCCATGAATTGCCAGTCTATTTAATGGGCTTCGTTGTTCGATCCGGTCTAGCACCTGTTGGTCATAGCTGTAGTGGAATACAAGTTTAGGGCAATTTCCTCTCTTTTCCGTCTTCTCAATTGTAAAAGTTCTGCTTCCTGTTTGGTAGCAGGCAACTGGAACTTTAGTCGTAATTCTTCTATAAGGAAAGGTTCCCGTGCCAAAACGTATGCCAATCTGGTAGGTGCCATTTCTGAAATACCAAATGTCCGTTTGAAGAACCTGGCTTTCACGTTCTCTATGCAATTTAAATCATTAAATGTGAGAGGCTCCCAAATTAGTTCCAAACCATAAGTGATTACTGGCAGTTCAGGAACTATGCTTGAAAAAGAAACATTGCTGTGGGTCAAGACAGATTCGCGAGGTTGATTATGTCATAAACACTTCAAATAAGAAGCAAAACATATGGGAAGAATTCTATACGACTGACATCAAGAGACTGGATTAGGGCAAACTATGAGTTACGACACATGTTCACCAGACTCATGGTTTCCATTACAAACTATGCCGAAAGAAGACTTACCACAACCCTGCCGAGGACTGCGTGTGTGAGAGGTGCGGTGAGGGGTGTGAAAGTTATCACACCATGAAGTGTCATAAACGAACAGAATCCCTAACGATTTTATAGCTCAGCAGACTGAGAACCATTGATGAGAACACCGTATTTATTTATCGTATTATCATATTGATTTACAACTTCGTGATTTGTATATTTTGCCCATTGGTTGCGTTCATTAAATTATTATAAACACTTCTAATGGCTGCCGATGTCCGGTTCCGTATGACTATTAATAGTGATTGCATTGTGTTAGGTGGAGCTTCTGGTGTGTAACGTTTAAACGCACATAATTTAACATATTGAAGTCAACAGTAGGCTATATTTAGTGCTTTGTATCTTCTACCAAATTTTGTAGTTTGAAGTAAAATTGTAGTAAGGATTATAGCCTATGACTCACACAAGCGATCAATATTAGCCGAGGTCGTTACGGCATGACTAATGGCAGTCGCTCACATCCGGGAGGCGAGGAGGTTCGAATCCCCCCGCCGGCAACCTTGAAGATGGTTTTCTGTGGTTTCCCATCTTCCTTCCAGGCAAATGCCGGGGTTGGTCCCTAACTATAGGCCAGAGCCGCTACCTTCCAACTCCTCGCCCTTCCCTTCCAACTTTCCTCCCCAACGGTACTTGTAGCTCACCCATTGGGTGTCCGTCTCGAAGCAGCTACAAAACTGGCGAGCCGAACATGTCCTCGGACACTCCCGGCACTAAAAGCCATACGCTAAAAAAAAAAAAAAAAAAAAAAAAAAAAAATTGTTGAAATTTTTGAATTTTCCTTGTATCATTCTGAATGTTACTT
This sequence comes from Meconema thalassinum, assembly GCA_946902985.2. Taxonomy (NCBI): domain Eukaryota; kingdom Metazoa; phylum Arthropoda; class Insecta; order Orthoptera; family Tettigoniidae; genus Meconema; species Meconema thalassinum. The sequence continues at coordinate 528,852,092 of OX336390.1, read as the reverse complement.
CTACTTTGCCACGTTTACTGTGGCTAAATGCATTCAGGGAACACCGCATTCGCACTTTAATAAGGAAATGTTGAGTGTTTTAATTTCACTATAGCTTGGATCAGACAATGCTGCCCACTTCACTTTCCCTAAAGTCATTTCCAGGACGAAACTACACTCCCCTAAAGTTCATAGTCAAGACTAAGCCACTAGTCGCTACTGTGTTAGACCACTGTCTGGAGGAATACTACTGTTTGCATTACAAGCAACCTAATTTGGCGTAAGCCCCAGGTTAGGTTTGTTTAACTTACAAAGCCTAGTTAACATGAAACACGAAGAAATAATGTTGCTCCCCTTTTCACCAATGCATTTCCCATGTTAACCACTCAAAATATTGTTTACGATTCGATCTCTTCCCGCAATCTTGTCTCCGCCGATATTTAGTAGAGAAATCTTGATTTTTATTAGTCCTAAACGATTCTATGGTACATGCTCAACGCCCCGTGGTAGCAATTTAAAAATATGTGCTAGTGTTGCGATCAGTTACCAAAGACAGAAGATTTGTGAACAATGCCAAAAAGTGAGTTGTGGTAGATATTATTTGGAAGGATTATATAGATAACTAGCAACCCGACCCGGCTTCCCCCGGGAACAGTTATGAATGCATTACGTGATAAGCACTTTTCCAATGTCAATGAACAACGACCAATATCCGTTTTATGTTTCGGCATGATGGGTTAAAATCACTGACTGGACTATTAATTATATTATCATGGAGATGCATGTGCAACAAATTCTAGTCAGACGTAATTTAAGAATGGCGAGGTACATGAAACACAAATCCCCCTTCCGTCCAATCTTAACTTGACTGTGAATTTTGCGGAACGAAAAGTTCACAGGCGAAATGAAGAAAAGCCGAGTTGCACTTCCAGGGAAACTCCAAACACAACCACTCTTCTCAAAAGTTTTTAACTCAATACGTCTCGACAGTTTGCTGCTGACGGTATCTGGGGCAATAACCTCGTTCGCTAGCTAAGCTGTAACTGGGGTGATACACTCGCCCCTAGCTAGCTCGTAAACTGTTGGAAGAAATGTAAACGTAAAAACACTTATAGTAGGCGATGTATTGAAGTTAGAGATATGCTCTCCAGGGCTTTTTTTATAGAACTTTTCATGCTGAACAATTCTTACACTCATAGAATATAGATATTTTTAACGGATTGCCCAGCGTAAGCTGTTCCGGGCGGGAACACCAAGAGCCCGCCGATGAGCCAGCTTGGTGTCCTAGGCGAAACCCCACACAAGACACGGCACAAACCTAGAAGAATTGCTGAGTTTTAATTCACCGGTTTTGAAAGCCAATATACCTTCTTTTTGGAAGCGTTCATTTAGAGGTTATGGCTGCTTGAGCTTTTAGTTCTCGCAGCTAAGTAGTGCAGTTGCACTGTATATAAAGGGAGGTAGCGCGCAGTTCGTTACTCCTGAGGGGTCCGGGCGGGGACACAAAGAGCCCGCCGATTAGCCAGCTTGGTGTCTTAGGCGAAACCCCACACAAGACACGGCACAAACCTAGAAGAATTGCTGAGTTTTAATTCACCGGCTGTGAAAGCCAATATACCACCTTTTTGGAAGCATTCAGAGGGAGGTTATGGCTGCTTGAGCTTTTAGTTCTCGCAGCTAAGTAGTGCAGTTGCACTCTATATAAAGGGAGGTAACGCGCAGTTCGTTACTCCTGTGGAGGTCCGGGCGGGGATACCAAGAGCCCGCCGATGAGCCAGCTTGGTGTCCTAGGCGAAACCCCACACAAGACACGGCACAAACCTAGAAGAATTGCTGAGTTTTAATTCACCGGCTGTGAAAGCCAATATACCACCTTTTTGGAAGCATTCAGAGGGAGGTTATGGCTGCTTGAGCTTTTAGTTCTCGCAGCTAAGTAGTGCAGTTGCACTCTATATAAAGGGAGGTAACGCGCAGTTCGTTACTCCTGTGGAGGTCCGGGCGGGGATACCAAGAGCCCGCCGATGAGCCAGCTTGGTGTCCTAGGCGAAACCCCACACAAGACACGGCACAAACCTAGAAGAATTGCTGAGTTTTAATTCACCGGCCGTGAAAGCCAATATACCATTTTTTGGAAGCCTTCATAGGGAGGTTATGGCTGCTTGAGCTTTTAGTTCTCGCAGCTAAGTAGTGCAGTTGCACTGTATATAAAGGGAGGTAGCGCGCAGTTCGTTACTCCTGTGGGGGTCCGGGCGGGAACACCAGGAGCCCGCCGATGAGCCAGCTTGGTGTCCTAGGAGAAACTCCACACAAGACACGGCACACACCTAGAAGAATTGCTGAGTTTTAATTCACCGGCCATGAAAGCCAATATACCATCTTTTTGGAAGCCTTCATAGGGAGGTTATGGCTGCTCGAGCTTTTAGTTCTCGCAGCTAAGTAGTGCAGTTGCACTGTATATAAGGGGAGGTAGCGCGCAGTTTGTTACTCCTGTGGGGGTCCGGGCGGGGACACCAAGAGCCCGCCGATGAGCCAGCTTGGTGTCCTAGGTGAAACCCCACACAAGACACGGCACAAACCTAGAAGAATTGCTGAGTTTTAATTCACCGGCCGTGAAAGCCAATATACCATCTTTTTGGAAGCCTTCATAGGGAGGTTATGGCTGCTTGAGCTTTTAGTTCTCGCAGCTAAGTAGTGCAGTTGCACTGTATATAAAGGGAGGTAGCGCGCAGTTCGTTACTCCTGTGGGGGTCCGGGCGGGAACACCAGGAGCCCGCCGATGAGCCAGCTTGGTGTCCTAGGAGAAACTCCACACAAGACACGGCACACACCTAGAAGAATTGCTGAGTTTTAATTCACCGGCCATGAAAGCCAATATACCATCTTTTTGGAAGCCTTCATAGGGAGGTTATGGCTGCTCGAGCTTTTAGTTCTCGCAGCTAAGTAGTGCAGTTGCACTGTATATAAGGGGAGGTAGCGCGCAGTTTGTTACTCCTGTGGGGGTCCGGGCGGGGACACCAAGAGCCCGCCGATGAGCCAGCTTGGTGTCCTAGGCAAAACCTCACACAAGACACGGCACAAACCTAGAAGAATTGCTGAGTTTTAATTCACCGGCCGTGAAAGCCAATATACCATTTTTTGGAAGCCTTCATAGGGAGGTTATGGCTGCTTGAGCTTTTAGTTCTCGCAGCTAAGTAGTGCAGTTGCACTCTATATAAAGGGAGGTAACGCGCAGTTCGTTACTCCTGTGGAGGTCCGGGCGGGGATACCAAGAGCCCGCCGATGAGCCAGCTTGGTGTCCTAGGCGAAACCCCACACAAGACACGGCACAAACCTAGAAGAATTGCTGAGTTTTAATTCACCGGCTGTGAAAGCCAATATACCACCTTTTTGGAAGCATTCAGAGGGAGGTTATGGCTGCTTGAGCTTTTAGTTCTCGCAGCTAAGTAGTGCAGTTGCACTCTATATAAAGGGAGGTAACGCGCAGTTCGTTACTCCTGTGGAGGTCCGGGCGGGGATACCAAGAGCCCGCCGATGAGCCAGCTTGGTGTCCTAGGCGAAACCCCACACAAGACACGGCACAAACCTAGAAGAATTGCTGAGTTTTAATTCACCGGCCGTGAAAGCCAATATACCATTTTTTGGAAGCCTTCATAGGGAGGTTATGGCTGCTTGAGCTTTTAGTTCTCGCAGCTAAGTAGTGCAGTTGCACTGTATATAAAGGGAGGTAGCGCGCAGTTCGTTACTCCTGTGGGGGTCCGGGCGGGAACACCAGGAGCCCGCCGATGAGCCAGCTTGGTGTCCTAGGAGAAACTCCACACAAGACACGGCACACACCTAGAAGAATTGCTGAGTTTTAATTCACCGGCCATGAAAGCCAATATACCATCTTTTTGGAAGCCTTCATAGGGAGGTTATGGCTGCTCGAGCTTTTAGTTCTCGCAGCTAAGTAGTGCAGTTGCACTGTATATAAGGGGAGGTAGCGCGCAGTTTGTTACTCCTGTGGGGGTCCGGGCGGGGACACCAAGAGCCCGCCGATGAGCCAGCTTGGTGTCCTAGGCAAAACCTCACACAAGACACGGCACAAACCTAGAAGAATTGCTGAGTTTTAATTCACCGGCCGTGAAAGCCAATATACCATTTTTTGGAAGCCTTCATAGGGAGGTTATGGCTGCTTGAGCTTTTAGTTCTCGCAGCTAAGTAGTGCAGTTGCACTCTATATAAAGGGAGGTAACGCGCAGTTCGTTACTCCTGTGGAGGTCCGGGCGGGAATACCAAGAGCCCGCCGATGAGCCAGCTTGGTGTCCTAGGCGAAACCCCACACAAGACACGGCACAAACCTAGAAGAATTGCTGAGTTTTAATTCACCGGCCGTGAAAGCCAATATACCATTTTTGGAAGCCTTCATAGGGAGGTTATGGTTGCTTGAGCTTTTAGTTCTCGCAGCTAAGTAGTGCAGTTGCACTGTATATAAAGGGAGGTAGCGCGCAGTTCGTTACTCCTGTGGGGGTCCGGGCGGGGACACCAGGAGCCCGCCGATGAGCCAGCTTGGTGTCCTAGGAGAAACTCCACACAAGACACGGCACACACCTAGAAGAATTGCTGAGTTTTAATTCACCGGCCGTGAAAGCCAATATACCATCTTTTTGGAAGCCTTCATAGGGAGGTTATGGCTGCTTGAGCTTTTAGTTCTCGCAGCTAAGTAGTGCAGTTGCACTGTATATAAGGGGAGGTAGCGCGCAGTTTGTTACTCCTGTGGGGTCCGGGCGGGGACACCAAGAGCCCGCCGATGAACCAGCTTGGTGTCCTAGGTGAAACCCCACACAAGACACGGCACAAACCTAGAATAATTGCTGAGTTTTAATTCACCGGCCGTGAAAGCCAATATACCATCTTTTTGGAAGCCTTCAGAGGGAGGTTATGGCTGCTTGAGCTTTTAGTTCTCGCAGCTAAGTAGTGCAGCTGCACTGTATATAAAGGGAGGTAGCGCGCAGTTCGTTACTCCTGTGGGGGTCCGGGCGTGGACACCAAGAGCCCGCCGATGAGCCAGCTTGGTGTCCTAGGCAAAACCTCACACAAGACACGGCACAAACCTAGAAGAATTGCTGAGTTTTAATTCACCGGCCGTGAAAGCCAATATACCATCTTTTTGGAAGCCTTCATAGGGAGGTTATGGCTGCTTGAGCTTTTAGTTCTCGCAGCTAAGTAGTGCAGTTGCGCTGTATATAATGGGAGGTTGCGCGCAGTTCGTTACTCCTGTGGGGGTCCGGGCGGGGACACCAAGAGCCCGCCGATGAGCCAGCTTGGTGTCCTAGGCGAAACCCCACACAAGACACGGCACAAACCTAGAAGAATTGCTGAGTTTTAATTCACCGGCCGTGAAAGCCACTATACCATGTATATGTTAATCTAATAAGTCTATAATAAATCTTGATAACTGTTTTAATCGATGTATTATTTATTTATTTATTTATTTATTTAGCGTATGGCTTATACAGACATTATGAGTAATATATATATACATATTTGCAGATGAGAAACAACGTAACTTAATTTGTGCTTCATAACTGAATGTCCAGATTTTAAATCCAGCGTACAGCATCTGGAGTTACCAACATGAAGTCTGCTTCATCACCGTGATAGGCTCGGATCTTGCATTCTCTGACAATGTGAAGAATAGTCTGGTGTGGAGCTCCGCAGGGTCCGATAACCTAGATGATTGGCCCCTTAAAACAACAATTATCATCATCATCATAGTCTGGATTAGTTAGTTTTTTTCCTCTTGTGAAGAGCGTCTCTGCACCGACCATGTCCTGTTCTGATTCTGTTCAGGGCAGTCCAGGTCTTGCGTGGTAGGTGGAATCCACTTGGAAATCTGGGACCTGAGAAGAAGGTATGCAGACACGTATCTGTTGCTGCTTCCAACGACCTTTCCATTCATCAAGAGATTGAAAATCCTTAGCATTCATGTCAGCAGCATCACGTAGAGTTGGATGGCGTGATTTAAGTCTTTTAAGATTCAAAATTGTCAGGTCATTATGCTCGGGTGGACTGGGATTCCTGGAGATCTTGTGGAATTCCTTCATTAGGGAGTAGTGTTTTTGGGGGGTTCTATACCCACCGCCACCTCCCCACCTCACAAGATGACGACCACGTGATATCTCCCGAACAAATTATTGTAGGAAGTCGTGTCAGGTGTCAAATTACTCGGGGTAAAGCCCCCTTTTTGATTTTATTATTTATTTTTCAAAAGTTTCATAAAGGGCCTAAGTATACATTTTGAAAATTTTGATTTGTTGACATTTTTAATTTTATTTAATATTTAATGTATTATTTAAATAATTTTTTATTTACCATTTATTTTAATTTTTATTAAAAGGGCCTAAGTGCAAAACTCGGTGGAAGGATGCTCTCTAGCGCCAGGGCTAATGCATACACCGAAGTACACGGGGAACACACAACTATCCCATGCTGTTCTTATGGAGAGAGAGGTAAAGCTAACGCTGGGTGGGGGGCTAATGCACACACCTAAGTACACGGGGCACACGCAACTATCCCATGCTGTTCTTATGGAGGATGAGGTAAGTCTGCGATGCGTGATTTAAAACAAGCCAACTCTTGCAGCGTATGACATTACGCGATTCAGGTGCTACAATCGGATGCAAAGTCAGCGTTAGGGTAAGTAAGTATGTGCACTGTAACATGATTCTTGTCAGCGGAAAAAAGAACTTGCCACCGGATGCAAGGTTTAGTGTTACAAAATAGCAAGTGTGTGAAATGTGATTCTTGCAGATGTTTAATGTCAGCGAAACATGATCTTGCCACTGAAAGCTAGGTGCTGCGTTACAGGATGCAGGTGTGTGAAACATGATTCTTACAGATGTATGATGTCACGTGATGTAGGTGCCTATTATCGGCCATGAGAAACGTTACATTGACAGATATTTGAGGTGACACAGGTGCACACATGACATAGGTGTGTTTGTGGTATAAAAGGCTAGGGAGGGGGAAGGCCTTTCTCACTTTTTACTTGAATCTCCTGAACGACAGTTGTCAACGTGTTATCTCTACAGCTTACCTGCGTGTTGGAAGAGGACTTGAAAATACCTTACTACTTTGGTATGTATGTTTTCTCTAAAAATCATATTTAGTTGGTTATAAGCCAGGACCTTCTATAAAACCGGACCTGACACTGGCGGCGGGACTGATGAAAGATGGCTGTCGCTGTTGGTGGTTACATGCTTTGTTTATTAGTTGAGTCGTTTTGTTTACGATGTGATAGTGATGTGAATTTCGGTTAGCAATCGTCTCCCTTGATTATCTGTGCTTATTGATTATTGCTTAATGATATTACACGTTCGTGTAAGTAAATGTCTGCAATAGGGCTTCTTAAATACGAGATACCGGTGACTTCTGTTACGCTTGTGATACCATCAATACTATTGCCAATCAGTGGGTAAGTTTGGTCTATGTATTATTCTGTTTAGAGTTTATAAATTATTAGTAATGGTAATTCATTATGAGCAAGCATAGCAATAATTAACGTATTCCAATTCAAGGTTTAAGAAGATCAGAAAATTGATTACCGTACGTAGGAACATAACCTACTTTTTAAATTGTCTGCAGTGTTCTCTCATCCAATTATTCGCCTGCTTGTCCAAGGATATCAATCTTATCACGTACTTGGTGTGGATCCCGTTTTAATAAACTACCAGTAGGCTTACTCATACATAGGTTAGGCTAAAATTGTGGTGATATGCCTTGGAACTGTTGTGTGACTGGATCCAAATCCAATTATTATTATTTAGCGTATGATGAATACAATATTATATACAATATATACAGTACAACTACCATCTCAAGTTCATAACTAGAGTTCTATGTTTAAATTTGAGAGCCAGAGAAGGGCTTCGCTTGAGACACAGTGTAAGTCTTCTATAGAGCCTCTATATGCACGTAAAGGACACTCGAATGTAATGTGGTCCACTGTCTGTTCCTCTTCTCCGCAGTCACGTTGAGGTGATGCCTTCCATCCCCATTTGAAGAGAGTGGCTCCACATCTACCGTGGCCGGTCCTAATACGGTTTAGCGTCCTCCACTGTCGTCTAAGAAGGGAAAATCCATCAGGGCACTTGCAGGGGTTCTTAATGATGTGATGGTTTGGTAACGAGGATTGCAGATGCCATTGTTCTTTCCAGGCGTCCGATACATTAAAGGAGGTGTCCTGTAGAATCATTGCAGTACGCCAAGAAGGGTGTCTTGATTTCAGTCGTTTGGTTGGAGAAGCTGCTATATCAGAATGAATAGGGAGTTGAGGATTGTTTTCTATTTTCTTCCATAAGTTAAGCAGTGACTGTGATCTTCTTAGGGATGGAGGTGGTATGTGGCTTAGGGTGTGAAGCCAGTGTGTGTTAGTAGGTCGGATGCACCCTGTAATGATACGCATTGCCTGGTTCAGCTGGGTGTCTACTAGTCCAATGTGAGCACTGTTAAGCCAAGTTGAGCAACAATATTCAGCGACGGAATAAGAAAGTGCAAGAGCAGTGGATCTCAGGACTTGAGCATTAGCACCCCAGGATGTACCCGCCAGCTTTTGAAGGATGTTATTCCTGGTTTTGATCTTGGCTGACACATTGCAGAGGTGATTCTTGTAAGTCAACGACCTGTCCAGGGTGACTCCCAGGTATTTTGGGTTACTACAGTATTGTAGATTCTCTCCTCTGAATGGTATGGTTGGTTTGTACCCAGAACTTCTATTCCGCAAGTGGAAAGTAGACACAACAGTTTTCTGAGGGTTTGGTCTAAGGTTGTTCTGACGAAAGTAGCTGTCTAGGATCTTTAAGTCTGATGTAAGCATCGACTCAGGCTCGTCGAAGCGTTGGTGTTGGGCGACCAATGCGATGTCATCTGCATAGATGAATTTTTTTGATTTCGTTGCTGGGAGATCATATGAGTACAGGTTGAATAGTAGAGGGGCCAATACAGAGCCCTGAGGGAGTCCACCATTTATCCTATGTACTTTACTCCTGGAGTCTTCTGAAAATATCTGAAAGTACCTATTACTCAGCATGTTACTGAGTAATGTGGTGAGTTTCAGGCAAGGGATGATACTGATAAATTTAAGAAGGAGCTTATCTTGCCACACGGTGTCATATGCAGCTGTCAGATCTAAGAAAACACCCGTGCTTACCATTTTGTTCTCAAAGCCATTTTCAATATGGTTAACTAGTGCTAAAACCTGTTCATCACATCCACGTCCAGGTCTGAATCCAGCCTGCTCGACTGGAATATGCTGATTGATTGTCACAGAGATCCTGTTATGTATCAGCCTTTCCAGAAGCTTCATTGTGACACTGAGGAGTGCTATTGGCCGGTAACTCTCAACTTTTGTTGGGTCCTTAGATGTTTTTAATACAGCTACTATTTTTGTCTTCTTGAAGAGTGAAGGTAGGTGACCTGTCTCTAGAATGTTCGTGAGGAAGTTAGTAAGCCATTTGACAGCAGCTGGTCCAAGATGTAGAATGAACTCTGGATATATTCCATCAGCACCTGCCGCTTTCCCAGGTTTTAAACTTTCTATGGCCTGCTTAGTTTCTTGTGGTTGAAATGGGACAGAGAATTCAGAGGATCGCAGAGCCAAACGTTTCTTTTCCTTGAAGAGTTGCTTTACGTGTCTTCTATGATGCTTTTCAACTGAAACCTTTGAGGTAGAGATCATATGCTTGGCCATGTCATTTAGACTGATGCTTGTTTTTGGTCTAATTTTGCTGTTTGATGTGTCCAATTTCCTGATCAGGCTCCAAGCTTCCCTGCTGGAGTGAGTGAAGTCTAGTGACTCAACAGTTTCTTGCCAAATTTTCTTCCTGTTTTCATCTAGGGATTGTAAAAGTTCAGAAGCCGTATTTGGATCACCATTGGCCTCGAATTCTTTGAAGAGCCTTTCACTTTCCTCGTTCCAGCCGGGGATGTATTGTTTACGATATCCTCTTGGGATACATCGTTTTGCTGCACTTTTAACTACACCGATGAATCTGCTGTAGTTGCTATGGATAGGTCTTATCCATCGCAGGTTGGAGTCAATCTGTTTAGAAAATTCATCCCAATTGGCTTTTTTAAAATTCCATCTCTGTTTCGGGCAGGAGTGAACAATAGGCACAAGCAATCCAGACTGGAGAATTATTGGTCTGTGCTGACTGTGAGGAAATTTGTTGAGCACTGTGCGTCGTATGTTGCTAAGTGGGTGTTGTGACTGTGTTACAAAACAGAGATCCGGGGTGTATTCTTTGTTCCATCGTGCAGAAGAGAAGGAAGCCTTATCCTTGGCATCATAGATAAGTTTAAGGTTTTCAGTTTCCATCCAGTCAGTAAGCTTTTCCCCATTTCTGTCGTTCTCCTTGTATCCCCATAGTGTGTGATGGCTGTTAAAGTCCCCTGCAATTATACTTGGATTTTGCATAGTTGGAATTGGCGGAGATGGCCAGGAAGTTCCAGGAGGTTTATATACGTTGACTACTGTCAAATCACAGACTTTGATTGAGGTAGTAAATATTTCATTATCTGAGGAAGATGGCAAGACTTGATAGTGTATGATATCGCTCCTCACATAGGTGGCAATCCCGTACTTTGCATGGTTAATTGCGGACACTAATTTAAATCCTGGAATCTTCCCTCTGGACTGCAGTTGGAGATCATTTTCGGTGTGGGTTTCTTGAAGCAGGATGATGTGAGTATGATGTTCTTTGAGAACCTTTGCTAGGTGTTCACACTTTGCTCTGCTAATGCCTTCGACGTTAAGCTGGCATATTTTCAACGAAGGGCCAATGTTACGAGCTTGAGGGCCCTGAAAAGGGCCTCTAGGTATGTTTCTCCTCCATTTTCCTTGACCGAGAGGTCGTTTCCGACAGTTCGGTCTCATCTTATCACTGTTGCTTTCTTAGCACCACCCGGGGGACACGTGTAGGGCAGAGTGCTGGTTAAACCTACGGACGTGAAGCAACGTAGACCCCCCAAATCCAATTATTATGAAGATAAGCCATTGGTGCCTATTTTCTAATTTCCCATCAGGGGAATTCAACCCACACCCAACTTCACGGGGTTGATGACCAAAAAGTCCCAAGCCCATAAAATGAATTAACAGCAGACAAAATCACGTCATGATGTTATTTTGGGTTGGGTTGGATGCTGACACACGTCATGCCTTTGACAGAGTTTGGTTGGTTCTTAAGTTCAGGGGCTGCGACAACGAGGTCATGTAGCCCCGTGTACTTTGGGTGAGTGTAGAATCTGTCTGATAACCGGTGTAGGGGGCGTGGTGGCTCAGCGGTCTAGCTGTATGCCTCTCACCAAGGCGGTCCGGGTTCGATTCCCGGTCAATGCATGTGAGATTTTCGAAGTGAAATGCCATGTCCTGTGGTTCGGATTCCACGTAAAAAGGAGGTCCCGTGGCTCATAATCACAAGATTCACGGTCACGTAAAACTACAATCTTCCTTCCTTTTGATAACCGGTGTTAATTGTGAAGACTGTATTAGTGTGTGTATCTGTTTTTTAATTTAAGTACAGACTGCAACTTAGAATTTTTCAAATAGTTCCTACTTTTGCCGCCAAACGTCACCGTCAACGACTACTAGGCCTGGTTCAGAACTTAGCTACTAGACGCCACCGCAGTCGGCTCTTGGCAACGAACGTAGAAACCTAAGAGCGTTGTTTACATTCTTAACCTATCCAATTTAGCTTCACACAGGTGTAATTAGTGGAAGGTTCTTTAACATGCCATAAATCTATGACATGGGACCGCCGGCTTTACCTCCCCTCCGCAGGAAGGCATACTGAGGTTTTTTTTACGCTCTTAAAAAATCCGACGGCTTCGGCCGGGTTTGAACCCGCTATCTTGGGCATAGAAGCTCAGCATGCTACCAACTACGCCACCGAAGCCGCCCCGTTTGACAGAGTTCCATTTAATCTCATGAATAGGAATGAATGAATACGACTAGCCTACTTGTTGACGGATTTACAGGAGGCAGTCGTGACCTTATGATAGGAATTACCTAGGCATTTATCTTCATTATGTGCGGGAACCCATGGTAAACCACTTGCTGGGTGGCTAAGCGGAGAATCGAACCCAACATTTCTCGGTTTACCTCACTAGGCTGTGTGTAGCCCGTTCTTACCCTCGGACTAGAATTGAGATTTCTTGACAGTCAGGAATCAAACTTGGACCCCAGAAGTGACAACCAAGAACTACACCATCTGGTTGGTCACATTTATTTTTGAGAATAATATGTGTCTGTTAGGTAGTCAGCCCGAAAGCTAGTTGGATCCTCAAAAGGCACTGCCGTTAGGTTATGTGGGTAGATACCCACAAAACCCCATGGCAGCGCTATATTGAGGCGTACTAGGCAAGAAGAGGAGTGAGGTAGTTTGTCATTGCTTTCCTCACTGAGTCAGTACAGCAGTACTAACCCTATGAGTAGAACCTTTCACAGCATCCACAGGCACTTACTGTGCCCTGAATGTCATTACTAAGCACCACCCATACCTCAGTAGCTTCCATATTTAACCCAGCCATGAGTGAGACTGAGACATCGGTGATACTCTAGCCAGTGCCAACAGGCACTTACTGTGCCCTGAATGTCATTACTAAGTAGCACCCATACCTCAGTAGCTTCCATATAACCACAGCCATGAGTGAGACTGAGACATCGGTGATACTCTAGCCTATGCCAACAGGCACTGACTGTGCCCTGAATGCCATTAATCAGCTCCACCCACACCTCAGTAACTTCCATATAATCACAGCCATGAATGAGACTGAGACATCGGTGATACTCTAGCCTGAGCCAACAGACACTGACTGTGCCCTGAATGTCATTACTCAGCACCACCCATACCTCAGTAGCTTCCATATAACCACAGCCAAGAGTGAGACTGAGACATCGGTGATACTCTAGCCTGTGCCAGCAGACACTGACTGTGCCCTGAATGTCATTACTAAGCACCACCCATACATCAGTAGCTTCCATATAATCACAGCCATGAGTGAGACTGAGACATCGGCGAAAAGCCTCATTTTACTCTAGCCTGTGCCAACAGAAAAATGCAAATGTACTGCATTCATCAAGAGATGGCAAACATGCCCCGAATAATATGTAACATACTAAAAAGGGATGGAAATTCCTACAGGAACATTTACAACTTTCCCTGTTCACTCAGCCAAGATATTCTGCAGATCTCTCCTGTGGGCCTCAACATTATTTTATTTTATTCCTTTCCTGATGAAACTCCGGTGGTACCTTACTTCAACTCCTAGGGCACCTCCCCATGCCTGTCCCTTACACAGCTACACACACTACTACATTCATCACGTATTCGGAGGAATTCAACCCACACACAACTGCACGGGGCTGATGACCAAGATGTCCCAAGCCCATAAAATGAATTAACAGCAGACAAAATCACGTCATGATGTTATTTTGTGTTGTGTTGGATTGTGACACACGTCAGGCGTTTGATATCCGACCACCAACTACGGCGGCCATCTTGGATTGCAGTGTCAGGTCCGGTAGTATAGAAGGTCCTGTATAAGCACTCTAAATTCGAACGTTCACCGCTAGGTGTCAGTGACAGTGGTATCTAGTAACCCAAGTTGGAACTACTAGAAATTAGACTTGCTAGGAGCTCACAGACGATTGATTTAAATACCCTGTTATAACCATTGGCTGTAATTAATATATATAATAATTCAACAATTTATATTTTACTTTGTTTTATCTTTTATTTATATTTATGATTTCTTTCTTTTATAGGAAATTTGGAAAGTGATCACCATGTACAAGTGTGGTGAATGTATTAAAGAGTTTTCAAAACCTGACAGCCTTCATCGCCATGCAAACGCTAAACATAACCTTAAACTGTTTGTGTGCAGTCATTGTGCTACCACATTTAACAGACAGGATAATCTTGCACGTCATGTAAATTTAATGTATGTTAGTTCAGCACCATTTTCGTGTTCAGTTTGCGAACTTGGTTTTTCTGGTGTAAAGCGATATCAAACCCGCATAGTTGAAGTGCATGGAGAACAACAAGAATTAAAAACTGCAAAACCATCAACTAGCACCGAACTTTTGAATGAATGCAATAAAGTAGGGGGTGACCGGTCTGAAATAAATGCTAGAAAGCGCAAAAGTTCTCATGATTGTGGAAATAGTTATTCAGCAAAACTAATAAGGAATAACAAACCTTTGATGACTCATTGTGATGTATGTGAAATTGATGTATCTTCCTTAATGATTTAAGGACATTTACGCAGTATTAATCATAAAAACAACGCTTGCCATGAAAAAAAATCGGCGAATATTCAGCAAATTTTGTAGTGCGTTTAAAAGTCGAATTGCTAGTTACAGACTTCATAGTGAAGAAGAAACTCAAAGTATTGAAACCTTTTTACAGAATGTTAAACCTAGTGTGTTTGATTTGGTAGATAATGTTTTAGTGGAGCATAAAACCTTCAAAATGAATTTTGAACTCTTTGGGTTATATGTAAAAACTGGGAGTGAAGGTGAATGTATGGATATCAAATCCTTTAATACAAAAAACGTAATTGTTAGTGAATCAACTAACATCAGTGATATGTACCAAGATATTGCAAGTGCTATCATTGTAAAGAGCGAAAAGTTCCAGGAAAGGGAGTCAGGCTGGGCGTTGGTTGAAGTACTTTATTTAGAAACCAACATGAATAAATATAATCCCCTTCGAGCATCATCATACATTGATTTACCTGTATGGATCAAACGGAAGAAAGCTGTTGTGAACGTTATGAATAGTGATCAAGCATGTTTTGCATGGGCTGTAACCTCAGCTCTCCATCCAGCAGTTGAGCATATGGATAGAGCATCATCTTATCCTCACTATTCCTCAGTGTTGGATTTAAAAGAAATGGAATTTCCTTTTGAGATAAAAGACATTAAACGTTTTGAAGAGCTGAACAATGTAAGTATTAATGTGTATGGAATTGAAAAGAAGAGTATAGTAGGTCCTCTATATTATACTCAGGAAAAAGGATGCTCATGTAAATTTACTATACATAACTAAAAGTAAAAATGCTCACTATTGTTGGATAAAACATTTAAGTAGACTTGCCGGTAGTCAACTATCAAAACATAAATCTAAGAAGTGGTTGAGATGGGTGTTTGCTATATTTTAGAAAATAGGATCATCTAACTCAGCATAAAAAATGGGGTTGTAATCATGTTTGTACGGTATTACCTTTTCATGGAAATAACATTCTGAAATTTAAGGACTTCGAGAAACAGCTTCGGGTACCATTTGTTATATATGCTGACTTTTAATACATGTACATCAAATCCAACCAAACCTTTTACCAACACCACTCACATTCATGAACCTTTTAGCTTTGTTAGTTAGTTCGTTATTGAGGTTTCAAGGGGCGCAACTACGAGGTCATCTGCCCCAGCTTTGCATATGATATTAAATGTAGCTATGATGACTCGTTAAATAAGTTTGTGCTCTATAGAGGACCTGATGCACCTAAAGTTTTTATGGAAAGACTTGAAAAAAGATGCAATCCGCATATCCTCCATTTTAAATACTATCATTCCAATGGAGCCACTAACATCATCACAGCAAATGTGTTTTGAAACTGAAACTAATTGTTTCATATGTGGTGAATGTTTATATACAGACAGGGTTCGTGATCATGACCATTTAACAGGAAAATATCGTGGTGCTGCTCACCAAGAATGTAATTTAAAGTACCGTATAGAGTAACTAAATTCGTTCCAGTCGTCCTACATAACGGTAGCAAATACGATAACCACTTTATTGTTAACACTATTTGGTGCTTCAGATGTAAAAATTGATTTGATCGAAAATAATAAGGAATAATACACATCGTTCACAAAAATATATCAAAACTGACATTGAAAAAAAAAACACGATAAAAATGCGATTTTTAGATTTATTCCGCTTTATGCCGAGTAGTCTTGATAAGCTTGCTAGTAATTTAAAATCAGATCAGTTTCATGAAATGCAACGTTTCTTTCCTAAAGAAGATGATTTTAATTCGATTCGTCAAAAGAGTATATTCCCTTATAAATATATTAACTGTCTGGAACGTCTTGAGGAGTGTTCATTGCCACCAAAAGATGCATTTTACAGTTCCTTAAACACAAGTCATATCAGTGATCAGGAATATTTACATGCACAACGTGTATGGACACAGTTTGACATTCAAACTTTAGGTGAATTTTCAGACATATATTTAAAGACAGATGTGTTGTTATTAGCAGATGTTTTTGAAAATTTCCGGAATGTTTGTATGAAAACTTACGACCTTGATCCTTATCAGTATTTTACTGCTCCTGGGTTAAGTTGCAGTTCAATGTTGAAAAAAAAAACGAAAGTAAATTTAGAATAATTGATGACTGATATAGACATGATTAATTTTATAAAATCATCAATTCGAGGTGGATTAAGCCAATGTAGTGGACGGTATTCTAAAGCAAATAATAAATACATGCCTAGCTACAACCCTTGTGAAGAGTCTAAGTATATTGTCTACCTCGATTCAAATAACCAATATGGTGGGGCTATGAGTCAATATCTGTCTACCACTGAAAGATTTTCGCTGGCTGACACAACCTGATGATTGATGTCGAACATGTTAACACTCTAAATGATAACGATGATAAAGGATATATATTAGAGGTAAATCTCGAGCACCCTAAAGAGATATATGATGATCATAATGATTTACCATTTTGTCCTAAGACTATGAAATCTCCATACATCACATCACGAACGAAAATGTTAATTGCCAATGTGAATGATAAATGTAAATATGTAATACAATATCAAAACTTGAAACTGTGTCTACAGCATGGATTGAAATAAACTAACATTCTTCGCGTATTACAATTCTGTCAGTCAGCATGGCTCAAGCCATATTTTGATCTGAACAATAATTTAAGAACACTGTCAACAAACGCTTTTGAAAAAGATTTTTATAAACTCATGAATAATAGTGTTTTTGGAAAGACTATGGAGAACGTTCATAAGCGAGTTGATGTAAAGCTGATAACAATGTGGGAGAAAGATGGTAAAAGGGATGGTGCGAGCAACTTAATAAGCAAGCTTAACTTCCATAACTGTTCAATTATTCATGAGGATTTAGTTGTAATGCAAATGAATCGCCTTAAAGTAACTTACAACAAACCCATATATGTGGGTTACGCCATTCTGGAATTGTCAAAAACACTTATGTATGAATTTCACTATGATTATGTTAAGAAAAACTATCATGATAATGCGAAATTACTCTATACAGACACAGATTCTTTTATTTATGAGTTTAAAACTGATGATTTTTATGAGGATATCAAAACTGAGCTAAATAGGTTTGATACAAGAGACTATCCCGAGGATAATATCTACCATTTACCTCTAGTAAACAAAACGGTTCTTGGAAAATTTAAATAAGTATGTGGTGTGTTGTTATAGACACCTTTGTAGGCACAAAATCTAAATCATATAGTTATATGACGGTTGATGATGTAGTAATAAACAAATTAAAAGGAGTGAAAAAGAATGTTGTTAGTAAAGAGTTAGATATAAGTGATTATAAAAACTGTATAGTCAGTAGCCCACCTATATTATATAAGAAAATGTGTGTAATTAGAAGTAAAAATCATCTGCTACATACTAATTTGCTGAACAAAGTTGCTTTAAGTAATGAAGACAACAAACGATTCATTATACCCAGCTCATTTGATACTCTCGCTTGGGGAAACAGTCGCATTGACGACTATTACTTTACTTAAGTCTGATGTTCACCATAATGTATTATTTGTAGTATGTTTATATTGTAATATATTTGTAAAAACTGTACGTTAAGTAAAAATAAAATAAGTAATTCATTTTACTGTAAAATTTTGCTTTTTATATTATAGAAAATATTTTTAAAAATGTACAGGATGAGAGAACTGAACAAGGAAATTGTAAATAAAATGTAGTATCATAAAATGTATATAAAATGTATATTGAATAAAAAATACATGATCTTGCAATAATGTTTTATTTCATATATAATATAACATTACAAAAGAAAATCATAGTTATACATATCCCTTTATCTTTCTTAAGCCCACATTTCTCATGTCCAAACAGTTACATTGATCCGTTACACAATAATACCAGCATAACGAAGTTCATCTTTTATTCCTAATAGTTCTTCCTCATAACTAGTATGTCCAGCCTGTTTAGAAGCATGCAAAAAGCATATGGCTTACCATGGCTGGTTGTTGATACTCTCATATCGACTGATAAGCACGAACTGAACTCTAGTGAAGTTAGCGCAGTAATAAGTGAGAGTGGGATTGAGGTAAGTGTAAGAGTTAACATATGACTTTTTTGGATTTTATTTTAAACATATAACCTACTTTCCCAATTTAACTTTTGAAAAATTTGAAAAATATAATGTTTTTGACTAGGTGTTGCGATAGAGGTAAGAGTAAGAGTTGAGAGTCAATGATTAACCTTAGAGTACTTTTGATTTTTGGAATGTTAGTGGGTTGCTTACAAACATAGTGATAAGCATTATGCTGTCATAAAAGGGCTGAAATACTTTCCAAGACCAAGAGAAAAATCAACTAAATACATTGACAAAAATAACTTGTCAAATAAACCAACACACAAAAGCCAATATATAAACCAACACAAAAGCCAATATAAAAGCCAACACAAAAGCCAACATAAAAGAGTCAATGATTAACCTTAGAGTACTTTGGATTTTTTGGAATGTTAGTGTGTTACTTACAAAAATAGTGATAAGTATTATGCTGTCATGAAAGGGCTGAAATACTTTCCAAGACTAAGAGAAAAATCCACTAAATACATTGACAAAAATAACTTGTCAAATAAACCAACACACAAAAGCCAATATATAAACCAACACAAAAGCCAATATAAAAGCCAACACAAAAGCCAACATAAAAGCCAACATAAAAACTAATACAAAAGCCAACATAAAAGCCAACACATAAGCCAACACATAAGCCAATACATAAGCCAACACAAAAGCCAACATAAAATCCAACACAAAAGCCAACATAAAAGCCAACATAAAAGCCAACATAAAAAAGCCAACACAAAAGCCAACGTAAAAGCCAACATAAAAAGCTAATACATAAGCCAACACAAAAGCCGTTGTTTTAGGTGAAGTAAGATAAAGTCATGTTAGGTTAGTTAGGTTAGGTACACAAGATGACAGCTGTGCGCAACCACGTACATGGCGCGCTTCTGAAATAAAGCTGGTGAGCATAGCTCAATCTAGTCTAGTCAAGCTAACCTAGTCTGGTCTACCTAACCGGAACCAAACCGGGACCAACCGAACTGGAATCGAACCGGAACCGAATCGAACTGGAACCGAATCGAACTAAACCGAACCGGAACAGAACTAAACTAGGATAGCACCAAACGGGTGAGCAAATGTGCTCTAGAGCAGGGCCTTATGCATACACAAAAGTACATGGGGCAAACACAACTATCCCATGCAGTTTTAATGGAGGATGAGGCAAGCCTGCAATGTAAAACAAGCCAACTCATTTTTTAAAATGTTGTTAAAACGTCTCATATAGGTAAGAAACGGGGTCATACTATACTTTCAACTACCCTAGTTTTAACTACTTTTCAAGATCACTCCCCCGAACATTGCCGGAGAATGTCGATAATCACCTATGATCCCACGCACGCACACAGGTGTGTGCCGTGGGAAGATGGGTGTTTATCGACAGTCTCCGGCTTTGTTCGGGGGAGTGATCTTGAAAAGTAGTTAAAAGTAGGGTAGTTGAAAGTATGACTTGAACAATAATGGTGAGAGAACTGATCCTTGGGGCAATCCGTTGTTTAGCTTTCTCTCCTTGCTTATCTTGTCTCCAGTGATAACTTGGAACTTCCGATCACTTAACATGTTGTTAATCATTTGAGCCGTCGTTTTGCAGGGTATGATATGAAGAAATTTGTACATAAGGCCTTCCCTCCACACAGCGTCAAAGGCAGCAGTAAGATCAACAAATGCTACGGATGTTTTCAGCTTCATTTGATATCCTGCCTCTATGAAGGATGTAAGAGACAATACTTGGTCGCAGCAGCTACGCCCTGGTCTGAAGCCTGCCTGTTCAACTGGAATATGCCTTCGGATTGCGCTAATTATTCTGTTATATATCAACCTTTCAAAAAGTTTGTAGCAGCAGCTAAGAAGGGCGATGGACTGATAGCTTTCTACCTTGTTGCTGGATTTGCCAGGTTTCAGAATAGAAATCATCTTCGCCTTCTTGAACTCCAATGGAAGTTGCCCAGTCAGGAGGATGTTAGTGAAGAACTCTGCCAGCCATTTCTTAGCATATCCTCTCATATGAATCAGGAATTCTGGATGGATGCCATCGAAACCAGGTGACTTGAAAGGTTTGATGTCTTTCAGTCCCAAATCAATGTCTAAAACTGTGAAGGGTCGTGCATATTCAGATGAGGGAGATGTCGTCTTTTTCAGGTCTTGAAGCTGCCGTCTCATGTGTTTGGTATGTTTCTTGTCGGAAGGCACTCTTGATGTGGTAATGATGTGAGAAGCAATTTGGTCAGGTGTTACTTCTGAAGGTTTTCTGCATACTGGCCCACTTCCTCCCAATCTTCTCAAAAAGCTCCATGCTTCCCTGCTTGAGTAAATAAAGTCCATACTTTCAACTGTTTCTGTCAATTTCTGCCTCCGAGGTAAGTCCAAGCTGGTCAAAAGTTCTGTAGCTATCTCTGGGTCACAACATTGCTGGAAGTGTTGATACAGTGTTTCACTTTCATCGTTCCATCCAGGGATATATTCTTGCCTGTATCCCATTGGCATACACTTTTTAGCCGTAGCAGTTACTGCACCGAAGAAGCTATGGTAGTTCTTATGAGATGGAGGGATCCAGCGAATGCACTTATTCAGTTCCGTTGAAAATTTCGTAGAATCAGCCTTCTGGAAGTTCCATCGAGCTTGTGGAGTTGGCTGTATGTCAGGGACCGTGCAACCTATTTGTATTATTACATGTCTGTGCTGGCTGTGGGGGAAGGCATCTATTACTTTTCTTGTGGCATTGATGGGGAAGCCTCTTTCATTGCAGGTAACAAAACATAAGTCAGGGTTTGAATCCTTGCCCCAAGCAGCTGAGAATCGATGTGTATTAGTAGTGCTTTCCTTGATCAATCCCATGAGACTTGTCATTCCAAAGGATAATGTGAAATTATTCAATTAAATGAACAGCCATATGGATCAGTGTTAATAAAATTACAAATGTTGGTCACATTCCGCGCAATGCATTCTGGAGCTAACGTCAGTCAACTTTTCCCGAAATTCGGTAACTGAATGGTAGGAAATAATAATAATAATAATATCGTATGGCCCCGGGTACCGGGTGCAAGCTTAGTTTTTTGACACCCAGAGGGTAGCTTGCATGTCGAATTTCGTTGTTCCTTGAAGCACTATGAAAGTCAAGGAGGTTAGATATCTAAGCTCCTTGAACACAATAGCGCTTTCTAGTAGAGAAATGAGGTACTTTGTGTTGGCGAAAACTCCCGAGATTAATTTTGCCATTATGAACACGGCCTACTGAATACAAATGGGTTCTTTGACATGCCAACATCGTATGACATGGTGTCGTAATTTTTGCCGCCTTTAAAAAATCACTTACCACGGCCAGGAGCGAACGTGCAAGCTTGTGAAGCTTGGGATTAGTAGACCGACACGTTGACCACTCATCCACCGTGGCAAGCTATGGTAAGAAATGTTAGTGGTATTGTCGTATTTGGGGATTGCGTGACGTTGAGTATGACTGGTTCCACTGTAAAAAAAATTCACATCAAGAAATTCTACCATAAACCACCATGAATGTAGTGATAGGGGACGACTGGTAAGGTTATCTGTTTAGTAACTTGTTTAAGGTGATGTGCTCTATAGCTATGTAACGATGAATGACTGAAGATAACAACAGCAGAGTAGACTAGGGATCTTTACCGATTGAACGTCAAAGGACATGTTTTTATTTTAACTCTTGATTATCTGCAGCAGTTTTGAGTTTTTCTTTAATTGATAATGTGTATTTTGGAGTAGTTTTCTAACTCCACCCACCCAAAACCTCTTACTTCCTGAGATTAATTGTCTTGTGCTGGGGGTAGCTCAATTACATGTCTGATATTGTATGTTGTTTGTTTGCAATGGGATTTCACAGTGGTTGATTTCGGCGTTTGGCCCTCTGGTATCTCGAAGAATACGGGCACAGTATGTATATATGCATGTAAATATTAAAATTCAACTGATATTATCATTTGAGGAAAAAATTTAACGGTATTTTTTCAGCATTTCTACTACAACAGCAGTCAATGAAGCAGGACATGGAGTACTATATGAACGGTCGGATTGTGATGAGGTCTACACTCTATCTGCTGATAGTTTTAAGTGAGTACCTACTACTTTCTCAAGGATAGCAAAGGGATACCCAGGGATGTATTCATTATACAACTTAGGGCCCGCGGCTTCGGTTGCGTAGTTGGTAGCATGCTGAGCTTCTATACCCAAGATCGCGGGTTCAAACCCGGCCGAAGTCGTCGGATTTTTAAAGAGCGTTAAAATCCCTCAGTATGCCTTCCCTTGGAGGGGAAGTAAAGCCGGCGGTCCCATGTCATAGATTTATGGCATGTAAAAGAACCTTCCTCTAATTACACCTGTGTGAAGCTAAATTATATATAGGTTAAACATTCGACAAACGCTCTTAGGTTCCGACGTTCGTCGCCAGGTGCCATCTGCAGTGGCATCTGGTAATCAAGTTCTGAACTAGTAGTCGTTGACGGTGGCGTTTGGCGACAAAAGTAGGAACTACTTGAAAAAATTCAATGTCTCCAGTCCTAACATGAATTGAAAACAGATAACACACAATAATACAGTCATCACAATTTATTTATTTATTTATTCGTGTCAGAAGTACAAAGTATGTGTTAAACAGACGACTTCAAACAGTTTCTGCCCAGAACTTAGCCACTTCGATAGCACTTGAATTACCTTCAGTCAAGTCATTCATTGTGCAGCTGTACGGGCACAATGGACAGGAGAAGAGGTGTTGTGTTGTCTGGGTTGCGCCACAATCACACAGGACTGTCTTGGTCGGAAAATGCCACTTATATAAGTTGTCCCTGGATCTTGCAACTTCCACCCTCAGTCTGTTCAGGGACTTCCAGATTAGCCAGTTCTCTGTGTGACCAGGAGGTAGAGATTCCTTTGGTTGCATCCATTCAGACAGATTGCTGGTCCTCTCCTTCCACACGGCCACTCGAGCTGTTGCTGCTGTTCCTTGTAATGGTTGAGTAGTTGTTAGGAAGCTCTTTCTCGATTTTAATCTCCTCTCAGCAGGTTGGTATCCGAAGAGTGGGTGTGAGGTCATAACAGATGATTTACTTCTTTCGTTGTTTGCAGCCACTTCTCTTCTGATGTCAGGTGGAGCAATCCCTGCAAGATAGTGCACTTTACTGATGAGAGTTGGCCTCAAGCAACCTGTAATAATCCTGCAGCTCTCATTTAAGGCTACATCCACCTGCTTTGCATGGGCTGACTTGTACCACACAGAACTGGCATATTCTCCTGCTGAATAGCATAAGGCCATTGCTGTTGTCCTTAACGTTTGGGGATGGGTGCCCCAGTTAGTCCCTGCCAGTCTACGGAGGAGGCTGTTCCTCGAAGAGATCTTCTGTTTTAGCTTAAAGCACTGCTCCTTGAATGTGAGTGTACGGTCCAAGGTGACACCTAGATATTTGGGATGGAAACAATGATCCAATAACATACCATTCCAGAATACTTCAAGTTTCCGACTAGATTGTTTATGTTTCAGGTGGAAGGCACATACTTGAGTCTTATTAGGATTGGGCATGAGTTGGTTCCTTTCATAGTAAGTACCCAGCTGTTTGAGAGCACGAGTGAGTGTATGCTCTACAACTTCAAACTGTTCTGATTGGGCAGAAAGAGCAAGATCATCAGCGTAAATGAAGCTTTTACACCCTTGAGGCTGTGGTTGATCATTGGTGTACACATTAAATAAAATAGGAGACAATACACTTCCCTGGGGCAATCCATTCTTCTGAGTTCTCCAACGGCTGCGATGTCCTTGGAAGTCAACGAAGAACCGGTGATCCTGAAGAAGTGTAGCTATCATGTTAGTGAATCCATAGTTGTTCATTAGGTTATAGAGTTTATGTAAGAGTATTCTGTGGTTTACGGTGTCATATGCAGCAGAGAGATCAACAAAAGCTACACCTGTGATCTTTTTCCTTTCAAAACCATCTTCTATGAACTGAGTAAGGTGTAGCACTTGAGAAGTGCAATTTTTGCCTGGTCTGAACCCAGCTTGTTGAGGGATTAGAAGAGGATCAACTACAAGAGTTAAACGATTCAGGATCATTCTCTCTAGGATCTTATAAAGATGACAAAGAAGAGAGATTGGTCTGAAACTTTTAGGATCATTTGGCAATTTACCAGGCTTTAAAATAGCTATTACACGAGCCTTGCGCCATAATTTTGGGATCTTGAAAAATGCAATGCAGTGATTATAAAGATTTAGAAGCCAAATTTTCGTGGCATTGCCAAAATGTTTAATTTGTTCAACACAAATATCATCCAGTCCTGCTGCCTTGCCATTCCGACATGTACGGACGGCAGCTTCTAGTTCATGGAGATCAAATGGTCTTGTGAGTTCACTGTTCTGATTGTGTACCTTATCCTGAAGTTTGAAATCTGATTTTCTAAATGACGATCTTGGTGTGCTATTATTTATGAGCTGTGATGTGATGTTATTGGCAGTGATGTTTGCATGTGTGGAACTCTTAGTTGGATCGTTATTTAATTTCTTTAGCAGCCTCCAAGCCTTCTGACTATTAACAGAGAAGTCAGTTTCCTCCATAAGTTTCAGCCATCTTTCTCTCTTTTTCAATGCTATGGTGGATATTAGCTCTTTTCCTGCTGAAATGGTTTCGCCACTAAATGGGTTATCTTCGAAGAGTGAAAGATAATTACTCATCAGATCGGCTGTTTTAGGTGTTAAGCCATGGAAGTATTGTGTCCTGCACCCTCGAGGCATCGACAACCGTGAAGCCTTCTTCACAGCATTCACAAATGTATCGTATTCATCTGGTGTTGGCTGGATACCAGCTACAAAACTATCCAAAGTAGAACTAAATTTCTCCCAATTAGCTTTCCGGAAGTTGAATCTTCTGCGGTAGGGTATAGTGATCGGTTGGGCTAATGCAGTAACTTGGCACATCACAGGACGATGTTGAGAGTTAGGAACTGGAGAGCACACTGTCTTCATGCATTGTTGGCTGATGTGCTCACTGGCAAAGATCAGATCTGGATTGTATCCACGATGCCAACGCCCACTATTGAAGGATGGAGGAAGTTTACTGTCATGTATGAGGGTTAATTGGAAGGTATCGGCCCATTTTAACACCTCTTCTCCATTATCATCGTCTTGAGCATAACCCCATACTGTACTGTGACTGTTAAGTCACCAACTACAAAATTGACACTATGTTTATGGAAACTATCAGGGGTAGCAAAGGAAAAAGCAGCACCAGGTGGTTTGTATACAGAAGATACGGTGCAATTACTCAGCTCAACAGTTAATATTTCCATATCCTCATGATCAGAGATAGAAGTAGACACGATTTGAAGATCAGGTCGAACGAATAAAGCACTTCCGTACTGTCTGTGAGGTCTCTCGGCAATAAGTCTCAAGCCAGCAATTTTGGGACGTCGTAGCTGATTGTCTCTGTGGGTCTCTTGTATGCAAAGTATGTCACAGTTGTTACCGTACTTCGACATATTTCACTCAGGAGCTCTTCTTTTGGGGATGAAAGTCCCTCTGTATTAAACGTAATTATAGTTAGCCTTGAAAAAGGCCTTTGTGGAACAGATGTCATCATCTTGTTTGTACTTCTGGAATGCTGATGCTCAGTTCAGTACTGGAAAGTGTAATCCAGGTACCTATGCAGGGGCACCACCGATTATAAGACAGATTCTACACACACCCAAAGTACATGGGGCTACATGACCGCGTTGTCGCAGCCCCTAAACTGAGGAACCAACCTACCAACCAACCAACCAACCAACTTAGGGCCATTTTCACCAACGTCAATTATCTCTTAATTCATCATTAAAGGTTATTTAACTTTGTACAAGCATTTCATCAAACAGAAACACTCGTTAACTTACCACTAACAAGCAATTACGTTAAATGACCAAATCTGACCACTCAAGTCCCGAAAGCATCGTTTAAGTCGAGGGAATTACCTGAACTCTACCTCGCGGATCTTGCAATGTCGGAGGAATTCGTTTGTTTCCGAGTTTCACTCGTGCTTTCATCTATATGAATATAACATATGTTCATGACAATTAAATTATAATCGATCATTCATGCAACCAATAGCAAGAAAGAGGAATATGGAAATAAAATAAACATTAAGTGGGATTCAAACCCCCTCCAGCCCTGCATAATGAAATCAGACTCTGCAACGCAACCACTTACGCTACGAAGACAACGGGGAGGGTGTATCCTAAAAGTTAAGTAAGCAATGTATGCACACAACTGCCAATTCTCTTAAATACTTCCCCTCCTCTCCCCCTCCCCCCCCCCCCCCCACCCAGGGCCTCACATCTAGTGGGACGTGGGTTGGCGACAACGGGGCCCCAGCTGAGTCCAGCATTGCTTCCACTTACTTGTGCCGAGCTCCTCTTCGTCTTCTTTCCTGTCTATCTCACTTGGTCAACACTTATTCTCTTCCGACCCCGACGGTATTAGGGTATCCAAGGCCTAGGGAGTCTCTTCCTTTCCCGCCTTAATTGGCCCCTTGTCTCATCTTTTCTGATACCCTCCTACTGCGAGGGGTCAGCCTTCTTTTTATTTCCATGTTCTCTCCTGTCTTCTGCTCAAGGCCCTCAAGGAGGCAGGGTGTATGAAGCCCCACCACTTCTGGTGCACCCTAGATATTGCTACACCCTCAGGGGCTCACAGCTGGTGAGTTCGGGAGTAGGCGACCCCGAGAGATTCCTGAGCTGGGTCCGGTTTTCCCCCTTATATCCATTACCTCTGGGGTGGACCCTCTCCTCTATCACTTTCCTATCTGCCTTTCATGGTTCTCCTTTCTCCCAAGTCCCTCAATCCGCATTCTTCGAGGGTTGAGGGCATTTCTTTTCCTCCTGTCCTTTATTTGCCTTATTCTCCTTTTGTTTTCCATTTCTTCTTCTAGTATATAAGTTAGAAGTTAATTTTAGTTATAGTTTACACTTCATCATCATCTTCACGAACACCCAAATCATTAGGGGCTATAACCTAGATGTTAGGCCCCTTAAAACAACAATTATCATCATCATCATCATCTTAAATACTTGGTTTATATCATTTTAAGCATTTGTAACGGATAAGATCTTCTGTATTTCCCTTCCTTTATAATTATGTTTCCAAAAAAACTCAAGAAAGCATCACAAACAATGATGAGTACTACACACTTCTTGTTCAGTCGACCATAAGAGTATTTCTGCAGGGTGAAACCATAAAGCGTATTTAGTTAAAAGGGACGTAAAACCAATAACATTTATTATAAAGCGTATTTAAGTAATTTCGAACCCCAACGGCCTCGTGAAATAGGGTTATTACAAATGATTTAAGCGATTTCACAGCTCTACAATAACTTTATTATTTGAGATATTTTAACAATGCTTTGCACACACATACAAAAACTCAAAAAGTTTTTTTTAGGCATTCACAAATGTTCGATATGTGCCCCTTTAGTGATTCGGCAGACATCAAGCCGATAATCAAGTTCCTTCCACACTCGGCGCAGCATGTCCCCATCAATGAGTTCGAAAGCATCGTTGATGCGAGCTCGCAGTTCTGGCACGTTTCTTGGTAGAGGAGGTTTAAACACTGAATCTTTCACATAACCCCACAGAAAGAAATCGCATGGGGTTAAGTCGGGAGAGCGTGGAGGCCATGACATGAATTGCTGATCATGATCTCCACCACGACCGATCCATCGGTTTTCCAATCTCCTGTTTAAAAAATGCCGAACATCATGATGGAAGTGCGGTGGAGAACCATCCTGTTGAAAGATGAAGTCGGCGCTGTCGGTCTCCAGTTGTGGCATGAGCCAATTTTCCAGCATGTCCAGATACACGTGTCCTGTAACGTTTTTTTTTTTTTTTTTTTTTTTTTTTTTTGCAGAAGAAAAAGGGGCCGTAAACTTTAAACCGTGAGATTGCACAAAACACGTTAACTTTTGGTGAATTTCGAATGTGCTGCACTAATGCGTGAGGATTCTCTACCGACCAGATTCGCACATTGTGTCTGTTCACTTCACCATTAAGAAAAAATGTTGCTTCATCACTGAAAACAAGTATCGCACAGAACGCATCCTCTTCCATGAGCTGTAGCAACCGCGCCGAAAATTCAAAGCGTTTGACTTTGTCATCGGGTGTCAGGGCTTGTAGCAATTGTAAACGGTAAGGCTTCTGCTTTAGCCTTTTCCGTAAGATTTTCCAAACCGTCGGCTGTGGTACGTTTAGCTCCCTGCTTGCTTTATTCGTCGACTTCCGCGGGCTACGCGTGAAACTTGCCCGCACGCGGTCAACCGTTTCTTCGCTCACTGCAGGCCGAACCGTTGATTTCCCCTTACAGAGGCATCCAGAAGCTTTAAACTGCGCATACCATCGCCGAATGGAGTTAGCAATTGGTGGATCTTTGTGGAACTTCGTCCTGAAGTGTCGTTGCACTGTTATGACTGACTGATGTGAGTGCATTTCAAGCACGACAAACGCTTTCTCGGCTCCTGTCGCCATTTTGTCTCACTGCGCTCTCGAGCGCTCTGGCGGCAGAAACGTGAAGTGCGGCTTCAGCCAAACAAAACTTTATGAGTTTTTCTACGTATCTGTAGTGAGTCGTGACCATATGTCAATGAATGGAGCTACAGTGAATTTATGAAATCGCTTCAATCATTTGTACGCATCAACGATAACTATACAGGAACTCTCGTATTTAAGTTAAATAGGAATTAACTAACTAATCGTTAGAAAAATATTTATTAATGCAGCCAATGGCCATTTATCTTATCTCTCTCTCTCTCTCTCTCTATATATATATATATAAATGAAAGTTTGTCTGTTTTTTTCTGAATTTCCACGGAAATTTGCGATATTTGCGCGTTTCAGGCGGTTTTATGACGGATGCGCGCAAAAATATTTTTTCGTCTGTCTGTTTGTCTGTGTGTCTGTGGACAACTTCTTCGAGTCCTTATAACTTGAGAACGGCTGGGTGGATCAACGTAAAATTTGATACAGATATCCATCAGAGGCACCACACTAATCATTGATGTAACTCTTCTCCGTAATTCTCATAAAAAGGGCCCTACCCCCTTAAAATACATGCTGAAATAGGCGTAGAAGGGTGAAACAAAGCTCATTTTCAGCCCCTCAATGTGAGAAACGAAACTCGGAACCACATTATAAGGCCCTAAAACCAACAGTTTTTGAGATATTCCCAGAAAACTAATTTCACTTAATAAATTAATGAAAGAATGCATGCCGGTAACCATGGCAACTGAATCTCAGAGGTCGATCTATTTCTGTAAGACGCAATGCAATTCCATTTATTACATTACTGTGAAGGTTTGCAAACGGCTATAAGGTTATAACGGATCCAAATTAAGCTGAAATATTCATTAATACATACAATGCGCTTAAGGGGTCAAGGGGTACTCTAGAATTTTTTCACGCGATTTACACGTGCGGGTGTGGTACGGAAGGTATATTATATCCCTTCTCTATTATAAAAAAATGAATTTTTGTCTGATTTTTCTGCATTTCTACGGAAATTTGACATATTTGCTCGTTTCAGACTGTTTTGTGACGGATGCACGCAAAAATATATTTTTGTCTGTCTGTCTGTTTGTATGTGGACAATTTTTTGTGTCCTTATAACTCGAGAACGGCTGGGTGGATTAACGTAAAATTTGATACAGATATCCAGCAGAGGCACGACACTAATCATTGATGTAACTCTTCTCCGTACCTCTCATAACAGGGGGCCTACCCCCTTAAAATACATGCGGAAATAAGCGTGAGACAAAGCTCATTTTCAGCCCCTCAATGTGAGAAACGAAACTCGGGGGCCCTAAAAGGACCCCGAAAACCACATTTTAAGGCCCTAAAACCAACAGTTTTTGAGATATTCCCAAAAAACTAATTTCACTTAATAAATTAATTAAGGAATGCATGCCGGTAACAATGGCAACAGAATCTCAGAGGTCCATCTATTTCTGTAAGACGCAATGCAATTCCATTTATTACATTACTGTGAAGGTTTGCAAACGGCAATAGGGTTATAACGGATCCAAATTAAGATTAAATATTCATCAATACATATAATGCGCTTAAGGGGTCAAGGGGCAATCTAGATTTTTAACGCGATTTACACGTGCGGGTATGGTCCGGAAGGTCTATTATATCCCTATCCCTATATTGATATATTATTATTATTATTCTTTTAATTATTATCATTATTATGGCGTACAACGAAGAGACAAAGCTCATTTTCAAACCCTTGGGGTCAGAAACAAAACTCGGGGCCCCTCAAGAGCCGTAAAGTGTCCCCGAAAACTATATTTTAAGGCTCTAAACCCAACAGTTTCTTAGATATTCCCAGAAAACTAATTTCATTCAATAAATTAAAGAAGGAATGCAAGCCACTAACTATGACAACAGTATCTCAAGAGGTGGCATCCAACTTTCCATCTATTCCTGGAATAAGTAATACCACTCCATTAATTACATTTC
Source organism: Meconema thalassinum (assembly GCA_946902985.2). Classification (NCBI taxonomy): domain Eukaryota; kingdom Metazoa; phylum Arthropoda; class Insecta; order Orthoptera; family Tettigoniidae; genus Meconema; species Meconema thalassinum. The sequence continues at coordinate 528,821,204 of OX336390.1, read as the reverse complement.
TGAGATAGGTTGCAAATGGCTATAAGGTTATCACGGGACCAACTAAAACTGTAAAATTCATCAATGCGCTTAAGTGGTTCAAGGAGTACCCTAGATTTTTTTCACACGTCTTACACGTGCGATATGTCGTACAGAAAGTCTATTATATCTCCAAACAGCAACATTATTTTCAAAAATTCCTGATTTGAAATAGTAGACTGTTTTTTTGCTGATTTTAGGAATTTGGACAATTGGAGGCTAAAAAACTGAATTTTCATGCACCACAAGCCTTTATAATTTATAAAAGGGGTCTTCCTGTAGTTGGGCACTTGACACAACGGTTAGGGTCAGTTCGTATGTGACGTGTATTGAGATTCGTCTACGAGGTTTTCAATTTTATTTTCACGCCAGGAAGAACACGTTAGGTAAATTTAGTTTGAGAGCACATTTTAACTAATAATCTTTCTTTGCCAACAAACAGGTTCCAAGCCCCTAAACATTGCAACAATAGCTCAATTGATAACATCTGGTTATTAATACCGAAGACCGTTCGAAGAATGGGTACTTCTGCTAGTTTTCAGTATAGGTCAAGGAAAGATTTTAGACGGAAATCGGCCGTAGACCTATTGAAAGGAACCTACACGGCTTTTACCAGGTGGTGAAAATGAGAAACCACGAATACCATTTTCAAAACGGCAGAGGTGGCATTCGAACCCACGCTCTCCCGATGCCAGCGAGGCACCAAGTAGAGCATTAGCGCTCTTGGCTACCACGACCGGTAATGGTTGATAAAGAGTTGGTGAAAACGGTCACTAGCGGGGAAGCCATTGATAGAACAAAATCAGAAGGAGTACCCTCTGAAGACGTTGACAACGGGAAAGGCATCAGAATGTAGAAACTGTTCGCCGCAAAGAGACCCAAGTCATTGACGGTGCAAGTATATGAACATCTCCACCACAGATCTGTAGTGTTTTTACTACAGAGCTCGTTGCCATCTTTTAAGCTCTACCGTTTGCGCTACAGGATGCACGACCCTACTTTCTTGTGTGTAACGGCTGTTCGAGCTCATTGCAGTCAATTGCTTCTTGTTGCCCGCTACCCCCGTTAGTGTAGCGAATTCAGGACCTCCTAGCTGAGTTTGCCAACATTAACACTAGAATCTCCTTTCTTTGGCTACGACGGGGTGAGTTAGCCGTGGTCGTTACGGCATGGCTGCTGGCAGTCGCTCACAACCGGGAGGCGAGGAGGTTCGAATCCCCCCGCCGGCAACCTTGAAGATGGTCTTCTGTGGTTTCCCATCTTCCTTCCAGGCAAATGCCGGGGTTGGTCCCTAACTATAGGCCACAGCCGCTACCTTCCAACTCCTCGTCCTTACATTCAAACTTTCCTCCCCAGACAACACTCCACACGCGACGGTACTTGTAGCCCACCCAATGGGTGTCCGCAAAGAAGCAGCTACAAAACTGGTGAGCCGAACATGTCCTCGGACTCTAAAAGCCATACGCTAAATAAATAAATCTTTGGCTACCAAGTCAAATAAGAATTGCGGCAAGCTGCAAAATAGGCAGTACGAGCACTACCACCTCGAGCAAAGAAGGTACTGTACTCGAAACACTTACCAATACCTGGTGAAATCCCTCGATGGTCACTGGATCGTAGAACCTGAAAAATGCCCGGCGAAAAACCCTCCCAGGTCCTACCACCAAGTAGAGGAATGAATGGGGTACTACCGTCGACCAAAGTATTATGTGCACTCGAGTTTGAAGGTTGTTTGTGAAGTAACCAATAGACTTACATAAAATTCAATAAAATCATCATTTTCGTCGTTCTATTTTACGTTAGATCATGTAGATTTGGCATTTTTAATTTATATTTTAATATTTTTTATCGCAGTTGGAACACAAAAAGAGCCCGTTTTTGAGCGTGATTCAACCATGCGTCAACTTTAAGAATCAGTTTCTCAAAAACCCTTCATCAGATCGATTTCAAATTTTAACACAGTATACATTAGAAGGTTCTATAACTAGTTTATAAATTTCATAAATTTGCGTGTCCAAAAAACAAAGTTGTTATCATTTTTGTAAGGTAACTTTTTCTCGGTTCGTGGTGGTTGGAAAACTGCGTTCTTAGTTGCGTTGTAATCCTTATATAACAAAGGGTTATGCTGTATGACTGTGAAATGCGCAAATGAATTCACTAATTTTATATCGGTTTGTATTTGTACGTGATAAAATGACATGGCTCAGCTGCTAGCCGATGCGGTGAAAGTTGTACAGCGTTGCCGAGACGGCTCACGGGCTCACATCCGCGTGGCATGCCGCGCCTCGCTCGAAATTGCACGGGCAGATTATTGACTATTTACGATTGTCTGTTAGATTTAATAATAGATTAAATATTTCATTCAGGGCAAAATTCAGGCTATTCTGCGTCTCCAAAAGTCACAGTACTTAGAAGGGATGTGAAACCAATATTATAATTGCCGGACCCCGTGGTGTTGGGGTAATGCGTCTACCTCACACCCGGAGTCCCTGAGTTCGATTCTTGGCTCCCTAAGGGATTTTAGAAACTGACGTGAGTGCTAGTAAGGGTGCACTCAGCCTCGTGAGGTCGATTGAGTAGCTGTCTGACAGTGAGGCAGCGCACCGGTTACGGAGACCAAGATTAACGGCTGAGGGGCCCGACGCGCTGACCACGCGTCACCCCATAATCTGCAGGCCAAATGGCTGGGCAGCGGTCCCTTGGTAGGCCTAGGCCTTTCACGGGCTGTAGTGCTACGTGGTTTGGTTTTTATTATTGTTATTATTATTATTATTATTATTATTATTATTATTATTATTTTATTGACGTTAAACAGAAGTAGGAAAATGATAGTGTTATTGGATTATCTGCACGCCTATTGGCTATTTCATAAACAACCACCAAACTCAAGTTCTCATAATATACCATAGGTCGACAGTAACACGCAGTTGTCCAGAAACACGTCGATGCTTTATATATCTCGACCTAATGCACTCAAAGCCATGTTATGGATTTAAATGGTCGTAAAATTTTGTCACAGCATAACCTACAAATGCGTGACTGAGCGATATGATTGAAATACATATTCAGAACAGAACGCGATTGCTTTAAATAGCCAGCCGCCAAGAAAATCTGAAAAATTTACTATATGAATAGATAATCTCACAAACACAGAAGACAAGGCAAAAAGTATTAATGTGGCAAGAGACGGATGGCAAGAAACCTTTCGTTCCGTAACGCGTGAGATCTGGAAAAAATGTGTTAAATATGCCATACAAATTGAAAAAAATATATATTGGAAAAAGGAACGCCTTCCGGATGATATTGAGGTACAAGTTGTAATTAATCTTGACAATTCCGATTCATTAAAAATTGATAACGATATTTTTGGTATTGAATTGCAAAATAACTTGAACCAATGTATATTGTAAGTAGACTAACGCATATAAAGAAAACATAGAAAACGTTAAAATAACCTAAAAATTAAAAAAAAGACGTATAGCTGCTATTGAAGGTCCAAAGCCCTCATGAGAAAGGCTGATAGAAAATATTTTTCATGACCTCTTAATACCATTTGCTTGAATTAATGAAGATAATCAAAAGTTAATCGTAAATAGTGAAGGAATCTGCCCATGCAATTTCGAGCGAGGCTCGGCATGCCACTCGGATGTGAGGCCGTAAGCCGTCTCGGCAACGCTGTACAACTTTCACCGCATCGGCTAGCAACTGAGCCATGCCATTTTATCACGTACAAATACAAACCGATATAAAATTAGTGAATTCATTTGCGTATTTCACAATCACACAGCATAATCCTTTGTTATATAAGGATTACGAAGCGACTAAGAACGCAATTTTCCAACCACCACGAGCCGAGAAAAAGTTACCTTACAGAAATGATAACAACTTTGTTTTTTGGACACGCAAAATTATGAAATTTATAAACTAGTTATAAAACATTCCAATGTATACAATGTTAAAATTCGGAAGCGATCTGATGACGGGTTTTTGATAAACTGATTCTTAAAGTTAACGCATGGTTGGAACACGCTCAAAAACGGTCTCTTTTTGTGTTCCAACTGCGATAAAAATATTAAAATATAAATTAAAAATGTCAAATCTATAAGAACTAACCTAAAATAGAACGACGAAAATGATGATGGTATTGGATTTTATGTAGGTATATTGGTTACTTCACAAACAACCTTCAAACTCGAGTACACATAATATTATGGTCGACAGTAGTCATCCTATCATGCTGTTTTAAGAATGACCATGGCTACAGCGAACGAACAAATAAGAAACTAGCTCAAGAACACGAAAAACAACTCTAAAATGAACTATCTCAAGGGTGGAAAACCCTGGAAAAAGAAAATCCTAGCGATGGCCATCTTAAAACGACCTCCAATCTCTTCGTTAAAATATCAAGCCATGATTTAAAATTGGGAAAACAATTTATTCCATGAGAACAAGGTAACAGACAAGAAAACAAAATATTTGATACCCTGTAGTCAAGAAAACAAAATCACAGCTAAACACAACTGTAGTAAGAAAATCCTAAATAATTCCAAAAATGGATTACGATCATCACCTACACGCTGGGGTGATTCTAAATATAATATCTCACATTATAAAACAAGGATATTAGGAATCAATCTCCCAATGATATTAGGAGGACTGGATGGAATATTAGACGATGAATAAAGACGAATTATCAAAACTTTACACGTGTATCATTTTAAACGATATTTCAAAAGTGTAGCAATATCAAGATTATATACAAGTATTTATAAGAATATATACAGAAATGTCCTCAGACATTCACATCATTCAGCCTAAACAGCCGATCTTGGCCATAACATTCGCATCGTGATGTGTAATTAACATTCAATACATCGGGTTACCAATCTTTATCAAGCAATTAAGCTAAGTAGTGGAAATGTCTTAAGTTGCTCGAACAGATTATCCAAGCGTTGCTTTTGATTAGGTGAAGAAAAGCATGCAGGATAGCTCTATAAGAATGACGACGCCAATGTCTCCAACAGACATTAAAATACCAGAAAAACTCATCTATATTAACGTAACACCAAACACGGGTGTTGACTACTCGAAGTCACAAACAGATTGGCACTTACCGGCTGAAAAGCACTTACCGGCTCAATCTAAAACTGGCCTAATGCTTCAACAAGCATAAAATCTCACAAATATGCATCATCCCAGATGTGCATTCAAAACACAACACAACAAGGTCATAACGAACCTTCAAAACACTACTATTATTTAATCTCAATACTCACCCAAGACCTACACACATGCTTAACTCACACACTAACCTTAAGCACGTTGTTCAAAGTCGTGACACTAAAACATTCCACTAGCAAATTAACCTATCTTGCCTCCCAATAATGTATATTAATAATACTTGTTCATTTTTCTTGACTCCAAGTCAAGCTTTCCTGGAATAATTTAATCAACCTTGTGAATGGTGTTCAAAACTGCTATACTATATCTCACTCACACAATTGCATTAAATGCAATTATTTACGTTAATACGGTGGAAAATAAATGTCTCAAAATGACATCCTAAATTAAGTTAATCACAAATCAATACCTAATATAAGGTGAAACTGATCTTTTCTTGAACCAGGATAGCCTCCAACTTCGGTGGGCTTCGAAGTATCAGTGGATAAAACTTACACCATGAAAGCAATTTAACTAATCAGGTTAATCCAATGACGATCATTAAGTAAATCCACTAATAAATCTGTACTCACAAAAGCGAAATGCTTTCCATAAAAATAATCCAACAGGTGGATTAAAACTATAAATGCAACGAACACCAAGATAAACTTTCCAAGATTCAACTCGCTGCGAGAAAACGAAGTTCCTAACAGAACAGTAGTACATGAAAAACATGTACTGGCCTCAAAGAAATCAGTGTTCTCATCACTGAGAGACAAACGCGATTAATACTATGCTTAAACAAAATATTGGAGATCTTCCCCTAAATCTTCTTCTCGGCAAATAAAAATACGCACTACTAAGAAATTACTGATTCTACTGATTAAATGATCCAAACTAATAATACACATGGAATGAATTCGTTAAGCGAATACAAAATCCCGGGAACACAGCAAGTCAGATTCGACAGAAACATCGAACCTAAACTTGTGAATACCCATTTGATCTACAAAAATGAAATGACAATTACAGTTGCTAACAAGTGCCTCAACTAAGCTACATTAAATAGTCTGCTGGTCCAGTACCTTTTGTTGCATCTTGAAGCGTCTTAAGCGAGATTTCTGATGAATATCCATGGTTCACCAGATGATACACTCTTCTTCTTCTCTGGATCTGGGGACCGAACCCGGGCCTGCAGCGTACACGCATACTGGTCAGACGACCATACGAGCCTGCTCCCTTCATGCCAGAAATACTATAATCCGCCTGAGAAATAGCACTGTCCTGCATGTCGCAGCTCATGAAAGCACTCGCAAACAACCACTGGAGTGCGGGGATAACATACTCCTCTCCAAAAAGGAGAATGCAGTTGTGGGTGGCAGTCATTTCGCTTAAGCATTTCTCATGATGCTACCCCATATTATTTAACCTGCCATTCTGGAAGTCATAACTATAACGTTGAACTTCCCCACTGACATCTCAGACATAATATGCGTTCTAGTGTCTGCATAATGTACAGCTTAACAAGTCCTCATGTTAGCATGTATCAGCACAATCATACACGTTCCTATTGCTCGTGATGAAGACCTCACAAGGTTTTGAAATGGCTGCCTTGATAATGGACACCGCTGGACAGAGACATACAGTCAGTCCGCGTCCCGTTTCGACACAATTCTTCTTGATCAAGATGGCATTATACATTTAAAACTGTACTGAAAGTATCTCAGATCCATTATAAAATGGTAGCTTCAATAAGTACTTGTACACGGTACACGGCCGCTTGTCGAGACACGAAATACTCTGCACGTTTATAACGCACTTTGAAAACGACTGTTCGGCTTAGCTGAGTATAAACGCGAGCCGTCTCCACACGGAGCTATCACAGCCTGCCTTGCACCTGCGATCTAACTCACTCGCCGATTTGCGTAACCACACATATGACACTCCGAATGCAAGAATACGAGTGAAGTCGCCTTGCTGGCTGCCAACACGCCACAGCAAGCAACCCCCACTACTGCCTTCCTTCATCGATATCTCGATGTGTCAATAACTCGCTTATGGCTTGATAATTATAGATGTTATTCTTGCACGTCGCTTGTTATATTATATTCCTCATATGACATAGCTTTCTGCTATGGTAATCTGCGTTCTACATTCTTTGAAAAGCCTTCTATTACTCTGATTCGCTTCAAAACAATAAAGATAATCCTGTAGCCTGGGTCGATATATGACATGACGTCACATATAGGTTTATTGATCGGTCTAGCTGTAAGTCCACCGACTCGGGAATGGTCGTTACTTTCCGATCTCAAACCGAATGACACTTCTTATATTAACGGCGTGATAGAGCATGACTTGACTCACGAGCTCAACAGCATCGCGTCTCTCGACGTCTCCACTACAGTATCTGGGCATAACCTTATGAAAATATACGGTACAGTACCAGCTAGAAGTCAGCAACTCTCAATTACACTACCAAGTACTGACATTCTGATCCACGACCATACCTGCCAACTTTCGAAAAGAGCTATCAGTAAAACTCACGCGCTACAAAAATTCTAACGATTTTCGACATACCCCGGCTTGACGAAAATAATAATACTTCTGGGCTACAAAATACAATAATTCATGCTTTAAACGGGATACTTCAATTAAATCATATCTACTCACATGATTTGTAGATGAACATAACAATCAAGAAGAAATCCATGTTAATCAGAAGCAGGCGTGGTGATTATTGGTTTGGAGCATACATAACAGGACTTCCTTGATAAATTAAGCAGATATACGATAATTGAAAAAGGTTTTACACAATAAAACTTGTTTAACGTAACACAGGCAAGAAATAATATAATACACACTGCAATTCACATCCTAGTTCGACTCTTAAAGTCATGGTTGTGGCCTTTTTAGTTTCCTGCAAAAAGTCTTGAGAAAATGTTCTGTCATAACAGGGACCAGAACTGCTGGTCTTCAAAATAGAAATAGACTCCAGAGATTCATTGGACATGGATGATCTGAACTGTGTTCTATTTTTCTTCACAAGGCTGAAAACACGTTCACATTTTGCATTGCTATGGGGTATGGTGAGAATAGAGAGCATTACTCTAGAAATTCGGTTATACTTGAGAAGTCCATCGCCTCCACGAATTCTTGATATTTGTGCCCAACTGGAATCACTTGCAGCATCTTGATGTGCAGCCAAAGTGTCATTTACCTGAAGAGCTGTGAACTGCCTCTGAAGCTCATTCACCACCTCATCTGTAGTTTCATTCTCTTCCTTGCATAACATGATAGGAAACTATTCCAAGAAAAAACCAATGGGAGAAAACTGTGCATCTTCAATTTTGTCTAACCTAGAAACTTGAGCATTCATTAACACGTCATCCTTGAGTGGAAACTTGTTGATGATGTAGTCACATGCAGTACAAAAGTAGTTTTTCACTGATGAAAAGAAAAGGGATTTATCTGTATCCTGAAGACCATTCACTATGTTCGAAGTTTGAATGCCAATAACTAACTCATCATCACTTCTTTGATTTTGAATCAAGTTGTACTCAACTTCAAGCAATGAGGAGCTTTTGACAATTTTGGGCTTAACAAACTTGGTGAACAGCTGCTTTAGCAAATCCATTAGAAGTTCTAATAACAAGTGAACTTGTGGGAAAGAAGTCTGAAGGGCAACATTCAATTTGTCAAATACAGGAATAGTCACATGATGGAAAGTGCAAAAGGCCTTGTTCAAGTTTGAGGACAGGAACATAAACAATTTTTCCTCGTGAGTTATAGCAGAAGTCTTACTTTTTAGGATGGCTTTGTCACATTTGGAAGAATATGCTATTCTTTTAGGGGCATGTGTAGTAGCAGAATCAATAATTCTCTTCTTCTGATACTCTTTGGATCCACTTTGTTCAACTTTAGGTATTCTGAAAGACGTCAAGCTTGTGGAAATATTTTGGGTACATAATATTACTCCCTACTTGAAGAAAGTAAGAAAGAAAGAAAGAAAGAAAGAAAGAAAGAAAGAAAGAAAGAAGCGGATCCCACTGGTCCAATAGTCTATCCAAACATCTGCCTAAAGATAACCACCTAGTACATACATGCTTCAGAATTTTCTTTGCCTCTTTATTGTGCAAGTTCTGAAATTTCTGAAGGCGTTCTTTTCTCTTTACACTCTTCTCTAAGAAATAAAATATATCAACAAGGATCTCATCCACTTTAACTGGTAATCTTCCAGCACCTTTTTCAGCTGCTAGATTAATCAGGTGGCAAATGCAACCTATGATGGCAATACCTGGTTGAACTTCCTTCAGAACTGCTGAAACCCCATTTTTGTGTCCTATCATAACAGGAGCATTGTCGGAGCAGAAAGCCACACAGTTTTCAATTGGTATATTATGAGAACTCAGCTGTGATAACATCAGGTTACCTATGTTTCGCCCTGTTGAGTCCCCGTCCAACGCTGGTATCGATAGCACAGTGCTCACTACTTTTTCTTGCGGAACATCATAGAATGTAACAACAATAGGATACAACTTGGCATTGATATCATTGCTTCCATCCGTTGCCAAAGAAAATGGTCCGTTCTGAAGGCACTTAACAACTTCAGATGATGCATTTTTTTGCCATTTTATTTACAATGCATGTATTTTTCGTGCGACCACAACAATATTTCTTTGCAACTTCTGATGTGGGAAACATCTTTTTAAATAAAGCACCAGCATGATCAGCCGCACTTAAGGGCACATTGTGTTCCACCAAAAAGGAAGTAAACAGACACTCGGCCCTAATTACGTCACTGTCAACGTTTCCAGACTAAGCAAAAAGGTTTTGATTTTCTTGCTACCTTCCTTCGATTTAACATAACTTATGTGTTTACCGCACTTCACATGATTACTTAAATCGTTTTTTCCACCATGTGCAATATTAATATCACACCCACATACCGTGCAAAAGGCAATTTTTTCTCCCTTTCTTGATTTAGTATGATTCTTTAAATGTCTGGAAATACTGTTTCTTGTTGGACTTGTTCATTCTCGATATCTACTAAAACATCAAAAGGAACCTGGATCACTGAACGTCACATAAAATTATAACATGTCAAAGAACACAAAGTCTTAAACCATTAAATGAACATGACGCCAACCTCGCGAAGAAATAATATGCACATGGTAGAAAAAAAAACACACACACAAACGTGGAACAAATGCAATTAATCCAAGGAATACAGGAAACTGCGAAGCACGAAGTTATAGCACAAAAACTCGAACACTTCATTAAAATATGCCATAATCTTAAAAGACGAAAACATTCAAGGAGCGCCAGCAGGGGGGTAAGGGGGTTTTAAACGAGTGTCATGACCGCCACGTGAGTCCAAGCCGATATCTCTCGAACGCTTGGTCGGATTTTAACGAATGAGGTGTCGTAGGACTCGGTCTGAGGCCCCCTTTCGTATGGACCACTCATTATACTTTTCAAAAATGATTTGAAAATTTTTGATTTTGAAAGCAGGCGATAGTTTGAAAACCAAGCATCATAGAACGTTGAGCCAAGGTTCAAACGAATGGTCTTTATGACCTTCACTTTTTATAATAAAACTTTTGTATTTTTTGAGAATTTTTGAAAACACTTAAATTATGATTTTTCATATTTTGGAAACTAGGAAGTTTACAAAAGAGTTTGTTTAACACAAATGAAAGGTCCCTACCCCTCTACCCCCAAAATAAATTTCAATTCTCTAGGGTAAAAATGTAGTAGTGGGATGAGGGGCATTCTACCTATAATCGCGTGTGTGCTTGAATACGTATAGCTATGTTGGAAAAAGGTTAGGTGGTGGGGGAGGAGTAGGGTCGAGTGAGGGGTCGTTTAGATGGTATTTTTCCGCTCTATTTGATGGTGAGGTTATTGCTTAAAATGGGTGGAATTTGGAAACGAAATTTGAGGTAAACGTGCGTTTTTTACATTTTGGTGATATATTATGATCATGTAAGGCTAGAACGGTGTGTTCTTTAGGAACGGGTTGACGTCCTCTTTGCTCAGAATGTGTGCTGGTATTTTTTTTTGGAAAATGTTTATTTTTTGGATTGGCGCTATTTTGGAAACGGTGAATTTTGGAAAAAAGTTTGTATGACGTTAATGTAAAGTGGCTATGCCCTGTAGGCGGACAGCAACTTTCAAGGGTGTAGGAGGAAAAAAATGATAGCCTACTTTCTCGCGAACATTGGCGATAATTGGCGAATGGATGGTCGGATCTTGGCGTTGGGATGACGTCCTCTTTGCTAAGAATATGCGTTGGTATTTTTGAATTTGAAAAATTTTGTTTCGGAAAGTAGGTGATAAGCTACAAACCAAACATGATAGAACGTTTTGCCATAGTGAAAACGAATGGTCTTTATGACCTTAACTTTTATAATAAAACTTTTTTACTTTAAATTTTTTTTGAAAAAAGTTTAATTTTGAAATTCCTACATTTTGGAAACTAACAAGTTTACTAATAAGTTTGTTTGACATAAATGAAAGATCCCTAACCCCCCTACCACGAAAATAAATGTCAAGTCTGTAGGACATAAACTGTGCATGTTGAAACTTTTTTTAAATTTTAAAAATAAAGAGTGTTTGTAGACAGTGAGCCGGTAGCACTTGACACATGTTACAACGAGGCTATGACTGGCCATAGTGGATACAGGAAATGGCTATTTCGAGGGGCAGCAGGGCGAGGGAGCCCTTTTTTTTGATATTTTCCTATATGACGAATTGAAAATGCGTGAAGCATGCTAAGATTTTTTACCCCTGAAGGGGATCTTTCACATGCTAGTAAACGGTAATAAGCGAGACCGCTGTCAGGCGGAGCGAATGGTTGTAGAATATAGAAACCTATGAGATTCCCTCGACCAAGTCATGTGCATGTACGCAAAGAGCCAAAACAGAAAGGCCATTGGCCTGAGATGTTATAAACTAAATATTGAACTGGGTGAAGTGACGTGTTATAGGGTGAAATATGTGGTTAACATGGTCATGTGATGAGGATGGCTGCTTGCTAATGATTATTATTATTAGAGTAAAATGTTTAAGAATAATAAAAATAATATTAATAAGACACACATGTTATTCAATGCTAAAACACACACACAGAGTCCTGCTCACTGGAGACTGAATATTGTACCTAGCCAGAGGACTTGTGAGAGAGACTGCTGATAAGACAAAAATGTCTACGTTAGCAGGAAGTGTGATATCAGCTTACTTGCCTCGTGGTGGCTAGCAGGTGTGCTGTTTAAGCAGAGACCGCCATTTTGGTTCTGAGACAGTAGGACTACCGATGTATAAGAGGCAGCCATTTTGGTTCCTTATTAAAATCATGAATCTAGTATAAGGTACGCGAATCTTATCGCGTTTGAGGAATGTGGCGAGGCATGGGAACACGTGTGTGTGTGTGTGAGAGAGAGAGACAGACAGAGAACCTTTGAAGGTCAAAACGCTGAGAAAATGCAACTTTTTCTGTTGCTAAGCAGACTGATAAGGTTTGTGTTAGTAATACACTGACAGGACCAGCAAATAGACGTAGAGCTCTGAACTGAACTTTGGAAGAAAAAAGCCTCTTTGTTTTTGGTAAGTACCAATGAATGATTATTTTAATAATGTCATGCAAATGAACCTTAAATGTGTAGTTATTGATTAGGGGATTAATGATTTTAATTATTTATTTGTTTGCAGATAACCGGTATACCTTACATGTCTGAGATACAAGAAACCATTGCACTTTGAGCCCACGAGAAGGAAACAGCAACAAGCCAGTGCAAGTGAAGGTGAGATTATTTTTTAAACTAACATGTTTCATTTTTGGTTTGATATTATTTTATTTTATTTTATTTTATGAAATGCATGTATTAACCTGTATTTAGGTATTTATAGCGGTTTATTTTATTTATTTATTTTTAGAATCGTGGAAAGAAAAGTCTTACGGCCGTAGCAGTCGCTGAAAGCCTGAGACGCACTAGAGTGCAACCATTGTTTCCAGGCAGTGAACTATTGAAAACTCAGGTAAGTCTAACTTAAAAATGCTATTCCATTTTATCACTAATGAAAAACCATAGACAAAAAAAAGAAATTCATTACCTGTACATGACTGGGACGATGATTGCATTCTGGATTACTGGCTATGTATTGGCAAAAGTTCAAGACCATATTGCTTGTTTACCGGGAAAGGTACAAGGCCATATTGGATTTTGTAAAAACAAAAATTTAAATTTAATTTATGGGTGGTTCCCTATGAACTCAACGAATACCTACAGGTCTGAACATGATAATCTGGACAAAACGACATTACATTCATTAATTTTTGTTTATATATTGGTTAAAGGGGGATGTAAACGAATTTAGCTTTATAAAAAGAAAATAAGTACATGGGTTACTGTTAGTGCCGACATACAGTTTATTATTAAATATTTTTTGATGGTGTTTTGATATACTGAACCCTTCAGAATAGCAGTGTTTATATGTAAGAAATCTTAATCAAGGGGTCGCGCTCAGTTCCAATGTGATGTTTACGTTCGCCAAACAACATGCTCTACTGAGGTAAGGGTCATAGGATTAAAACTATAATTAAGAAAGAAAGGTGACAAGATGTGAAATAATAACATGATTTAATGACTAATAGTGCATAAAAAGAATATAAACAACAATAATTAAAAATCCTCCCTGAATTTTCCCATGACAGGAATATCTATCAATGCTGAGGAGTCAGACGGATCTCCCCTTTATTAAAATGTGGATCCTGGTTCCACTAACTTGCAATTTGGATTTTATGTACGCGTAATGACTAACTACGAGGAATGATTACTTTGGATGACTGTTCGTTTACAACGGGTTCACAGCCACGATGCTTACGAACAATCATCTCGTAAATCAACGTTTACGGATATGGAACATGACACTAATAAAAACCCTTAAAAATGTAATGCTGACACACACACTAAAATCTACTATTTACAGGAATCTCTCTCGAGACCCTCATTTAGCGCGATGACGCACTTGACACAATGAGTTGCCAACTCCGGCCAATTGCTCAATACACAAGCAAGGAAATACAGCATCGCACGTGACTTCACGGGTCACTGATATGGAATATAAACATGGAATAAACCAACGACAACTAAAGCCTGACCGGCTGATTTTACTTTATATGAACAAAACTGCATGTTCAGCTAACGCTTCGGAGATTATCATGATTCGTAGGCAACTCCCATTTATTTAAACAAATTTTTTATCATTGATCAGTTCTTAATTCTGTATTTCAAATAATTACGGAGCCCAATAAGCACTCTCCACTAATGACCTCGCTTGCAACCTTCAGTCCGTCTTGTGAAACAGCTCCCCTTCCCTCAATACCTGTCATTGTCCCAACTCCAGTGTGTAAAAATAACTGACCAGCTGTGCCGTCATCTCAAAGAATCAACAGCAACAAATCTCAACCACCTCAACATATGGTCAGACATTAATCAAAATATCCACAATTGCCCTCGCAAGGTCACAATATGGATTTGGCATCAAGCTGACAGAAATCAGTCTAAGCTGAAATTCCCGCTTGTAATGACCACAAAATACACACACACACATCAGGGAATGACATTACGAACTTTCACACAGGCCGGCTGAATGGATGCTCACAAACTATTTAAAGAAAATATTAAAACCTACGATAGAGCTGACTGCTCTTCGTCACAAATCACATTGCTCCAAAGGCAATAATCTCTCTGAATCTGATCAATAATAAACCTTAAAAAAATTTAATTACCCTCCAATCTACTGTATAATTATATTACTTCAGTCCTACTTCTGAAACACAACATATCTCCGAGAGACGGTTTTTTAACCGCATTGCGTAACATATGCAAACACGGTCGTACACATAGCTACGTTAGTTAAAACAACAAACAAAAACAAGAACCTTCCACTAATAACATATGCGAGCTCTTTCCATGCAAAAGGTGTGTCAGACCAAAACTAAATATACTACGTTAATCACACAAGCAAATTATTTACAAAACAAAATATGTCCCATACACCATAAGTTAATCTATCAGATAATAAGAATATTATTCTGTACTCATCCTCGGCCAGTCACCCACCAAAGAACATCAGCAGCCATCTCCCAACTGGATGCTTCTTATCTCATCTCAACCATCTTGACGGAGTGTTGATAGTTCCAGGCTTCTTCCATGGTAAGCGATGTCATCTCTCGTGCACATTCAAAAAAATTAGATTATTATACACTTGATATCTGACTACTAAATTCGCCGTTTCAGGTACTACTTTCCCCGGAACTGTCTGTTGGCGAATTATCGATGATACTGCCCCTACAAAATATAGTACTATGACTATCTAACACTGAATTTAACACATTTATTAATAATTTCTTTGTCCTTCATGACACGCAAAAGTATAAGTGTCTACGTCCTTAGACGCCCAAAATGTAAAGTAACCTGTGTCCTCGACACACAAAATATAATAGCTTCCGTCCTCAGACGAACAAAAGTAATAAGCCCTACGTCCTCAGACGTACAAGAGTAATAGCGATATCTTGGCTCTTCACGCCACTTATAAATGAACCGGCCCTAGGTCTTGATAGAGGGGGAAATTATATAAAAATTTCTCAAAATAATAGTGGCACAGGAATGAAATAAATATCATTGAACTCGAAAAATAGCGCAGGTCAAGAATATGCCCATTAATCCTAGAATCCATCGTAGAGATGTTGTCTAGGCGATCTCCCGCGTTAATGCTAGCCATAGCGTGCCCAAGCTAGACTTGCCGCGCTGGTAAGCATTCTTCTCCCATTGGTTCCACATTTTCTGTAACTTGGTGGTTTTTATCAGACCTTGGCCTAGTAGGAGTGTCTAGTATTTTCATCAGCCACTCACGTTACTGCATCATATTTTTTTTAGGCGCGAATATTACAATGAACATACCAGAAGCGTGTCTCACTGCGCGTCGCTTCTATTTTGAGGTGGCCACCACCTGTCCTTCCGAATCATTGCTATGGTCTTTCTTTTCACAATCCTAAGTATTTAGCCTTTTGTCAAACTGCTGCAGGTATGTCCCCATTGTCTTCAACCAATGCTTGAAATTTCCTCATCTCCGTCTGGCTATTTTCATGACGCTGGTAGAAATATTTATTAATTGAAGAAATAAAACATCGAATCATTTATCCATCAGAGGTTAAAGGGTTCACAACTCCTCCACTCACAAAATTTCGAACTTAGGAGAAAGTCGATAATTTTAAAAAGACTCCCGTAGGCCAATTTGTTTTATTTCAGAATCACCCCTTTTCTATTACTTGGTCTAACCGCTCCTGTCTTGAATGGCATTTACTCGTTTCATTTCCTGCTTGTAATGACCCTCTCAACTGCTTGCATGACGCGCTGGTGCCTTAGGCAACACTCTGCTCGTCTCGTTAATGTTTGTCAACACCAATTTCACTTCGTTCTTCACGTGCCGTACTCAACTGCTCCCCGTTCACTTGGTTGATTTTGGACGTCCATATATTTAAACTGCATCATTATTTTGGCGCTCTCAAGGTTCACTTCATCGATACTTTTTTAAGTTGGCTGCATTGTAAACCGACATTGTTCCTGTGCTTAACTCTTTCACTCTGTATGCATTATTTCCAAGGTTTCTTACAATAGAATAGGGTCCTATGAACTTTTCGCAGAATTTGCTGAAGATCTTCTTCTCTGGATCCGATGTATCGGGTCGTTTCACCAAAACGGTCTGGTTGATTTCAAGATCACGGTGAAACCTCTTATTTCTTACTCGCCGTAATCTGCGATCTGCTTGTTTTCTCATGTAGGCTCTCGTTCTCTCATTTCGCAGGTCAGGTGCTATCATGGGATCTTGTGGGCAGTTAATGATGCTTTTCCACGTTCTCACTGGATACTCGTTTTTGTGTAAGACCATGGGGATCTGTCCTGTTGACTCGTGCCTGGTAGAATTCATGCTTGTCTCTACATCCTTAATTTTATCAACCCATTTGTGATGTTCATTTGGAATGAAGATTCTCAAGTATGATGTTACACATTTTATTGCTCTCTCACTTGGATTAGCTTGGGCATGTCGGATACTGCTTAAAACGTGTTTTATACCCATGTCCTCCATACCTTTCTTGAATTCGGCGCTTGTAAAATAACTACCATGGTCTGACAATATAAATTCTGGTTTTCCAAGGATCGGAATAACTCTATTTCGAATACGACTGAGTACTTGTTTCGATGTAGTTTTCTGAATGGGGCATAATACGACAAACTTAGAAAATACATCAATGCACACTAGCAAGTGACGGCAACCTCGCCTTCCTTTCGGAATTGGACCTAAACAGTCTAGGGCCAGTAGCTCGCAGGGTTTCTGAGGTAGCAATGGTCTAGGATACTGCCTCATTAAATAGTTATTGGGCTTTGTCCTCTGACAAGGATCACAAGTCGTAATGACGTCACATATAGTTGTTCTCATACGTGGCCATGTAAATGTCTCTCCTATTGTCGCTTCGCACTTGTCTAATCCGACGTGTCCGTAACTTTCGTGAGTATGCCATGTCAGTCCTCGCTGTAATGATGCAAGTACTAATATGCGTTACTTGGTGTGGTCATTATCTATCCATTTGTGCAGCAGATTGTTGCCATAAACATATCTTCCTTCTTTGGCTTTCGCTTCTCGAAATGCAGGTGTTCCTGTAGGTAGTTGCTTTCTGAAGTATTGAATTAATAACATCATCCATGGATCCGCTTCCTGTTCTCGCTGTATCTCACGTAACTCCTCCAAGAATTCCCGGTCCTTCGGTGTTAACTCCAAGTGTTGTACCATCGCTGTTTCTTCATTATCAGGCTCTGGGTTACTGCTGAGTGCATCCGGAATCACGTTCATCTTCCCTGGGCAATGTTCAATCTCAATGCTAAACTGCTGAATATATACAGACCAACGTGTCACACGTTCGCTTGCCATCGACGTCTTAAACAAGAATGTTAATGCCTTGTGATCAGTCCTGACAACAATTGGGTAGCCATAAATTATTCGTTTCCATTGTTGTAGCGCATGAAGAATGGCCAACAGCTCTAGTTCCGTTACAGTATAATTGCGCTCGTGCTTACGCAATTTTCGGCTGACAAATGCCAAATATGTTTTATGTTGCAGGTTAGCTGGTTCTTCTTGGTAGAGCATAGCACCTATACCAATTAGTGAAGCATCCGCTTGGATTATAAATTTGTGCTTGAAATCTGGATATCCTAACTTAATGCAGTTTTCCAATAGCTGTTTTGTTGCTTGGAACGCCTTCTCACACTCCGCATTCCATAACCATTTATTATTCTTTTTTAGCATTTCCTGCATTGGAGCTACAGTCTCCGTGTAACCTGGACAGTTTTCCTTAAAGAATCCCGTTACGCCTAAGAAAGCCCGAATGTGCTTGACTCTCGTTGGTGTAGGGAAATTCTTTATCGCTTCGATCTTAGCTGGATTTGGCTTCACTCCCTCCTTGTCAATGATGTGACCCAAATATAAGATCTCGCTCTTGAAGAAATGCGATTTCTTCAGGTTTACTTTGAAATTTGATGCATTCAGGTTGCCTAATACTTTATCTAAATTTTCCATGTGAGTTTCAATGTTGTCGGATGCCAGCAGAATGTCATCAATGTAGCGTACTGTCATCTCCTTAACTTCCTCGGTTAGATTCCGGTCCAGGGCTCGGATTAAAGCACAGCCCGCTGTTTTGAATCCAAAGGGCATTCGGACGAAGCAAAACGTTTGGTTATCGAATAAGAAGCCAGTTAGAATCTGTGACTTCTCATCCAATTCAATATGGTGGAACGAGCTCGTCAGGTCAACTGACGAATAAATGCTTTTGTTTTTAAAGCCTTTTAATACGTCTCTGATAATTGGCGCTCTGTCATACTCAGGAAAAATGAGTCTCATGTTGAGATTTCTGGCATCTAAACAAAGTCTAATAGATCCATTTGGTTTTGTGACTGCCAAAATCGCATTTAGATAAGGTGTAGGTGTCTTCCTTATCACTCCAGCTTGTAACATCTCATCTATAATGACCTTGACTTGACCACGATATTTTTCAGGAATTGGGTACAATCTACTTTTGAAAGGTGACCAATCCTCGACTTGCATTGAATATTTGAAATTTAATATTTTCCCAGGTACTGTATCAAATACTGTTTTGTGCTTCCTTAAAATCTCTTCCAATTGTTTTCTGTGTTCACCCCCAAGTTGAATGTCATTGAGCCGCTCCTGTAGTAACTCTTCAAATTGTGCCTCACTGTCGTCTCCTTCCGTTAATAAAGACCATATCTCCTGGGATTCACTCTCCTCATCTAGTTCCACAACAGCTCCTTCTATGATGTTATCTTCCGCCTTTCGTATCTCCTCTTCCGTCTCTTCCGATATTGCTTCCAATGCCCAAGAATTTACATCTCTTCCGGTAGTGATTTCATCCATATGCAATCCCACGTTCTTCAGCTGATCATACTCTCTAAAACTGACTGTATTCTTGTGCAAATCTATCACTGCTTGATAGTCACAAATAAAATTTGCACCAAGAATTATATTGAAATTCATCTTTGCCATGATAATGAATGTTTGCCCAAAAGTGTGTTCCAATATGTTCAGTTTTAAGTATGCCTGACGTTTACAAGTGACGGTGCGTTCAGGAATAACACCCCTCACTTTGAGCTGTGGTACGGGAATTACAGGAATATTTTGACTCCGTCCCAACTCTCGAACCAAGGCCTCCGATACCAGACTGATCTGCGACCCCGTATCCAATAAACATCTTATATTAATTCCACCAATCCTCGCGTAAATAATGGGTAACTGCCTAATTTCATCGTTCCGTGGTTTCACCGTCTCCTCCAGGCAGTCTTCTGGCAAAGCAATCCATTCTTGTATGTTCGCTACTATCCATCCATCTTCAACTTCCGACTGTTGCGTTTGTAGACTGTCTTCTTTATCCAAATTTAGCATTTTTTTAAGCTCCATTGCGACTCCTATCATCCGTTTGTCGCCCATGCCCTTGATATTCCTCTTGTCTCAGTAGACTTCCAGCTTCCTCAGTATGTGTGTCTGGATTCTTCATGTTCCCAATGGCTTTTTCCCATCTTCCTAGCTCTCCACCTTGGCTAGCGTGTAATTCCTCTAGGTAATTTTGTGATTGAGCGTGCCTTACATCCCAGTCATTTCGATAATTTCGTGGCTCTCCTTGATTTTGATCTCTCCTTCCTTTCCATCTTTGATTAGCATTGTAATCACCGTATCTTCCATAAGGCCTGTCATTCCTTCGATTTTCACGAAATTGCTGATACCCTCTATGTTGATATCTATTGTAGCCTTGATATGACCTATTGTTATAGTTATTCTCGTTACGCTGGTATGGTCTGTTTTCTCCTTCTTCCTGGTTTCGCCTAGGTGTGGACGTGCTTGTATTAGTACCCTGCGTTTTAGTGTTTGCCTGTTTTGGTTTTATGACCTCTGTCGTATTTACTAACTCCAGCTGTCTTCCTCCTCTATAATGATTATGAGATGTAGTCTCATCTATCTGGCTTAATATCTGCTCTGCGTGTAAGGCCGTACTAACGTTCGCTGCGACTAGTACTTGTTGCACGTTGACTGGTAATTGCCGCGCTATTGTCATCACCAGATCCGCTTCATTTAAAGGGTAATCAAGGTCGCGAAATTTTAGCATTTGCATGTTAAAGAAATCTGAGTATTTCGCTTGCTGGGTAGTTTGGTATTTTCTAGAGTAAAGCTCCATCCTTAGACTCTGTTGTAATGCTGGCGACCAGTATTTGCGCAGAAACGCTAATTTGAAATCTGACATGGTTCCAAATGTATATTTGAAGCTTAAAAACCATGTAAGGACATTTCCTGATAAAAATCTTTCCATCCTCCTCAATCTACGTGCTTCAGGTACCCCAGTGTCATTGTAATGATCTTCAATTTCTTTAATAAAGGCTTTAGGTGTCACCCCTGAATTCTCCGTGTATTTCTGCGGTTTATAATCGTTCGAGCGAATTACTTGGATAAGTTGTGTGGGCTGATGACCGTCTTGTGGCGTGGAACTCCTTTCAATATTCTTGCGAAACCCTTCCGTGTTTGCAGTTAATGGGCTCTCTGTCTGAGTTTGACTCCCTGCTGTGCTTTCCTCCCCTGGGCTATTTGAGTCGTCCTGCTTGTCTTTCAATGTTCCCGTTTTAAATATCGAGGATTGTTCTAACGACCTCAGTTCGGCTTTAATGATCCTGTCTGTTTGCTCTTTAAGTTTACTCTTAATTTCTTGCTCTAATGCTTGAATACGAGTATGATTTTCGCCTACTGTCTTTAAGATGGTTGATCTTTCCTCTTTAGAATCGATATTCATTTTTCGCCAATCTTTCCTTATTTGCTCCTTAATCGTGCTTACTTTCTCCTCAATCTGGCTTTTAGTGTCATCCTGATTGCTTTCTATCTGGCTCAGCCTATCTTCCAATCTCGCGCTATTTTCGTCGATGGTACTCTTTAATTGATTCTGATCCGCTTCAAGGCTTTTCCATAGCTCCGCTGATTTTATTTCGAGACGATCCATATCTTTAATTATGCCGGATATATTTTCATCTACCGCTGATAATTGTTGTTGAATGACTTGGCCGCTCTTTTCCATTTCCTTAAATCGTCCTTCTAACTTATCCTGAGCTATCTTGATCTCGCTTGTATTCATAGTGCACGCTAGTCCAACTTGCTCTAATTTAGCTAAAACCGTTTCATCCAGAATGCTAAGTTTTTGATCAAAGATACTTTCCATTTTCTTAATCTGATCTAATTGTTTTTCATTGTTTTTACTAACATCTAGGGCCAGCAATACCATCTGTTGATTAGTGTGATCTTTCATCTCTGCGGTTAACGAAGCTAATTGGATCGTGTTTTTAACATTCTGCGCCTCTAACTGCGAATTTATAGTGTCATTGATTTCATTTTTTAGTAATCTAGCATGTTCCGCCTGATATTCATTTTGTTCAATCCTACTGTTATTTAATTGTGTCCGCAATGATTCACTTTGTTCGGATAATTTGTTTATAGACTCACTTTGTTCTAACATAGTATTGTTTAGTGATTCACTTTGTTCGGATAACTTCGCGTTTAATGCTTCACTTTGTTCTAACATAGTATTGTTTAGTGAATCACTTTGTTCGGATAGCTTCGCGATTAATGCTTCACTTTGTTCTAACATAGTATTGTTTAGTGATTCACTTTGTTCTGATAGTTTAATGTTTATTTGTTCAGATAATTTTGTGTTTAGTGATTCACTTTGTTCTGCCAATTTAGTGTCCAACAATTCCTGTGATCTCCTAGCCGCACTCTCAATGATTTCTTGAATCTGTTCCACCGTTGCCATGTTATACACTTTATATGAGACATTAGGGAAATGGCATAAAGCAATGCCCTTTGACACACACATACAATCCAATGCACATTTAATTTCTTTACCCTACTCAGTTCATTTATTTTTACATTTAATCCCTCTAGTCGATTGCATCTCTGAGTGGTTCTAATTTTACTCAATTTAATTTAAACCCAAACACATATTCAGTCATTAAATGGTTATCCTGATCTGATATTGACACTGACTAATTAACAAAGTATTAATTGTCATTTAAGGCTACCATCCTCCTAACATTTTCATGAGTTTGACTTTCTAAACAAATCTAGTTTTAACTTTAATCATTGGGCGCCCGGTATCACGTATATTACTTTTATTTTCATTCAAAAGACAAAAACGTGAACCGTATTTTACATTGCAAACTCCTGATTTTAATCTATATTTCACACATTTGGCGGTATCCTCTTCGCCTCAATTACTTTTAATAAAATATCACTTTCCGGTGATTAAAATACTGTCATATCTGCCTGCACTTGCGGCATGTCAGTTTTACTCAAATACGCCAACTAAATGTGTTCCAGCAGCGAACCAGCAACAAAATTACACCTTCATTGTTGCGTCAGTTTGAAAACCCAACTACGCTTACATTGACATGTGCAAAATCTTTGCCGTTACACCACAGTGAACCGCCCCACGCTTGGCCGCGCCAGTTTACCTCCTATGAATCCTTCAGAATAGCAGTGTTTATATGTAAGAAATCTTAATCAAGGGGTCGCGCTCAGTTCCAATGTGATGTTTACGTTCGCCAAACAACATGCTCTACTGAGGTAAGGGTCATAGGATTATAACTATAATTAAGAAAGAAAGGTGACAAGATGTGAAATAATAACATGATTTAATGACTAATAGTGCATAAAAAGAATATAAACAACAATAATTAAAAATCCTCCCTGAATTTTCCCATGACAGGAATATTTATCAATGCTGAGGAGTCAGACGGATCTCCCCTTTATTAAAATGTGGATCCTGGTTCCACTAACTTGCAATTTGGATTTTATGTACGCGTAATGACTAACTACGAGGAATGAGTACTTTGGATGACTGTTCGTTTACAACGGGTTCACAGCCACGATGCTTACGAACAATCATCTCGTAAATCAACGTTTACGGATATGGAACATGACACTAATAAAAACCCTTAAAAATGTAATGCTGACACACACACTAAAATCTACTATTTACAGGAATCTCTCTCGAGACCCTCATTTAGCGCGATGACGCACTTGACACAATGAGCTGCCAACTCCGGCCAATTGCTCAATACACAAGCAAGGAAATACAGCATCGCACGTGACTTCACGGGTCACTGATATGGAATATAAACATGGAATAAACCAACGACAACAAAAGCCTGACCGGCTGATATTACTTTATATGAACAAAACTACATGTTAAGCTAACGCTTCGGAGATTATCGTGATTCGTAGGCAACTCCCATTTATTTAAACAAATTTTTTATCATTGATCAGTTCTTAATTCTGTATTTCAAATAATTACGGAGCCTAATAAGCACTCTCCACTAATGACCTCGCTTGCAACCTTCAGTCCGTCTTGTGAAACAGCTCCCCTTCCCTCAATACCTGTCATTGTCCCAACTCCAGTGTGTAAAAATAACTGACCAGCTGTGCCGTTATCTCAAAGAATCAACAGCAACAAATCTCAACCACCTCAACATATGGTCAGACATTAATCAAAATATCCACAATTGCCCTCGCAAGGTCACAATATGGATTTGGCATCAAGCTAACAGAAATCAGTCTAAGCTGAAATTCCCGCTTGTAATGACCACAAAATACACTCACACACACATCTGGGAATGACATTACGAACTTACACACAGGCCGGCTGAATGGATGCTCACAAACTATTTAAAATATTAAAACCTACGATAGAGCTGACTGCTCTTCGTCACAAATCACATTGCTCCAAAGGCAATAATCTCTCTGAATCTGATCAATAATAAACCTTTAAAAAAATTAATTACCCTCCAATCTACTGTATAATTATATTACTTCAGTCCTACTTCTGAAACACAACATATCTCCGAGAGACGTTTTTTTAACCGCATTGCGTAACATATGCAAACACGGTCGTACACATAGCTACGTTAGTTAAAACAACAAACAAAAACAAGAACCTTCCACTAATAACATATGCGAGCTGTTTCCATGCAAAAGGCGTGTCAGACCAAAACTAAATATACTACGTTAATCACACAAGCAAATCATTTACAAAACAAAATATGTCCCATATACCATAAGTTAATCTATCAAATAATAAGAATATTATTCTGTACTCATCCTCGGCCAGTCACCCATCAAAGAACATCAGCAGCCATCTCCCAACTGGATGCTTCTTATCTCATCTCAACCATCTTGACGGAGTGTTGATAGTTCCAGGCTTCTTCCATGGTAAGCGATGTCATCTCTCGTGCTGATTCAAAAAAATTAGATTATTATACACTTGATATCTGACTACTAAATTCGCCGTTTCAGGTACTACTTTCCCCGGAACTGTCTGTTGGCGAATTATCGATGATACTGCCCCTACAAAATATAGTACTATGACTATCTAACACTGAATTTTACACATTTATTAATAAATTCTGTGTCCTTCATGACACGCAAAAGTATAAGTGTCTACGTCCTTAGACGCCCAAAATGTAAAGTAACCTGTGTCCTCGACACACAAAATATAATAGCTTCCGTCCTCAGACGAACAAAAGTAATAAGCCCTACGTCCTCAGACGTACAAGAGTAATAGCGATGTCTTGGCTCTTCACGCCACTTATAAATGAACCGGCCCTAGGTCTTGATAGAGGGGGAAATTATATAAAAATTTCTCAAAATAATAGTGGCACAGGAATGAAATAAATATCATTGAACTCGAAAAATAGCGCAGGTCAAGAATATGCCCATTGATCCTAGAATCCATCGTAGAGATGTTGTCTAGGCGATCTCCCGCGTTAATGCTAGCCATAGCGTGCCCAAGCTAGACTTGCCGCGCTGGTAAGCATTCTTCTCCCATTGGTTCAACATTTTCTGTAACTTGGCGGTTTTTATCAGACCTTGGCCTAGTAGGAGTGTCTAGTATTTTCATCAGCCACTCACGTTACAGCATCATATTTTTTTAGGCGCGAATATTACAATGAACATACCAGAAGCGTGTCTCACTGCGCGTCGCTTCTATTTTGAGGTGGTCACCGCCTGTCCTTCTGAATCATTGCTATGGTCTTTCTTTTCACAATCCTAAGTATTTAGCCTTTTGTCAAACTGCTGCAGGTATGTCCCCATTGTCTTCAACCAATGCTTGAAATTTCCTCATCTCCGTCTGGCTATTTTCATGACGCTGGTAGAAATATTTATTGATTGAAGAAATAAAACATCGAATCATTTATCCATCAGAGGTTAAAGGGTTCAATACTAATGCCAATTAACGATAACGTTTTATTTACAAGTATTGATTGATTGATTGAGTGATTTTTTTTAGGTGTGGTCATGCGCCATTAACATAGGGAACAGCCAGTGAAAAAGCATACATTGTGCTTTAAAGTACTCTGTGAAACGTTAATAACTTACAATAAGAAAATGTTTTATTATAACACATGGCGTTAGTACCAAATACAACAAGTGAGCAAGTTGGTTTACCACGTGGGTTAAATTTAAAATCAGAACATGATCGTTGGTTAACATTTGAATCCTGGCCTGTAGGCCTTTTGTCAACACATAAACTTGCAAAACCGTATTTTTTACTTGAACCGAGAAGATTTGGTGCGCTGTGTGTTTTGTTGTATTGAACTTTCTAACTGGGAAGATGGGGATGATCCCTTTAGAGACCATTGGCGATGGTCTCCTTGTTGTCCTTACATGTTTGGAAAACAAGTGGGTAACATACCCGTGTATCCATTTTACCGAACCACAAAGCTACTACTTACGTTGATGAATCACGCATAAATAATAATAATAATAATAATAATAATAAATATATATTACCAGCCAACGGTAGTGTCGATATATGTGGTCCATATGCCATAGACTATGTTGTATTGGCGTGTTGCTTTTGAAAAATTGGGAGTTTTCAAGACTAAAGCACTAGCACACTCAGAGTACAGCTCTGTTGAAAAACGTTTAGAATCTTATAAAAATGTTTGGCCATTAATATTAAAACACCTTACCAAACAGCTAAGTGAAGCTGGATTTTTTTATACTGGTGAAGGGGATAAAACAATATGTTTTTATTGTGAATTTTTAGACAAGATGGCGGACGAGATCGAAAGTCGGTTGCAAATTGCTCTCAGATTTCTACAGAATACCGCTGATGTAGGTGGATATATGAAGAAAGAAACTAAAGATGATATTCATAAAATGGTGAGTGTCATTGTAAATTGTTTTAATGACATGAAAATCATGCTAGTTACTAACAATAGCACGAGAAATCAGTTTCCTCAGCAAGAGGTCAATGAAGTTATCCAAAAGGATGGTATATCCATGTTAGATAGAATACCTACTGAACTGGTGGCGCCATCTCACGGCAACTCGCCTAGTTTACACAGCAATAGGCAGTCGCATGACGGATCACAGAACATTCAGAAGAATGAATGAATGAACTCGAAGACGACACCTAGTGAGCGACGAGTTGATGCAATTGATACAGAACAACGTGGTCATCATCAGGTGCTATCTAGCGGACACTCGCAGAACAGTTCTGGGAGCAACGTACATGGCATGGAGATTACACCTTTCGAGGTGAGAGATGAGGCCATGCTTTCGGAACAGCATGTTCTGAGTCAGGAGCAATCTAGTGGCCAACTGGTCAACCTCCAATTGGGCAACATAGGTCGTCTCCCCGAACACGACATGGAGGTAAGAATTACAAGGAAATTAACGCAGGATATGCAAGCCATGGTGGAGACTTTATCAGTCAATCTTAAGAGGATGGTGCGTGAGGAAATTAATAAGAGAACTTCCATTCATGATACTGAACTTATCAGCCGATGTGGTACAACATTACAACACCCCCGACTAACAGTAATGCAACAAACAAGACAAGAACACCTAGAAGTACAACATAAGAACCATCAACTTGAAATTCAAAAGAACTGCACAACAGGAAAGGAAACATCTTTTACAGAAAGCAGAAGAGGACAAAAACAAAAACCACCACACAATATTGGAAAGAACGATGGTACCACCGATAGCAGGCCACAAGACGAGGTCCAAAACGAAGAGAGGGGGAAAAAGAAGAAATGTCTGAACCAAATCAAACCGAATGGACCGAAGTGGTGCAGAGGCGTCGTGTGCAAAGGGATCAACGCTCTCCAACCCAGGAAGAAAGCGCACACAGAAGGGAATATGTGAAAGGCACCAGACAAGGAGTCACAAGACTGAAAACTGCAGAAAAGAGTGCGTGGCTTTACGTCTCAAAACTGAGCCAAGACACTTCCCCAGAGGACTTAACTGCGTATCTGCAGGAAAATGGAGTGGAAGGAGTGATCCACTGTGACGTAGTGAACCAGAAAATTGGCAGCAGAGCTTTTAAAGTCGGCATACCCTTTAATAAAAGAGATTTGGTCTACAACTGCAACTTCTGGCCTACGGACGTCTATTGCCGGCCCTTTCGGCAACCCTGGAAGTTCAGAGGCTCGCGCCAGTAGGACGAGGATACTAACGTGGAATGTAGAAGGGCTGCGAGGTGCAATGAACCTCCTATCACGAGAAATCCTAAGCGAATTTGACATCTGTATTCTCACGGAGACTATGATTAAAGAAGAAAAGAGATTCGACGTACCCAATTTCTACAATTTTCATGCATTTGCGAGGCAGTGCAGGGAGAGGGGAAGACCATCAGGTGGCGTTGCCTGCATAGTTAAGCCTAAAATGGCCCCGATAAAGTTATTATGGAAAGAAGAGGACATACTAGTCGAGGAAACGAAAATCGGTGTAATAGTGGCGGCCTACTTCAACCCCAACCAGACCGCCCCGGACATAATAGACCACCTTGGAGCTGCACTGAATACATTCCCAGGAAGAAGAAAGACTGTCCTTGCCGGAGACTTAAACTGCAGAATGGATCAACAAAACGCAAAGAGTGAAGAAGTTTTCAACTATCTAAGCCTAGAGGGTTTTAAAATCCGGAACAAAACTCATGACTGGACGTACATAGGCCCCAACGGGACCAGCACAATAGACTTAATATGCACAAGAGGAACACTCGAAACAAGGAACGCAAGTACAATTAGGTCGGAGGGAGCTATTATACGCAAGCACATACCAGTGAGCCTAGAATAGATGGAGAGATCTGCGATGGGGAAACTATAGAAGGACCGACCAGAGTGAGCAAATCTCTAAACAGAGATAAAATTAGAGAAAAGTTGGAAGACATAGACAAGATGATGGAAAGCATCCAAGAGGGAGGAATCGACGAGGCGGTAGCTTGGATACAAGACTGCATCACCGGCGCAGCTACCACGTCTTCACACGGGAGAAAGGCAAAACCTTGGTTCGATGAGTCGTGTTTTATTCAAGGGAAGGAAACCCTAGGCAAACTCCACAACATAAGAGTCACAAAAGACAACAAAGCACTGGAAGAATACCGACAACACAGGAAAACCTACAAAGAACTGATTAAAAAGAAAAAATGGGACTTCATAGAAGAGACGCAAAGAGCGGTCATTGCAGAAGCAGAAACAGACCCATACCGTGCCCTGAGGCCAAAGATCCATTGCTTCCAACCAAACATATCATTGGAGACATGGGAGGAGCATATCAAGAACGTCACCTGTGCAAAGGAGACTAGACCCGAAACCAGGCCCCCAGAAGAACGCGATGTGTCAGAACCCATCAAAGAAGAAGAGATCACCATGGCCATCCAGAAGAAAAGAAATAATAGATCCCCCGGTCCAGATGGACTAAGGAATGAGCATCTAAAACAAACTACTGGGGGACTGGCACCGATATGGACGGCCCTACTAAACAAATGCTTAGAACTCGGGCAAATACCAAACGAATGGAAGAAGTCAACCATCAAGCTACTATACAAAGGAAAAGGGAGTACTGACGACCCAAATTCATACCGGGGAGTAGCGCTGGAATCCGCAGCCCTAAAGCTACTAACAGGAATATTGACAGCGAGAATATACGAAAAAATAGACCCAATACTACCAGAAGAGCAATGTGGATTCAGGAAGCATAGATCGACAACTATGGCTGCAGGAAGCCTATTACGGCACATAACAACAACACTAGAGAAACCCAAGAGCAAACTCGATGTAGTCTTTGTTGACTTTACGAAGGCTTTTGACCTGGTAAACAGAAAGCTGCTGATACATAAGCTGGAAACACTCATAGGTAGGTCAAGGCTGACGACCCTTATATCGAACATATTGGCAGAAAACTATATACAAGTGCAGGACGGAGTTGGACAAACCAAATGGATGATACAAACAAATGGAGTACTTCAAGGGGACCCCCTCAGTCCCATTCTATTCAATGCGCTCTCACACGATGCAGGAGACAAAATAAAGGAATCGACTGAGTCCAAACTGTATATATACGCAGACGACATGGCAATCGCCTCAGAGCAGATAAAGGATTTGCAAGATGCAATCAACATACTAAGCGAATGGGCCCAGGAATACGAACTAACAATCAACGAGGACAAGACTGAGATGGTCGTCTTCCGGAACGGGGGTAGGTCAGCGGAATCAGACCAAGTGCTATGCAACGGCAAGGAACTGAAGAAAGTAAACAATTTCAAATACCTCGGCCTCACGCTCCAGGTAACAGGCCGAAGCTTCAGAATACATACAAGAGCGAAAGCGGCCGCAGCAGTGAAGGCCATAAACGACATGAGCCATATTACCCAATGATGCTCTTCCGAGCCAAGGTCATACCCGTACTAACATACGGTCTGGAGCTAACATGGGAGTTTCTCAACTACAAACAGCTGGAGGAACTCGAAAAGATGAAATCTAGGTTCCTCAAAAGAGCCCTCGGAGTCTCCAAGTCAGCCAAATCTCGGCTGGTATATGTACTGGCGAGAGAAACGTTCCTAATAGAGGACCTTCGGTCACTTTTACTGTTGCTTTCCACAGAAAGCTTCAGAAAATTACTCCAGGATCCGCAAAGCAAAAGGCTTGACATTCCGAAGGAATTCTACGCGACTGATGCCATGGTGGACGAAAGATGGATGCAAACCATATCCGAAATGAGACACGTCGTGACGAGACTCGCAGTTCATGGGTTCCACCATAAGGTCTGCTCACGAAAGACATTTCATGACCCGGATGAGAGGTGTATATGTGAGCTGTGTAGGAACGAATGCGGCAGGTACCATATCACGACATGCCCCAACAGAACTTTATCAATAGTGGCTTATAGTAAGGACTAGAAGCGAACCATAGTATCTACTAAGTGTACATATCTGTAACATGTAATATGGCCAACTGGCTGCAATAAAGGCTATTATTATTGTGGATTTGCTTTAAAGGATTGGCAAATGACTGATGACCCTTTTGTGCAACACGCTCGTTGGTTACCTAACTGTAAATACATGGTGTTGCTTAAAGGTCAGAAATTTGTGAACACTATTCGTAAAGAAAACGTGATTGCAGCACAAGACATAAAAGTGCCTTTAGAGTTAGAACACGCGGAGCAAATACATGAGGCTGAAAAAAGACTTGTCTCACGAACAGATACAAAAGTGTGACCAACAATTATGTAAAATGTGTTATCAAGATGAACTAGGTGTTGTATTTTTGCCTTGTGGACACATGATAGCATGTGTCAAGTGTGCATTAGAACTTAACACTTGTGCTATATGCAGAAAAGTAGTATCTGCTACAGTTAGGGCATTTCTTGCATAAAAAGAATAATTTATTAGCAATGCATAGTGCATAATACCTATATGCACGATATTATTACAAGCTGTTTTAGAGTGTAATAGATATGCTTTTGTTTTGTTTATAGACTACTACAGTGAATGCTTTGAATGCTGTGGGTCAATCATGTGGCTTAGAGACAAAGAAGCTCAGCGAATTGCCAACGCATATTCCATTCCGCATTGTCAAAATTCGAAAATTGGAACAGCATATGGTGATCGTGTACTTTGTGTATGGGAAAACTTTGAGACATTTCTGCCTACACGGTTTAATTATATGTCGGAGGGTGTTTTTGATGAAGTGAATATTGCTGTGCAATCTGTACACTTAATTTATGAAGGTTTTAAAAACAACAGGTGCATGGTCCGTTTTAATTAAATAAAAAAAACAAATTTGAAATAATAATGGTAAAATATAAGTGATGACAATGGACTGAAAGAAAAAAATATGTGTATAGAATAATAATGTTTTAGTTTTTTGTATTGTCTTAAAAAATATTATCATGATACAAAAAATGTATATAAAGTTTGTAAATAAATGCAAATGATATTACAATGCTGTTTTATTTCCTACAAAGTTACAATATTTAACATTGCAGAGTATACATGATTATCACAATAAATGCATACTTAATAAAAGTCTTTGCCTTTACGATAGTGTGTTATAGTTTTAAAAACAAGGCTTGTTGTAGATCTTTTTTCCACGGAGAACGATAGGTATAAAAACGTCATTATCACTATTATAATCATAAGCAGCATGATTATTATTATCCTCAACATTATCCTCAACATCACTGAAACCAGTTAAATATTCCTGTTCCTCTTCCTGGTCCTGTTCCTATTCCTCTTCCTCTTCCTCTACAGAAAATGTGTGAGGGAAAAAAACAAAAATAAGTGAGAAAAAATATGGAAAGCAAAAGAAAAAGTGGGAGCAAATGTGTGACCAAAACAGTGGGAGCAAATGTGGAAAGCCAAACGTGGGAGCAAATGTGGGAGCACAAATAATAAACTTAGTTATAACCTAACCAAACCTAACTTCACCTAACCTAACCTAAATTCAAAGTGGGAGCAAATGTGGAAGCAAAAAAAAAGTGGGAGCAAATATGAGAGCAAATGTGGGAGCAACAAGAGGGAGCAAAAGAAAAAGTGGGGGGCAAAAATTGCACAAAAAAAAGTGGGAGCTAATATGGGCACGCAAATAATAAACTTAGTTATAACCTAACCTCACTTCACCTAAGCTAACCTAACCTCACCTAACCTAACCTAATCTAACTTCACCTAGCCTAACCTAACTTGAAAGTGAGAGAAAATGTGGAAGCAAAAAAGTGGGAGCAACAAGAGTGAGTAATTGTGTGAGCAAAAAAGTGGGAGCATAAAGTGGGAGCAAAAAGTGGGAGCAAGTGTGTGAGCAACAAAGAGAGCAAATGAGGGAGCAAAAAAGTGGGAGCAAAAAGTGGGGAGCAACATGTGGGAGCAAATGTGGGCACTGTCATGCACTTTCCACTCACATATGGGAATACTTTTCAAACTAAGGAATCTTCCTTATGAACTGCTAATCAATATCTAATTTTTCTTCCTCCATTGGGATTTTTCTGGTGCATTTAACTATAACCTACACGTTTCTCAAGCAATATACTCTCGCATATCTAGTGTAACTAGTTATTTTCCACCATTGCAATAACTTTCTTTGCCATCAACTTTTTGTGCTACTACAGTGAACTTTTCAACTATATCAACAGACTATAGTGAAAACAGTGCTTGTTCAACCTTTCATCCGCGTCGCGCTCGTCCGTGTACAATAAATACGGCCATGAACACTTTTCCACAATCCCATTTGATCTTTCCCAAACCCTTTACTAACAAACCAAAATATTGAAATTGTTACTTTAGGTCTTTTTTTCAATGAGGTGTCACTCTCAATAAGTGCCCTCCCTTACTTGTTCCACGTATAACGAATTAATGACTGTAACCCTTCGTGTCTAGTACACGCCTTGAATTATATTGTTTCTCCCTTTTTAATGAGGGAATACAATTATTTCAACTCATAAGTGAGTTATCTCTAGGTTTCACGAAAGGAAACTTGCCCCATTTTTCTCGTGATCCCTACTTAAACATAGGAGTTCTAGAAACTTCCTTTCGATTTTTCTCTTCAGGTTTCACAATAAGTGACCAGCCCTATTTGTATAATCCAACCAAGTATTTCTGTATCAATACAAGAAGTTACAGAAACTTCTATTTTATTCTTCCTGCTTTTTGTTGTTGTTACTTTCGAAGTTGTTATTCTTTCTAATATACTTACCTAGAAATCCTTAAAGTACACACCTTGTACTTGATTTAGTGTTTAACTTTAATTACGTCAGTTATCTTTGAATTTTTCATTTATTCATCTTAGCCATTTCAAAATCTTACGAAGATTTTAAAGCATATAAAAGGTTTAAAACCAAAAGAATTATCAATTGCCTGGCGCAAGCTTTATATATTTTCGGAGGTCTGCGACCCCAATTGTTTATAAAAATTATATATTTGTTACAAAGACTACTTCCTTTTACATTTTTAAATAAATTAAAGATTTATTCTTTGCTTTATCATTTCTCTAACATAACAGTTAGGCAAGATCCTGTCTTCCTTGACTCTTCCTATTCAATAAAAATAAATCTATTGATAGGGTTTTCACCACTTGTTGCATTTGAGCAAGAACTCTTAGTTGGTAACTTAGTAAAGTCTCTCTTAGCTTTAATAGCTAATTCTAACTGGTCAGTAAGGCAAGCATAGCACGCTACGCCAGCTTCCTGCTTGTGGAGATTCTCTCTAACACTTATGGTTGGTTTTTCAAAATATAAGTGTTTCTTATTGTCTAAACTTTTAGTCGGCGCCTTGCTGGGTAAAAGCTTAGCCATATCTAAATGCAACTATTGGTGCACTTACCTAAATTATTCCCAAAGGTATAATTGCTTTATCCCTATCTTTCTTGGAAGCATTTGGTCGCTCTTTAGAAATTCTACAATTTCAAAACTAAAATATCAAAGCTGATTCAAATTATTGGCATTCTTCAAATTACCTGTTTAGAAACAAACTCCTTTGAACAGATACACAATAAATCCGTTACTCTTTGTCTTGCCAGACCACCACACTTCCCCATAGTAGGCATATGTATGCTTGAGAGGGAATACGCTAAAGTAACTTCCTTGAAAACAACCCAAGTTCCAGCTGCGTTTCCCGTTAGCTTTGTCCAGGTACCTACCCACTTTAGGTATCGGAGAGCGGATTTGCAGTGGCAGCTGCCTTTGAGTATATTTAAAGTTAAACTTATAACTTCTGTAGGACTCTCGTCCTATTTCTCCATCCTTTTTCTCCAGTCCGAAACCCACTTCCTTTTCTTTATCATCTTCCCTTGGGGGTTAGGTTATTCCCAAGCTAATAATCAACCCACTCTCACTTGTTTTTTTTCTCATATATTTGCTCCCAATTTTTGCTCCCACTTTTTGCTGCCACATTTGCTTCCTCTTTATTTGCTCACACTTTTTTGCTCCCACATTAAACTATTGTTCTTATTGTCAAGTTGTCTTTACTAGAGCTTAGTCTATGCTTGACAGTTGACATGGAAGTAACAGTGACTAGGTATGGTAAGCCTCGTGCATTCTATAAAGGATATTCATATATTGTGAAACGAACAAATACAAATGGAACTGTTATTAGGCGTTGTTCAAAACAACGTTCAAAACAATGTCAAAGTGAGCTAAAAATTAAAAATAGTGAGGTTTTAAGTGTCAGTGATCATCAATGTAGTGTACTGCATGAAACATTGTTGCTGTCAACAAAAAATTATAAAAATGCTAAAAAGCGAGTGCTAGAAAACAATATTGCTGCTGAAAATAAATCATCGTTCAAAAAACCCTTAACATTATCAAAAGCCACGCAGGCTCTACATGAGGACACTGTAGAGGAAGAGGAAGAGGACCAGGAAGAGGAACAGGAAGAGGAACAGGAATATTTTAACTGGTTTCAGTGATGTTGAGGATAATAATAATCATGCTGCTTAATAGTGAAAATGACGTTTTTATACCTATTGTTTGCCGTGGAAAAGAGATCTACAACAAGCTTTGTTTTTAAAACTATAACACACTATCGTAAAGGCAAAGACTTGTATTAAGTATGCATTTATTGTGATAATCATGTATACTCTGCAATGTTAAATATTGTAACTTTGTAGAAAATAAAAATAGCATTGTAACATCATTTGCATTTATTTACAAACGTTATATACATTTTTTGGGTATCATGATAATATTTTTATGACAACACTAAAAACTAAAACATTATTATTCTATACACATATTTTATTTTCTTTAAGTCCATTGTCATCACTTATATTTTACCATTATTATTTCACAATTGTTTTTTATTTAATTAAAACGGACCATGCACCTATTGTTTTTAAAACCTTCATAAATTAAGTGTACAGGTTGCACAGCATTATTCACTTCAACAAAAACACTCTCCGACATATCATTAAACCGTGTGGGCAGTAATGTCTCAAAGATTTCACATACACAAAGTACACGATCACCATATGCTGTTTTCAATTTTCGAATCTTGATAATGCGGAATGGAATATGCGTTGGCAATTCGCTGAGCTTCTTTGTCTCTAAGCCATATGATTGTCCCACAGCATTCAAAACATTAATTTTAGTAATCTATAAACAAAACAGAAGCATATACATTACACTCTAAAACAGCTTGTAATAATATCGTGCATATAGGTATTATGCACTATGCATTGCTAATAAATTATACTATTTATGCAAGAAATGCCCTAACTGTAGCAGATACTACTTTTCTGCATATAGCACAAGTGTTAAGTTCTAATGCACACTTGACACATGCTATCATGTGTCCACAAGGCAAAAATAAAACACCTAGATAATCATGATAACAAATTTTACATAATTGTTGGTCACACTTTTGTATCTGTTCGTGAGACAAGTCTTTTTTCAGCCTCATGGATTTGCTCCGCGTGTTCTAACTCTAAAGGCACTTTTATGTCTTGTGCTGCAATCACGTTTTCTTTACGAATAGTGTTCACAAATTCCTGACCTTTAAGCTACACCATGTATTTACAGTTAGGTAACCAACGAGCGTGTTGCACAAAAGGGTCATCAGTCATTTGCCAATCCTTTAAAGCAAATCCACAATAAAAACATATTGTTTTATCCCCTTCACCAGTATAAAAAAAACAGCTTCACTTAGCTGTTTGGTAAGGTGTTTTAATATTAATGGCCAAACATTTTTATAAGATTCTAAACGTTTTTCAACAGAGCTGTACTCTGGGTGCGCTAGTGCTTTAGTCTTGCAAACTCCCAATTTTTCAAAAGCAACACGCCAATACAACATAGTCTATGGCATATGGACCACATATATCGACACTACCGTTGGCTGGTAATATATATTTATTATTATTATTATTATTATTATTTAGGCGTGATTCAGCAACGTAAGTAGTAGCTTTGTGGTTCGGTAAAATGGATACACGGGTATGTTACCCACTTGTTTTCCAAACATGCAAGGACAACAAGGAGACCATCTCAAATGGTCTCTAAAGGGATCATCTCCTTCTTCCCAGTTAGAAAGGTCAATACAACAAAACACACAGCGCACCACATCTTCTCGGTTCAAGTAAAAAAAAACGGGTTTTCAAGTTTATGTGTTGACAAGAAGCCTACAGGCCAGGATTCAAATGTTAACCAACGATCATGTTCTGATTTTAAATTTAACCCACGTGGTAAACCAACTTGCTCACTTGTTGTATTTGGTACTAACGCCATGTGTTATAATAAAACATTTTCTTATTGTAAGTTATTAACGTTGCACAGAGTACTTTAAAGCACAGTGTATGCTTTTTCACTGTCTGTTCACTATGTTAATGGCGCATGACCACACCTAAAAAAAACACTCAATCAATCAATACTTGTAAATAAAACGTTAACGTTGATTGGCATTAGTATATCAAAACACCATCAAAAATATTTAATAATAAACTGTATGTCGGCACTAACAGTAACAACACATGTACTTATTTTATTTTTATAAAGCTAAAGTCGTTTACATCCCCCTTTAACCAATATATAAACAAAAATGAATGAATGTAATGTCGTTTTGTCCAGATCTTCATGTTCGAACCCGTAGATATTCGTTGAGTTCATAGGGAACCGCCCATAAATTAAATTTAAATTTTTGTTTTTACAAAATCCAATATGGCCTTGTACCTTTCCCGGTAAACAAGCAATATGGTCTTGTACCTTTGGCAATACATAGCCATTAATCCAGAAAGCAATCATCGTCCCAGTCATGTACAGGTAATGAATTTTTTTTGTCTATGGTTTTTCATTAGTGATAAAATGGAATAGCATTTTTAAGTTAGACTTACCTGAGTTTTCAATAGTTCACTGCCTGGAAACAATGGTTGCATTCTAGTGCGTCTCAGGCTTTCAGCGACTGCTACGGCGGTAAGGCTTTTCATTCCAAGTTTATAAAAATAAATAAATAAATAAATAAATAAACCGCTATAAATACCTAAATTCAGGTTAATACATGCATTTCATAAAATAAAATAAAATAAAATAATATCAAACAAAAAATGAAACAAGTTAGTTTAAGAAATAATCTCACCTTCACTTGCACTGGCTTGTTGCTGTTTCCTTCTCGTGGGCTCAAAAGTGCAATGGTTTCTTGTATCTCAGACATATAAGGTATACCGGTTATCTGCAAACAAATAAATAAAAAAATCATTAATCACCTAATCAATAACTACAAATTTAAGGTTCATTAACATGACATTATTGAAATAATCATTCATAGGTACTTACCAAAAACAAAGAGGCCTTTTTCTTCCAAAGTTCAGTTCAGAGCTCTACTGTTTACGTCTATTTGCTGGTCCTGTCAGTGTATTACTAACACAAACTTTATCAGTCTGCTTAGCAACAGAAAAAGTTGCATTTTCTCAGCGTATTGTCCTTCAAAGGTTCTCTGTCTGTCTCCCTCTCTCTCACACACACTTGTGTTCCCACGCCTCGCCACATTTCTCAAACGCGATAAGATTCGCGTACCTTATACTAGTTTCATGATTTTAATAAGGAACCAAAATGGCTGCCTCTT
Organism: Meconema thalassinum; assembly: GCA_946902985.2. NCBI lineage: Eukaryota > Metazoa > Arthropoda > Insecta > Orthoptera > Tettigoniidae > Meconema > Meconema thalassinum. Next base: position 528,782,536 of record OX336390.1, on the reverse strand, counting down.
ATACATCGGTAGTCCTACTGTCTCAGAACCAAAATGGCGGTCTCTGCTTAAACAGCACACCTGCTAGCCACCACGAGGCAAGTAAGCTGATATCGCACTTCCTGCTAACGTAGACATATTTGTCTTATCAGCAGTCTCTCTCACAAGTCCTCTGGCTAGGTACAATATTCAGTCTCCAGTGAGCAGGACTCTGTGTGTGTGTGTTAGCATTGATAAACATGTTGTCTTATTATTATTATTTTGTTTTATTCTTAAACATTTTACTGTAATAATAATAATAATCATTAGCAAGCGGTCATCCTCAATACATTGGCATTTTAACCACATACTTTCACCCTTTAACACGTCACTTCACCCAGGTCAATGTTTAGTTTATAACATCTCAGGCCAATGACCTTTCTGCTTTGGCTCTTTGCGTACATGCACATGACTTGGTCGAGCGAATGTTATAGATATCCGTATTCTACAACCATTCACTCTGCCAGACAGCGGTCTCGCTTATTACCGTTTACTAGCATGTGAAAGATCCCCTTCAGGGGTAAAAAATCTTAGCATGCTTCACACATTTTCAATTATTCGCCTTCATTCATTCGTCATATAGGAAAATATCAAAAAAGCGCTCCCTCGCACTGCTGCCCCTCGAAATAGCCATTTCCTGTATCCACCATGGCCAGTTATAGCCTCGTTGTAACATGTGTCAATCGCTACCGGCTCTCTGTCTACAAACACTCTTTATTTTTAAAATTTAAAAAAAGTTTCAACTTGCACAGTTTTTATCCTGGCAGAGTAAACTTGTTAGTTTCCAAAATATAGGAATTTTAAAATTACACTAAAAAACAACATAAAAAATAAAAAAGTTTTATTATAAAAAATAAAGGTTAAAAAGACCATTCGTTTGCACTATGGCATAACGTTCTATCATGTTTGGTTTGCAACCTATCACCTACTTTCAAAAACAGAATTTTTGAATTTTTTTTCAAAAATACCAACACACATTCTTAGCAAAGAGGACGTCACCCCAACGCCAAAAATTCCTCATTCGTTAAAATCCGACCTTCCATTCGCCAATTATCGCCAATGTTCGCGAGAAAGTAGGCTATCATTTGTTTTCCTCCTACACCCTTGAAACTTGCTGTCCGCCTACAGGGAATAGCCACCTTACATTAACGTCAAACAAACTTTTTTCCAAAATTCACCGTTTCCAAAATAGCGCCAATCCATAAAAAAAAACAAATATTTTCAAAAAAAAAAAAAATACCAACACACATTCTTAGCAAAGAGGAAGTCACCCCGTTCCTAAAGAACACACCGTTCTAGCATGATCATTAAATATCACCAAAATGTAAAAATCGAACGTTTACCTCAAATTTAGTTTCCAAATTCCACCCATTTTAAGCAATAACCTCACCATCAAATAAAGCGGAAATAATAACATCTAAACGACCCCTCACTCGACCCTACTCCTCCCCCACCACCTAACCTTTTTCCAACATAGCCATACGTATTCAAGCACACACGCGATTGTAGGTAGGAAGCACCTCATCCCACTACTACATTTTTACCCTAGAGGCTTGAAATTTATTTTGGGGGTAGAGGGGTAGGGACATTTGATCTTTTGTCAAACAAACTCTTTTGTAAACTTCCTAGTTTCCAAAATATAAAAAATCAAATTTAAGTGTTTTCAAAAAATTTCAAAAAATCCAAATTATTATTTTCAATTGTGCTTTGGAATATGTAATGAGGGAATGGTACAGGGAAAATCCTAGGAACATAAGAATTGGAACCAAGAAAGATCAAAGAGACTTAAATTGCTTGGGATTCGCAGATGACTTAGCGTTACTGGCTAATAATATTCAAGAAGCCAAAAATCAAATAATAAGCCTACAAAATATAGCACAAAAAATTGGACTTCAGATATCATTTGAAAAGACAGAGATAATGGTAGCAAATCCACTTGTAATCAATCACATAACAGTAAATAACAAGAAAGTTAAAATAGTGAAGCAATTTAAATACTTAGGAGAAATTATAACTTACAACTTGGATGAGAAACCTGCATGGCAAGAAAGAACTAATAAAATTATAAAAGCCCAAAAATTAACATGGTCTACATATAAAAGAAAATGTCTATCAATCGCAACAAAATTAAAGCATTACAAGACGGTGGTTCAACCAGAGGTGACCTATGGAAGTGAAACTCTTTTTAAAGTTACTCAGAAAAACAGAATCGACAAAATTTTAAAAGTAGAAAGAAGAATAGCTAGAACATGCATAAATAAAAAATATCAGAAAGATAGACAGTGGCGGATAGTACCAAATGAAGTGGTATACAGAGAACTGGAGCCCATCACTGATACTATTCGGAAGAAACGGCTTTCTTTCTTTGGTCACATCATGAGGACACCAGAAACCAGTTATCTGGAAAAATTGTAGTGAAACTTTGGAATATGAAACAACAAGTAGGATGGATTAAGGAAATTAGAGAAGATATGAAAGAATTGGAAATAACCTTGGATGACTTGCAAAACAAAACAACAAAATTAAAAAAACTGAGAGATATAAAAATAAGATTTCAGGCTAAAATAGACAAACGTAATACAGTAAAAAGGGTATTTACAGATGAGGAACGCCTGAGAAGATCAGAGCGAATGAAGAGCTACTGGGCGACTCGGAAAGGAAACTTACTGAAGAAGAGGACCAAGAAATGATTGACTGAAGTGGTCCAATGAGGCCGTAAAAGCAGCAGCAGCAGAAGAAGAAGAAGAAGAAGAAGAAGAAGAAAAATAAAGGTCATAAAGACCATTCGTTTGAACCTTGGCACAACGTTCTATGATGTTTGGTTTTCAAACTATCGCCTACTTTCAAAAACAAAAATGTTCAAAACATTTTTGAAAAATATAATGAGTGGTCGATAGGAAAGGGGGCCTCAGACCGAGTCCTACGACACTTCAATCGTTAACATCCGACCAAGCGTTCGAGAGATATCGGCTTGGACTCACGCGGCGGCCATGACACTCGTTTAAAACCGCCTTACCCCCTTGCTAATGCCAACTTCGGGAACAATGAACAACTCACGTGGTCGAAGAATATGGTTAAATCGCAACGAGCGAACGGAGCGGAACAAAGAATTTGCGAAGCAGAGCCTGTCGACACCTAAGATTCACATGGAAGAACTGTTATCCCGGCTTCAAATTCAATTACAATGATGACACAAACATCACACGGTTAAAAGTACCAATCATATCAAAGAACGAGTTATCGACTATCTTGGACTTGCCTTCGACCCACGCAAACAATCGATTGTACGCAAGTGGGAGGGATTATCGAATGTTAATTATCGTTTCAAATTTTTGTACGCGAAATCGTCAAATGACACCGTTAAACCGCAAAATGCTGCAATTTCCGTAAATTTTACGGATAACCCGTAAAAGTTGGCAGGTATGCACGACCCAGTAGACTGAAATCTCCTTCCGGTCACGGAGTGAGTCAGTCATTTTCAGAATAGGTCATACAAGTGCAGTATTCGTTCTGGTCCTCAACTTAACCTTAGTGTGTGGATCTTAAAAAAGGAAGGAAATTTGTAGTTTTATGTGACGGTTAAACTCACGATCATGAGCCACGGGACCTCCGTTCTACGTGGAATCCTAACCACAGGACATGGCATTTAACTTCGAAACTCTCACATGCATTGACCGGGAATCGAACCCGGTCCATCGTGGTGAGAGGCCAACAGCTTGACCACTGCGCCACCACGCCCCCCAGTCTGTGGATCTTGGTCGGCACGATCCGCTCCATCTTATAATAACCGGCGATGTGAAAAGGAAGGAAGCTGTCTGTCTGTAAGTTATGTCTTCCTGTTACTCATTCACGCAAAAGCCATTCAACCATTTAAGCTGAAAATTAGCGAGAACGATTGTTTACACCTGGAGAGTACTATTGTAACTTCGAAATACAATAAACTAGGGGACCCGTGCGAGAAATCTCGCAGTTCAACAACATTATCGTTGTGCATTAGCCTCGCACAACAGTAAGTAATAGGTTATTTATTATGAGCACGTTTTCTGTTTATGCCCTGTCGTAACCTGTGAATGTCGGAATTACTTTGTTCATTTGTTATAATGATTGCTTTTTTGATGTGACTGGTGTACATTAATAGGCCGAGCTGGCTGTGTAAGAGTTGATGTGCCAGACCCGGCTTTACTGTCACGCAGGCTGGACGCGACGAAGTTCCGTCTTGCTTATTTGTTTAAAAGCACGCTTTAAAGAAATGTACTTCCGTTGACTTTTCAAGAAGTGCAAGATTTTTCCTGTGCTATTGAGACGATTTGGAAGATTTTAGCACGAAACACACCTTCTAAATCCGTCTGGTTTAAGAGTTTGAATTTTAAGAAACATACACCTTAGCGTTTTATATATATGACTAGCAGAAGTACCCGTTCTTCGAACGGTCATCGGTATGAACAACCAGACGTTATCAATTGAGCTACTGTTGCAATGGTTAGCGGTTTGGCATTCCTTCATAAGTTGATCAGAGCGAAGTTAGTTTTCTGGGAATTTCACAGACACTATTAATTTAATGGCCTTAAAATGTGTTTTTCGGAGAAACCTTTATAGACTCCCGAATTTTGTATCTCACATTGAGAAGCGCAACATATGCTTTGGTCGTCCTTCTAGGATAATTTTTATATTTCACCTATTTATCTTGTATTTTGAAAAGATTTTCCCTATACCCACCCTTCTATGAGAAGTACGGTGAAGAGTTTTATAAATGATTGGTGTATTGACTCTCATGGATACTATACCTAATTTTACGATGCTCCAAGCATCCGAACACGTGTTATAGGCGCACAAAAAGATACACAGAAAGACAGACAGACAGACAAATACATTGAATACAACATATCACCCAGATATCCAAATATAGATATATCAACCACACAGTGTCAAACAAAATCATCCTAACGATGAACCCCTTTTGTCGACAAAAAAGAAAAATGATTAGTTAAATTGTGCTCTCAAACGAAATTCAATTAACGTGTACTACCTGACGTGAAAATAAAATTGAAAACCTCGTAGACGAAACGCAATATACGTCAGATAAAAACTGACCCTCACCGTTGTCTTAAGTCCCCATCCACAGGAAGACACCTTTTAATAAATTATAAAAGCTATGCATGAAAATTCAGGTTTTTTAGCCTCCAATTGCCCAAATTCCTAAAAACCGCAAAAATACTATTTCAATTCAGGATTTTTTGAAAATATTGTTACTGTTTGTAGATATAATAGACCTTCTGTACGACATATCGGACGTGTAAATCGCATGAAACAATTCTAGGGTACCCCTTGACCCCCTTAAGCGCATTGATGAATTTTAGAGTCTAAGTTGGTTCCGTGTAACCTTATAGCCATTTGTAAACTTTCACAGAAAAGTAATAATTGGAGTGGCATTGATTTTCACAGAAATAGATGGAAAGATAGATATCACCTCTTGAGATAATGTTGTCATCGTTACCGGCTTGCATTCCTTCATTAGTTATTAAATGAAATTAACTTAGTTTTATGGGAATATCTCAGAAACTGTTGGTTTTAAAGCCTTAAAATGTAGTTTTGTTTCTGACACCGAGGGGCTGAAAATGAGTTTTGTCTCGTCGTTGTACGCCATAATAATAATAAAAATAATAATAATAATAATAATAATAAAAGTAATACGAGTAATAATAATAATAATAATAATAATAATAATAATAACATTAATAATAAATTCAACTATCTAGGTGAAATTATTCATCCAGCAGGATTAAACCAGGAAGCTAACAAAGAAAAAACTGCTAAATAGCAAAGAGCTTACAAAATCACATGGAGCAGATACAACAAAAGATGTATCTCAAAGAATGCAAAATTACGACACAACACAGTCATCAAACCAGAGGCATTGTATGCATCCGAAACACTGATAATTGGGGGCAGGTCACAAATGAAAAGCATAGAGAAACAGGAGAGGAAAATTATCAGAAAATTCCTAGGACCAAAGTTCAAAAATGGAATTTGGATGAAAAAGAAACCACATGAAATTTTTCAATCCGCAGAAAAAATCACAGATACTATCAGAAAACGACGATTAAAATTCTACGGACACCTTCACAGAATGGATAACGACAGGCTGACAAAGAGAATTCTAAATCTAGCGCTAACCCTGAAAATCCGCAACGATTGGTTAACAGAAATACATGAAGATCTACAAGAAATGGGTATTGCTGAGAAAACCATTCCAGATAGAGTAAAATTAGAAGCCTAGTAAACAAACATAAATTTGCAGAGAAACCTAAAAGGCGAAATACAGGCTGGACAGAAGCACGCAGAAAGGAAGACAGTGAACGAATTAAGATATATTGGGAAGAAAAGGAGAAGGAACATTGTGCAAAATAAGTTCAAGCGTGCCCCGTAGTTGGGCATAACTATTAAAAAAAAATATATATAATAAGGGATAGGGATATATTAGACTATCCGTACCACACCCGCAATTCCAAAAGCCGCAAAAATACTATTTCAATTCAGGATTGGTTGAAAATAATGTTGCTGTTTGGAGATATATTAGACCTTCTGAACGACATATCGCACGTGTAAATCGCGTGAAAAATTTCTAGGATGCCCCTTGACTCCCTTAAGCGCATTGATGCATTTTACAGTCTAAGTTGGTTCCGTGAACCTTATAGCCATTTGTAAACTTTCACAGAATTGTAATAAATGGACTGGCATTGCTTCTTACAGAAATAGATGGAAAGATGGATGTCATCTCTTGAGATAATGTTGTCATGGTTACCAGCTTGCATTCCTTCATTAAATTATTAAATTAAATTAGTTTCCTGGGAATATCTCAGAAACTGTTGGTTTTAGAGCCTTAAAAATTAGTTTGGTTTCTGACACCTAGGGGCTGAAAATGAGATTGTTCTCGTCGTTGTACGCCATAATATAATAATAATATAAATAATAATAATAATATCGTATGACCTAGGGTGCAGGGTGCAAGCTTTGTTATTTACGCCCAGACGGCAGCTTGCATGTCCCGTGTGGGTGCGGGTTAGAATACACCCACGGTATGCTCTGCCTGGCGTAGGAGGCAACTAATAGGGCCGGCAAGACCGACTGACATGACTGACTTTGATTTGGAAAACCCCCTGAGAATGGGGAGGGCAGAATTCATCCACGGTATCCCCTGCCTGTCGTAAAAGGCGACTAATGGGGGGGGGGGGGGGCTATTGAAAGGTCTTCGATTTTCTGGTCCCAATTTTTGTTTGACCATTAGAAATAAAAGTACATGCTGCTTGGGGAAGGGCCACCAACTTGGCCATCTGGACAAAACGCCTAGATGGTATTCCCCATCCCGTCGGGAGGGTGCGCCATGTACCCTTGCAGTAGTATCCGCCTCACAACGGAAGCCCCTGCAGGGCCGAATACTTGCGCCGAACATATCACTGTGCATGCCGAGGGGTATGTGCCTGTCCAAGACACTAGGACCCCAGGCAATACTTACTATCGCCAGGTAGGTACGCCTTGGCTGGGTGGTGCCCACAGTGATGGTCCTCGTTCGGAGTAGGTAGTATTCGGGGAGGATGATTCCGGGATGACGCGTAAGCGGCCTAATGAAACTTTCAATGCACGTTTCCCCGTTGGCAAGTCACCTCGCTACCTGGTAGCTACCAGGACAGACGGGGGTGATTTCAAAGAGATGAAATCTATTATTTTTTCCGAAGAAATCGAGGTGAAATTTGGTGACCTGAGCGGAATTTCCAAGCTCCGGAACAGACAGCTCCTGCTTCATACCGTTAGCCGGCAGCAAACCGAAGCGTTGCTGGAATGCACGCGAAATTCTTGTTAAGGTCACAAAGCATGAAACGCTGAATGAGGTCCACGGAGTTATATTTCCCCGCGACCTCATTCTTAATAGCGATGCGGAATTGTTGCGGGATCTGTGGAAGAGATGCGTCACCAAGATTAGGCGCATCACCCGAAAGATTGGAGAGGACAGCGTCGATACGGGCCTTTTATTCTACATTTTGAGGTTGTATGTTGTAACTAAGCAGGTGAAGGTCGCATCGTACCACTGCGATATTCAACCGAACATCCCTTCACCTATGCGCTGCTATCAATGCCAGAAATTCGGGCTTGTTTCTTCCATGTGCACTGCCAAGGCCGTGTGTGGAGAGTGTGGCAAGAAGACACGTGAGGGTGAGAGGTGTACGCCTCCCCCGATTTGTCCTAACTGCCAAGGAAGCCGCTCTCCACGATCGACGCAGTGCCCTGAGTTCTGTAAAGAAGCAAAGATCCAAGAAATCGAACATTGGATCGGATTTCATATCACGACGCTCGAAAGAGGTACCGTGATATGAATGCCCCCGAATTTCGGGTATCGTTTGAGGCCGCGCGATGCCCTCATTCACACCTGCTGTCACAGTTCCCAGTGTAGTACACTCGAAGTCCGTTTATTCAGCAGTTTTGAAATCCGCCCTCGCTGTACCAGCGAAGATTGTCAGCCCGAAGGAGGTCCCACAACCTTCTTCGGCCACAGGAAAGAAGGCGCCGGTTACACCATCTAAACCGTCCAAATCGGATAAGAAGTCCTCTTCTTCTCCGAAACGGTCGGCGAATAAGTCTTCCCCAGCTAATGGGGGAAAGAAAACTCGCCCAGCCCAACTGATACGAAAAAGATAGGGGAGAAGAGGGAGACGGTGCGCCACCGTCTCTCTCGCCCACCTGCTGATGGTATGGCACCCGTATCTGCTGGCTCTTCCGCTTCCACAACCATCAAGGGAGCGAAGCCGGCAGAAGCCAAGCCCGTTGGTGTTGAGGAACTCCCCTATAGGAGGAAAATATCACCGGCGGAGAAGAATGAAACGGTGCAGTACCGTGTCTCTAACTCTCCTGCTAACAAGGCTGCTAACCCATCTGCTGGCCATCCCGCTCTCACTACCATCAGTGGAGTGATGCCACCGGGAACAGTCATGTTTAGCAAGGGTCTGGCGTCAAAAGGGAAGGGACCACCTATTTTCCCGAATAGACGTCAGCGCCGGTCGAGAAAAAAGAACGTTCGGGACGTGTCGGGGACGGACACCCAGTTTTCAGACCGGGAGAAGGTCCCTCGACACCGCTCTCGCTCTTCCCCAAGAGCTATATTGAGTAAGTCCGACGAGGACCACGCGCCACCCAAGAAAGCGCCCCCTCCATTTTCTTCGTCTTCCGATGAAGATGTGGAGATCGAGGAGTGCTCTCCTCTCCCATCATCTCCACCGACAGATGGGGAAGGGTGGCAAACAGTCAAGCGTAAGTAGAAGACCAACTTCAAGTCCACACTATGGCACTATTACAACGGAACTGTAATAACTATTCCGGTCATCTCGCTGAATTACGTCAACTAGGTAATATCTTCGTTTTCGGCAACCATTGTCTGTTTTCAGGAATCCAGGACATGAGACAACAATGCGTCACTTCAAACTCTTCTCTAAAAACCGAGTGGACGGAGCTGTAGTCGCCGGTGGCTTCTGCACTCTCGTCCACTCTAGCCTCTTTAGTGAAGAAGTGCCGCTGCGTACTTAGCTAGAAGCAGTTGCAGTTAGTACGTCGTTGCCAGTAATGGCAACAGTATGTAACGTGTATATCCCACCGGATTATCAACTGGATTACAACCAGCTCGTGGATCTAGATTCTAGTCTCTCAGCTTCCTCCTCCTTATCTCCTTCTAGGAGATTTTAATGCCCACTATACCATCCGGGGCTCCGCTACCACCAGCGGTAGAGGGAGAGATTTTGAGAAACTGACCAGGCGGCTGGGCCTGTATTTGTTGAACACAGGGAAACCTACGCACTTCTCTATTACACACGACACTTATTCAAGTATCGATATCACCTTGTGCAGTCGTGCGCTGGTTCCCCTGCTACAGTGGGGTGTACACGACGAGCTTTGTAATAGTGACCATTTCCCGATTATTGTTACTCTTCCAAACCAGAGAGCCATCGAGTTATCAAGGCAATGGCTTCTCCGTCGGGCTGATTGGCCAACTTTCACGGCACGTGCGGTGTTTGCCGAAGATACCTTTGAGAGTGTCGACGATCAAACCATTCACATAACGAATGGTATTTTGGCTGCGGCTGAGGAAACAATACCTTCCTCATCCGGCAACTACCGTCGGAAGCTTGTCCCTTGGTGGACAGCCGAGATTGCAGCACCCATTTAAGATCATCGACGTGATTTCAAATGCTATCGGAGGCAAAACACCATGGCCAACCTTATCACCTTCAAAAGAATGCGTTCTAGAGCCCGATATCTGATTCGGGAGAGTAAGAAATCGACGTGGGAAAAGTGTGTCATCCATGACGGTGCCTACTCCTTCATCTCAAGTGTGTACTAAGCTACGTCGGATCTCCGGACTCCCGACATCATGGACGAGTATCCATCAACGGAGACATCATCACGGACCATCTCGCTTGCTCTGTGCAGGGATACGGCTCCTGGACCATTGCATACATAATCAAATGATAAAACATCTGTGCGAATCCAGTATAAAACAACTGTTGACCTTCTTCAATCGTATATGGATTGAAGGGGAGTTTCCTTCTCAATGACGAGAGGAGATCGTGATACCGATTCCCAAAGCTGGAAAGGATCCCAAGCTTGTCAGCAGCTATAGGCCCATTTGTCTGACGAATGACCTATGTAAGCTGCTGGAAAAGATGGTGAATCGTCAACTGGTGTGGTTCTTGGAAGAGATAGCTCTCCTGTCTGAGTACCAGTGTGGATTTTGCTCTCATAAGTCCACCACAGACCATCTGGTGCGACTTGAGGTCGCCAAACAGGTGGCATTTCTCCGAAAGCAGCATCTAGTCACGGTTTTCTTTGACCTCGAGAAAGCCTACGACACCACATGGCGCTATGGGATCCTTTCCACATTTCCAATCTTTATTGCGAACTTTATGTCCGTCCGACTCTTCCGTGTAAGAGTCGGTAGGACATTATCTCAATATTACACTCAAGAAAATGGAGTTCCTCAGGGTTCTGTGCTGAGTGTCACCTTGTTCGCGGTTGCCATAATCGACATTGTTGCCGCCACCAGACCCACGATATTCCCTCGCTGCTTGTAGACGATTTAGCTCTGCATTACAGCTGGGGAAGTATGGCGATCGTGGAACGGCAATTGCAGCTAGCTATTAACTGGGTCGACAGGTGGGCTCACAATCGAGCTTTTCGTTTTTCAGCAGCGAACACCTCCGTCGTCCATTTCTGTCGACTCCACGGGCTACATTTACACCCTGAACTACATCTCAGGGATGCTGCGTTGCCGTTGGTTGGCACTTATCGCTTCCTAGGGCTCCATTTTGACAGCAAATTAACGTGGAAGCACCATATTTGGCAACTAAAAACGGCGTGACTCAGGAAACTGAACATGCTCAAGTTTCTTAGTGGCACTACGTGGGGGGGCTGACCGTGCGGTGCTGCTACGGTTCTACCAAGCCCTCGTCCAGTCCCGGCGAGACTATGGTTCTGCGGTTTACGGTTCAGCAAGGCCGGCAACCTTGAAAATGCTGGACAGTATCCGCCATAGTGGCGTTATGCTGGCTACCGGTGCCTTCCGGACCAGCCCGATACCCGGCCTACTCGCCGAATCGGGTGTTCCACCTCTAAATTATAGACGCCAACATAATGCTTTTAGCATATGGTGCCAATGTGCGTCAAATGCCGCAACATCCGTGCTATCTAGCTTTTTTCAGTACCCAATACCTCCAGAGGTACGCCAACCAGCCTCGTGCCACTCGGCCGGTACTGAAATAGCTCGTGTACTGAATTAGGAGGGGCTGTAGGTCCCTGTAAGATCCGGACATATAGCGAGATGCTTTCGTGGCAAGTCCCGCGTCCGGAAATTCGGTTAGATCTACACCGAGGTCCTAATTCCAAATGTGTATACTTAAATTTGTGTTAAGAGAGGCAGATGACCACGTAGTTCCGCCCCTTGAAACAACTAACATCTATGAAGCTCTCCAGTTTGCACTTCAGGATGCACGAATTCACTTTCTCGTATGTACCGACTATTTGTGTTCGTTGCAGTCAATTGCTACATGTTTCCCTCAACACCCCCTAGTGCAGCGAATCCACGACCTAGTAGCCGGGTTGTGCCGCGCTGACACTCGAATCACCATTCTTTGGCTTCCAAGGCACATGGGAATTGTTGGAAATGAGTTGGAGGATCAAGCTGCAAAAGAGGGAGTATCACTACCACCTCGACTAATGGAGGTACCCGCTAGAGATATACGCTCTACTTTACGCCGACAAGTACTGGTATTTTGGGAGAGTCAGTGGCTAGCTGACTCAATGCCCAGTAAACTGAGAGCAAACCGCGTGTGGCAGAGCTCTTTCTGGTCACGGAGAGAGTCCGTCATTTTGTGTAGGCTAAGGATAGTTCATACAAGATCCACCCACTCGTACCTAATGAGAAGGGAAGAGTCCCCACATTGTACCTGTGGAGCCGTTTTTACAGTGGCCCACATTTTAACCGAGTGTGTGGATATTACTGACTTACGAAGAAACCTTGGTTTGCAGATGACATTCAAACTTGTATTAGTCGATGACGCGATGGCTGCTATTCTCGTCATCCGCTTTATAAGTGAGAGTGGGTTAGGGCCAGCAATGTAAATTTTCCAGTGTACATTGACTCCACAACTTGTTCGCTTTTGAATGATGATTTTTTGTTTATTTTTATAATAAATTATTAGTTTTATTTAATTTTTAAAATTCATTTTCGGTCTTTTCATAGGTAGGTGTCCACCTCTAAATTTTAAATTCCTCTCCAAATTTGTAAAATTTAGCCAAATCAGTGTTAAGAGAGGCAGATGACCTCGTTGTTCCACCCCTCAAAACAGTAATAACTAACTAACTAACTAACTAAGGAAGGAAGGAAGGAAGGAAGGAAGGAAGGAAGGAAGATTGTAGTTTTACGTGACCGTGAATCTTGTGATTATGAGCCACGGTACCTCCTTTTTACGTGGAATCCGAACTACAGGACATGGCATTTCACTTCGAAAACTAACTAAGATTGCATGTCGAATTTTTTCGATCTTTGGAGAGTTATGAAAGTCAGGAGGTTAGATATCTAAGCTCCTTGACACTATAGCGCTTTCTAGTAGAGAAATGAGGAACTTTGTGTTGGCGGAAAATCCCGAGATTAATTTTGCCATTATGATCACGGCCTACTGAATTCAAATGGATTCTTTAACATGCCAGCAATGTATAACATGCGTGTCATGCTTTTTGTCGCCTTTCAAAAATCACTTACCACAGACAGGAGCGAACCTGCAAGCTTGGGGTTGGTAGTCCGACACGATAACCACTCACCCACCGTGGCAAGCTAATATATTAATAATACTATTGGGATAGGGGTATAGTAGACTTTCCGTACCACTCCCGCAGGCGTAAATCGCGTGAAAAATTCTAGAGTACCCCTTGGCCCCCTTAAGCGCATTATATGTATTGATGAATTTTACAGCTTAATTTGGTTCCGTGATAACCATATAGCCGTTTGAAAACTTTCACAGTAATGTAATGTTTGGAATTGCATTGCGTATTACAGAAATAGACGGGCATTTGAGATTATGTTGTCATGATTACCGGCTTGCATTCTTTCATTAGTTTATTCAATGAAATTAGTTTTCTGGGAATATCTCAGAAACTGTTGGTTTTAGGGCCTTAAAAGCTCCTGAGTTTTGTTTCACACATTGAGGGGCTGAAAATGAGCTTTGTCTCGCCCTTCTACGCCTATTTCAGCATGTATTTTAAGGGGGTAGGTCCCCTTTTATGAAAGGTACGGAGAATAGTTACATCAATGATTGCTGTCGTGCCTCTGATGGGTATCTGCACCAAATTTTACGGTAATCCACCCAGCCGTTCTCGAGTTATAAGGGAACAAAATTGTCCACAGACAAAGAGACAAACAGCCAAACATTTTATTTTCGCGCACATCCGTCATAAAACAGTCTGAAACGCGTTAATAACGCAAATTTCCGTAGAAATTTAGAAAAAAACACACAAACTTTCATTTTTATTTATATGGGATGTTGATTCTTCTGATTTCGAGTCTTTGGCATTCGGGGATAGGTTAAAATAGGCAAAATATCGAAGTTGTCGTAGAAGGCCCAGACACATCTCATTTTATGCCCCTCAGTGTGAGAAACAAAGACCTCAAAAGCAGTGGCGTACCAAGGCTACTTGTTGCCCGGGACTAACTAGATGGTAGTCGCCCCCTAACACTAAAAGGTTCAAGGATAATGAGTTTAATTTAAACACACTTTAATGTTAATAAATATTTATTTTTAATAAGTAGCATGTCACTTTAACACTTCATAAAGAGGAAAATATGAATAAAACTAGCTGTACCCGGCATGCGTTGTAATGCCAATCAAAGAAAGTGTTGGCATTGTATCTTTGTATGTTGAAGTGCTTTTGGATTCCCGATATTGTTTTTCTTTTTCCGTTAACCACTTCTAAACTATTGTAAAATTGATTTAGTATCTCAAAAAAATCATGGGAGCGTGCTCAACAACTCACCAAATTTTCATCGCTATGAAATGAATGATATATGAACGCATACGGGACTTTGTTGAAACGATTCGAGCGCCGTCACCCATTTGCTGAATATACTCGTACGCTACCTATTGTAAAATGGATTTACTAAGTGAAAACCTTCCCTGGCGTGTACACAACAACTCATAAAAGTTTCATCGCAATCGGATGAATGGCATATGAACGCATACGGGTTTTTGCTTAAACGATTCGCGCGACGACACTCATTTGTTGAATCTACTTGTGCGCCACCCACTGAAAAACGGATTTACTAATTCATACACCTTCGCAGGACTGTGCTCAACTCCCCAAAGTTTTATGATAATCGGATGAATGTTATATGAACGCATACGGGACTTGGTTGAAACGATTCACGCGCTGTCGCCCATTAATTGAATCTAATCGTGCGCTACCAATTGTAAAATGGATTTACTAAATCGGAAATCTTTGCGGGAGTGGAAACAACATTTCTCCAAATTTCTTTGCAATCGCATGAATGGTATATGAACGCATACGGGTTTTTTTTAAACGATACGCACGCCGTTACTCATTTGTTGAATCTACTTGTGCGATACCTATTGTAAAGTGGATGTACTAAGCCAGAAAACTTCCCTGAAATGTACACAACATCTCACCCAAGATTCATCGCTTTCGGACAAATGGTATATGAACGCATACGGGACTTTGTTGAAACGCTTCGCTTGCCTTCGCTCATATGTTGAATCTACTTGAGTGCTACCTATTGTAAAATGGATTAACTAAGCCTGAAACTTTCCCTAGAGTGTACACAACAACTCACCCAAGTTTAGTCGCTATCAGACGAATGGTGTATGAACGTATACAGAACTATGTAGAAACACTTCACGCGTCGTCGCTCGTTTGTTTAATCTACTTGTGCGATACCTATTGTAAAGTGAATTTACTAACCCAGAAACATTCCCTGAAGTGTACACAACATCTCACCCAAGTTTCATCGCTATCAGACGAATAGTATATGAACGCAAACGGGACTTTGTTGAAACGCTTCGCGCATCGTCGCTCATTTGTTGAATCTAGTCGTGCGCTACCTATTATAAAATGGATTTACTAAGCCAGACACCTTGCCTGTAGTGTACACAACCTCTCACCCAAGTTTCATGGCTATCGGACGAATGGTATGTGAACGCATACAGGACTTTGTTGAAACGCTTCGGCCGTCGTCGCTCATTTGTTGATTCTACTCGTGCGCTACCTATTGTAAAAAGGATTTACTAAGTCAGAAACCTTTCCTGGAGTGTGCACAACAATACAACCAATGTTTCATAACAATCGGATGAATGGTATATGAACGCATACGGGACTTTGCTCAAGCGATTCGCGTGCCGTCACTCATTTGTTGAATCTACTCGTGCGCTACAACTTTCATATTTATTCACCTTTTAAACCTTCCCTGGACTTCCACAAATAATTCAAGACCAAAATTAGCCAAATCGGTCCAGCCGTTCTCGAGTTTTAGCGAGACTAACGAACAGCAATTCATTTTTATATTATTTTATTTATTTATTTATTCGTTAATTCCCCATAAGGAGAGCGTTACAACACAATCAATTTTCATGTTTCATTCTGGACCTTTCTTCTTTTTTTCCCAAAAACCTCTCATATACACACTATGTTTCCTCTTTCTCTCTTCTGTCCACCTCTTTGCTGGTTGTCTCTCTTTGGGAGTTTGCTCAAGCTTCTGTAGTCTAAGTTTTTCTCTGTATTTGCTCCTGTCTGCGATGTCTTCTGTAGAGATGTTTAGTTTCTTAAGGTCTTCCACGGTTTCCTTTACCCAATTGGTTTTTAGTGTGCTATTCGTAACTATATTAAAAATTTTCTTGATCAGTCTGTCTTCGGTCATCCTATGTATATGTCCATAAAATTTTGCCCTTCTTTTCCTTATGTTGTTTGTAATCGTCTCTGTCTGTTTGTACAGTTCTATTGTCGGTCTCTTCATCCATATTCCCTCTTTCTGAACTGGCCCGTAGATCTTTCTCAGAATTTTTCTCTCTTGTTTTTCTAATTCCTTGATTTTTGTTCGCCCCTTGATTGCTGTCGTTTCTGAAGCGTATAAGGCCTCTGGTAAGACTACTGTACGGTAGTGTCGTAATTTGGCATTGATGGAAATACTTATTATTGTAGTGGTTCCATGTAAGTCGGTATGCTTTCTGCAATTTAGCGATCCTGTCTTCATTGGATGCCAAGTTCAGTCCTGTTTTCTGTATAATCTCTCCTAGATATTTGAAACTTTCCACTTGTGTTATTTTTCCATACTTGGTTTCCAGTGGGTGCTTGTCTGTAGATTTTGTGTCCATGAACTGTGTTTTTTCGTATGAGATTTGTAACCCTGTTTTGGCAGAGATTTCATGTAGCGTCTCTAGAGCTTCTTTGGCTTCTTTTCTGTTATTTGTTATAATCGCTACATCATCGGCAAAGGCCAGACACTAAATGTTGACTGTCCTTTTCTGGTGTTTTGCCATTTTTATGCCTTTGACTCCTTTTTCCCATGTCTTGATTATTTTATCCAAAACTGAGTTGAATAGAATGGGTGATAAACCATCACCTTGTCGCACTCCTGTATTCATTTTGAAGGGTTCCGAGATCTCTCCCATGAATTTAACTTTGGATATTGTATTTGTTAATGTTTCTTGGATTAGTTTTCTGGACTTATTGCCGACCTTCATTTCTTATAATGTGTTAAAAAGTGTTTCTCTATCTATGGAGTCGTACGCTTTTTTGTAGTCGACGAATGTGATTGTTGTGTTCTGGTTTTTCTCGTTGCTAGTATTGTTCTCAGGCACCAAATCTGCTCACTGCACGATCTTCCCTTCCTGAACCCTCCTTGGTATTCTCCTATCTGTGGATCTATCTGAGGCTCTATCCGTTTTAACAGGGCTTTGGAGAAAATTTTGTATGCGACGGGTAATAGTGAAATCCCTCTATAATTATTAGGGTTCGTTTTGTCTCCCTTCTTGTGGAGGGGGTGTATTAGAGCTGACTTCCATTCTTCTGGTACCTTCCCTGTTTCCCAGATGTTTTCGATGATTTTGTGTATTTTTGGTGTAACATTTTCGTGGTCTAATTTCCAGATTTCCGAAATCAATCCGTCTTCTCCAGGCGCTCTATTGTTCTTTAGTGATTTTATTATTTCCACGATTTCTTCAAGTGGAGGTTTGGAATCAATGTTAGGTTCTGGCTTTTCGAACTGTAATCTGTGTGTTGGTTTATCGCAGTTAAGCAGTGAGTCAAAATATTGTGCCAGTATCGTACAGTTCTTTTTCGGGTTTGTCTCCAGTGTTCCATCTTGTCTTTTGAAGCATAAGCTCGGTGGTCGATATCCTGTCATATTCTCTCTGAATGTTCTATAGAAGTTTCCTGTGTTATTTTTGGTAAAATCCTCTTCTATCTCCTTGAGTCTGTTGTTATCGTAGTTTCTTTTTTCTCTGCGGATTATTCTCGAGGAGTCTTTTTGTATCTTGTTGAATTCTTCCCATTTTTCGGGTGTTCTATGGCTGTTAAATTTTTTCCAGGCTTGTATTCTATCCTCTATGGCTCTGTCACATGTCACGTTCCACCATCTGTGCTTCCTTTTCCTCGGAGGCTGCCCCATTTTTATCAGTCCTTTCATGTTTTCGGACATGTCCGTCCAGTTGTTACTCTCAATTTTCTAAAGTCCTTGTGTTATTTCTTTCTTGTTTAATTGTAAATACTCTGGGTCTGTTCTGAAAATTCTGGTTGTTCTCTTAGTTTGTCTGTTTGGTATAAACTTAGCCTTGATTTGTAGTAGATGATGATCAGATTCGAAAAAACCTTTTCTCGTTCGTATATTCATAACTTCTCTGGTGTTTTTTGTAGATATCGCAACGTGGTCTATCTGAAATTCTCCGAGGGCGCTGTTTGGAGATTTCCAAGTCCATAGTTTCTTGTAGAGTTTCTGGAATTGTGTTGACATGATTTTGAGGTCAAAATTCCTACAGAAGTTTATCAAATTCTCTCCATTCTTGTTTGTCCTCTGGTGCGCTGTATGTTTTCCTGTTGTGTCTCTGAATTTTCTTTCGCGGCCTAATTGTGCATTAAAATCACCAAGCAATAATTTTACATGCTTAGTGGGGATTTTGTTGGTGATTTCTTCTAAGTCTTCCCAGAATTCTTCTATCATCTGTGGATTTTTGTTATTGTAGTTATTTGTGGGGGCATGAGCATTGATTATTGTAATTCATTTTTATATATATAGATAAAACTGTAAGTATTGAAAATGTTAGTTTGTTAAAAAAAAGTGTCAGAGTCATAACAAAAATTTAACAAGTAGTTCCGTGAAGAACTAAAGCCTATTTTCATATATCCTACTTATGTTAATTGCCTCTATCAACATACAAAATTTCAGTTTGATTGCTCTAATAGATTCGAAGATATTGAGAAACGACTAAATATTTCGGATGGCCACCATGTTGAATTTGTATATATGTAGGTCTTAGAGTTATGTACTGTTACATGAAGATTATTGTGTACGTGTAGTATTCACACTTCAATCGCATGATTAGGACACAAGAAGTAAAAACGCGATTTTAAAATTGCGCACAGCTGCCATCTTCTGGTTATGAAAACAATTGAAATAAATTAGATGCCAGTGGATTAATATTTGTCTAAGCATTTACTGTACCGAGTTTCAGTGCACTCGGATGGTTAAATTGCGATAAACGTCCATTTAAATATTTATACTTCGCGTCGCTGCCATGTGGGATTTTTTGATCACCAGGTTATTGAAATTCCTATAGGTGAACGTATGTTCATAGCCCCTATGAACATAAAAGTAATTCAGTTTGATTGCTGTAATAGATTCGTAGATATTGAGAACCGTCTAAATATTTCGGATGGTCGCCATGTTCGATTGTTACATGAATAGGCCATGCATAGAGTTATGTACCATTAAAGGAAAATTATTGCGTAGGTTCATTATTCAAACGTTCACTTCGAACGCATGATTACGACACAAGAAATAAAAACTTAATTTTAAAATTCCCACAGCCGCCTTTTTGAGGTTATGTAAACAATTTAACTAAATTAGATGCCAGTGCATTACAATGTGTATAAACATTTGCTGTACCAAGTTTCATTGCGTTTGGATGATTAAATCGCTAGAAAAGTCTACGAGTATTTCAATGTTTCAACTTCGCTTGGCCGCCATGTTCGTTTTGTAGTTAACAGGTTTCTGAAAGTCTCACAGATGAACTTCCAGTAGTGCCCTTTATCTCTGTACAAATTTTCAGGGTGATATCAGTAATAGCTTCGGAGATATAGAATGCCGGTGAAATATTTCGCACAGCCGCCATTTTGAGGTTATGTGAACAATTGAACGATAATTAGATGTCGGTGCATTACAATGTGTATAAACATATACTGTACCAAGTTTCATTGCGTTTGGTTGGTTAAATCGCGAGAAACGTCTATTTAAAAGTCGCAAGTTTGCTTGGCCGCCATGTTGGTTTTGTAGTTACCAGGTTTTCGAAAGTCACATAGATGAACTGCTAGTAGTTCCCTTTATCACCGTACAAAATTTCAGGGTGATATCGGTAATAGTTTCGGAGATATTGAATGCTGGTGAAATATTTCGCACAGCCGCCATGTTGGATTGGTGAGACGTAAAAAAATTTGAAGGGCACGGTAGGGGTTGGCCAAAATGGTGTTATGATACCGAGTTTCATTGAAATCGCTCCAGCCGTTTAGAAGTTATTAGAGGGGGCACACACACACATCCACACAGTCACGCATAAGCCTATTTTTTTTTTTTCATAAAATGAAAATATGCTAAAAATGTGCCTTCCTAGCCTTGATGGATGCAAACGTATTTATAAAAGAGTTGACTTTTATAGTAGCAGCCACATCACGTTCAATAAAATAGCTAAATTACTTAGTCTCTCTTGCGTCATTGTGGATGTTAAATAATGTTTAATAAGCTTCAGCTTACTGAAAGATCGTTCACAAGATGCCACACACACTGGAATCGTTAAAAGTACTTTGAAAGCGATGATCAACTTACTGTATGCCTCTAACCACAAACAAGATAAATATAACAAAATATCTTTGGGTTTCTTCAAGTCGATCTTTTCATTACATTTCTTTGAGCATCGTAATAAAACTATGACATCTTTAATATCTTCCGTTCAAATCTTCATATTTATATTGAAATTCATCAATGAAAGTAGTAGAGAACGGGGTTCTTAATCTTAGGGGGGGTGGAGCCTTGCATTACAACTATATCACGAATTTTTTCTGAAATCTCCCAAGTCCACGATCAAATGTTACATAATCACATTTTATCAAAATTGGCATTGTCATGTTGAATCAAAGTTTCCTTGGGCTCATTTTCGTTGTTTGAACTCGATAAAGTTCCAGCGCCAATTGCACTTGATTCCAAGAGTTGGATTGAGATATTTGAATCGTCTGCTTTAAGACAGTTACCATCAAGAACATCGTATTTAGCCAATTTATTAACTACTGTCGCCGGCCTCTCACCGCTGGGTCCGTGGTTCAAATCCCGGTCACTCCATGTGAGATATGTGCTGGACAAAACGGAGGCAGACAGGTTTTTCTCCGGGCACTCCGGTTTTCTCTGTCAAAATGCGTTCCAGAAACACTCTCCACTATCATTTCATTTCATCTGTCATTCATTTAATCATTGTCCCAGAGGAGTGCGTCAGGCTTTGGCAGCCGGCACAATTCATATCCTCGCCGCTAGATGGGGGCTTCATTCATTCCATTCCTGACCCGGTCGGAGACTGGAAGCCGGCTGTGGATTTTCATTTTTCATTAACTACTGTAATATTTGATTCATTAATCTCAAGGCTTAATCTGATACTGTCAAATTCACTTTCTTTCTGAATGTCAGTGTTTTCAGAGTTCAGTGATCCTTTTATGAAAGCTGTCGTAAACGATTTCGAACTCTCGAGCGCTTTGGTACGTTGCTGTTTCAGTTGTCTATTTTGAGCCCCACTTGCCTTGTGTCGTTTTATAATGGTAACTGAAATATATTGAAACACATTACCTTCTACTATTATCAATTATGATTCTTGGTGTTGATCAATAATTATTGTAGATTAAAATTACTTCAGTCAATAGCAAACCTAATAGAGAGGAAACACTGCATTTTTTTTTTTCAGTGTTAAATTGTTTTACAGAATTTCATTTAATATTTTTTATAGTGGTAATTGCTCTTACCTGTTTTCTAGTTGTGCTTGAACAGGAATTACTCGTACTTTTCAACTAAACGTGTAATCACACTGTATATTCACAATTCATTGATAACGACAAAGAAATGAACGCAACTCACTCCACAAATGGATAAGGTAAACTAAGGATTGAGGTGACTAGCAAACTAGCAATCGTCAATTCTGTTGTCACTTGATGCCCCCCTCCTCGCCAGCCGGCACCGTCATCAACCACGCTTCCCCTCTCCATCTCCGCTCTGATTCCGGCTCAGGCGCTCTGTTCGTCCGTACACCGTAAACTTTTCCTGTGTGCTCGGCGCCCACGAACTATTTCGTATTGTCTATAAACAGTTAAATCAATGTAATAAAGAAAATTTGACCAATGGAAACTGGTTACGCCGTGACAGCTGTAGACATGGAATGTTTGCTGGCCTATTACCGTAACTTATATTTTTCCTGATTTTTTTTTCTTATACTAGGAATAAACCAGGGAGGAGTCATTGTGACTCTGGCATATTGGAGTGCTAACATCTGCAACATTAACCTATTGGATTCAGAAAGAGAATCCAACTTAGCCTCTTTTACTCTAGCTCCAGCACGTAACCTACACGAGGTGCCCCTGTTAAGTCGAGTAACCCAGTGGAAGGTTGGGTAACCAATTCCATCGGGAAGCTGGGTCGACGAACCGATCAGTGCTGGGGGACTCCCAGGCTTGGAGCCTTGGTAGTAGAGAGAAGCCAGAAAACACCTTGAGGCAACCTCTAGGGCTAACAACCTTAGTTGCAACATGGATGCGTACGCGTCCAAAACAACCTCAAGTCAAGTAAGCATGACGGCACAACATTTCTTTTACCCCAGGGGGTAAGTCTTTGGATAAATCCCTCGTCGTGAGACCTACGACGCACGAGTCTCACTCGGATTCTGGGGGAGACTCGACATCATGCGAGAGACGAGTCGGAGCGTCTCGGGGTATCCCAACCAGTCAGAAAGTCAGAACCAAACCATAAACCTTCCTAGCAACGTTCAACACCAACACCCTTAAACAAACTAGCAAACTGAAAACTCTGACCGACGCACTACATGAAAATCAGATATGTATCATTGCCCTACAAGAAACACGTTACCCAGACGAAGAGACTTTCGAGTCTGAAGGTTACCGCTTTTTCAAAAGCAGAGCTCAAAAGAGGGTCATCAATGGATCTGTGATGCTTGGAACAGCGTTTGCTGTGAGAACCAGAATCCTTAAGTCGGTCGCAAATTGTGAGCACGTAAATGACAGATTATCCGTATTAACAATCAAATGCGCCAACAAAACCTACAGCCTAGTTAAAGCACATGCCCCCACAAATAACAAGAACAGATCTAACCCGGATGAAGTGGATAACCTTTGGGAGCTACTGGATGAAAAGCTCGCCAAAATTCCTAAACACCATGTTAAACTTCTTATGGGGGACTTCAATGCTCAACTTGGTCGAGAACACAAGTATTGGAAAATCATTGAAAACTAACCTGCCCACAAAAGAACCAATCAAAATGGCAAGAGATTGGTCTCCATTTGTGTAAACCATAACTTGCAGATCATGTCGACACACTTTCGCCATCTTCCCAGAAAGAAGACAACATGGCGATCTCCTATCGACGCCATCGGAGAGTTCCAAATAGATCACGTCGCGATTTCTTGGAAAAACAGTCCTGAGATTATGAATGTTACGGTTAAAAAAGGCGTAAACGTGGCCTCAGGCCACTACATGTCCATAATTAAATTCAAGCTGGTACCTGCAAACACCAACAAGACGCCCAAACAAATTATTCGCTTTGTCACTGATAAACTCAAACAGAATGTAACGGAGTTCCAGGAAAAGGCTCGACCAATCAACTGTGACTTTAACACGAAAAACCGCCTGTTCGAGGCTGCCAAGGAAATTGCTGAAATAAAAAGAAGCAAGAATCATGCCTGGTGGAATGATACCTGTGTTTCAGTTCTCAAGAAAAGGCTTGATGCATGGAACCAATACTATTCAACAAAATCGCAAACTGATTGGGAAACCTACAAAGCCCAACGATCCCAAACAGCTAAAGTGATCCGAGCAGAGAAACGTAAGTATGAAAAGTCACTTATTGACAAGATCAACCAAGACTTTAAAAGAAACAACACCAGAGAGTACTACGTAACGTTCAAAAGGAAACTTACGGTTTATAAACCTCCGTCGTTATGCTTTCAGAGAACGGACGGTACACTGGCGACCTCAAATGAAGAAAATTGTACCATCCTAGCTGATTACTCTAAGAACTTACTAAATTGCGATCAACCCAAAAATCCCATCAAGACCGAGGAATCCATTCGCAGATGCCCAGAATCGAGGCCACCCAACAAAGAAGAAATCAAGCGTCACATTGACAGGCTAAAAAATAACAATGCGCTCGGAGAAGACTCTGTAGTTGCAGAACTTTGGAAACATGATCCTGAAGAAGCAGTTTAAATCTTGCAGAAGCAAATAGAACAAATTTGGAAAAAAGAAATCCTACCTGAAGATTGGAAAACGGCCTTGATCCATCCATTACACAAGAAAGGCACCGTGAAAAAACGTCAACAACTACAGAGGAATATCCCTCTTACCGGTAACATATAAAATTCTCTCACTTGCTATCCTGGAGTGATTAGAAGCCGAAGTCGAGCATTAAATAGGAGAATACCAAGGGGGCTTCAGAAAGGGTCGTCCAACTGCCGAAAAGATCCTCAGCCTTAAAACGATCATTAGATATTGCAATCTCAGGTCCAAACCGTACGTGTCAGTCTTTGTGGACTTTAAGAAGGCTTATGATTCGATAGACCGCGAAGTTCTGTTGAACATTCTCAACGAATTATGGGTTGAACAGAAACTTCTGCCATTAATTAGAGCCGCCCTAACTGAAACAAAATCCAAAGTTAAATTCCTAGGATGTCTATCGGATTCCTTTGAGGTCAAAATGGGAGTCAGACAAGGTGACGGGCTCTCTCCAATGCTTTTCAACTGCGTTCTCGAAAAGGTCATTCGGACCTGACGAGCAAAATTATTAGAAGCTGAATATAGTCCTCTGAGAATTGGAACAAAATCCAAGGGGATCATAGTCGACTGTCTAGCATTCGCTGATGACATCGCTATTCTGTCAAACGACGTAGAAACTGCTAGGATGCAAATCGGCATTCTATAAGAAATCGCTAAAAAAAAACTGGCTTGCAGATATCATTCGAAAAAACAGAAGCAATGACTAACATCAAAGATGCCCCAGCAAAACTCCAGACTAAATACGGGAAGATCAACCGAGTGGAAAAATTTAAGTACGGTACTTGGGAGAGATCATCATGAAAAGTGGACAGGACAAAGAAGCACTCAAGGAACGAGTACGGAAACTCGAAATAACGTATCAAACATCGCGCTCAATCTACAACAAAAAATGCCTGTCCAAAAAATACTAAACTACGTCATTACGAAACTGTTCTGAAGCCAGTAGTTTTGTATGCAGCTGAAACCCTATCCCTAAATGCTAAATTCTCCTCCTCGAAGAACTGGAGAAAGAAGAGCGCAAAATCGTTAGAGGTGTAATGGGATCAAATTACAAGAATGGCATCCATTATAAAAAATCCAACAAAGTCGTCTATAGAGAAAATTACAGAAGCGATCCCTAAGAGGTGGGCACGGTTTTACGGTCATCTCAAACGAATGGATGGAAACAAGCTGACTAAACAGATTTTTCAATTTTTTGACTCCAAACCCAAAACCACAATGCCCTGGTTTATAAATACCAGAGACGACCTCAAAATGCTGCATCTAAAACCCGACGACGCCTTCAATAGAGATCTCTTCCACAAAAAGATACTGACTAATGGGCTAACCCGAGATGAGACACCAAGACAGAAAAGGAGACACGGTACCACCTGGACAGCGGAGCGCAAGATGGCCCACTCACAGAGAATGAGTGAATTCTGGGCTCAGAGGAAAGCGAAGATTATTTCCAAGTGTAGCAAGACCTAACGTGCTCCTAGATGGCCTCAACGAATTACGTATATATAAAAGATATGATTTTGGATTTTGGCGCCCTCCCCCTTTACGGCGCCCGGGGCGGTTTCCCCATTCCCCCCTCCTTTGGGACGCCCTGCTCAAAAGTACATGAATCATAAACAAAATTAAGATGTCTCAGGGTATAGGAGAGCTGATAATGCAGATGTCAGGAGCATTGTGGATAATTTATTTAATGTACAAGTCTCGACACATTTTGTCAAAGTTTTCATAACTTTCCACTAAACCAACGGAATGAGGTTTGCACGCTGCCAACATTCTCCTTTAGTCCGTAGATTTAAAACATGAGTACTGGTACAGGTTATTTGTCTATACACGCTTAATGGTAAAGCTCTTATTCCTAAAAACGCATGGTATACAATCTTCTGTTGGTTACGCCATGACAGCTGTAGACATGGAATGTTTCCTGGCCTACTTATAACGACCATTTTAGGCGACCACAGCGCCTTTTAGTGATACTTTGAATTGCTAATAAGATATATGAAGCGTAGTACGATGAAGCAGGGCTATGGCCTGAATTGACGGCACCGCACAAATCCAGTCTTCACACAACCAGTATGTTGAACAGATGTGTGCACTAGAAACTAGTCTAACAAAGTCTTGTGTCTGATATCATAACAAGTTAGTTCTGAAAGTAAAGTAATTATATGCATATAATGCGTCAATGGTGTTATAATAACATCGTTTACTAAGGAAACACTGAAATTGGCTGCAAACACCATAATAACAACGTAGTGGCGGGGGATTAAGCTAGTTTAAAAATTCCGGAACTCGTGTAGTTAACGGCGTACGCCGCCATCAAAATCCGGAACATTTTCTATAGGAATAGCTAATGTGAGAAAGAAACAGGAGTTGAACATTTTATCGCTAGAGGGAGTTATTGTATTTTTCAGTAGTGCCAACATCACCAGCAGTGCAAATTATCTGATGAGTGTGTCCCTAACAAACTGTTGGTGATAGTGCGTTTATTGCAGTGGTTAACGCGGAACAATGTTTTACATACAACAACAAACCTAACCTGGGGCTTGCGCCCCAGACCCCCTTGCTTGTACCTCGTACGTCCGCCCCTTAAAACCTCAATAACTAACTAACTACCCCTCGCATGTACAGTAGTACAATCAGTAATTTTCGTCCAGACAGTCATCTAACCTAGTACAGGCCAATGGTTTCGTCCAGACAGTCCGCTAACCAAGTAGCGTCCAATGGTATCGTCCAGACACCCATTTTAGTACATCAGTAATATTCGTCCAGACAGTCGCCTAACCTCATTACAGGGGAATGCGGTTAAGTAAAGTTGGCATCAATGCCTGATATAAGCCTTATCCAACATGGCGGCGTGTTCTTTTGTCAGTTTATTATATTTCTTGAAAGTGAATGTTAATAATTTCCTTATTTTCAAGTGTGAACGAGGTGTTTGTTAAAAGCAGTTAGCTTCAATAACATGGCACAGTAATTACAAACAATATTCAGAGTGCTACTAACAAAAATAACAAAATTAATACGGGACACCAAAATTTCGAAAACCCATGCGGGGAAATGTAAGGTTATGTAGGCCTATCTTCGCAAAGTCGAGCAATGCGTGTAGGCCTATAAAAATAACAGTTAACTGATATATGTTAATTACCGTACGTTAATTGTTTCAGGTTCATCAAAGTACTGTGACGCTATTGTGGGTGGGGAGAGGACTTCCATCTACGACTTCCCATCCGTAGTAAGTAAAGAAACAGAATTATGCTACTTCACAATAAATATTGTTATTAATTCATTTTAGGGTTTGGGAAATCTTGGTCACCAACGCCGTGACTGTAATTGAGTGAGTTTAGTTTGTCTGATAATTTGAAATTTATGTGGTGACTGAAGCATTTTGTAAAACCGTGGAGCCGTATCCAACGTGACCCACATTTTAACCGAGTGTGGATCTAACAGAGCATGGTTGGCTGTCACCCCCAGTGGTGAATCCCGACTCTGCCAAGAATTAAATATCTCAGTATGGTCAGGTAGGGATTTCCCAGCTAGATGGGAACCTGCTGGATGCTGTGGCAGGAAGAAGAGTGGAAAGGAACTGACCACCTTACTGAAATGGCGCGGGCTTAAGTAGTAAATGATATATAAAAAAATAATGCCACACTTGAGTTGACATATGTAATGGGTCAAGAAATGAAAATGAGACACAATTAATTCAAACACTTGTGTTATGCACTTACCTGCATTATTGCACTAAAATGAAATGTCGGGCGCCAGACTACTACTTAAGGTAGATAGTCAAAAGAAGGGATTGCTCAGCTAATCAGTGGCAGAGTACCAGATCTCTTACAACTGGTTGAAGTGAAACAAACGTAATCAAACCGATTCAGTATGTCACTGTACCGTTTATCTTAGTTTACTTTAGGTTATAGCATGGCTATCTTTCTGCTGATAGATCATTGCAGGGAGTATTGAGCCTTGAGCTATGGAATTCCTTGTAATGGTCTGGCAGTGAGGTAGAAGGGGGCCATGCTAAATTAAGTTCCACATCTGTGAAGATATTCTTTTTTTGATGCTGTCTTGTTTTTTATATATATCTTTGTTTTCTTTTACTCTTGGCTTTTACAATGTTAGGTTCCATGAGTTTTTAATTATTGGTTGGTTGGAAAATGAAAAAGGATGGGCTTTGAAGTCTGGTTATTGGTTTTATGTTTTTCTAGAAATTATGAGAGTGGCTGTTTATCAATGATGTGGAAAAATTGTGAAGAAGAAAGAGAAGTAAATATATAGTTATGCAAAAAGAATCCCTCAAGGTATTAATTACCACCACCCCCGAATATTAGAATTAATACAAATGGCGCCCAACGTGGGGATCGAAAGAGGGATACGAGCTCGAATAAGGGTATGAGGAAAGAGAAGTAACAAAGTGAGTAGAGTGCAGGATAAAGGAAAGTATATTGACTTTTAAGAGCAGTGGAGTCTGGCCATATCATGCACAAAAGTATGAATAGTAAGGAATCTGTTTTGGTCCAAATGATCATGGAGCAGTTGGACAAGTTAAGTGAACACATAAATAAGCAGGTAGAATCTATGAAAGAACATATAGAGCAGAAGCTTGACTCAATCAGTGAAGTAATTACAGGAAAGTAAGACAATTATCAAAGAGCTGGGGGGTGCGAAGAAGAAATGAAAGACCGACAAGAGAGAGAACAAGGTCAAATGGAGTAGGATAAAACTGAGGACAAGGAAGAAGATGAGATAGAGGGCAAGGTAGAAGGGAAAGGAGAAACGGATAACGGAGAAGGTGAAATGGATGAAAGTAAGAAATTAGGTGAGATGTAAGAAATTGAAGAAGAGAAAGGAGAAGCAGATGAGGTTGGTCATGAGGAGAACAGTAGCAGTCAAGAAAAAGAGGTTAAAGATGAGGGTGAAAGTGCAGGAGTGAATCATGAAGAAGACAACATAAGAGAAAAAGATGAGGTGAAGAAGTGTTGGAGAAGGAAGATCGGGATGAAAAGGATGAGATTAAAACGAAGAGAAGAGAGAAGTGGTTGAGAATGAAGACAAAGGGGACCAGGAGGATAGATAAAGGATGAGTTGGAAAGCAAAGAAAAGGAGTAGGAAGAAGATGAGATGTCAGGCAAAGGAAGATAAGAGTGTGAAGCATCAGAAGAAGAAAATGAGGAAGGGAAGGAGGGAGGTACGGTGGAGATGGAAGATGAGGAGTACAAGGTACGGAATTACATGGCGGATGAAAGAAAAGACGAGATGGAAGGCAAAGGAAGAAAGAAGAATGGAGAAGGAGGAGAAACAGAAGAACAGGAAGAAGGGAAGGAAACAGGAAGTGTGGAGATGGAAGATGAGGAGTACAAGATACAGAATGACACGCCGGATGAAGAAAAAGACGAGATGGAAGGCAGAGGAAGAAAGAAGAATGGAGAAGAAGGACAAACAGAAGAAAGGGAAGAAGGGAAGGAGACAGGAACGGTGGAGATGTAAGATGAGGAGTACAAGGTACGGAATGACATGGCGGATGAAGAAAAAGACAAGATGGAAGACAGAGGAAGAAAGAAGAATGGAGAAGAAGGAGAAACAGGTGAGTAGGGAGAACGGAAGGTGGAAGAATGAAGAAGAAGAGGGTGCTGCTGAGAATGAAGATGGGGTTTATAATATGGATAACTTCGTGATTTTGGATCTTGTTAGTGATGAAGAACTAGTTTGCAACCAGTTTCGTAATACATGTGATAATACTGTAGTTAACAATTATGGGTATTCTGTTTTGAATGATATAGTTGAAGTGTCACTAGAACCTGCACATGTTATGAATATAGGTTCTGCAGAAAGTGATGAATCTGGATATTGATATAGATGATTATTTATACATTCGAGATGGTTGAAACATCGACAAGAGCAGCTCAGATGATGAAAAGTGTGGAGATGGCATGTCTTTATCAAATGAACTCATTTCTCTAGCGCTTTGAGACTTATTTGGAAAGTGGATTGGCTTGATGACGATTATGTAGTTCCTTCGGAAGTAGTTAAGTTATTTTTTGCTGTGTGTGATATTTTAGCGTATGTGTGAAATGTATTATTTTAGTTGTATATTTTTTGGCACTGTACAGTTTATCTTGGTTTACTTTAGGTTATAGCATGGCTACCTTTCTGCTGATAGATCATTGCAGAGAGTATTGAGCCTTGAGCTATGGTATTCCTTGTAATGGTCTGGCAGTGAGGTAGAAGGAGGCCATGCTAAATTAAGTTCCACATTTGTGAAGATATTCTTTTTTTGATGCTGTCTTGTTTTTATATATATCTTTGTTTTCTTTTACTCTTGGCTTTTACAATGTTAGGTTCCATGAGTTTTTAATTATTGGTTGGTTGGAAAATGAAAAAGGATGGGCTTTGAAGTCTGGTTATTGGTTTTATGTTTTGCTGGAGATTATGAGAGTGGCTGTTTATCAATGATGTGGAAAAATTGTGAAGAAGAAAGAGAAGTAAATATATATATTTATGAAAAAAAAACTCTCAAGGTATTAATTACCACCACCCCCGAATATTAGAATTAATACAAGTATTCATTGAAGGAATAGTTGGATTGTCTTAATACTATTGCTAACTACAATAAAGGAGGATCCTGACATTGACTTAAAAGGAATTTAATGAATCAAAATAATTTCTAAAACAACAGATAGGAATAGCCACAAATTTGAATTTAAAGAAATTACTGCGGCTCAAATAGGTAAAAAAATAGGCAAATATTTAACTAACAATGAAAACAAGCTTGAATTTACATGTCCTTAGAGACGTGAGATAGATCATGATTTTCGCTCACCACTTGAAGTTTTGTCATAGAGATGGCATGACTGATGTTCTTGATATTTCGTCTCATATTCGAAAGGTTATTGTATCTCGTTGGAAATGGGTTAGCATACCCATTTCCATTACAGCCTGTGGATTTACCGTAGCTGTGATCCATAACCCATTTGCTGGCTGATATGAATATCTGTAAACGTCGTGATGAATAGGATCAGAAGCTATGCTGCACTCTCAAGCCGGGTAGGACCCAAAGTCGTCTGAACTATTTGTACTGATGTACCACTGTTAAAGAATTACTTCTTGCACGATGACTGTCTAATGCTTTCCACCGAATGTAGAGTGTTGGATGACCAGTGCTCAGTGATCAACTGAATGCATGAATGTCATGTTGTCTGAGCATCTAGTATTTATATCATCCTAAAGTTGTTGACGAAAACTTATTTCTTACAGCCCACTCCCCTCAATTAGACTCGGTCCATTTCTCACTGATCCTTAACTAACTATACTCATCATGGGTTTCTGACGACTCCATTATAGTACAATACTACATAGTAAGTTATTTCTTCACGGAAGCAAGAGACTCATAAAAAAGCGACTCAGTGATCAACTGAATGCATGAATGTCATGTTGTCTGAGCATCTAGTATTCATATCATCCTAAAGTTGTTGACGAAAACTTATTTCTTACAGCCCACTCCCCTCAATTAGACTCGGTCCATTTCTCACTGATCCTTAACTAACTATACTCATCATGGGTTTCTGACGAGTCCATTATAGCACAATACTACGTAGTAAGTTATTTCTTCACGGAAGCAAGCGACTCATAAAATCTCTTGGGGTTTAAGACATATTTACAACCATAGGCACTAATGGTGACAAGACTCTGCATCGCCTATTTGTCAGGCTCTTGACACATCTTCTCGCAACAACATCTATTGTTGAAACTTGAGCGACCTTAAACCTCCCACGTCTCTTTACAAATTAGTTTACGGCCAGTCGTAAACGCAAATCTATTTAATATAATATTTGAACCGCTTACAACAAATAAAATTCTCGAACATGAAGTCGTCGTCGTCGGCTGTAACTCGATTCCGAGTAAACATACTTCTTCCTGGATGGAGCTTTTTAGACCAGCTTGAGGATGTGCTTCTGATGACTAAACAGGCAAATCCTGGCATAAAACATGCGCCCATATAAATTGCACTCAATGGTCGGGGGAGGGTGGGGTTGCAATTGACGAAGCTTTCTTGCTTGTCGCTCGGCCTCTTCATGTCTGCGACGTTCTTCCTCAAAGAAGTTGACAGCCGTCAATGTAGTGTTCCGCCACAGTAAACTGTCCGTAGCAGATGTTTCCAATGAGTGGATGTCTATACCAGTCGTCGTCATGTTGTGTTTTAACTGGTCTTTAAAACGCTTCAAACATGAAGTACTACTTAATAAAAATAATAGATATTACGAAAAAGACTAAGTAGTAATTACTATTAATATAAAAGCTTGGGGATCGAATCGTTATAATCGCCCCTTGAGATAAATGATTTTAAATGACATGTAACATCATTTATCTCAATGCACACCCAGCCTAAAAACATCTAAATATTTCACTCATAAATACGAATACAACATACAAATTATACTTAAAATGACAAAATACAGATACACTTAAAATGACAATATACACATACATTTCCAAAAATTACACATATAGACAAAATATACCCTTCACTTTTATATTTTCGCATTCATAATTCTCACCTTTTCAAGTGTTCATAGAGTCTTTGGTTGAAAAGGAATACCTAAAACATAAACATTTATTTACAGTTCGCTTTCGAATTAGACGTTTTTCGTCTTCGTCGCACTTTTATATATGGGATTATCGTATGTATATCATACGTTTTAGTTTTATAGCTAACGAGCGTAGAATTTTTCTGTCAGCCTGGTGTAGGAATACATTGTTGCTGCACCAGCTGTTATAGCACATAATAAACACCACTGCACACGATGAAGTAACACGAATTACATAATATAACTTTAGTCTCTTTTGAAAAATTACGAAATTGCAGTAAATCTATCTGGAGATGCTTAATATGCATATTTAAAAAATAAAATAACTTAGCAATACTCATAAGGCATCCAAATGTCAGTGCACGTGTAATATACCTTAAAATTACCCCATATACACATGAAATTGCCATCAAATGATATTGTATATAGCCAAGTATTCTAATTACTCTACTCAGGACACATAATTACACAGGTTATTAATAAATATATTGGCCAGTTCGTTCAAAACCATCACTCAAGCCTCTACAAGATACTTGCCAAAATGTATCTCTCAGGATACGTATGTCCTTAATGATCTAACATTGTACCTTCCATACAGGCATACACCATCGTTGTCCAATACATACGCGGAATCTCCGATTCTCTTCTGCACAGTGAACGGGCCTTCGTAAATTAAAAAGAACTTCATCATAGTTTTCTCTAACTTGCTGGATTGTCTCGGAACTCGTAATAGAACTCTATCACCGACCTCGAATAGATCCAGTTTCTTTCCTTTATGTTGGCAAAATCTACGTTCTGCGGCTTTTCCTAAACTTATTTTCAACAATTGGATAATGACATTGATCCCCGGTTGTTTCACATCAATTAACCGTAGTGTTCTAGCTAATTCATTATGGGGTTTCCTTCCAAAATGTACTTCATTAGGAGTCATACTGATACGTGCTACCCCAAGCAGCAAGTTCGTTAATTGGATCAAAGTAGGTAAAGCACAGCACAAAAGGTCCTTTAAAGAAATATTAGCTGCATTGCAGGTCAGAAATATTCACCACACAATAGGCACATGAAAACCATTAGCTGTCTTACTCAAGGTTGCTCCCTTATGGAGAACACTCACCCCTACACTTGCTCATGCAGTTAATCCCTCACTAATAAGACCCGTGTCCTCGCTAAAAATAACAACAACTCTTCCTCAAGTTCACAAGCCACAGTCTGACACTCACTGTTCTTGAATACTACACACTGTTTTGCAATTCACACGTCACCGCATTAACTCTTTCGCACAGGTATAAACATACTCACTCACACTGGCCAGGTTCGCTCTTTATATATCGGGGCAGATGTTTCTAGAGTGGACCAGGGTTCACAGCTACTCTCAGACCTTCTCGAAATTTCCAACTCTAGTTGGGCCACGAATATTCTGGTCCATGCATTTTGTTCTAGCTGCGCATGCGGCCGGCCGACACGGAGCCCGGGGTAGCCTCGGGCGGCTGTGAGTCACGCGCGAGGGAATGAAGCAACTCCGTACCCGTAACACCACCCTCTTCCTAAGAAGCTGATCGCCCCGATCAGTCATTGGCCCGTCTGTGTCACTCTGTAGGCTGCCAGGCGATCTCGGTGCTCGATCTTCATCTTCGCCCTCGGGCTCCGCTGGATCCTGTAGACGACATCGTTGATCCGTTTCACGACTCGGTACGGGCCCTCCCAGGACTTCCGCAGTTTGGGTGACATGCCTTTCTTCCGTAATGGGTTGAATAGCCAGACCAGGTCGTCCTCGTGGAATCCGCCGGCATCCGTCTGTTGGTCGTATCGGGTCTTCATTCGGTCGGTCTCGATCCGCAGTCTCCTCCTTGCGAAATCGTGCACGTCCTCCAGTCGGACGACTAGCTCTTGACAATACTGGCTTACCGAGACCGGATCGTCCCCAGGTCGGCCGAAGGCAAGGTCGACAGGTAGACGGAGTTCCCTCCCAAACATGGCCCGGGCTGGTGTGCACCCGGTGGCTTCATGCACGGCGGCGCGGTAGGCCAGGAGAAATAGCGGAAGATGTTTGTCCCAATCCCCCTGGTGCTCGCTGACGACTATCCGGAGATGGTTCTCGATGGTGCGATTGAATCGCTCTACCATCCCGTCGGACTGGGGGTGTAGCGGCGTCGTCCTTCTCTTCCGGATTCCCAGCAGCTGACATAGGTTCTGGAACACCTGCGACTCGAAATTCCTCCCTTGATCGGAGTGCAGCTCCAAGGGTACTCCGTACTGGCTGACGAATTCCTTCACCAGGGCCTTTGCCATCTTCGCGGCCTCTTGGTTAGGAAGTGCATACGCCTCTGGCCATTTGGTGAAGTAGTCGCTGACGACCAATATGTAACGGTTCCCTGCCTCGCTCAACGGGAAAGGCCCAGCAACATCGATGGCCACTCTCTCCATGGGGCCGCCCACGTTGTAGGTCTTCAGTGGGCCCCTTCATCTCCGTCCTGGGCCCTTGCTGGCTGCGCAATCGTGGCACCTCCCATAGTAGTTCTCCACGTCAGCTCGGCATCCAATCCAGTAGAAACACTCTCTCAGTTTCTCCAGAGTCTTCTTTATCCCTAGGTGTCCAGCAGATGATCCTCCATGGACTTCCTTCAGGACTTCCTCCGTGATAGCCTTTGGAACGACGACTTGTTCCCGAGATGTCTTCCCGTCAGTGCTCTCCCAGGAACGGCAGATGAGGCCATCCCTTACAACCAGCGAGTTCCACTGCGCCCAGTAGGACTTAAACTTTGGACTGCAGTCGCTTACAATGTTCCACCCGGGTCTGGGAACACAGGCCCTCTTCCATTCGGCTATCAGTCCCAGGTCATCATCTTCCGCTTGTGCTCGCGTGAAAGATTCGCGGCTCCAGCTCCCTTGAAGTTTCACGGTAGTCCTTCGGCACTATATCCCGGTGTTCTCCTCCCTTCTGGCACAGAAGGTGCAGTCTTCGGGGCAAGGTCTTCGCGATAGGGCGTCGGCGTTCGAATGCAGTTGACCTTTCCTGTGTTGGATCTCAAAGTTGTACTGTTGGAGCCTCTTTAACCACCGCGCGAGTTGTCCCTTGGGCTGCTTGAAGTTCAGGAGCCACCGCAGGGATGCATGGTCGGTCCTGATGAGAAATTCTTGCCCGTACAGGTACTTATGGAAGTGTTCAATGGTTTTCACGATGGCGAGCAGTTCCTTCCTTGTGACGTAGTAGTTTCTCTCTGGCTTTGACAAGGCCTTGCTGAAATATGCCACTACTCTCTCCTCGCCGTCCACTACTTGCGACAGGACTCCCCCTATACCAAAGTCGCTGGCATCGGTATCGACGATGAACATTGTTCCAGGTCTGGGGAAGGCCAGAATAGGTGCGGTGCACAGAGCCTGCTGAGTTGTTCGAAGGCTTTGTGGCATTCTGCTGTCCACGTGAATAGTTAGTCCTACTCGGTCAGTCGATGCAGTGGTTTGGCGATGTAAGCGAATCCTCTCACGAAGCGACGGTAATAAGTGCAGAGTCCCAGGAAGCTTCGTAGTTGGGACTCGTCCTTCAGAACTGGGCACTCCCTCATAGCTGCGGCCTTCTCCGGGTCGGTGCGCACCCCTTCCTCGGAGACGATATGCCCAAGGTACTGGACCTGCTTCTGGAAGAACTGACACTTCTTTGGGCTCAACTTCAGCTGGCCAGCCCGTAGCTTCATCAAGATCTCCTTCAGGTCACTGTAGTGCTGCTCGAAGCTTCTCCACAGAACGATGACGTCGTCTAGGTTGACCAGGCAGGTCTTCCAGTGCAGTCCCCTCAGAATGGACTCCTTTAGCCTTTCGAAGGTTGCAGGGGCGTTGCACAGACCGAATGATATGACAGTGAACTGCCAGAGTCCGCTGCCCACAGAGAACACCGTTTTCTCGCGGTCCTTAGGGTGGACCTCCACCTGCCAGTAGCCACTCTTCAAATCTAAGGCGGAGACCATCTTCACCAAGATATGGTGTCCAGGGTGTGGACGATCCGGGGTAGCTGTCCTTCTTCGTGACGTCATTCACCCGCCTGTAATCCACGCAGAACCTAGTGAAACCGTCCTTCTTCTTCACTAGCACGACCGGAGACCTCCAGGGGCTATGTGATGGCTCAATCACCCCCTGCTCCTTCATCTCTTCTACCATCCGGTCGACTTCAGCTTGTTTGGCGAGCGGGACACGTCGGAATGGGGCCCTAATCGGTGCGCTGTCCCCAACGTCGATTCTGTGCTGGATCAAGCTTGTCCTGCCAAAGTCTTTGCTCCCTACGGAGAAGACGTCCTGGAATTCGTGAAGCAGGTCATGGAGTTGGCGTGATTGCTTCTCGTCTGGATGACCCTGACATCCTTGGTAAAGCTTGCGTAGTTCTTCTGGCAAAGCTAGTCTCCTTCGGATGTCTGTCTGCAGGGGTCCGTCCGTCGTGTCTGTGATGCGGGCAATCCAGGTAACAGGCTCGCAGACTCCAAGGTGGTGTCCCGGTGAACCGTAATATCGTAGTCGTTCAAGTTGGACAAGCGGACGTACGGCCGAGACGTCGTGTTGATGAGGGTCTTGACAAAAAGCAATCCTTTTGTCTGGATGTCCTCATATTTTGTCTCGATGACAGCCGCCACTCCGTCAGCAGTTCCGTCGACAATTATGGAAACACTGACCTCTGTCCTGGCGGGAACAGTGACGTCCTCTTCAGCCTTACTCGTCGTGCGCTGATGCCCTCGTGTGCTGGTTGCAAAGCAAGTTCCTCACCTCCGTAGTGAAGAGTGTTGGTACTCAGGTCCAAGATGATGTTGTTCTGGTCCAGAAAGTCCAGTCCGATGGTCACTTCGTTTGCTACATCAGCCACGAGCACTGGATGCTTCACCACCCGTCGACCAATTACGAACTTCAGTGATGCTTCGCCATGAACCGGTGCGGTCTCTCCAGTCGCGGTTATTAGTTGGAGGTTCCTTTGCGTGGGTTGCACCCTCCACTTCGGGATCACGGTGGGATTGACGATGGGTCTCGTTGCTCCCGTGTCGATCAGCATGTGCCAGCTCACTCCGTTGACGACTCCGTCGACCATCAGGCTGCTATTGTCCCTCCGTAACTTCGTCACACGAACTTGGACTGCCGGGGCTTGACGACTGTCACAAGCCGACCTTTGCCCCCCAAGGCTGGCTAATACTCGTTTACCTGGGCCGCACGGTTTCCCTATGACTGACTTTCCCGACGGAAACCCTTGGCGGCGGCGATCACCGCAGTCATTGCTAAGGTGGCCTCTCTTTCGACAGGTCCAGCAGGTCAGTAGTCCTCTTCCGGGCCGCCTCTCCGGATGTCTCGGCTGTGTCGTTGTTGGTGGTGCCGTGACCATTGAAGAAACGGCCTAGCGCCTCCATCAATTCATCGGTCGGGGGCTTGGTCTCGTTGGGTTTGGCTGGTTTGTCGACGTCCACTTGACGCACCCATGCGTGCATTCTAGATACCTGCTTTGCCGTCTCGAAATCAAGTGCGTGGCTCAGCCAGGGTCTTATTGCATGCGAGTCACAGCGCCTGTTTTGTGTCCGAGTCCCGTAGCCCGTCGGTGAAGGTCTGTGTTGCAATCTGTTCCAGAAAGTCGGCCAGCGTTGTTGGATATGAGAGCCTTACGAGGCGTGCGATGACCGTCTCGAACTCCTGCAGGGTTTCCGCGTTCTTTTGTACCCGGGTCCGAAGCTGCATCTGGTAGGCCTGCTGAAGATGGCTATCTCCATATCGGGACTCCTTATGGGCGATTAGTGAAGCGTAGTCCTGAGATTCAGTCGGGATGGCCTGAAGGACATTAAGGGCGTCCCCTCTCAGCGCTACAATGAGAGCTGTAGTTTTTTCCGTGTTGTTCCAGTTGTTTATGGAACAGACCGCCTCGAACTGACGTAAGTAAGTAGTCCACGGGACCTTTCCGTCGAAGGTTGGGGGCGTCACTCTGCTCTGTCCCGTTCCTGATATTCCCGGTGTAACTGTGGGCGGGCGTCGGCGCAGCTAGGCAAATTCCTCTTGTAGAGCGTTGAATTTCTCTTCCATTCCCGTCGGCGCAGCTCGGCAACTTCCCCTTGTAAGGCGTCGAACTTCTTTTCCACTGCCGTGACTTCCTCACGTAGACCCTGTTCTAATTTCTTTTGACTTTCCTCTAATTTAGTCAGCAGGCACTCATCAAAATTTTTCTGGCTTTCCTCCATCTTCCTCTACCCATCCAGAAGTTTGGTAGTCAGGTCCTCTGCTAACTTATACTGGCCGTCTTCCATCTTCTTCAGGTCCTCTGCTAGCTTATTCTGACCGTCTTCTAATTTTGAAGTTAGGTCTGTAGCAAAATTCTTCTGGCCGTCTTCTAATTTGGAAGTTAGGTCCTCTGCTAACTTATTCTGGCCGTCTTCCATCTTCTTCTGGCCGTCCTCCAACTTGGTTTTCATGCCTTAACTTTTCTAGCAGTAGTTGTATTTGCGCATCCATTTTAGTTGATTGTCTTGTGATGGACATGCACACACAGAAGAAATAGTGAACTGTGGTAAAATGACCTGCTCGAGTTTTGAACCAGGACCTTGAGGTGTTGTGTTTGTGCTAGGGTTCGTAATCCGGCTTCTGACACCAGTTGATACGAGCTACCACTAGTAGCAAGTTCGTTAATTGGATCATAGTAGGTAAACACAACACAAATGGTCCTTTAAAGAAATATTAGTTTTATTGCAGGTCAGAAATATTCACCACACAATAGGCACATAAAAACCATTAGCTGTCTTACTCAAGTTTGCTCCCTTATGGAGAACACTCACCCTTTCACTTGCTTATGCAGTTAACCCTCACTAATGAGACCGGTGTCCTCGCTATAAATAACAACAACTCTTCCTCAAGTTCACAAGCCACAGTCTGGCATACACTGGTATTGAATACTACGCACTGTTTCGCAATTCACACGTCACCGCATTACCTCTTTCGCACAGGTATAGACACACTCACTGACACTGGACAGGGTTGCTCTTTATATATCGGGGCTGACGACTCACAGATGTTTCTAGATTGGACCAGGGTTCACAGCTACTCTCAGACCTTCTCGAGGTTTCCAACAATAGTTGGGCCACGAACATTCTGTTCCCGCTGCGCAAGCGGCCGGTCGACACAGAGCCCGGGGGTAGCCTCGGGCGGCTGTGAGTCACGCGTGAGGGAATAAAGCAACCCCATACCCGTAACAATACCAGTACTCTCATGTTGAACAGCATTCAAGCAAGTTTTAACTCTTATTACGCACAAGAGCACGCAGCATGCGACCTAAATCTTTCATTTTTCGTTCGCTAAGATTGCCGATAACAAAGTTGAAGTGAATGTTGTGACATCCAGTCACGGAATATACTAAACTTACCTTGAATTTCAATCTGAATAATGACTTGTTTTGAGATGATGTGTGACTTTTATCCAACAGCCGTAATTACAAGTAGACTTTTATAGGAATCTCTTCCAAAGTTACCCCGCTTTCCTTTCTATTATTATTTATTATTTCTTTTGATACAGCCATCTATGGACTACAAATACACAACCATTATTCAGGTCTTCATCTTCTTCAAGGTGTTTCTGCCTTGTTGTTTAGATTCCAGCCAGAGATCTTTCATTCGTTGGCTCCTTCGCAATCGTTCTTCCACTGAAAGAAGCGAGTCTTTTTTCGGGGGGATCCTTCACACTTGCAACTTTAGATCTGTATCCTGTCCTGTCCCACACTTCGACTAATCCTATGTTTGCCCTTTTTATGTCTTGATACACCTTTTGAAGCCATGGGGGTTGTACCTTCCACTTCTCTTGCAGATTAAGAATTTTATTAGCCAATCTCTCGTTCCCCAATCGCTTAACGTGCCCATAGAACATCAACCGTCTTTTCCTTATACTGACAGAAATCCCTTCAAACTTGTTATACAGTTCTTGGTTAGATCGCATTCTAAATTTATATTCTTCCCTATGTAATTTTTTGGGACCTAAAATTTTTCGTAAGAATTTCCTTTCTTTTTTCTCAATTTCAGCAATTTTCATGCTTGTTAAAGTTTCTGCCGCATAGAGGCACTCTGGCTTAACAACTGTGTTATAGTGCCTATTCTTGGTCTGATACGAGAGGGACTTGGACTTATAAGTGTTGATGCAAAGTCTAAATGCCATATCCATTTTCCTAGCCCTTTTTTCAATGGCGAATTTCTCATTTGCATTGGGAGTTAAAATTTCACCCAAATACTGGAATTTATAACTCCTCGAAACTGTCCCATAATCAGTATTCATTTCTTGAACCTGATCCCAGTTGTCCAAATTCATATATTCTGTTTTTTCGAAGGAAATTTGCATACCTGTTTTTTCAGCTATCTCCTTGAGTATCTCAATTTGTCTGGTTGCAGTTTCAAGATCTTGTGCACAGAAAACAACATCACTAATACAAGACATATAAGATCTGGTATCAATAAGCGCAGGCACGCGCGCCCCTAGCACCCCTAATTCTACGACTGAGTTAAATTTATTAATAATTGGTTCCTCTGATACCTTAAATAAATCATATAATAATTCATTACGAATGTTAAGGTCATACGGCTCTTTTAGAATGGTGTGAACCGGAAGATATACAGACTTATAACTCGACCTTACGTCATAGTCTGGTTGGCATTTAAAGAACTTGTACTAGGACTGGTACTAGGCCCGCTCGCCTGAGTGTGGTTTTGACGTGAGTTATTATTATTACCTCTCTCTTCCTCAGATTTTTACGTGTTTCTACCACTATTTCTCTGTTGGTAAGACTGCTGTCCATTGTTATTTGAACCCATATTGTTACCTTGTCTTGAATTATGAGAATTACCATTTTATTGGTATTCTGACCGGAATTGCCATAATATAGTCTTTGGCCTCCCTGGTAACCACCTCTACTTTGATATTGGCCTCCACCATAACAATCCTGTTGATTATTACCTTGTCTTGAATTATTAGAATTACTATTTTGTTGGTTATTCTGCACTACAGGCATATCGTATGCACGTCCAAGTGCATCGAATCTACCTAGCAATCTCTCAAATTCTTGAATAGTCGTGGGCCTTTGCATACAGGCAGTCTCTCTCTCAC
The DNA here is from genome assembly GCA_946902985.2 of Meconema thalassinum. NCBI lineage: Eukaryota > Metazoa > Arthropoda > Insecta > Orthoptera > Tettigoniidae > Meconema > Meconema thalassinum. Next base: position 528,740,500 of record OX336390.1, on the reverse strand, counting down.
TCTGTATGGGAAGTGTTTGAGGTGAAGCCTCACCACATCCCCATCTTGGGTCATCCCGTCAAGATATTTGCATACTAACTCTTGCTCTAGAAAATACTCAGTCATGCTACTCCCACCCCTAGTTTGATACATGCCGAAAATGATTCTTTGTCCCCTTTGTGCTTGTATTTCTTCATTCCGATATTTTTCTCTTAAAATCTGTAAAATTCACTAAAGTATGCTTTTATACGGAAAACCACCCCTTAGTTTCTCCTATAAAAACCTGGTCAAAAAGCTTTACTACCGTCTTCCATTCAATTTGGCCATCTATCAATCTTTCTTTCTTTAGATTTATCCTCTATTTGGTCTATGAACTCCATAGGACAAACCTGTATATTACAGAATTTAAGTAATTCAGTCTCTCTCATACTACCTGAATATAATACTCTATCCTGATTTCCTCCCTGCCTTATCTGCTTCTTCAATCTTGCCTCACCTTCTGCTATCCTTTCACCTGCTATCTTCTCCACCATTTCTACCCTTTCTTGAAAATTCCTCTCTTCATTCATTAATTCACTTCTCAATACCTTCTGTTTCTCCTGAATCTCTTGATAATTTTCAGTATTTTTCAAGTGATTTCCTCTACATTCCTATGAAATTCAGACTCTACTTTCTCAATCTAGCCCCCTAAATCTACTCTCACCTGCCTAGTTTCTGCTTCTACCAACTTGGCAACACTCTCACCTTGAGTTATTACTCTTTCCTCAATCTTACTTTCTACCGCTTCTAATTTTTTATCCACTTTCTCTACAGTATAATATATTTAGCCTTCACTTCTAACGCACCCTTAATTTCACCTCTGATCTCCTGTTTCACCCCATTGATACTCTCCTGCAGCATCTCATGCTTAATACTTAATTCTTCATTAACCTTAACCACATTATCTAACGTTATATTATTCTCTTCCAGGTTTTGATTAATCTTCCTACTATTCTCATTAAGGCGGTTTCGGTGGCGTAGTCGGTAGCATGCTGAGCTTCTATGCCCAAGATAGCGGGTTTAAACCCGGCCGAAGCCGTCGGATTTTTTTTAAGAGCGTTAAAAATCCCTCAGTATGCCTTCCTTTGGAGGGGAAGTAAAGCCGTCGGTCCCATGTCATAGATTTATGGCATGTTAAAGTACCTTCCACTAATTGCACCTGTGTGAAGCTAAATTGGATAGGTTAAGAATGTAAACAACGCTCTTAGGTTTCTACGTTCGTTGCCAAGAGCCGACTGCGGTGGCGTCTAGTAGCTAAAGTTCTGAACTTGGCCTAGTAGTCGTTGACGGTGGCGCTTGGCGGCAAAAGTAGGATCTATTTGAAAAATTCTAAGTTGCAGTACTTAAATTAAAAAAACAGATAACACACACTAATACAGTCATTACAATTAACACCGGTTATCAGACATATTCTACACACACCCAAAGTACACGGGGCTACATGACCGCGTTGTCGCAGTCCCTAAACTTAAGAACCAACCAACCATTCTCATTAAGAAAGGCCTCTGTATTCTGCTTACTTTCATTAATATTTTCATCCAGTTCTCTACTTAATTCCTTCCTACTTTTGTCCAAACTTTCATTCATCTCCCTATTGTTATTTTGCATCGCCCTCATGAGTGCCTCAAATTCATCTTCAGGGATATCTACTGACTTTTCTTTTTGCTCACCGCTAGTCTCAGGATTATTTTCATGACTCGTTTCAGGATTCGTCACAGGTTTCGTTTCATGACTTATTTCAGGATTATTCTCAGGATTTACCTCTGACATCCTGGTCCTATACTCTATACTGCCAGTCTCACTGCTAACATCGTCAACCTCTGTATAGTTGACTTTCTCACATTTATTTCTATTTCTCAGTTTCCTCTATTCCTCCTCCTACACCTTGAAATATACCGTTTAAAATTTACCCTTCCAAAATTCACTTAACTTCCCCAAAATCACTTCACTGTCCCCCAAAATTACTTCACTGACACATACGCTGACATTTACACCCTCCCTTCATAAGTACTGAATGGTTTTCGAGCTCCACGCTGAGGTGCCAAATGTAATGGGGTGGGCTTAAGTAGTAAATCTTATTATAAAACTCAATGTTGGTTTGTTTGTCTGTTATTTATACAAATCCACACCGTTTCACCGATCTGACCCAAAATGTGTATACTTACCCTTTGGAACCCAGAGGATAGCACTGTCTACTGTAGAATAAGGAAAGATAAGAGAACGTTCATGGCTTTTGTAGACTTAGAAAAGGCTTTTGATAACGTTGATTGGACTAAATTGTTTGACATTTTGAAATCAATTGGAATAAAGTACAGAGATAGGAGGGTGATATACAATCTATACAGAAACCAGACAGCAGTCATTCGAGTTGAAGGACATGAGAGAGAAGCTGGTTTTCAGAAAGGTGTAAGGCAAGGCTGCAACTTATCACCCATACTTTTCAATCTTTACATTGAACAAGCAATGAAGGAAATTAGAGAAAAATTTAAAGTGGGAGTGAAGATTCAAGGAGAAATAATTTCAACGCTGAGATTTGCTGATGACATCGTCATCTTGGCCGACAATCCTGAGGATTTGAATGAGTTTTTGAATGGTATGGACTCCGTCTTACGGAAAGAATTCATGATGAAAATAAATAAATAAATAAATAAATAAATAAATAAATAAATGTAAAACAAAAATACTGGAATGCAGCCGAAATAAATCAGAAACCTCTATGGAGATCAAATTGGCAGGTGAAAAGCTGCAGGAAGTAGGAGACTTCTGTTACTTAGGAAGCATAACCAGTGATGGACGAAGCAAAGAGGATATTAAAAGTAGGTTGGCTCAGGCAAAGAAAGCATTTCTACAAAAAAAGGAATCTGCTGACATCGAATATAGATTTAGGTATTAGGAAGTCATTTTTGAAAGCCTTTGTCTAGAGCGTGGCGCTCTATGGAAGTGAAACTTGGACTATTGGTGCAGCAGAAAAGAGGAGAATTGAAGCATTTGAAATGTGGTGTTACAGGAGAATGATGAAGATCGGATGGGTAGATAGGGTTACAAACAAAGAGGTATTAAGACGAGTGGGAGAGGAGAGATGTTTCTGGCGACTGCTAATGAAGAGAAGAGATAGGTTGGTAGGACACATACTAAGACACCCAGGAATAGCAAGCTTAGTTATGGAAGGAAGGGTCGAGGACAAAAACTGTAGGGGTAGACCAAGGTTAGAATATGTTAAACAGATTGCCTCGGATGTAAGGTGTCGGAGCTATGTAGAGATGAAACGATTAGCTCAGGACAGGGAGGCATGGAGAGCTGCATCAAACCAGTCAAAAGACTGAAGACTCAAACAACAACAAACAACAAACTTTAAATTTCAGACAGACCACTCCATTCCCTGCATTTAGGCCCTTTTGCACAAATCTACACCGTTTCACCGATCTGAACCAAATTTTGTATACTTACCCTTTTGGAACCCTGCGAGTAACACTGCCTACATGAAATTTCGGACATACCACTCCATTCCCTGCATTTAGGCCCTTTGGCACAAATCTACATCGTTTCACCAATCTCAACCAAAATGTGTATACTTGCCCTTTGGAACCCTGCGAGTAATACTGTCTACATGAAATTTCCGACCGACCACTCCATTCCCTACATTTGGGCCCTTTAGCACAAATCTACACCGTTTTACCGATCTGAACCAAAAGTTGTATACTTACCCTTTGGAACCCTGCGAATAACACTGTCTACATGAAATTTCGGACAGACTACTCCATTTCCTGCATTTAGGCCTTTTGGCACAAATCTACACCGTTTCACCGATCTGAACCAACATTTGTATACATGCCCTTTGGAACTCTACGAGTAACACTGTCTACATGAAATTTTGGACAGGCCACTCTATTTCCTGCATTTAGGCCCTTTGGCACAAATCTACACCGTTTCACCGACCTGAATCAAACTTTATGTATTTACCCTTTGGAACCCGACGAGTAACAATGTCTACTTGAAATTTCGGACAGACCACTCCCTTCCCTGCATTTAAGCCCTTTGGCATTAATCTAACCGTTTCACCTAATTACAACGAATTTTACATACCGTTTGAAACCCTGCTGGTAACAATGTCAATTTGATATTTTGGACAACCCTCTCCATTCTCTATATTTAGAATAACAGACAAAAGGAACTTGAGAAACACGTTTTAAGGCCCTAGAACCTTTCATGTACGTAGTAGTGTAACTGTAAGAATATCTTATTAAGTCTATTCTTGACTGACAAAGCGGGCTGCATCACACCGCCCCTACCCGTGTTCTGGAGCAGAATTGCGAAAATAGTTGCATCTTGAGCTGCTTATAACTTGCAGTCACGGGCAGGAATTAATACAATAAGATTTCTTAGGCCCCTGAAAACAGTTATCATCATGAAAATATTATGCCTCTGTATAAGTGCGATGGTGTTGGTGCAGTACATTGAGGTGTAGATCAACTGTTCAAATTTACTTTCATTTATTCCGATCCTTATCCACTGTTGTTACCTCAGGAGCTCGGGACAGCCAAAGTTTTCCAAAGTGCTCTTATTATTTTCCTACAGCGCTATGCGACAACAGACGACACTATTGGTCACTACTTTTCTAACAGCAAATGAGATATAGGCCCTAGCTAGTGTCTTTTATTTCACTTACTCCTCTTTCTAATCATATTTTTCAATTCGTTTGTAAATTATATGTATTGTGTCAATACTGTAGTTAGTAAATAGCCGTTTCCCTATTCATTATTATCATTATCATTACAGGAAAATGACGTGAATGTTGCGTCCATTATACCGTATTACGTATCACTCCCACTACCACCACAAAAAGTTATATTTTTACATTTGTTTTTTCTGTTAGTTTATGTATAACATACCAGTTCTGTAGTAGTATACATTATCATCCATAAAACATAAAAATCCACTGGGCGGAGCCGGGCACTACTGCTAGTGATATATAAAAAGCATAATGCCACACTCTGAGGTGACAAATGTAATGGGTCATGAAATGAAAATGAGACACAATTAATACAAACACTTGTGTTCTGCACTTACCTGCATTAGTACACTAAAAATGAAATGTCGGGTGCCAGACTATTAATTAAGGTAAATAGTCAGAAGAAGGGATTGCTCAGCTAATCGGTGGCAGAGTACCAGATCTCTTACCCCTGGTCGAAGTAAAACAAACGTAATCAAACCGATTCAGTATTCATTGAAGGAATAGTTGGATTGCCTTAATACTATTGCTAACTACAATAAAGGAGGATCCGGACATTGACTTAAAAGGAATTTAATGAATCAAAAGAATATATAAAACAACAGAATAGGAATTGTCACTAATTCGAATTTATAACAATTACTGCGGCTCAAATAGGTAATAGACCACTTGAAGTTTTGTCATAGAGATGGTATGACTGATGTCCTCGATATTTCGTCTCATAGTCGAAAGGTTGTTGTACCTTGCTGGAGATGGGTTAGCATACCCGTTTCCCTTACAGCTTGTGGATATGCCGTAGCTGTGATCCATAATCCATTTGCTAGCTGATATGAATATCTGTAAACGTCGTGATGAATAGGATCAGAAGCTATGCTGCACTCTCAAGCCTGGTAGGACCCAAAGTCATCTGAACTATTTGTACTGATGCACCACTGTTAAAAATGACTTCTTGCATGTTGACTATCTAATGTTTTCCACCGAATGTAGAGTCTTGGATGACCAGTGCTCAGTGATCAACTGAATGAATGAATGTCATGTTGTCTGAGCATCTAGTATTTATATCATCCTAAAGTTGTTGACGAAAACCTATTTCTTACAGCCCACTCCCCTCAATTAGACTCAGTCCATTTCTCACTGATCCTTAACTATACTCATCATGGGTTTCTGACGTGTCCATTATAGTACAATACTACATAGTAAGTTATTTCTTCACGGAAGCAAGCGACTCATAAAATCTCTTGTGGGTTAAGACAGATTTACAAACATAGGTACTAATGGTGACACGACTCAGCATCGGCTATTTGTCACGCTCTGCACACATCTTCTCGCAACAACATCTATTGTTGAAACTTAAACCTCTCACGTCTCTTTACAAATTTGTTAACAACCAGTCGTAAACGAAAATCTATTGAATATAATTTGAACCACTTACAAAAAATAAAATCCTCAAACATGAAGTATTATACTACTTAATAAAATTAATAGATATTACGAAAGAGACTAATCACTGTTAATATAAAAGCTTGGGGATCGAATCGTTACACTAAAGCACGTAAACTCCGGTTCAGGACGCCTAGTTAGTGATCCCTTGACTCATCCAGGGACTCTAACCTGGTCCACTTACATTCCTTTTGAATATGTCACTCTTTGCTACTGCTGGATCTAAGGCCAATATTACACTACCGTACCAAATAAATTTGTAAAAGGTCTTTGATAAAAGACATGGCAGTGTAAAGGGGAAATCTTTTTTAAAAGGTGGTTTTATAATATTTCTTTTATAAAAGGTTAGAGCATCATGTCAACTTTGTTAAAAGATTCAAACCAAAATGGCGGATCATAACAGCTGGAATATTACCACGACAAAGATGCTTATATCAGGGTGTGAAATGCACGAAATGTTACATAATAAATGGTATAAAATATGCAAAAACATGAATAAAATACATAAAGTATTGGTAAAAATAGCAGGGACTATAAGTGCTGTACATAAAGGACGCACATTTCAGGATATAAAGAAGAGTTAAATAGTTAAATAGGCCGAAAATAAACGTGAATGGTAGTGTATTCTATTTGCATTACAATTCGCCAATTATAAGCAATTTAGCTTTATCGGTAGGCAATATACTCTACATGTAACCAAACGCAGAAATGAAGTACCGCATCTAGTTGGTGGAATGAGTACAGCGGTCGACAGTACAGTATAAAGAGAGGACTAAGGACCGAATCCCTTCTAGTGCATACCTTTTTGTTCTGTATGTTTGAATTTTCCTTGCTCGGGCAGCAGTTGTTTGGAACATCATCATTCATTTCATCATAATTATTAATTAATATTATTATTAACCTATCTAGTTGCTGGAATGAGTACAGCGGTCGACAGTACAGTAGAAAGAGAGGACTAAGGACCGCATAACTTTTTGCTCAGTATGTTTCAGTTTTCTTGGGTCGGGCAGCAGTTGTTTGGAACATTATCATTCATTACATCATAATTTTTAATTAATTATTATTAACCTATCTAGTTGGTGGAATGAGTGCAGCGGTCGACAGTACAGTATAAAGAGAGGACTAAGGAACGCATACCTTTTTGCTCCGTATGTTTCAATTTTCTTGGCTCTGGCAGCAGTTGTTTGGAACATCATCATTCATTTCATCATAATTATTCATTTATTATTATTAACCTATCTAGTTGGTGGAATGAGTACAGCGGTCGACAGTACTGTAGAAAGAGAGGACTAAGGACCGAATCCCTTCTAGTGCATACCTTTTTGCTCCGTATGTTTCAATTTTCTTTGCTCGGGCAGCAGTTGTTTGGAACATCATCATTCATTTCATCATAATTACTAATAATTAAATATTAATATAATTTTTCAAGTCCTCGTACTGCAGCTCATTCAGCAAGATTTTACTCTTGGTGATTGACCACTATCAGTATTTAAAAAAAACATATAACTAACATATATTGACTAGTTGTGTTAGTTTATTTACTACTGCAACTGAATAAGTGTACATATTGTAAATACTATCACCCATACTTGCAGACATTGATAGCCTAAGTGATGATGATCGCTTGACGATCGAAACTGGTCATCCAAGTGTATTTATTAATCTCATGTATCTTTCTTCAAGTTTAGGGAACCACCCACAACAATTGGGTACAATCGCGTTGACCGACTGAAAACATTCATTTCGATTACTAAGATAACACTGAAAAATGGCTTCAAACACCATAATATTTTTAGGCCATTTTTAGGCGTCCACCTCTAAATTTTAATGTACTCGAATTTTGTTTAAGTTAATCTGTATTAAGAAGGGCAGATGACCTCGCTGTTCCGCCCCTTACAACCCCAATAACTAACAGCTACTTTCTAGTGCCGCATGTAAAAAAAAAGTATTTCCCACAGCAACATTTCGGCACCAATAGGCTACACAATTCGATCCGTTACATCTCTAACAGCATATCGACTAAGTCTACATCACCAACGAACAGGTTTTTATATGAGGTCTTTTCACTTCGATATGAACTTTATTGTACTCGCTTCCCTCCGTTTACTCAGGTGTTGTAGCGACACCAGAACCCGCAGATTGTGGAAATCGAACCACAGACCGCAAGTCAGTTGAGTACCGCAATTCGCCCTAGGGAGGTTGACAAGAGACAGAGACGGTGTGAGGGAGAGGTCAGGAACCCGCTTAATTGGGTTGGGGGGGGGGGGGGGGGAAGACTTTAGGGGTGAGGGTTCTTTCCAGGCACTATCTTCGGATGGAAAAAAGGAATGATTAGCAATTAGTGTGTATCGAAGGTTAAAACAAATCAACAAAGATAAACATTTCAATTATTAAACCAACATAAACATAGAAGAAAGAAAAAATATAACAGTGAACTATCTCAACCAATAAATAACTAGACCTAATTTAATACTCCCAGAACTTTTTTAACATTATTTATTTTGAAATAGGTACCTGAGCCGTGGCTCGTGATGCTGCAGTACATAGAAATTATATTTGGTGACCGAGAAAAGAATTAGCCTACATGTTTCTACACGTTATAAGGTATACGAACAGAAGACAAAAGACAACAATCTATACACGTTTATAATTTCAAATCGGTAATTAATAAGATTTCTTTCACGGCTTCGGTGGCTAGTCGGTAGAATGCAGACTGTTACGCCCAAAATCGTGGGTTCAAACCCGGCCGAAGTCATCGGATTTTTAATGCGTTAAAATCCTTCAGTATGCCTTCCTTCGGAGGGGAAGTAAAGCCGGCCAGTCCATGTCATAGATGTATGGCATGTAAAAGAACCTACCACTAAAATTGGTAATGTGTAGTTAAATTTGTAGGTTATTTGGTTTGAACAGTCTATCAAGTTCCAAAGTTCGCCGCTAGGTGTTAGTGACAGTGACATCTCTGGTAGCCAAAGTTGGAACTACTTGAAATTGAACTTGATGGTGATCCTACGGGAGTTCAATTAAAATACCCCGCTATGGCCATTGGCTGCAATTCAAATAGAGAAAAGCCTCTCGTTGTACTCAGGGAGACTTCTTCCTCTTCCGTCGATTTTGGCCTACTGTGGACCGCGTTGAACAATCGGCCGACTTGCCAATCTCTTCTTCTCCTCCAAGAATGTCTTCATGCTTTCGCTGAGTCTCCTCCGACTTTCTTCGGATCAGATGACCTTGGTTTTTGAGCTAGGTTTTTCCTGAAACCCTTGAAATTTATCAATCTTCCTTCGAAACAATGATGTGTTGAGAATATCTTCTTGAGTGATGCCAACTTCTTTGAGATCTGCTCGTGTTTCCTCGGCCCATTTTGTGGTGGTCTTTAATTTGCTTATGTAAGTGAATACACTTATGATTAACCTATTGTTGCTCATTCGTGTGAGGTGGCCATAAAATGTAATCCTTCTCTTACGCATCGTGTCCGTAAGGTTCTCTGCCTGGTTGTAAAAGTCAGTATTCCTCCGTCTCCTCCATAAGCCATCTGCTCTCTGTACTGGCCCAAATATTTTCCTGAGTATTCTTCGTTCTTTCTTTTCTAACTCCTCTCTCCTTTTTTGTTTAAAATAAGGCATTCAGAACTATAAAGAGCTTCCGGTTTACTCAGAGCGGCATAATGTCGGAACTTAGCTCTAAAGGATATAACTTTCTTGTTATACCTATTCTGTGTTAATGCAGTTCCCTTCTTACGAGCTCTGACCTTATTGGCTTCCTTATCAAGGTTATTAGGTTGAATCCATTCACCAAGATATTTGAATTTTTCTGTCCTTTTGACATTTCCAAAACTTTTTTCCAAATATTTCTCATTGCCATGTTTGGATTCCATGTATTCCGTTTTCTCATAAGAGATCAGGCCTGTTTTTGCCGCAATTTAATGTAATTTCTCAATCATAATCTTCGCATCATCAATATCTTCCGCTAACACAGCCAGATCATCGGCAAATGCTAAGCACTCCACACACAAATTTTACTTTTTAGTGCCTAGGTAGATTCCTTCTACAATTAGCCTACTATTACTATTGAAGTAATTGATACAGTAATGCCATAAAGAGTTGTTACCATACTTGGACGTGTTAATGGGGTTACAATAAATTTTCTTAGCTCTTCTTGTTTCAAGCGCATGCAAATCAGAGTTCAACTTAAATGTATTGGAATGAGCTGCGGTATCTTATTTGTACAAGAAACTAAAAATCCGGTCAATAAATAACCCGAAAATTCACGGGAGACCAATTAGTCAAGAAATACAATACGGGCGGCTTCGGTGGCGTAGTTGGTAGCATGCTGAGCTTCTGTGACCAAGGTCGCGGGTTCAAACCCGGCCGAAGTCGTCGGATTTTTTAAGAAGAGTTATAAATCCCTCAGTATGCCTTCCTTCGGATGGGAAGTAAAGCCGGCGGGCGGGCCCATGACATAGATTTATGGCATGTAAAAGAACCTTCCACTAACTAAACTTGTGTGAAGCAAAATTTGTAGGTTAGGTTTGTTTAATGCTCTTAAGTTTCAACGTTCGTCACCAGGCGCTGGTTGCGATGGCATGTAGTAGGCCTAGAAGCCAAGTTCACTGCTAGATGTCGTGGACGGTAGCATTTGGTAGTGAAAGTAGGAACTACTTGAAATTATCGTCTGCAGTCCTTACTTGAATTAAAAGAACAGATAACACACACTAATACAGTCATCACAATTAACACCGGTTATCAGACAAATTCTACACACACATAAAGTACACGGGGCTACAAGACCGCGTTGTTACAGCCCTTAAACTAAGGAACCAACCAACCAAATAGGCCTACAGTACTTACCCACTGAACTAAGGAGCGTCACCACATGCGACCGTCCTCCATCGATCCCACCATAAGAATGGCGGTCACTAAACCAAAATATAGGGACAAGCCCCGTAAAATTCCTCGATAACAATACAGATTAAATATCCCCCCCCACAAGAATGCATACATACAGTACAGGGAAGCCGCGCCATTACCACAAAATACGAGAAATCGCAGAATGCATCAAACTCGAACACAGAGAATGATCCCAGCCATCTACGTATTTAATCTGCTAAATCAAAAGGCTAATAAATAACCTGCAAATCAAGTACGTACGCTGACATCGGGAGAGGGGCTCCAATCCCACCTCGGCCGTCCTGAAAGTGGTTTTTGTGGCTTCCAATTTTCAGCAGCAGGCAAATGCCGGGACGTTTCCTTTCAACAGGTCCAAGGTCAACTTCCTTCAAAAATCCCTCCCCTGACCTTTCCTTAATTAGACCCAAGTAAGTGGTCGCCTGGGCGGGCGGACTGTCACCATCCTCAGTTGTACTGTATCTGCTGACAAAGTGTGTTCAGCTCCCAGGCCCCGTCTTTGCGCCGGTAGAGGAATGATCCCTTGCCGAACTGGGAGGATATATGAAGGAGATACATCGAGGAGATGTGGAACTAATATTTGGTTTTCAGAAGAATATTCGTTAAGATAAAGCTAAAAGATTTACCCATCAGTCCCTTTGATAATAAAAATCTTACTTATGATTGGTGGTTGGTACACTAACCACTATCCTATCCTGATATGGTTGGGTACATTGGAAATTAATATTACGGTACGCTTGTCTACGCTAGTTTTATTGCCATATGTTTTCCTTATAGCCTATATACAGCATATAGCGGTCATGTAACCTCGTGCACTTGGGTGTGTGTGTGAAATTTGTCTGATAATCTGTGTTATTGTGATGTCTGAATTAGTGTGTGTAGTTGTAATTCAGACGGTGTTACATGACCGCGTTGTCGCAGCCCCTAAACTAAGTTGTAATTCAGATGATTGGGAAGGAGGCGGCCAAGGCCTTAATTCAGGAACCATCCCGGCATTCGCCTGGAGTAGACGTAGGGGAAGCCACGGAAAACCACTTCCAGTATGTCTGAGCGGCTGAGATGGGAATCGAATTCACCTCTTTTGAGTTTTGTCTCACGAGGCGGAGTCTAACCCTCAAACCAGAATTAAATTTCTTGGCAGAGCCGGGAATCGAACCCGGACCTCCGCGGTGACAGCCAAAAGTGCTAGCCACTTCGCAACTAGATGGACTTTTATATACTGTATATGATAGTTGCTTTTATGGTCTTCAAGCTGCGTGTTTTGTGTGTGTTTTTTTTAAGCTATGCCCATTAAAGCAACACTCCATCTTCATTGTTAGTTCTAGTGTAGCCTAGAACACACATAATAATATTCTAGAGCAGGTGTTCTCAACCTGGTGCTCGCGAGCACCACAGTGCTTTCTAAATGAAATTCGGTGCTCTCCCAGGGCTGCCGAGAAGGGGGTGGAGCAAGGGGGGTAAATGCACAGGGGCCCGTAAAGAATGAGTGTTCGTTAGTGGTGCACGTTATTTTCAGTTTATTCTAAATACTTTTGTATCACTTCAGAGGCATATAGGTAGAGCCATGCGCGGATAAACGAAACGTTATCCGCATCCGCAGGGCTGTTATCCACATCCGTCCCGCATCCACACGTTTGTTATCCGAATCTACTGGTATTACAATAATATTTAAATTAGATAAAATATATTAAAGCAACACATTTAGACATTTGAGGAAAAAGTCGTTCCCTTAGCTTTGTATGCCATGTATTTTTTTATTTTTTTATTTAGTCAATTTACCCTCTAGGTTGGTGGTTCCCACGGACTCAGCGAGGGAACTCACTACTACCGCCTCTATGGGCAGTGTCCTGGAGCTTGGAACATCTGGTCGAGAGGGATACAACTGGGGAAGTGTGATCTGCACTTCGCCCAGGCGGCCTCACCTGCAAAGCGAACAGGGGCCTCATGAGGGATGGGAAGGGATGGAAGATTGGGATGGATAGGTTAGGAAGAGGGAAGGAGGCGGTCGTGGCATTTGCCCGAAGACGAAGTGGGAAACCACGGAAAACCACTTCGAGGATGGCTGAGGTGGGAATCGAACCCCCTCTACTCATTTGGAGCACCCGAGGCTGAGTAGACCCCGTTCCAGTCCTCATACCACTTTACAAATTTCGTGGCAGAGCCGGGAATCGAACCCAGGACCTCCGGGGCGGCAGCTAACCATGCTGACCGCTACGCTTGTATGCCATGTGTTATGTTTAAAATGAATGTTTTACCGCCAGAATTGCAACCCTTTTCAGTTCGGAGCGTTAATTGTCCTTAATGAATGAGATAAGCGTAAATATCATCTTACATTTGTAATGAAAAGAACATAACGGAAAAATATGATATGTCATAAACATCTGGGTCCTAGTAATGAAATTCAACAAGTTTGGATTGTATTCTAAAAACTATCCGCAAATTTTGCCCAAACAGTATTCGAAGTTTATCCCCTAACCGCACAGCTGTACAAAGTACAGTATAATCGTATGGCGAAAAAATTGCGGATAGGATATCCGCATCCGAACAGGGCTCTACATATAGGCCTATAACAGTGCAAAAGTAATGGCAGAAACCATTCATTTGGTAAAAGAAATTCTGAAAATTACAACAACAAAAAAGCACGCTATAATGTAGGTACCTTATTCTACCCCGGAAGAGTATTAAATTCTATATATGACTCTGAGTTAGGGGTTATAACTGGTTAGAAAGCTTGCCACGGTGGGAGAGTGGTTAGCGTGTCGGTCTACTAACCCCAAGCTTGCAGGTTCGCTCCTGGCCGTGGTAAGTGTTTTTTTTGAAAGGCGGCAAAAATACGACACGCATGTCACACGATGTTAGAATGACAAAGAACCCATTTGAATTCAGTAGGCCGTGTTCAAAATGGCAAAATTAATCTCGGGAGTTTCCGCCAACACAAAGTTCCTCATTTCTCTACTAGAAAGCGCTATACAGTAGTGTTCAAGCAGCTTGACTTTCATAGTGCTTGAAGATACAACGAAATTCGACATGCAAGTTACCCTCTGGGTGTCAAATTACAAAGCTTGCACCCGGCACCCGTGGCCATACGATATTATTATTATTATTATTATTATTATTATTATTATTATTACTGTTTAGAAATAATGTACTATAATTTTGTGTTGAATCTGTTATCGAACTAATGCGGGCTTTTAAAATGCTACTTATTTTTCATTGCGTACTGGTAATTAAAATGACGACTTACAGAATTGCAAAATATTTCTCTGCATGTTAACTGTATTAAAATCACTCAAAAATTCCAAATCGTTTTGTGCACTTTGCAAAAATATATTTCATAAAATAAATGCTAAAATTTTTCTATGAGATAAGGTTTGTATGTATTTTTAAAATTTTGACTGTGCATCGGATGCTTTTCTCATAATGGCATTGTCTCTCCGGAATAGCTAGTAGTGGATAGTCATAATTAAAAGTGTTTCAAGAGGGGCCCGAGAGAAAAAATTCATATGGGCCCCTAAATTCTCTCGGTGGCCCTGCGAGTCTCATCATACGAACCAAAAAGATTCCCTGCGATCCATTCTTCATTTCAAGTTCAGTTGCACGAACCGGAATAATAGTGTTTTAATTACAAGTTTTTGCATTCATTTTGCGAAATACTATTTTTTTTACAAAGGCCAAAAAAGTCGATTTATTTGGATTAGAGTGTGCTGAAGTTAAAAATGACAGTTAAAAGTCTAGATTAGCTCAGGTTTGGAAGTTATTGAAACATTTATGTTCTTCATATATTATAATGGGCAAGAAAGTGCAAAACTCAACGCAGCTTACCAATTGTCGTAAAACCGTTACACCAAGAAGTCCATTTCTAAGAATGCCAAAATATGCCACTACAAAACTGTCATCAGATCCCTGTTCTTATATGCTGCGGTGACGTTACTGATGTACAGAAAAGGCACCATGGACGACCTGGAAAAGTCGAAAGGCGTATCTCCGGAAAATTCATGAGCCAAGGGTGCTCCCGAATGGTACCTATCGACTGAAGGCAAGCTCTGACCTGTACCAACAGTTGGAAACGGCGACGTAGGCGGCTGAAATTCTACGGGCACCTTCTTACAATGGACAACGGCAGGCTTACAAAGAAGTTCTCACTCGTCAAAAGCTTCAAGACTGGAAGTTTGTGGCTCAATGAAGTAAAAACAGAATTAACTTCCGCTGATATTTCTGATAGTGATGTCTATGATCGCCCCATTTTGTCACATGGTTAATTCGTCGACGCCCCTACCAACGATTGTTATATCTCGCAAACCTCTTTCGCAGGAAAGAAAGGAAAAACTATTGGCAGAGCTAAATAGGTTTTGGGAACGGAAGCGAGCATCCAAAAAGAACTAGTCATAAGCGCTTCTTAGTGGGCTTAAATCAATAATAATAATGGGCCAAAAATTGTGGGGTTATTAGCACATCAGCGGGGCATTATAACAGCAGTTTTGATTCCACACAGTAACTCAGAATCTCAGGACGTAATATAGCACGAAAACGGGAGCTAAAAAACGAAAATTATTGTCATTTTCGATTTCAGAGTATCAAAATCTATAAACATTGGGTATTTTTCTTTATGTAAAAAATTTCATTGTTGAACAGTGTAAACTTACAGTACCGGTCAAACGTTTAGGACCACATAAGAAAATCATGTTATGTCACCTTAAACCTAAACTTGTGACACTAGAGCTCTGCGATGTCCTTACTGAGCTTTTACATCTGATAGAATATATACTTCCTGATTTCTTTCAATTGGGCCACGTATTGTAGAAGTTATGATTTTTTAACTTTGTGGGGTTTGAAGCCATTTTTCAATGTTGCCTTAGTAAACAAAAGTTTGGTGCTTTTCAGTCGGTCAACAATGTACCCGAAAGAGCTGGGTTATTGCCTAATCCCGAAAAAGAAAATTACATCCTAGTGTATTTATTAATCTCATGTATTTTTTTTTCAGGATTAGGTCATAACCTAGCTCTTTTGGGTACATTCGTGTTGACCGACTGAAAAGCACCAACCTTTTGATTTGATTTTTTAACTGTTGGAAGGTCACACCAAAAAATCTCTATTTTCAGAGGTATAATGTATTTTATATTCCAACTGGTTGCAGGTATTGCCACCAATTTTCGTTTTTCGACTTAGGAATAGTTGAGGATCATTTTGGTATAAATATACAAATTCCGGTACTGTAATTGGACATCCTTGTTTTATGAGTAATGTGAAAGATGCTGATTCGTATCGACTGTCCACATGTAAATGTATATTATTTGTACGAGTCATGCAAGCGGTTGCAGCATGCCTGGTGAGCGGTTAATCCCTAGCTATTTCAGCACTTCTGAGGGAAGTGAGAAGGAGGAGGAGAGACGCATGCTTGTTACATTATTGTTGCTCGATTAAGTGGTGCTCGTGTACTTAGGTTGAGAACGCCTGTTCTAGAGTAACACCAAAAATTGTTATTAAAATGAGAATATTGTTATAATAAAATATTAATTTATGAAGTTGAGAACACGGTGGACCCGGACAGAATTCTGTCAGATGAGCCAAATAATTGGCCCTGCTGCAGGATGCTCGGACAGATACTGCATTCAAAAATATCCCCATGACTTTCCAGGTGTCCGTGTATAACGTGGAGACTGGGTTCCAATATTGCGGCGGATCGCTACTCACCCCATTCAAGGTGCTCACCGCGGCTCATCCTTTTCGCCTGGAAGATTTCACTATGTTGGAACATGAGAAATTGCGTGCAATCGCCGGCATCTCCTACATAGGCAGTCCTTATACCGACCCGTGGTCATGGGGACACAATCTCCAAATGAGACGGATAAAGGATATCTTACTACATGAGGACTATGATCCACACAACTCCAGCATTCCCAACAACTTTGCCATCCTGACGGTGAGTCCAGCCTAATTTGCCTTTAATGATGTTTTTAGTTCTTTTTATGTTCTAGGGAAATCTTGGTCATCAGTCCAGTGTATCTGGGTGTGTATTAGATTTGCCTGATAACCTGTGCTTCTGTGGTGACCGTAGTATTCTTCTTCTTACTCTTCTTCCTCGTCTTCCTCTTCTTCTTCTTCTTCTTCTTCTTCTTCTTCTTCCTCCTAAAAAACGTTTCTTCTTATGCAGGTCGTTCTTATAGATTCCAATCTTCTCTTACTCCGGCAATCTATCGTTCAGCATTGCCTCCCACTGTATTCCTCTTCGGGTCACACAATCCTGCACCTGGTCTCTCCATCTTGTTCGTGGTCTAGTAGTGTTAGTGTGTGACTTATCAGAAAGTTCAGGAACTGGGATGGTTGCAGAGGGACTTAAATAAGGCATGGTACGATCCTAGCTTTTGCCCGGAAGTAATGCAGGGAAAACCAAACTCATGTTTTACTGCAACCCCCCATATCGGTCACGGTGCGCTATCTAATCCCGCAGGGCAGGCGCGTGTATCCCATGGATGTAAGGTTAGCATTGCTTACCCAAGTAAAATAATGACGAGTACAATAATTATTTACTTTGGTTATAGTGATATTCCAGTCTCTGTGTCCTGTATTGTTTTAATGAACCCATTCACACTTCGTTGTTCTTTGATGCCTACTGCGAGTTCCTTGCGGAGTCGCTTGCAGCATCACAATAGCGTGACATGCCCTCTTTTGGTATTTCTTGGTACTGCCGGGTGAGTGAAAGCGAAGGGTAGGAAGCAATTCCTTAATTAAGTTACATACCTCACGACCGAAAACAAGGAGCGGTCAGTTTTCAAAGAAAGTGTGTTTACTCGCCCATTATAGTGTGAAAAAGCGTGTCAGTGTTTGTGTAAAACTGCTTTTTATATGCTGTGCTAAAACGTGTGATTGTTTTACAGTGTTAGGCCGTCATTTTTATAGTTCAGCGATATAATGTTGTATATTGCAATATAAGGGAGTAGGGTATGCAGTAGAAGTTTTTGTTTACAATCGTAGGCGTGAGAAATCTGTAAAAATATGGCACCGGGAGTTGGGTCTAGAGATGACAGGGTGTGATGTGCGGTAAATTTGAGAACAAAATATTAATTTTATTAGGAAGTCGTCCAACTCCTCAATTGAGTAGGCCTAAGTGAAAGCTTGTATTCGCTATTTTAACTAAACGTATAACATTTACCATAGATTTCAATTGAGATAGATCTACTATGTAAGTTCAAAATATCCCAAACTTCTACAACTGGGTCTTCAATGATTTTGCGAAGTAAACCATTGCTTACCCTAAGTAAAATTCCAGCACACGCCACTGCCGCAGGATGACTTTTCTATAGTTCACCTCACCGTAAATAAATCCCGTGGCACTACAGCCTACCAAGCGACCGCTGCTCAGCCATTCGCCCAACAGATTGATGGGTAACGCGTCGGATCCCCTTGGTCGTTAATCTTGATTTCTGTGACCAGAGCGCTGCCTCACTGTCAGACAGCCACTTAACGAGGCATATGCGCTCCCTAGCGCCCCCTACTCCTCCGGGAGCGCTCGGGTGTGCATCCCTCTTATTATAATATCCCAGTAATTGCCTATCGGTACTACTGTACTGCTCAAGTCCAAGCTCCGTGTACTTCTGAGGAATGTACAACGCGGACGGTGAGATTAGGAGAGATACAGCAGAGCCCGACACACCTGTCTCTGTCGCGACGCAGTAACGCATTTTAGTTCCTTCGCACCTCTTCTGAAACACGTGACACGTCCTGCCTCCCCTAGTCTCAATGTAGCAACATCGTAATTATCTGCTTAGACTTGAATGTGGGAACATAATGCTAACGCAATGGAGGGAGAGATTCGCTCAACCGCCTCGTCGTTGTGCAACGACCTAGCAACATTGCATTGCCTCGTGCATTCGGGAGCAGCTAGGAACGAATGATTAATGATCGAAGAGTAGTGCCCTCTTACAAATAAATTTAAAATAACATAAAACGTCAACTAATGCGCGTAGAATTGTGATTAATATTTTATATTAAGCAAAAGGCTGCCTTTCATCCAACTCATACAGTATGTACAGTGTGTCCGTAAATTCTCTCCGCAGCGGCGAGGTACTCAGGTCTCGCCTTGCGGTACGAGTTAGGTTGGGAGTACATTCATATCGCAGTATACGCAGCCTCACCGCAGCGCTTGTTCCGTGTTAACCTTCAATTGTTGTGGTAGTGTGGGGAATCCCGGTTCATTATTGCTGACTGTGAGTGCCTGTGCATGACAGTGTTGACGCTGTAAGTTGCGTACAGTGTCGCGATGTGGACACCTCGAAGCAGGAAAACGTAAACTAAATTGGCACTTCACATGCTCCGTAAAATTTCCAGCGGCACGTAAAACCTCTTCCACTAAAAACACACGCTCTTCAGTAGTCAGCATTCCCACTAGACTCAGCTTACACAAGAACTTGACAAGAACACAACTTACAGCGTCAACACTGTCATGCACACGCATCCACTGTAGAAACCGTATCCTGTCAAACTTGATCCAGCGGCGCGCGTGATGTTTCGTTTCGGTTTTAAAAGTGACGCGAGCAATCAACCGAGATAAGACAGTCCCTCTCCTCCCACTGATCGGTGACTACGCCTCCCCGGTCATGTCGCGGAAAAGACTATAGTGTCGGGTTTTACTAACAGAGCCACATACACATACATTGATCTGCCTGTTAATACGCACGTTACGTTACTTTTACGTTTTAAACTAATAAGTTTTTGATATTTAATTGTCAATATCCCAAGTTGTATTGGACTTGATCACGCAAACCAGTAATAGACCTACACAGTGGTGGCCGATTGGAATATTTCCTGGTAGGGCACAGCAAGGAAATGCAAGCCAGATAAACGAAAATATATCGTTTTTCGCCACAAACAGGTGAAATCATCGGTAGTGGAGATGGTGTTAGTTTGTTTTAGGGACTTGACATATCTTGGTCAGCAGCCCCGTGCACTTGGGTGTGTGTTTTAATTGTATTATAACCTGTGTTTCTGTGGTGACTGTTGTAGTGTGTGTAACTGTAATTATTAGAGTTGGGGATGGGGTAGGTGCCTCGGAACTTGAAATAAGGTAATATCCCGGCCTGGAAGGAGTGGGGGGGGGGGGGGGGTCAACCGCACTCAGGATAACCGCTGTCTCAACGCCAGGATTCGAACGTCCGATTTCCGGACTTAATGCAGCTCCCGATCGCGGTCGTGGTGAGCGATTTAACATGCATGGCTATGCCGCGAGGTGGTAGTAGAGACCTTTGCTAATAATTATTATTTCATTTAAGGGCATGGACATATTGGTCATCAGTCCCGTGAAGCCTACTAGAGTATGTGTTGCAGACATGAGGTAGAGTTTCATATAATTGTTTCCTTTAAAGCAACGGCCTTATGTTACCAGTATTGGGCTAGACAGGAATTCCAGATAACATGGCGGGCGGTCAACCAGCCCTTCCTTTCTCTCCTGCTACTTCACATCACCCCGCAAGTACATAGAGCTGGGACCCAAGCAGTATATAGTTAACTCACTGACCTCGTTAACAAGCGGCTCACCTTTGAAACTTAGCAGGGCAGATATGTTAACATTCCATGTCTGTGGGAAGCCAAGGCTCGAGGTACAGCGTTGTGAACTCTCCATCGTAGCCACTGAGAACAAGCAGCGAGACTGGACAGAACTATGTGCAGCTGTGCAACACTGGAATCCTGACACGCGAGCAGGCCGCCAGGACCGGACTCTGAACTCCACGTGGAGAGACAGAGGAAGCATGCTATTGGTCAGCAGCGAACAATGGTTATTGACGGCGCCTACTACTGCCTAACGTTTGAGTCGCCGCTCGTTAACAATGAAAGTGTGAGAAACAATACATGGGATTGCTTACTCATCCATTTCTGCTGATTGTGCAGTAGTATAATGACTGGAATGTATAACGTTTGCGAAAGTTAAATTTTATATAATACTACATAGGTAATATCTATTTTGGGGGAAGATGATCTCGCTGTTCCGTCCCTTAAAACAACAACAACAACAGCAACAACACCGTCTCTTTGAAAAGTTTCTTTGCTAGTATAACAACAGTCTAAGGCAATTATTAAAAGAACAGTACATTCAACTAAAATACAATACCATATTTGAATTCTGACAACTTATCTTATAAGACACAAGAATTTTCGGTCTAACGAATACTTTTTGTACGCAAGATAAGACCGAATATTTGTTAGTTGTTTCTGGGTGTTATTTATTGTCCGTCATAACTGAAAGCAAGTACCGTATGAACTATTGCATTTTGTATGAGCATGCAGGCATGCATTATATGCCATCGTTAAAAAAAACAGTGCATTATACGAATATATTTTGTTCTTATTGAAGATAATTCTTAATGTTGCAGGTGACCCGTAAGTTCGAGCTGACGAATGCTATACAGCTCACTACACTGCCGGCTTCGTATGACGCAACCGCACCAGTAAACTACGATGAAGCAATATTCACAGTACCAGGATTCGGCAATCTGAGCCGCACCGAAGGCAATAAGTATCTCAACGTGATCGAGGTGGCCAGTCTTAAAATAAAAGA